>CM053742.1:80886519-80928020 GCA_028658305.1 Pachyuromys duprasi
AAGAAGGAGATGAGGGAGGGAGTGGGAGGGTAGGAGGGAATGGGGGAGGGGGCTACGCCTGGGATTCAAAGTACCTAACCTGTGATTGAGATAAAAATAAATAAATTTTAAAAAAAGGATTATACTAAAATGAAAAAAAAAAAACTCTAGTGACAACACATGCTGGAGAGTTTGTGGAGAAGGAGGAACCCTCCTCCATTGCTGGTGGGGATGCAAACTTGTACAAACACTCTGGAAATCAATTTGGCGCTTTCTTAAACTATTAGGAATAGTGATTCCTCAAGACCCAGCTATACCACTCTTAGGCATATATCCAAAAAATGCTCAAGTACACAACAAGTACATTTGCTCAACTATGTTCGTAGCTGCTTTATTTGTAATAGCGAGAACCTGAAAACAACCCAGATGTCCCTCAGTCGCGGAATGGATACAGAAATTATGGTACTTTTACACAATGGAATACTACTCAGCAATTAAAAAGGAGGAAATCATGAAATTCGCAGGCAAATGGTGGGACCTAGAAACGGAGGTATCCCAAAAGCAGAAAGAAACATATGTTATATACTCACTTACATAGACCTATAGGATAGGAAGGTCATGCTGAAATCTATACACCTAGGGAAGATAAACAAGAAGGAGGACTCAGGTTGGTATGATCAATGCTCGCTTAGATGGACAGATGGGATGGACATTGAATGTAGGAGAAAAAAAGCAACAGGACAGGAGCCTACCGAAGAGGGCCTCTGAAAGACTCTATATAGAAATGAATCAAAGCAGATACTAAGACTCACAACCAAGCCTTCGGCAGAGGGCAGGGAATAATATGAAAACAGGGGTAGTTAGTAAGACTTGGCAAGAACAAGAACTCCATAAAGACCAAATAGATCAGGGCACATGGGTCTTTTATGAGACTGTTTCTCCAACCAAGGACCATGTATGGATATAACCTAGAACTCCTGCTCAGACGTGGCCCATGGTAGCTCAGTATCCAACTGGGTACCCTAGTAAGGGGAACAGGGACTATTTCTGTCATGAACTCAATGGCTGGCTCCTCGACCCTCCCCCACATACATCCGGGAGGAACAGCCTAGCTAGATCCCAGAAGAGGACATTGCAGCTAGCCCTGAAGAGACAAGATAATCTAGAGTCAGATGGAAGGGGAGGAGGTCCTCCCCCATAAGTGGATTTGGAGGGGGCAGGGCGGAAATGAGGGAGGGATGGGGAGAGTGGGAGGGAACGAGGGAGGGGGCTACAACTGGGATACAAAGCACCTTACCTGTGATTAATATAAAAATAAATAAATTACATTTAAAAAATAAAAAAGAAAGGATGTTTCAATGTCTCTCAAAAGGGGAAATAAAATAGACATTGGAGATTGATGGAACTAGAGAACTGGGAGAAAGAGAGGGTGGGGAATGAGTAGGGGTTGGGATCAAGTATTGGGAGGAGTAGGAGAGGGCTAGGAGAAAGAACTGAAAATCAGTGTGTGGGGGCACATCTTTGTGACAAGCCAGAGACCTGATAACAGGGAAACTCCAGGGAGTCTATGGAGGTAACCCTAACTGAGACTCCTAGCAGTGAGGCATATGGAGTCTGAAATGACTACCTTCTGTAGCCAGGCAAGATTTCCAGTGGAGGGAAGTTACACCAACACACCCATAAAACCTTCTACCCCAAATTTCTCCTGCCTACACAATGTACAGGGATAAAGGTGAAACAGAGATTGAAGGAATGACCGACCAATGACTAGTTTAACTTGAAACCCGCCTCATGCTAGAAAACCAATCCTATGACACTATTAGTTATATTCTGCTATACTTGCAGATATGAACCTAGCATAGTTGTCTTCTGAGAAGCTTCATTCAGGATCTAATGGAAACAGATGCAGAGATCTACAGACATTAGGAAGAGCTTGAGAAGTCTTGTGGAAGAGGAATGGAAAGATTAAGGGGGCCTGAGGGGCCAAGGAAACCACAAGTAGACTCACAAATTCAACTAACGTGGGCCCATGGGGTCTTACAAAAACTCAACGGCCAACCAAGGAATATGGTTAAGCTAGACTAACCCCCCTACATATATATAGTGGATGTGATGCTTGGTCTTCATGTGGGTCCCTTAATATTTCAAATGGGGATGTTGTCTCTTACTTAGTTGCATCCCTTTGAATCCCTTTTATATAGCTAGGCTGCACTGTCTGTCCTCAGTGGGAGAGGATGCACTTAGTCCTGCTGTGACTTAATGTGTCAGGGTGGGTTGGCACATCAAGTTACCTATGGGGGAGCAGTAATTTCGGAGGGTGTGTGTATGTGATGGTGGGACTTGGAGGAGAGGAAAGAGAAGAGCTGCAATCAGAATGTGAAGTGTATAAATAAATAAATTAATGAAAAAATTTGCAGGACAAATTTTCATTTATATATCTGGAAGTTACTATTTTCAACAAAGTAATCCTTGCTCAGAAAGGCAAATATTAGCTCTATGTCAGATATAAGGTTGGTGAAGATCTTTTCCAAATCTGTAAGTTGTTGTTTTGTTCTGATGACAGTGTCCTTTGCTTTACAGAAGCTTTTCAGTTTCATGAGATCCAATTTATTGATTGTTGATCTTAGAGCCTGTGCTATTTGTGTTTTGTTCAGGAAATTGTCTGGTGTGCCAATGAGTTTAAGGCTCTTCCCCAATTTTTCCTCTAACAAATTTAGTGTGCCTAAATCTATTGAGATCTTTGATCCACTTGGACTTTACTTTTGTGCAGGTGATAAATATAGGTCTATTTTCATTTTTTCTACATGTAGACATCCAGTTTGACCAGTACCATTTGTTGAAGAAACTGTCTTCTTGGCATTGTATGGTTTTGGCATCTTTATCGAAAAATGAGATACACAGTTAAACAGAGATTTCTCATCAGGGGAATATCAAATGGCAGAGAAACCAAGAAATGCTCAACATCCTTAGTCATCCAAGAAATGCAAATCAAAATGACCCTGAGATTCCACCTCACATCCATCATACTGGCTAAGATCAAAAACTCAATGATTACACTTACTGGAGAGATTATGGAGAAAGGTAAAGCCTCCTCCATTGCGGATGGGAATGTAACCTTGTGCAAACACATTGGAAATCATTCTGGTGCTTTCTCAGAAAATTAGGAATAGTGCTACCTCAAGATCCAGCTATACCACTCCTGGGCATATATCTGAAAGATGCTAAACCATACAACAAGGACATTTGATCAGCTATGCTCATAGCAGCTTTATTCATAATAGTCAAAATCTGGAACAACATAGATGTCCCTCAACATAGAAATGGATACAGAAATTGTGGTACATTTACACAATGGAATATTACTCAGCAATTAAAATAAGAAAATCTTGAAATTTGCAGGCAAATAATAATAATCCTGGGTGAGATAACTAGGAAGCAGAAAGACATGATCTATACTCACTTATAAGTGGATATTAGAAAAGTAATACAAGATAAATATACTAAAATCTATACTCCTAAAGAAACTAGGCAACAAGTAGTACCCTAGGAAAGATGCTCAATCCTTATTCAGAAAGGCAAACAGGATAGACATTGGAAGTAGGTGAAGACAAGGAATAGGACAGAAGCCTTCCACAGGGTCCTCTAAAAGACTCTACCCATCAGGGTATCAAAGGAGATACTGAGATTCATAGCTAAACTTTAGGCAGAGTGTAGGAAAACTCATGGAAGACAAGGGAGGTAGAAAGACCAGCAGAGACAAATAACCTGGCCCCAGGGTCCTGCAGAGACTGATACTCCAACCAAGGGCCATGCATGGAGAAGACCTAGAACCCTTGCTCAGAGGAAGCCCATAGGCTGCTCAGTTTCCAAGTGAATTCCCTAGTAAGGGGTGCAGGTGCTTTCTCTGGCATGATCACAGTGGCTGGCTCTTGCTCACCTCCTCCTGGTGAGTGCAGGCTTGCCAGGCCACAGAAGATGATGCAGCCAGCTCTGATGACATCTGATAGGCTAGGGTCAGATAGAAGGGGAGGAAGTCCACCCTTATCAGTGAACTAAGTATAGGGGGAGAAGAGGGAGTGTTGGTGGGACTGGGAGGTGAAGAGGGAGGCAGCTACAGCCAGAATGCAAAGTGAATAAATTGTGATAAATTATTAATTATTTAAAAATCAGGAGGAGCAAGCTATGAGCTGTAAAAAAATTATAGATCATAACATATAAAGATATAACAAGATAATAAGAAGAAAGTTATTTCTTGTGAATTTCAGAAAGTTAAAAGAATACGATTATAATTAATAATTATAAGTATTTTTAATATATAACATATATTTTCTATATAATTCATAATAAACGTTTCCAATATAATTTATGCAAAACGTTTAAATTGCATAAATATGTGGGCATGGAGTTTGCATATGTGTCATGAAACAAGAAATGGGACCGTGCAAAAGAAAATATAATTGTTGAGGAAGGGTGTAGGTTGTAAAACGCATGTGAAATAAAAAGGAAAAAGGATGAGTTTACTTGTGGTAAAAAGGTACAACATGGGCAGAGGGATGAGGGATTATAAAGGGATAGAGGACCTACAAAAACAAATTACGTTGGAAAATGCCTTAATGTGACAATATCTTGTATATTAATATTTGAAAAATACTTTAAATTGCTTTTTAATTATAATTTTTTTGAAAATTAATGTACAATGGCTCCATTACCTGTAATCCAGAAATGAAAGCTTGTGAAATTATAGTGAGTTTCCAGGTTCACATGTTTCAGTCAAAAGTCAGTTTGTTCTTATTATGATAAAACGTATACAGTTTTATTATTTAGAATCATCATAGAAATACACGTCTGTTTCTATAAGACTATTTCCAAAGACGTGTAAATGAAGAGGAAAAACTCACCCTGAATGTGAGGAGTACCATTCCATGGACTTCAATCTCAGACAGACTTGGGATGAAATATGACCAGGAACCTCACACTCCTGCTGTCATGTCTTCCACACCATTCTAGATTACATCTTGGCTCCTACTGTGAGTCAAAATAAACCCTTCCATAAGTCTCTTTTACTAAGTATTTTATCACAGCAGTAAGAAAAGAAGCTAATACAGACCTTCTGCTTTTGAATTTATGTGCAAGGAGCACATTATGGTGAAAAGCACTTTGCGTAGAAGAGCTGTTTATATCATGGCTGGGAACTGAAAGAAAAAAGTCTCACAATCAACTTCCATAGAATACCTGCTAATTACTTGACAGCCTAACACCAGGCCTACCTTTCTGAGCATTTTAGCAACTATCCAAAGTAGAGAACAAGCCTCAAACATGAAAATTTGGAGAACACAAACAGGTTGTGTTACTTATATTTTTAATGAAAAACATTATTTCCTTGTCATCCAGTAGTCTCAGCCAACTCACTGTTATAAGTGTGAATCTTCACAAAAGCAAAGCAAAATATCTTAAAGGTAAAATATACACATGGCCTGTGATTATTTTCTCTTTCATAATTTTAAATATTTAAATGCATTACAGACAATGAAATAATAACTTAATAGACATCACGTTCCATAATCCAATTACAATAGATTCATCAATAGTTAACAATAATATTCTAATTTTATTCCAATTTTATGTCTCCAGTATTTGTTGGTTTTGTCTTGCAAGGAGTGTAATAAAGCAAATCTCAGAAAAGGGTATTTTTTCCAGTCTTTAACCCATACTGAAGTGTTCTGCTAGCTATATTAATTGTGCAAATGCTTATGATATTCACATTACAAAAAAGGAAAGAATTTTCTGACACACATATACACACAGGATTTTAGGTGTGCGAAAGCCTTTAGATTTTATTTATAAGAACAAAACAAGACAAACCCCTCAGGATTTCTATAATGCCACCAACGCCTTAAAATGTAGTTTTGAGCAGAAGCAGAGCAGATTCCTGACAAATGAATCACAACTTTTAAATTATATTTGGCATTGATAATACCCTTTGTACTCAGCCTTGAAACCATTAATACCCACAGACAAAAAGAACAAGAGAAAATAATTTCAATTGGCCAGAAATTCTATATCATAGAGATGCTCTCAATAAATTCAAAACACTATGCAATTTCCATTCACGTCAGACTTTAGAGAACTCTAATGTAATCCTTTGCCTCATTTTAACTAAAATGAGGTAAGCGTTTAATTATCAAAAAATAAAAAAGAGGGGCAGGAAGACTGTAACAGAATTAGTTCTCTTTCTTGGTGATTAGTATACATAGCAAGTATTCTGCTGTTATGGCACCTCATTGTACTGATGACTATAGCTCTAACCCCACCGAAAAATCTTGTATTAAACAATGTCTCTTTAACTCAGGAATCCAGACAAGAGTATTATAACAGTGATTAAAATGGGCACCTCCCAACTTATCTCCCTCCCTCAATATTTAAATGACATGTTAACTTCTCGGTGAATACCATTTAATCATATAGATACTATATAACTATTTTTTAAATTTCTTTATTTTAATTTTTCATTTTCTACAGCCACTTTTTAATGTGAATTCAAGGATACTGTCATCTGAACATTTTGATACTCAACATGTGACTTAATGACAAAGCTCTTGTGGTTAACCCCCAACACACACAAGCTCATACTCACACACTATCTCTTCATCCAAAACCAAAAGGTATATGAACTAGTATTCTATACTTAGTGTTTTACATTCCTTCTTCAATCCACTGTAATATAAATTGCTTTTCCATGGTTTTGTCTTGGTAAAGGTTATCAATGGTGTTCTTCAAATTGCTAAATCCAATGGATTTTGAAGTTTCACATCTAAATTGACCTTTCTCAATGTTAATTACTAATCATATTTTTCTTTTAATTTTCTTAGAGTCAAAAGAAATAAATTTATTCTTATTATCTTCCTATTCTTTGGTAAATTCTTTCTCTGTCTATTTTAGTCTTTTGGGTTTTTTTTTATGCCCCCTTTGGGTGGATTTATTCCATGCTTAATGCCACAGTACTGACTCCAGTGGTTCATCTTGATTGTTAACTTCAATGATTTGAGATATGCCTAAGAAAATAACAAAATACTCCTGAGTCTCTCTGTGATGGTGTTAGCAGGGTGAGGAGGAGGCTGCTTAAGGGAAAAGAATGTGAGCAGCATTATTTTATAAGCCTGAGGTAGAAGTAAAAACAGAAACTCAACAACACAGGTTTTCTCTCTCTAAAGGTCGTTCTTCCTAGCCAGTAGAGCATGAGCATTTCTTTTTTTTTCTTGCCCGCAATGAAGGTGTAACTATTTTTTATTGATATATAATTTTTAAGATAATATGCACCTTGTTGAAGTAGTCAATACAATGATCATTAGCATGTTCACAAGGGTTTGTAGCCATTACCAATCTGTATCCCTAGGACACTGTCTTCAACATATGTTGCTAAAAGTCTTTCCATAAGACTTTTATGACAAGATCTAATTCTTTTTCTAAAGTCCCGCTGACAAACCAAGATGTGATTCCACCAAAGTTTCTCCAAGGGAACCAAGGATTTTATTGAGCTTCCTTACACAAAATAGTTAAGAGATTGCTTACAAGGGTGAGGGAGATCCTCCCCATACCCTAAGAGATTACATCTGGAAAGCCTTCACTTACCAAGAGCAAGGGCTTTGCTATAGACAAACTGATAAAATCACCTTCTCATAGTCCTCCCAGGCCCATATGTTCTAGCTCCTCCCTGTGACCACATGCAGTAAGGGCAGAGTTACTACAACAGGTGGCAAGGAGTCACTCAAGGGAGGTCTGCTTCCCAATCTTCTCCTCCTTGGAGGTGCATGAACAATCAACAAACCTAGATGGGATGAACTTTCTGCAAGAAGTATACCCCAAGATTGTAGTTACTCAGCTCAGAAAATGGTCACTCACGATCAGGGACCCATTATCTGTCACTGTATATTCCTCCTTTTCCTTAAGCCCTAACAGCCATATACTTAGTTGCTGTATCTATAGACATATGTTTCTTTTTTCATCCATATATTTAACATATATCATCACTTCATTTTAAAACATAATTTATTATATTGTATGCCTATAGTAAATTTTATTCATTCATTTATCAATTAATGGGAACTAAAGTTTCATTTATATCTTTATTTTTAATTTCAAGATTCAAGTTTAATTATTGTCTTTTCTTGAAAGAAAAACCTAGGCCATATAAATATATCATATCATCAATATTCTTGATTGATTTTTGTCCTAAGGAACATTAGCTTTGAACTTATTTTATTCTGTTTCAGGATGCATTTGCATAATGGTTGACCATATATATTATATAGTAATTAAATGGAGAAAATTTTTTACATATCATTGTATTATTGATCTTATAATTGTTCAATATGGAAGGAAAATATTAAAATACAAAGTTATCTCTAAAATCAAAACAGAAGAAAGATGTACCCAAATTAATTCAATATTAATAAATATATATATAGGGAAACATGGGGTTTAGAGTGAAAATATCCACTTATTAATTAATATATACAGTATACAATATACAAATCTTCACATGAAACTTCATGTAGTATAATATAACCTTTCCACCTACTCACAACTTCAGTTAAAATCTGGAAAGACACTTGTATCTTGATATTGCTAATCTTTCATCTTAAAAATCTAATAGTGATTTATCCTCAAACTCTTCCATTAATTTCCCACATTTATAAAACCCATTTTATTTTTATTGTTTGAATACTTTTAGAATCAGAATTGTCAGATGCCAGCTGGTAAATATTATCTGTTGGATATGAAAGTATCATTGCAATGTAAATTCATAGTACCTGTATGAACAAAGTACACATCAAGCCTGCACAAAATCAAGCCATCAAAATCATAACATGGCTTCTGGCCTTTTATTATTTAATTTTTATATGCACCCACCACATATAAATATATAACATAAATATATATGCATATATATTCTTAAGTATATACATATATTTTCTTCCATATAGCATCCCTTGTATTATATGATTTTAGGGTTGTCTACTTGGAATTTGAGAGAGAAAACATGGGAAAGAGATATTTATAGGAGTGGTCAGAGGGAAGAGAGACAAAGGGAAAATAATGTAATTATATTTTAATTTCAAAAAATATAACCCCAGCATGGATGGAGAATGAACTCATGAAATCTCTCTTTACACTGAAGAACTATTGGCAGTTGATGGCTTCTTGGGGAAGGAAGGGTCTGTTTTCTTTAGGGATTAAGCCCCTGAGAGGCTACAATGCTCCAGAATATGACAATACATCCATGTACGTACATGCAGCATAAAACAAATTCAGTGGGTTTAAAAAATAAAAATGGAGGGGGAAATGATGGAGACAAGAGAGGAACTAGAGGAGTGGAATGGGGAGTAATTTTTTTTGTTTTGTTTTCTGAGAAAGAGTTTCTCTGTGTAGCCTTAGCTGTCCTGGACTCACTTTGTAGACCAGGCTGGTCTCAAACTCACAGAGATTTTCCTGCCTCTGCCTCCCCTAGTGCTGGAATTTATAGGCATGTGCCACCACCTGTGGCTATGGGGAGTAAATTTAACCAAAATTATTGCATATACACATGTATACAAACATACACACGTATATATGTATGCATATATATACATATATACACATATATACATATGTATATATGCACTATACATATATGTGTATCCGTATTTGTATACATAGATACAAAATTTTGTTATATAAGAGCAGCTCCTAAAAAGAATTTATTTCACACTAATTTATTGCACATCTTATATTTCCTATCTCTCACATTCCTATTACTACCTGTTTTCAGACATAAAGTTTTGTTTCTACTTGAGTGCTGTATATACATAGACAATTTTGTGGATCTACGTAAACTATGGAAATGGCATGTGTAATGAATGTTTTGATGTCTTTAAAATCTCAGTTATGCTATGTAAATATATTTTTGTTTTAATCCCAAGTGTGGGATTTTAGTTTGGGCTTGAATTTGTAATTTGTCCATAGCTGATAATTGCCTCCAGTGGGGTGTGGTTTTTGCCACCTGGTAACTGCCTGCCTCATGCCAAATGAATAGGGGTGTGGTCTAGGACACTGAGGGATATAAACAGGAGATTCCTGAAAGAGAAAGTTTGGCTATGGCTAATGGCAGTGTGCAGAGACCAGTGATGGACAGTGTGGCAACTTGGAGACTGAAGGAGAAACACTTCTTGGTGCCATGCTTTGGAAGAGATAGACTTGGAGGAGACTGCTGACTGTGTTTGCTGTTGATGGGGAATTGGTATAGCCCTAAAAAAACACATCCATCATAAACATCTGGGAGAAGTAAAAGGGCCTGCACTTCCTCTTCATACTAACCTTCTCTCTCATACCTAGGGTTGGGAGGTTAAAAGGAATAGGCTTTAAGGAACACCAATTTAAAAAGTGTGCTATAGACATGTGAGGAAATGCCTGTAAGATCTGTCTTCCAGGCACTGTTTTATTAACTTACTTTGACTAGCTCCACTTCCATTTATTTTCTTAAAAATAACATTAATACTTTCTTCTTTATGGCTAAGTTTTTTATTTTGTATATATTCTACATATTCTTTATCTATCTCTCTGTTGGTGAACACCCAAGTTGGTTTCATTACATAGCTATTGTGAATGGTGTTGCAGTAGACATTGATGTGCAAGTGTTTCTTTGATATGTTCACTTATGCTCTTTTAGGAAAGGTACAGATTGGTCATATGGTATATATAATTTTGTTTTTTGATAATCCCTTATAAATACATACTAGCTGGACAAGTTTACATCTCTATTAGCAGAACATAATGGTTTTCTTGACTCTCATCAGAATTTTGTTTAAGCACTCCCATTCTGACTAAGGTGAGTTAGAATCTAAATGTAGTTTTAATTTGCATTTATCTGATGGCTAGTAAGGTTGAATATTTTTATCTATTTATTGGCAATTTGTATTTTATCTTTTGAGAACTGTCCATTTCATTAGCCCATTTATTGATTAGGTTGTTTGATTTATTGTTGCTGAGGGGTTTTTTTTTGAGTTATTTGTATAGTCTAGATATTAATCATTTGTCTCATATAGATAAAAAGACTTTATCCCATTCTGTAGGCTCTTTCTTCACTTGATTAATTGTCTTTTTTTGCTGTAGAGATGCTTTGTAATTTCATGATATCTCATTTGTCAATTGTGGACATTATTTCCCTACTGACCACGGTTCTACTTAGGAAGTTTGTGCTTATGTCTATACCATGAATCTTTCTCCTTAGATTTTCTTAAAGTTTTAGGGATTCCTATGTAATGTTAAAGTTTTTGATACATTTGAACTTAATTTTTGTGGAAGATAAGAGATAAAGTTTTAGCTTGCTTCTTCTGTAAGTGCATATCCAGAATTTACAGTACAGTGTATTGAAAAGCACTCCTGTTTTTATAGTTTTGTCTTTTTTTTCAAAATTACATTATTTTAACTATGTGGATTTATGTTATGTTTTCTCTTTTATTCCATCAATTTTCATACCAGTACTAAGACTTTTTCCTAGATGATCTTTTGATTGGAATGTTTTCCAATTCTTTTAATCCAAGCTGGCATCTGTTTATTATACTGAGGTATAGTTCTTGTAGATAAAAATAGATACTGTTTGTGATTTAATTTTATTTTTGTGATATTATTATAATATTTACAATTTATTCACTTTTTATCTCGGTTGTATCCCCCTCCCTCATTTCTGCCCAGTCCCATCCTCCTTTTCTCTCACCCACCCTATTACCTTCCCCTAATCCACTGATAGGGGAAGACCTCCAACCCTTCTGTTTGACCCGAGTTTATCAGGTCTCATCAGGACTGCCTGGATCCTCTTTCTCAGTGTCCTAGTAATGCCACTAAAATAGGTGACAATTGGTATTGTTTATTTGAAAATTTCATGCAAGTTTATATTCCCACCAGAATGGAGGAGGGCCTCCCTTTCCCTTTCTCCACATCCTTTCCACCATGTGTTGTCATTTGAATTTTTTATCTTGGCCATTCTGATAGATATAAAGTGAAATCACAGCGTCATTTTGATTTGCGTTTCCCTGATGGCTAAGGACCCTTGAGCATTTTTTAAGTGTTTCTTTGTCATTTAATATTCCTTTATTGAGAATTCTGTTTTAGCTTTGTACCTCATTTTTTAAATTGGATTACTTTGTTTGTTGTTGTTTACCTTCTCTTATCCCTTACATATTCTTGGTATTAGCCCTCTATAAGATACAGGGTGGGTGAAGATATTTTCCTAGTCTATAGGCTGTTGTTTTGTTCTAATGACAGTGTCCTTTGCTTTATAGAATCTTTTCAGTTTCATGATTGTTAATCTTAGAGCCTGTGTTGTTGATAAACTGGAAATCAATCTGGCACTTTCTCAGACAATTAGGAATAGTGCTACCTCAAGATCCAGCTATAGCACTCTTAGGCATATATCAGAAATATGATCAACTATACAATAAAGACGTTTGCTCAACCATGTTGATAGCAGCTCTATTTGCAATATCCAAAATCTGGAAACAACCTAGATGTCCCTCAACTGAGGAATGGATACAAAAATTGTGGTACATTTACACAATGGAATACTACTCAGCAATTAAAAACAAAGACATAATGAAATTTGCAGGCAAACGGTGGGAACTGAAAAAAATCATCCTTAGTGAGGTAACACAGAAGCAGAAAGACACACATGGTATATACTCACTTATCAGTGGCTGTTAGACATATAACGTAGGATACATATACTGAAATCTATAGTCCTAAAAGAGCTAAAAACAAAACAGAGAGAGAGAGAGATTGAGAGAGAGAGAGAGAGAGAGAGAGAGAAAGAGAGAGAGAGAGAGAGAGAGAGAGAGAGAGAGAGAGAGAGAAGGAGGACCCTGGGGAAGATGCTCAATACTCATTCAGAAGGGCAAACAGGACAGATATCAGAAGGAGAAAAGAGTGAACAGGACAGGAGCCTACCACACAGGGCCTCTCAAAGACTCTACTGATTGAGGTATTGAAGCAGATGCTGAGACTCTCAGCCAAACTTTGGGAAGACTGCAGGAAACCTTATGAAACAGGGAAAAATAAAAAGACCTGGAGGGGACAGGAGCTACAAAAGGAGACCAACAGAGCCAAAAATTCTGGGCTCCAGGGTCCCTGCAGAGACTGATACCCCAACCTAAGACCATGCATGGAGAAGACCTAAAACCTCTGCTCAGATGTTTCCCATAGTCTCAGTCTCCAAGTGGATTCCCTAGTAAGGGGTGTAGGAGCTATCTGTGGTATGAACTCAGAGCTCTGCTTTTTGATCACCTCGCCCTAGAGGGTATAGTTTTGCCAGGCTACAGAAGAAGACAATGCATGTGACCTGATGTGATCTGATAAGCTAGGGTCAGATAGAAGGAAAGAAGGACCTCCTCTATCAGTGGACTAAGGGAGAGGCATAGAGGGAGAAGAGGGAGTGAGGATAGCACTGGGAGGTCAAGAAGGAGGGGGCTACCAGCTGGATACAAAGTGAATAAATTGTAATAAAAATAAATAAATAAGAAAAAACATAAAAAAGAAAATTTCATACAATGTGTTTTGGTCCTTTTCATTCCATCTAAGTCCTCCAAGATCCATTTTCTTTTCCCTATTTTCCTAAATTTGCATCCCTTCATTTATGTATATCCACCAATTCTAATCTGTGATCCCCATTTATTCTTGGAAGTGGCCTTCCACTGCAGTGTAGTCAACTTACCAACTTTAAAGAAAACCAACTTTCTTCTTCTAGTAGCTATTAGTTGGCAATAGCTTTTGGTCTAAGGACATGATTTTGTGCCCACCTCTGCTCTCATACTGTGATTGGGTGTGGCTTGAGCTCATAAAGGTTTTTTTGCATGCTCCTATGAGTACTATAAATTCATATGTGTAATTGCTCTGATATAATCAGAAGATTCTTTTTCTACCACCTCTGGCTCTTATGGTGTTTATGCTCCCTTTTTAAAAATTATGGCTGAGTTTTGGGAAGAGGTATACTTGTATTTATGTACCACTTAGGGCTGACAATTGTGAAGCCTCTTATGAACAGCTCCTTGACCAGTTGTGATTCTATGTGCAGAAAAACAATTACCCATTGCAAATAGAAGGTCTCTGACAAGGTTCCAGTGATGATACTTTTATCATAATAATCATTAGGAGTTAGCTTCATATTATGTTCATTTGATAAAATAAGAGTAGTAGGCTCTCTCCTAGTGCATATGATCTGGCAAAGCACTGGGTCTTGACCTGATAATACTTAAGTTATGAGCTTCATACAATAAAGGACTTAAGTAAAACGATAAAACATTTGGTTATTTTCATTACATCAGTGCCACTATTGTACCAATGGGCATGTTTTGCCAGGACAGGCATTATTGTAACTTGCAGAGCTCACAGACAGGTAAACTGATGATTACTTTTATCTTCCAGTAGTATGCATATACCTCCCAGTACTATGAAAGCTAACATCAATAAAGATGAAGTCAGTAGCAGTTCAAGTTTTTCATGTTCTATGAGTCGAGTATGTGTTATTTTCAAGAACAGGATGACATAATCAAGTTCAATCAAGTTCAGGAAGGTAATCAACAGTATTAGTAGTATCATGAAATGTTTGGGGTCTATGTAAACTAATTGGCATACAACACTAAAGAGGATACCCATTCTTGTCTCTGGGATTGTATCATCTCGTTACTAGGAGAGGCATTATTGATCCATTATGAAGTAAATCAATTTTTTCTCTTTACATTCATTTAGAAAATATACATATACTTATATAATAAAATATTGTATATACATAATTTAGAAGATTATATATAAATGTATGTATATAACATCATGTATATCATATTATACATAGCATTATATTATTGTATACTATACCCAATATCCTTATATGTATTACATATACATGTATATGTATATAAAACCTCCTACAGGAATCTGCTAGTCTGTTTCTTTTCATTGATGAATTGGAAGTACTGATATTTAGTTATTACCATGAAATATATATACTAATTTTTACCTTTTCAAACTTTTACACTGTTTGGAATTTTGTTATTTCTTTAACTATGTTCTAGCATGGTTTACTTTTACCATTGCTTCATGGGTTTGCTTATCTTTCTCTTTAGTCTGAAGGATTCCTTCAAGTAACTTTTGTAGGGCCGTTTTAGCTGTCATCAATTTAGTCAGCCTATTTTCATTATTAATATTTTTCTTCAATTATAACTTACAGATTTTTATAGGTATAATAGTCTGGATTGGCAGTAGTCTTTAGATCTAGAAATCCATCATTCTAAGCATTTCTGCTCTTTAAGTTACTGTTGAGAAATACGAAGTTATTTTTAGGATCTTTCCTTTAAATATAGCTTGGTGTTTTTCTCTTACATTTATCAATACTGTGTTTTGATTATTTAGTATTTTGAGTATGTTATGATATGGAGGGGACTTCTCTGGTGTAGTTTGTATGGTGTGTTAAATATGTCATTTGTATGAATGGCCATTTTTTTTTCATTAAATTTGGGAACTTTTTTTCTGTGATTGCATTGAAAATATTTTTTTTAGATTTTTGTTTTTTATTTAAATATACATTTATTTTTTATTTTTATATCAGTCAGAGGTTAGGTACTTTGCATCCCCGGCATAGACTCCTCCCTCTTTCCCTCCCACTCTCCCCATCCCTCCCTCATCTCCTCCCCGCCCACTCCAAGTCCACCTACAGGGGAGGATCTCCTCCCCTTCCATCCCACCCCAGTTCATCTTGTCTCCTCAGGGCTGGCTACAATGTCCTCCCCTGGGATCTAGCCAGGCTGTTACTCCCTGGCATGTATGGGGGAGGGTCAAAGAGCCAGCCATCAAGTTCATGTCTGGAACAGTCCCTGTTCCCCTTACTAGGGTCTTTAGTTGGATACCGAGTACTATGGGCCACTTCTGAACGGGGGTTCTAGGACATATCCATACATGGTCCTTGGTTGGAGAAACTGTCCCATAGAAGACCCCTTTGCTCTGCACAGTTTGGTCTTTGTGGAGTTCTTCTTCTCCACAAGTCTTATTAACTTCCCCTATTTTTATTATTATTTCCCGCCCTCTGCCGAAGGCTTGGTTGTGATTCTTAATATCTGCGTTGATACATTGCTATATTGATTCTTTCAGAGGCCCTCTTTGGTATGCTCCTGTCCTGTTGCTTGTATTATCCTCCATTCAATGCCCATTCCATTGGTTCATCTAAATGAGCATTGATCATACCAACCTGGGGTCCTCCTTCTTGTATATCTTCCCTAGGTGTATAGATTTCAGCATGACCTTCCTATCCTATACGACTATATAAGTGAGTATATACCATACGTTTCTTTCTGCTTTTGGGATACGTCCCTTAGGATGATTGTTTCCAGGTGCCACCATTTGCCTGCGAATTTCAAGATTTCCTCCTTTTTAATTGCTGAGTAATATTCCATTGTGTAAAAGTACCATAATTTCTGTATCCATTCCTCAACTGAGGGACATCTGGGTTGTTTCCAGGTTCTGGCTATTACAAATAAAGCAGCTACGAACATAGTTGAACAAATGTCCTTGTTGTGTACTTGAGCATCTTTTGTATATATGCCTAAGAGTGGTATAGCTGGGTCTTGAGGAATCACTATTCCTAATTGTCTAAGTAGGTGCCAAATTGATTTCCAGAGTGGTTGTACAAGTTTGCATTCCCACCAGCAAAATATTTTCAAAATATTTTATTTGACTTCTATATGAATTTCTTCTCCTTCTATGCCCATGATTCATAGATTTGTATTTTCATAATTTTTCATATATCTCACAAGTTCTGTTCATATTGTACTAAATTATCTTTCTCTTTGTATGAAAGTTTCAATTCCTTGACTTTGTCTTTATGCTCTAATATTCTATACTTCCCTTAATCCATTTCATTGGTGAAACATTCTATGGAACTTTTTATTTGACTAATGTAGTTTAATTTCCAATATTTAGATTTGGAATTTTATTTCAATATTTCTATCTCTTTATTGAACTTGATGTTCATATCCTCTATTGACATCATTATTTTATTCCATTCTTTCTTTTGCTTTTCTTGGAATTCATTTAAGTATGTATTTGTGTCTTTTTCTCTTCATTAGATATTCTAATTGCTTTTTTAAAATTTTCACTTAGAACTTTATATATAATTTCTATCAATAAATAAAATATTGTGTGATAAATAATTTTAGAGAAATTACAGTTTTCCAGTTTCTAGTGCTTCCCTGTTAGAATTTGAGCATCTCAAGTTTGGTTATTGTATGAATAGGTTTTAGTCATTTTTATTTTTTCAATGGAATATTTACACTGTGTGGATGATTAGAACGCAAAAATATCTGAAAACTAGTAACTAGTATTTGGTTGGCTGATGAAACGGGGGCATAAAGAAAAGTAAGCAGAATCAAAGACCAATAAGAACTGGAGGTGATATAAAAGTGTTGTCAAAAGTAGTCCAAATAATGAAAGGTAAAGATTTCAAGTCTTAGAAAGTAGATATATGAAGGACTTACACAACATTATGGCCTATAATTTTAGGAAAAGGTAAAGAAAATGAAACAATTGGAAAAATAAGCAAAGTAGAAAGAATGGCAGAGAGATGAGGGTTGAGAATGGAACAGGAAAGAGCTAGCCCATTACATTGAAATTTGATGTTAAATAATAGAAAAATAATGGAGTTGGGAAGGCAGAGCCAGAGTAAAGACTATTTTTTAAATTAAAAGTGTGTGAGATACTCCAAAATTTCTCATCCTCTGCACATTGTTCAGTAGTTGGTTTCTATGCTATCTACCTCCAAGAAGTTTCTGTACTGAGGGTTGAGTGTTGTACTGATCTATGAACAGGTCATTTTATTTGCCTGTTCATTTACCACAAAATAATCATAGATGTTCCCCATAATTTAGCTAGTTTCAGGCCCTTGCCCTCATTAACAATATCAGGTATGAGTTCTATTTTGTAAAGTGGGCCTTATATTCAATTAAGCATTAGTTGGTTAATCTAACATTCATGTCACTATTGCACTAGTGGGTACATCTTTTTTAAAATTTATTCTTTCATATATTACATCACAACCACAGTTTCCCTTCTTTCCTCTCTTCCAAGTCACTCCCCCTTCCTTATCTACTCCTTCTCAATTTTGCTTCAGAAAAGGGCAGGGCTCCAAGGGATATTAATCAAATATTACAATAAGACTAGGTAACTCCCTCATATTAAGGCTGGACAAGGCAATCTAGTAGGAAGAAAATGGTCCCAAAATCAAGCAAAAGTATCCTAAAGAGCCCCAACTTCCTCTGGTAGGAGTTCCACAAAAGCATCAAGCTACACAACATAACATTTATGCCTATGTTATATTCCTGCAGGCGGGCTTCCTGACTGTTGGTGCAATCTCCATGATCCCCTATGAATCCAGACTTGTAAATTGTGTTGGTTTTCCTATGGTGTCCTTGAACCTCCTTTGTCTACTTCTGTAGGATTCACTGAGTTTTAAAGTGGGAATACTTTACAAGCAGGTCTTTGTTATAGCTCACAGGATTTATAGCTGGAAGAGCTTGGTGATTGCATTTTTTTCCCTTTCAGCAGCATGTATAGAACCTTCTAGAGTTATGAATGACATCCAGTAAAGGTGAAGCTTCCACCTGAATTTTGCCATGTTCTATGATATCTTTGTTAGGTTTCTAATGCTATGATAAAACTCTATGACCAAAACAATTTGGAGAAGAGTTTTCTAGGCTTACATATTTCATTTCATTTTTAAAATTTCTATTAATTATTCTTTATTCACATTATATCCCCCATAAACCCCTCCCTCCTCCCCTACTGACCCCACCTACCCTCTCCCTTCTCCACACATGCACCTCCCTAAGTCCACTAATAGGGGAGGTCCTCCTCTCCTTCCTTCTGATCCTAGTTTGTCAGCTCTCATCAGGAGTGTTGCATTGTCTTCCTTTGTGGCCTGGTAAGGCTGCTCCCCCATCAGGATGAGGCAATTAAAGAGCAGGCCAATCAGTTCATGTCAGAGGCAGTCCCTGTTCCCATTACTATGGAGCCCACTAGGACACTGATCTGCCATGGGCTAAATCTGTGCAGGGGTTCCAGGCCATCTTTGTGCATAGTACTTGGCTGGAGCATCAGTCTCAGGAAAGACCTCTGTGCTCAGATTTTTTGGTTCTGTTGCTCTCCTTGTGGAGCTCCTGTCCTCTCCCTATCTTACTATTTCCCACATCTTTCATAAGATTCTATGCACTCCGCCCAACAGTTGGCCATAAGTCTTAGCATCTGCTTTGATATTTTAATCAAAGTCCGTCATGAAGAAAAGTCAGAGCTGAGACTTATGTCAGGAACCTGAAGCCAGATACTGAAGCAGAAGCCATAGAGAAATTCTGTTTACTGTAATACTACTCATGGCTTTCTCAATTTGTTTTCTTATTGAAAGTAGGCCTGCCTGTGCAGAGACGGCACAACTTATAGAGAACTTGCCCTCCCATATTAATAACTAATAAAGAATATTTTTCCACAGATTTGCTCATAGGAGATCTGATAGAGGGATTTTCTCAGTTGCAGTTCCTCTTCCCAGATGATACTGGTTTGTGTCAAGTTGGAAAAACATCTTACCAGGACATATGTCATAAATGTGTGATATTTTTAGCAATATGGTATACTGTCATGCTTATGAGAGAAATCAATAGCTTTAACAATAAACTATAGTATTTGGTGAGAAGAAGTCTATGGGATACCTTTGGCATATGATTCAACAAGATGTAACACATTCCTGGTACTGGGGTTTTGTTTGGTAGCATATGCTGCCTATTTGAGCTGTTGTTTTCACTAGTATATTGTGACACCATTTAAATTCCTTTTACATATTTTAGAAGTAGCTTTTCATATGGCTTTTTAAATGGCTCTCCATATTCTTTCCTCTATTTTGCCCTGCCAAACCCCACCTCATTGAATACCCCTGTTTTTAATTATTTATTTATTTCATACAGTTTACTCACTTTGTATTATGGCTGTAGACCCCTACTTCATCCCCTTTCAATCCCACATTCCTCTCTCTTCTTTTCCTCTGTCCATTCCCCCGTCCAGTGATAGGGGAGGTCCTCCTCCCCTTCCCTCTGACCCTAGTCTATCAAGTCTCATCAAGACAAGCTGCATTGTCTTCCTCTGTGGCCTGGGGGCTGCTCCCCACACAGGGGAAGTTGATCAAAGGCCAGCCCTTCAGTTCACATCAGAGACAGTATCTCTTCCCATTACTACGGAACCCTGTTGGACACTGAACTGCCTTGGGCTACATCTGTGCAGGGATTATAGGTTATCTCCATGCATGATCCTTGTTTGGAGTGTCAGTCTCAGAGAAGACCCTTGTGCCCAATTTTTTTTTTTTTTTTTGGTGTTGTTGCTCTCTTTGTGGAGCTCCTGTCCCTTCCAGGTCTTTCTATCCCCTCCTTCTTTCATAAGATTCCCCGCATTTTGCCCAAAGTTTGGTTATGAATCTCAGTATTAGCTTTGATACCCTGCTGGGTAGAGTCTTTCAGAGGCCCTCTGTGGTAGGCTACTGTCCTGTTCACTGTTTTCTCTGTCTTCCTATGTCCATCCCATTTGCCTTTCTGAATAAAGATTGAGCATCTTACCCAGGGTCCTCCTTCTTGCTTAGCTTCTTTAGGTGTACAGATTTTAGTATGATTAACCTATATTATATATCTACTATCCACTTATAAGTGAGGATATACCAGGTGTGTCTTTCTACTTCTGGGATACCTCACTCAGGATGATCTTCTCTAGTTCCCACCATTTGCCTGCAAATTTCGTGATTTCCTTGTTTTTGTTTTTGTTTCTTTTTTCTGTTTTTTTTTTTTTTGGTGATGAAAATGTTTTTTTTTTTAATTTTATTTTCATTTAACCACAGTTTATTTATTTTGTATCCCAGGTGTAGGCCCCTCCCTCATTCCTTCCCAATCCCACCCTCCCTCTCTGATCACCTCCCTGTCAATTTCCAAGTTTACTGATAGGAGAGGTCCTCCTCCCCTTCCATTTGACCCTAGCTTATCAGGCATCTTCAGGACTGGCTGCAATGTTCTCCTTTGTGGCCTAGCAAGGCTGTTCCTCCCTCGGGGGGCATGCAAATAGATTTCCTTGTTTTTAATTGCTGAGTAGTATTCCATTTTGTAAATATACCACAATTTCTGTATCCATTCTTCAACTGAGGGACATCTGGGTTGTTTCCAGCTTCTAGCTATTATAAATAAAGCTGCTTTGAACATGGTTGAGCAAATGTCCTTATTGTATACTTGAACATCTTTTGGATATATACTCAGGAGTAGTATAGCTGGATCTTGAGGAATCACTATTCCTAATTGTCTAAGAAAGCACCAGATTTATTTCCAAAGTACTTGTACAACTTTACATTCCCACCAGGTATGGAAGAGGGTTCTTCTTTCTCCACATCCTCTCCAGCATGTGTTCTCACTTGAGTTTTTGATCTTAGCCATTCTGATGGGTGAGAGGTAAAATCTCAGGTTCATTTTGATTTGCATTTCCCTGATAGCTAAGTATGTTGAACATTTCTTTAAGTGTGTCTCTGCCATTCAGTATTCATCTATTGAGAATTCTCTGTTTAGCTCTGTACCCCATTTTTAATTACATTATTTGATTTGTTGGTGTTTAACTTCTTGAATTCTTTATATATTCTGGATGTTAGCCCTCTGTCAGGTGTAGGGTTGGTGAAGTTCCTTTCCCAGTCTGTAGGCTGTCCGGTTGTTCTGATAACAGTGTCCTTTGCTTTACAGAAGCTTTTCAGGTTCATGAAGTCCCACTTATTGATTGTTGATCTTAGAGACTCTGCTATATGTGTTCTGTTCAGGAAGTTGTCTCCTGTTCCAATGAGTTTAAAGCTCTTCCCCACTATTTTGTCTAAGAGGTTTAGTGTGTCTTGTTTTATATTGAGGTCTTTGACCCCCTTGGACTTTAGTTTTGTGCAGGTGATAATTATGGATCTATTTGCATTTTTCTACAGGTAGATATCCAGTTAGACAGGCACCATTTGTTGAAGGTGCTTTCTTTTTTCCATTGTATGGTTTTTGTCATCTTTGTCAAAAATCAGGTGTCCATAAGTGTATAGGTTTGTTTCAGGGACTTCTATTTGATTCCATTGATCCACCAGTCTGTTTCTATGCCAGTACCATTCAGTTTGGAGCTACCTCCATAAGATCTTTTGTGGTAGAGTATTGTTTTGGCAATTCTGGGTTTCCTGTTATCCCATATGAAGTTTGAGAATTTTTCCGTCAAGGTCTGTAAAGAATTAGATTGGTACTTTGATGGGAATTGCACTGAAATCTGTAGATTGCTTTCGGTAAGATGGCTATTTTTACTATATTAATTATGTGAAGCCATGAGCATAGATCTTTTGTCTTCTGATATCTTCTTTGATATCTTTCTTCAGAGACTGGCAGGTTTTTTTTTTTTTTCATACAAGTCTTTGACTTGCTTGGTTAGACTTACAGCAAGGTACTTTATGTCCTTTGTGGCTCTTGTGAAGGGTGTTGTTTCCCTAATTTCTTTCTCAGCCCATTTGTCTTTTGTATACAGAAGGACTATTGATTTTTTTTGAGTTAATTTTTTATCCAGCCACTTGGCTGAACCTGTTTATCAGGTGTAGGAGTTCCTTGGTAGAATTTTTGGGGTCACTCATGCATACTATCATATCACCTGCAAATAGTGATACTTTGACTCCTTCCTTTCTGAACTGAATTCCCTTGATCTCCTTTAATTGTCTTATTGCTCTAGCAAGGACGTCAAGAACTATGTTGAAGAGTTATAGAGAGAGTGGGCAACCTTGCCTTGTCCCTGATTTCAGTGGGATTGATTTAAGTTTCTCTCAATTTAGTTTTATGTTGGCTATAGGCTTGTTATATATCACCTTTAATATATTTAAGTACTTGCCTTATATCTCTGATCTCTGTTTTAAAATCCCCTTTCTTCATTTATAATGCTATATTCTATATCCCTTTCTTTACCAGATCCCATCCTCCCTTAGTCCCTTAATAGGTATCTAAGATCAGTGGGTATTTGAAATAAAACATATATGTGCAAGGCATAAAATCTAAAATTTACATGTAAGAAAAAATGTTGTGTTTGACGTTCTGCTTACCTCTCTTAGGAAGATTGATTCTAGATCTATCAAATTGTCTGGAAAGAATTAAATTCATTTTTCTTAACAGCTAAATATCATTTCATTGTGTAAATTCACCACATGTTCATTATCCATTCATTAGTTAGTGTACATCCTGACTGAACCTAATTTCTAACTATTCTGTTAGAGCAGCAATGAAAATGAAAGAGGAAATATTCTGTAATACGTTGTAGATTGTGTAGTGCTGATCCATTAGTGGTGCTTCTTTACCACACCTCTCCCTCAAGGCTCAGGAGTCTATTCAGAAAGTCTATGTATAAGGGTTGTATGATCCAGAGATGGTTGACAATTGTAAAGAAAAATAATTTTCCAAATACAACACAGAGATGCACACATGAATTCACAAAATCTGTGATAATATGCATAAGACACACAAAGCTCAAGCCAGAAAAAAAAATCTTAGCACAAATGAGGGGAAGTTGCCACAGACTCTCATCCATATCCAGGAAGCTGTTCACAAATGACAGCTACTAAGAGAGCAAAAATCAGTTTCCTTCAATGGACAGACAGGGGGTATATCAACTTCACACCAGAGTAACCCCCATGCTCAGGAGCAGTTGTTCAGCAAAATTCAAACTATGTTTTGGGTGACTTTTCTTTGTTTTTATGAACAAGAGAAAACATGGGTATGTGCAGATAAGGAAGACACAGGATATGGGAGGAGTTGGAAAACGGGAAACATAAAATATACTGTATGACATTTCAAAGAATAAATAAAAATATTAAGAATTAAGAATTTCATGCGAGTACACTCATCATTCTTTTTTCCTCCAACTCCTATTGTGTTGCTGACTCAGTGTCAAATTATTGGCATATTTTTTTAATTATTATTTTCACATTCATGTAAACACACACGCACACAAAACCTGTTAATAGATTTAGTGTTGCTCACATATGTGAAGAAGTCATCTCCAAAAACATGTCACTGTTATATTATCCAATAACAAATGGTCAGTTCCAAGAACATACACATTTGAGCAACACTAAGAACAGTAGGTCACTGAGATATAAATATATAAATATGTATCACTAATAATTAAAGACAGAGACCAGAAGACCAGGTATTTGAGGGGCTTGGAAGGTCATTTCAGTCAAGATTATGTAGAGACAAATAGCTGATCATATATATGTATGCATGTGTGTGTGTGTGCATGTATATATCTGTATGTATATATGTGCATGTATGTATGAATGTATGTGCTGGATTTATGTGAGTGGCTTACAGGCTGTGGTCTGACTATTCCAACAATGGCTATCTCCTAACCTCATGATGTAAAGTCCAAGAATCCAATAGTTGGTTAGTCTAAAAAGATGAATATGTCAGCTGGTCTTCAATATATAGTATATCTCTGAATCCTGAAGAAGTAAGCTGTAATGCCAGTGTATGAATGACCACACCAATAAGAGTATAAACAAGAACACAAAGAGCAAGGAACCATTTTCTTCTATGCTCTTTATGCAAGCAGATGCCCGAAGGCATAGCCCAGATTTAATGTCTTCCCACCTCAAATGATCCAATCCAAAAATCCCTCACAAGTACACCCAGCAGCTTGGGTTTTAGTTAATTTCAGATATGGTCAGATTGACAACCAACAATAGCCATCACTGAGGGAAATTTGAACAATTTAAAGCAAGAAAACAAAGAAATGATGTAAATGTTGTACTCATATATGGAAGCTAAAAAACCTTAACAATTATATTTGTAAACATAAAACATATTTGAAAAGATGATAATTCTTCCCTAGTAAGGGGAACAGGGACTGTCTGTGACATGAACAAGTGGTTGACTCTTTGACCTACCCCCACCCCACGAAGGAAGAGCAACCTTGCTAGGTCACAGAGGAGGACATTGCAGCCAGTCCTGATGAGACCTGATAAGCTAGGGTCAGATGGAAGTGGAGGAGGACCTCTCCTGTCAGTGGTCTTAGAGAGGGGCAGGGAGGATATAAAAGAGTGAGGAAAAGATTGGGAGGGAATGAGGGAGGTGGCTACAGCTGGGATACAAAGGAAATAAACTGTAATTAATACAAAAATAAGTTTAATTAAAAAAACAAAAAATAGTTCTTTTATTAAATATTTTTAAAATATTTTTAAATGCATGAGTACTTACCAAATACATACATATACCATGTGGAATCTTAGTGGTCATGGAGGCAAAGAAATAAGACATTGAATTTTCTTGAACTGAAGTTACACACTGCTGTGATCCAATGTGCAGGTGCTAGGAACAAAACCTGAGTCCTCTGCAAAACCAGGAAATGCTCTGAAGCACGGTGCCATTTTTCCATACCCTGACTCACTGTATATTTCTAAATATTTGTAATTAACATCTCTAGTCATTATATTGTCCTATTCTATCATTTCATTTTGTCTTCATCTTAATCCAAAATTGTATGGATTGTCATATCTTTTAGAATTTTTGAGAAATGAAATTCAATATTTTGCCAAGAATATTTCTAAGCAAAATACTAAAAGTCTAGTATAGGCCTACCTGACTGAGTACAATGAGATGTAAAATGAGAGATTAATTGGACAAGCTGTTATTTTAAAACATGAACCAGAACAAGAAGTCTTGGAAAAGTTTCAGCTTATCAGTATCAGAAGAGAGTTTGTTCAATATAGAACAATAAGAATCCAACTAAAAAACATTTAATAAAGAGAACACTATGACCTTATGTGTGTATGAATCATGAATTTAATTAGTCACCTCAGGAATAGAGACAGAATTATACCATCAGACACTTCCAGCTGGGAGTAGAGGAAACAGGGAGAAAAAACAATACAGAATGATATAAGGGTATTGGACATTTTAGATTCTAAAAGACTGTAGAACAGAATTATCTAGCTAAGAATATGCCATCATTTTTTTTAAAGATTTGCTTACTAAAGGAAAAACTTTTACTTTATTTTATTTTTAACATTTTTATTTTATATTAATCACAGGTTATGTACTTTGTATATCAGAAGAATATGCCATCTTAAAAGATGGAAGAGTGAACCCAAATGATTCAGAGATTAGATTGTCTGCCTTTCCTTTCCCGGGGCCCCAGGGCAAGGTTGATGTTTCTTGTGTTGCAGTAAGCTGAGAGGCTACAGCAAAACACTTCAAGGAAGGCATTTCTGACCAAGTTCAAGGCATTGGAGCTTCTACTGAGGAATGTGGGGATTATGCCACCATCTCTGTTGTTCTAGGTAAAGGAATACTGAGGCAAAGATGATCATTCCTAAGAATTTATTATCTCATATATTGTTTCATTCTTGTCCAAATAAGTTTGAGACCTTTGCAGGAAGAGAAGGTAAATTTTTTTCTTTAGACTTATTCCAACTTTGAGCTGAACAGAATCTCTAAAATATAGAGCAAGAATTAGAGAAAAATAATGGATAACACACTCTTTATCAGACTGGATGCTATATGTATATTTTCCATGACCACCAGCATGTGTGTGTGTGTGTGTATTGAAAGTGGTTCTGCTTGGGAGCTGGTATATTACTGGTAATTGGCTTTCACAATGTTTTTCACAGCTCAGAGATAGGGAGCATAGGTACTTTCCATTCAAACTATCTTTTGAATCTCTCCTGGATATCTACAAGAGTTGAAATCTATCCTATTTACTAAACCTAGATAAAGTTGTTTTTTTCTTAAATATAAAACAATCAACTGGGTATGGGGAAAGAAACACATGTTTCAACAAATGCCTTACTCACGCATTATATGCATGGTGTCGGTGATAGAATAGGGTGATACAACCTCTTTGCCACTACCTAATATGTAGTAGACCTTCAACAGAACACAGAATCAAAAATGGACTTTATTGAAAACATGAAAAGGGGAAAGCTCACCAGACCTCAACCTCAGACAAAGACTGAGTAGTGGTATTTGAGGAATGTTCAAAGTGGGAGAAATATTCTTCCCCAGGAAAGAGCACACGTATTGGTTATCCTGTACCAAACGGCCAGTCCTGAAAATATACATACAAGTAACATTATACAGACAGGGCAGGTTGTACTGAAATATTAATAAATAAAAACACCCAAAAATGGACACACACACATGCACTCACACATATAGACAGACACAGAGAATTGAAGTAAAAGAGGCCTTTAAATTAAAAAGAGCAAGAGGCTGTACATGACAGGGTTTGAAAGGATCAAAGGGAAGAAGAAAATTATGTAATTGTACAATATCAAAAATTTAAAAAAACATTAAAAGTAAATAAGGATTTGTACAAAGATAAGATCAGCTTTGTCACTGTTTGATTTCTAGTATCTGTTTTTAGTTTTCTGGTTGTACCTCTTCTTTTTTGCTATTTAGTTATTTATTCACCTTTTTAATTTTAATTTTTATATTACACTTTATTCACTTTGTATCCGAGCTGTTGCCTCCTCCCTCACTCCTCCCCAATCCCACCCTTCCTCCCTCTTCTCTTCCCATTCCCCTCTCCAAATCCACTGATAGGGAGGTTGTACATCTTCTTACCTGACCTGGAATGTTACCATGACCATGCAATGATTTATGTTTTCTATTTCTGTGATTAGACGCAACATCAAAATTCATTGTTTATGTCAGTAAACATGCTGATTTTCATAGCCAAACTAGATAATGCAAGAAGGGATTCACTTCAGTCTTGAAGGACACAGATTCCTGTCAATTCTTACTCAAAAATCTGGGAGGGTTTAAAATTGTTTTAATGAGAAGTCCTTTTTGTTTTTGTCCTCAGACAGTTTTCAGTGTTGTAAAATTGATACTATTGACATTTTTCAGGTTGATATGTACCTTTTCTCATGGGAATTGGTTCACCACTTCTACTTTCATTATCTGATACCCACGTAAGTCAACTTTTAATTGTTTTAAAAAATAACTCATCTTGGATCTCTCATTTGTTACATTTATGATCATGGACCAGATATATTATGACCGTATATGATGACCTCTTATACAGAAAAGGAGAAATATTTCTGGGAGACATTACAGTTGTTCCAAAAATAGAAATTATGTCAGCAAATTTGAGAGCAGAATAAGATGGTCTATAAGATTGTTCTATTATTTTTCTGGCATAGGTCATATACTTAGCAAGTTGAAAGTTATTTTTTTTTACTTGTTTACATTCTGTTCTATACAGTTCTAGCCAATAGTTTTAATGGAGAAAGGGGCTAGATATTCACTGTACCAACCAATTTAATACCAATAACATGGGCAACCCTGAGTGTAGTACGCTTTGTTATTTCTGTTTGAAATACCAAGAGCAGGAAAATTCACTTTGCATCACCCTGTATTATAACACTCATACTTGGTTTTGTTATTATTAACATCTGATAATTTCTTCAATACCTATCCACATTAGACTATACATTAAATTATATTGAAGAATGTTTTAACCAATGTAATAACAATTTTAGAATATAACTTGTGTTAAAAGATTTTCAGTTATTAATATTGCCAATGCTGAAGAAGCCATCTCAGCATGGTTTATAACTCACCTGTTCTTTGAAACTAGCCCAGTAGCAAACTCAGAGGACACAAAGCTTATAACTAATTGCTAAATAAACTATCTGTTAAAGTAGTTTTCTGTATCTGTGAAATATTTTATAATTAAATTATTAAAATATGTCACAATGAAAGAATCTATAGTCTTAATTTGAAGCTCTTCATAGTTTGTAAAGATTCTGTAAGATTTACAACTTACAAACTATCATTTTGTGAACAAACACATGACTTCAATGGAAAAATATGTGACACAGCTCACTCACATATTCTATGGTAATTTAAAGTAGTAAATTAATACTATAGTACCAATCTGTTACTTTGTACAAGAAAGCATCAAATATATAAATTATCTTTGGTAGAATGAGTACTTTCATACTATTAATTGGCACAACACAGAGCATGGGAGGATTTCCCATCTTTTATTGTCTCCCTCAATCTCTTCATTCAGAGATTTACATTTTTATTACAAAGTTCATTCACTTCTAAGTCTGGGTTAATTCCTTCACATTTTTGAGAGTACTGTGAATAAGAGTGTGTCTATGATCTCTTTCCCAGAGTATTACATGTACATGTAAATTACCAGAGACTGTGGCAGCAAAGAGAGGAATTATGCAGGTTCAAGCTGGATGGGATGCCAGCATTGAAATGAACCCTCTGTTCAGAAGTAGTTGGTCAATATCAAATGAACTCCATGTCTTTGTTTGTTTATTTCTTTGTTGTGGGTCTTTTGCTTCATCTCTTTTGTTTTGGCATTTTGTCTTATTGGGCTTGTATTTGTCTTGATCTTCTTTTTTCTATTTTACTGATTTTTATGAGAGAGATAACAAGAGAAGAAACATAAAATTCGATGTATAGGGAGGTGGGCAGGACCTGGAAGGAGTAGGGGAAGAGAAAAAAAATGTGTGTTGCAGGATATTTGGTCCCATTGTGATCCCCAGAATTGTGAACTGTAAAACCCTGTTTATTGTTCGGTTTGGTTGAGCCTTAACACACACCCTTAATACAAGAACTTTCTGTTTATTGTAAACAGGTGTTTATGGTGTGGTTCAACCAGTTCTAGCACACACCTTAAGTTCAAGTGCTCTCTGTATACAGGATCTAATAGAGTAATATCCAAGAGCTCTCTGTATACCAGATCTAATAGTTAGCACAATTCAAGAGGCTGAACAAGAAACCAGCTGACAAGGATTAAAGAGTATGAACGACTTTGAGTTGAGGGTTATTTTAGACAGCATGGAGACAAAGAAGGACTTTTAACTCAAGCTCTGCTTTAGCTTAGGCTTCAGATCCTCAGCTCCCTGACATTTTGGGCTTTGAACTAGCAAGCCTTGGAGTTTTTGTTTGTTTGTTTGTTTGTGGGATTTTTTTCTTTTTCAGCTTTTTCTTCCTGGGCTGTGAGTTGTGCTAGTGTACCTTTTGTGTTTTTTCCATCCAGACCTGAGCTGAGAAAGAAGGTTATCCAGTAACCTTCTCTGCCTCTCTGAGTTAGCTGGTTTTTACCCCAGCATCGGGATCCTGAGTCTTTATTTGTAAAATAGAGCTGTTGAGATTTTCATCATTGTTTATAAACAACAAATCTGATTAAATGTATTATATAAAAAATTAAATAAAAAGGAGGAAAAGTTACATTACTAACTTGGGAAAAAAAACTTAAAATTGTCTAAAATGCAAAGATAACAATCAACCAGTGGAAAAAGAAACAAGCAGAGTGGGAAAAAAAGAAGCTTTGCCAGCTAAACAACTGACAGAGAATTGGTATTCAGTATGTGCAAGTCTGTTGTGAGATACATTGTGAATGCCCATCTGAGTGTTCTTAACTTGGTTATTGAAAAAAAAAAAAAGGGATAGAAAAACATTCCTGGACTGACAGATACTGCTGTGCATTGGTGAGGGGAGCCCAAAAGAGCCAGCAGAATCTGAAAGCTTTTCAATCTCTGTAAAGAAGATTCTGTCTGCCAAAATGTTGTCAGAAATCTCTTAAACAAAGAAGGTAGGGAGCCCAAGACCAAAATTCAGCTTCTCATTATTCCTGGTGTCCTGCAACACAGACACTGACATATTCCTCTGAAGAACACATTAAGACATATGAGGGTAGTCTTCAAGGTATACAAAATGTTTGTCTTAGAGTTTGAAGGAAGGTGTGAAGAAAAATGCCAGGAACACGTTGCCTAGCTTCTATATCAACCTCTGAGTGCAGGAAAAAGAAATCTTTAAGAATAACAAATAATTTCCTCGTTTTTAATTGCTGAGTAGTAATCCATTGTGTAAAAGTACCACAATTTCTGTGTACATTCCTCGACTGAGGAACATCTGGGTTGTTTCCAGGTTCAGGTTATTATGAATAAGGCTGCTGTGAACATCATTGAACAAATGCCCTTGTGTACTTGAGCAGCTTTTGGATATATGCCCAGGAGTGGTATAGCTGGATCTTGAGGTAGCAGTATTCCTAATTGTCTGAGAAAGCTCCAGATTGATTTCCAAAGTGGTTGTACAAGTTTGCATTTCCACCAGCAATGGAGGAGGGTTCCCCTTTCTCCACAACCTCTCCAACATGTGTTGTCATTTGAGTTTTTGATCTTAGCCAATCTGATGGGTGTCAGGTGAAATCTCACAAGGAAATCATGAAATTTGCAAGCAAATGGTGGGACCTAGAAACGATTATCCTGAGTGATGTATCCCAAAAGCAGAAAGACACATATGGTATACACTCACTTATATAAGCATATAAAATAGGATAAACACACTGAAATAGATACACCCAAAGAAGACAAACAAGAAAGAGGACACGGGGGGGAGGGGTAAGAGGACCAATCTTCACTTAAAAAGGCAAATGGGATGGGCATCGAATGTAGGAGAAAACAAGTAACAGGACAGGAGCCTACCACAGAGGGCCTCGGAAAGACTCTACCTAGCAGTGTATCAAAGCAGATACTGAGACTCCTGCCCCTCCAATAAAACATTATAAACTATTGCTATTGTGTTGCTCTTGGTCCTTTCCAGGAAAAGACCCTATTGATGACACAATACATTTTAGACACACAGTATTTAGAGGAATACATCTGGATCTAACCTCCTCCCTGAGGACAGGATCTCATAGTTTTGTAGGGTGATATAAAGCTGCCAATTGAGAAATAAAATCAGTACTCCTATCCAGCTGTAACACTAATGTACCACAACAATGATCAGTACATCAGGATATTCCAAAGGTTGTAATAGTGACACCTATATCATGGGTATAACCAATAGTCACCTAATTGAGCTTAAGGCCCACCCAGTAGTACGGAATTTATGCTTGGCACTATAAATTTAGTCAACTACTTCTGCTTCGTGGTGTGATGGAAGCTATAGAAGAACCTATTACTGCTACTTTTCTAAACAGTATGACCTCTAACTGCTTACTAAGTACTTAGTATTATAACCACAGATGTTGCTCTTACCCCTCCTCAAAGAAGCTTCATTTAGTAGCAGCAGACAGATATTACAGAAAGCCACAAGCTATCACAAGATGTAGAGATCAACTGACTATGAGGTGTCCACCCAAATCCATATATTTATAACGCAGCATTTACACTTAAGGCTTAGGGAACATCACAAAAAAGGGTCTGGGAAGATTGTTAAAGTCAGAGAATCAAACATCCACTGGGATATAGTCTTTTCTAAAATAAAAAGACATAAAGTGGAACCATGGATCTGAGCAGAGTTGAGGGGTTAGTGAAGACAAATATAACCAAAGCATGATGTATGAGAAGTCTCTAATAATTAATAAATATATTATATTTATTAAAAGTAAATAATTTTTAAAAATTTATTTTAAAATTTATATGATTCAGACAGCCTCATATTGAATTTCAATTACCTATTTCTTAGATTATTTTCACCTCTAAGTCTTTAGTCTTCATTTGTGAAATAGAGAAAACAATACCTACTCTTGTGGACTGGCTGTACTATTAAATCCTGCTACTGTTATTTTCTGTTATTCCATTGTGAGATGTATTTTGCTTTGTTGACTATTAGTATTCTCACATTTTAAGTCTAAGCAAAGCCTTTCTTAGATAGTGCTCATGTAGCATAATTCTGCAACATGAACATATGCTTTACATATTTGCAGTTTATAAAGTTCCCCTTTGATTGGAAAGTATTGTCCAGAATGAACACATCTTCTGATCCAATGAACTCCACTAGTTACTTCTTATGGCCGTTAAATTGTCCCATGTCAGAACTTCTAGCCTAAAACTGCTTCTACAGGACAATACGCTTAATATATGTCAGTTGTTTAATTGCAACAATGAATTTCCTGACATAATATTCTTCCAATGTTGCTTTTTATAGTTTGGGAATTTCATACAAAGGTATAATGCATTTTGATCAAATCCAGGTCTATACTTCTCCCCTCCAATTTCACCTTTACCCTCTATCACTATGCTTCCCAATTTTATGTGCTCTGTTAAAAGACAAACCAAACCAACCAACCCACCAAACAAACAAACAAAACAAAACAAAAGAGATCATGTAGTTTTGCCTGTATGAGGATGGGTATCAACAATCTACTGGGACATATATAGCCTCTCAGGGGCAGCTAACCTGAAGTAAACTGACTGTGTCTCTGCCAGCAGCCACCAACAGACGATAGCTCTTTAGCTGTTGGCAAAACTTCCTAAGGCCCTCTCTAACTATATTGAGATTTTGACTGATTTGTTCTTGTTCAGGATTACAGTTAAAGAGGACAATGACTAATGAAGAGGCTGATAATGTCCTTAGTCACTATACCTGAAATAAGTTTCAATTTCTAAGGACCCATTTAAGCATTTCACTAACCAATTTATGAAAAGAATCCAAAATGGTCAAAGAATTAAAAACTTGTTAAATATCTAGAGATGTCATAAGCCCTAGGAAAGAACCTAATAATGTTTTATTGCTAAATTTACTTAATGTTAAGTGGCCCTCCATATGTTTACATTTGTACTTATAAATTAGTGCTGTTCTCAGCTTTAGCCAGAGAAGCTTCTGTTTGCAGCCGGTGACAGTGCAGTGACTCATAACTGATCAATGTGCTGCAAGCAAATGTCTGCAGTTAAAGGTTAGAATCACTGATATGTTGCCCTAGCTCAACTAAATAACAAATAACCCCCTGCCTACGCTTAGTCAGGAAACTCTAATTAAATTAAGTAACTCATACCAAAAAAAAAGGACAGAATATTAAAAAAAAGAACAGAGAAAGAAGATATTTTCTGGGAAGGGGAATATGACAAGTGAGAATGAGAGGGAGACTTTGATCAAATATGTTATTTACGTATGAAATTGTAAAAAATAAAAATGTTAATGATAAAGATAGTTAGCTTCTTTGTAATCATGTTAAAATACTTGCCAAGAACAACTTGGGCAGAAAAACATCTACAAATCTCAGGTCACAATCTATTGCCTTCTGTACTCAGATATATCACAAATGTCTACTTAAATAATTCACAGGTAATGAATGCTTAACAAACATGCTTCATATACATATATATATACATATATATGTGTATATACATGATAAAATTATTCCTTAGAAAGCCTCTCAGTGTAACAAAATGTTGAATAAGGAGAACACTCTTCCATTGTTGGAGTGAGTACACACTTGTATAGACACTATGGATATCAATGTGGCTGTTACTCAGAAAGTTGAGACTTGATCTACCTTAAGATCCAGGTGTACTACTCTTGGACATATAGACAAATGATACTTCATCATATCACAAGGACATTTGCTTGTCTTTCTCATTGTTCTTCTATTCATAATAGACAGAAACAGAAAACGATCTAGATGTCCCTCAATAGAAGAATGGATTAAAAAAAATGTACATTTACTGAGTGAAGTAAAACTCATCAGTTCAAAAGATAACATCATAAAATTTTCAGGAAAAATGAAGCAACTAGAAAAAAAAACATCCTGAATTAGGTAACCCAGATCCAAGAATATAAATATGCTATGTATTCACTTATATGTGAATATTATCCATTAAATAAATGATAATAAATCTATAATTCATAGAACCCGTAGAAGGTAGGTATAAAGGAAGACAATAGGGAAAAGGGACACATGAATCTTCCTGGGAGGCAGAAATATAACAGATTTTATGGGTTGATTTGATTGGGGAGTGTGGAAAGGGAGGATCAGATCAGAGAGAGGAGGAGGGAATGCAGAGAAATATAGCTGGAATTGAGGAGTATTTGAGGGATAGTATGGAAATCCCATGCATTGGAAACTTTCTAAATATACGAAGGTGATATTAAGGTCTCCTAATAACAGGGAAGACAGTCTTTACTGGCCGTCTTTTATCTCCAAATGAGGTTTCCTGTTGTGGATATAAACATGTTTTTGCGTTGGTCTCAGGTGTGGGATGTGGAACTGATTCAGATGGCCCACAGGAGCAGACTATTTGCCTCATGCAGGCTCTGAGAAGAGCTCTTTGTCAGCTGTGGATAGTTTAAATCTGAGGACTCTAGAAAGAGGATAAATGCCAGAGCTCAGAGAGCCAGAGTGAAGAGAAAGAACAAGGTTGCTCCTGATTCACTGTTGTTGCTTCTACTTGTTGTGAAACAAGAAGTTGGGGATATCCTGAAACTAGGATTGGACTGACTCCAAGGAACCAGATGACCCTGAGCAGCAGGAATCAGTTAAAAGAACTATGTCCCCTCTCCCACTAATCCTTTCTCTCTCCTACCTAGTATTAGGGTGTTAGAAGAGACTGGGGTAGAGTAGGGAGAAAAAGATATAAGAAACATAAATAAAAGAGTTCAGAAAAAAAAAAACTAAAGCCAAAAATTTCCAGTCAGGATTGGGTTGCATTCCATTGATTTTTGATGGATATCCCCCAACAATCCATGCTATTTCCAAACAATGGGTTGCTCCCTGAAAACTGACAGTGGGGACCCTTTGCTGAGGACAATACCAGCACAACTCATTGAACATGGAGAAGTTGAGTTGGTGCCTACATGGAGCCCTCACTGCTACATTCTAATGCCTCTGGTATGGGAAAGTGCTCTACAGACTGCCAAAAAAGAAACATAAACACCAACTCAGTCATAAAACATTTGACCTATAATATGTTATGTCTGGAAAATATGCTAGGGCAATTGTGACACAGAACTTGTGGAAGTAATGAACCATGCCTGAAATGAATCAAGACCATTTCATGAGATGGAACCCATACCCAACACTACTAGTGTGACTAAGAACCAGAGACTAGATAATCTAGCCACCTAAGAGAGTGCCTTATTCAGACATCAGAGAAGCCTTCTCCCTCAGCAGACTGGAACAGATACAGAGACCCAAAACTAGACATTATGCAGAGAGAGAGAGAAAGAGACAGAGAAAAACAGAGACAGAGAGACTATGTGTGTATCCTTGAAATACACAGGTCTAAACTGTGTCTTCATCAAATACCTCCCATCACATCTCAAGGAACCCAACAGAAAAGAAGTCAGAAAGTCTTAGAGGCAGAAGGGATTTGAGGGCATTAGGAGAACAAGGCCCTCTAAATCAACATGGACAAAATTTGCATGCACTTACAAAGACTGAAGCAGCAAATTCAGATCTGACACATGTTTGCACCAGGCTCTGATTTTTTTTGTCAGACATAATATTTGTATTGATTATTTAGGAATTTCACATAATGCACCCTGATCACTAATTTTCCAGGCCTCCTAAGTTCAACCCTCTATTCTTGTGATCTCCTCCCAGAAAAAAATGAAGACAGAAAAACAAGTATAATTTGTTTGCCCTTATATTCACTTGAGCATGCTCAAACTCCCAGTGGCCAGCCCCTTACAGAAAACTGAGTCTTTCCACACCCCAATCCATGCAAAAAGCCATCAACTGTAAAAAGCTACAAGTTCAACATCCCTATCACAACTTTTTAGAGTTCGCTTCAGTGGCTTCCTTTCTAGACTGTTTCTTTTTTAGGGGTGGGAGTTGACGTTGTCACAGAAGCCTTGTATGGTTCTCATTCTCAAATGTGAGTCTACAGTCATTGATATCACTGCAATAGAAACTTCCTTACCCTTTACAATCAGTGGCAACATGAATCATGGGCTTCCACATTGGTTCTGGCAATTGCAAAGACCACGGACATTCATATGGCCTCCAGTGGCAATATAGACCATAGATATCAACATAGACCTCAGCCACAGCATGCACCATGACATCACCATGGCCCTCGATAGTTATGCCTGTTCCTGGGCTCTTTTCCTTCTGTTGGACGGCTTGGTCCATCCTTGATACGATGGTTTTTGTTTTATTTGATTGTATTTTATTTTGTTATACTTGGCCATTATCTCTTAGAAACCTGTTCTTTTCTAATGGGAGACAGAAAGGGAATGGAACCAGAGGGGATGGGAGGTGGGAAGGAACTAAGAAAAGCAAGGGGATGGAAAACTGTAATCAGGATATATTATATAAGACAAGAATCTTAACACATAGAAAAAAAGAAAAGAAAAGAAAAAAGTATGTTCAAGTAACTTACTTGAAGTTGCACAACCACTAAGTACTAAAGATAAGTCTTAAACTTCAGACCATGGTCTTAACCACCAATGATACATTTCCTCCATAACGTGTTCATACTCCCTTCAAATAAAAACCATTAATTATAAAAAATACATCAAAAACAAAAAGAATATGTAATGAAGAAGCATCATCAAGTAATTAAGTTGCCACAGTTAATATTTCTGGCTATATCTTTGTATTAGATAATAAAATATTCACAAGACTGAAAAAAAGAAAAAAGGTTCATAAAATTGTTCATAGTCTTATTGATTATAATCTCAATTTTAAATGACTGCAGTGATGTTCTTTCTTCTTTTGTAACATCAGTAATTTGTGTCAGTTCTTTGTTTTTCTGAATTAACAGGGCCAAATCTATCATATATTTGGAATTAAGAAAACGATTTCTGCTCTAATTTTATTATTTTTATATTGTTTTTTACTTAATTTTTATTATTTCCTAGTATAAAATCTTAGATTCTTGATTTTAAATATGCTTTTCTGTTGTAGTGAGAATATTTAATATGCGGTTCAGTTTAAGTTTACAATCCTGTATTGTGAACTCTAACTGCAAGGCTAGAGAGAAGATCTCTACACTAGTATATATTGTACTATATAACTGAAACTTTCTACCTAATGAATAACATCTTTACTGCATTCTTTGATATCTCAATAATTCTCTGTTCATGGGAATTTCATGTGCCCTCTAAATTGGACTCTCACAGAATGTCTAGATTGCTGCATATAGAACAATGTCTAATTCATCCATAGTGTTGTTGCATATTACAGAATTATCATATTTCTAAATACTCAGGTGTACCCAACTGTGCATTTTTATTATACTTTCCTTATCTATTACTCTGTTCATAGACATCTGGATTATTTATCTATGCTAATTATTGTGAAGTGTTTGTCACTTGATATGAACAAGGAAATATCTTTTTACTTTATGTCATCAATTATTTTGCCTCACGTATTTTAAGCTCTCTTCACTCCTTTCTCCACAATTTCATTTATGCAGTTCTGACTCGATAATTGTCCATGACCTTTCTGAATTCAGTGATTCAAGGATTCTCTTTTATATAATATGTTGTTAAATTTTTCTATTGAATTTTTACATTTAAGTTAATTTTCAGCCTTAGATTTTTTAATTTAGTTTTTACTTTGGGAATTTTATACATGAATATACAGTGTTTAGGCAACATTTACCTTTATTATCTTTCTTATTACTTTATGGGATATATCCATATCCCAATGCTGCTAAACCTCATCTTCTTATCAACAAATTCTCCTCCTCCTCATTTCATGTCTTTTTTTGGTGATCCACTGATTTGAATTTTTTTGGTGATTCCACTGGTGAAAATTATTTCCTAGAATGTGGGCCACTATCTAATGTCAATTAACAACTATTTTCCTTTCCTCTAGCAACTACAAACGGCCAATACTCCCTCAAGAAAAAGATACCTCCAAGAGCCTCTCCTCTATTCATAATGAAATGCTGAAGTGTTGAATCTTGTGTGTGTAATCACATTTGTTGTTATTTCATGAGTCCAACAGCTTTGTCATATCCAGAACATAACATTTTGCAACATTTCTTTTCCCTTTCAATCTTTTATATTCTTCCTGATTCCTCTTCCGCGATGTTTCCTGGCCCTTAGAGATTGAACATTCAACAGTAAATTCTTTAACAAGTTATGAGTCCACCCAATGAGGAAAGAACTATTTCCTATTTCCTACTCTAAAATAAATGTTTTCTATTTTGTTGTCAACAGTTTTCACTTTGCTAGTACATATTATATAGACTTCATTGAACCTCTTTTTTTAACAGTTATTAAAAAATCTGTCAGGTAAATTGTATCTATATTGCTTTGGGCTTGATTTTCAAAATTTAGTTTATTTTTAAATTTGGTGCCTATTTTCGTTTTTAAAAAATTCATTGACTGTACATTGGTATCTGAATATTAGAAAAAAACAGATTTCTGTCTTGGTTCATAGATTTGCCTTGTAGCAGCTGATTAAAAAATTTCCTTACCAGCTGGGCCTGCCAGAGACTTAGAAAGCACTTTAACATTTATGCTAGGCTAATGTATTTTCTGAGTTTGTTATAGTGCTTATGTCCCTTCCAGGTGTATAGTAAGCCATATAATTTTTTTGTTGAAGTCTAGAGATGATATACTGGTTTGAAAGAACTCTGAAAAATAAGCATTTAGTAATGTGCTTCATGAAGGGAGGGGAAAGTTACATTATTCTACAGTTATATTTCAGCCTGTTAATGACCTATGCCACACAGTGGTGACCTTCTTAAATACCTTAAGATTATCAGCTATCTTTAGTGGAACAAGATGAATGATGAGAATTTGTGTTGTAAAATTTTATTCCCAATGCGGAAGGCTAGAACAGTATAAATGTGGATTTTTCTCTTCCTTTATACTAGGTAGGTCTAAGAAAAACCAATTTATGTTAAAATCTGGCAAAAAAAATATATAGTTGTCTTTCTCAAATGTATTTAAAAATACTTTTAATACAGCTAAATATTTTAAAATATATTTTAAATACCTTTTCTTCCTTTACACCACTAGATATATGAGAGGACTTTTCACTTATCTTTCTGCCAGTTACAATAATTAAAATTCAAAGATACATCGGGCTCCTCATAGACTTCTACACTCACAAATTTGTTTACATAAAGTTTCCAGTAATTCAACTATATTTCACATTTTCTCATCTCATACTGATTCTGATTGTTATTTCTGCTTGTAGATTTAGACTACTATAAATTGTGATCGCCTGTTGTCATATGTAAGTCTCTCTCTAGTTTAAGAGGTTAAAGTTTTTTCTTTTTCTTATTTTTGTGGTACATTAATTGAAGTGGTTTATTTTTCAATTTGTTGGATTTTGCAGTTGTTTTAAGCTACTAAGCTACAGTATTGACTTCTATCCTGTTTCCATACTAAAAATGATTTGTCATATGGTCTTATTAAAATATGTATACAATATATTCATTCATGTACTTATATTATTTAGAGAGCTAACCAAATTGTTTTTCTGTTGCCTAGCTTTATGAAAGTTGCCACAAAATGACTATAACTTTTTATTTTAATTTTTATTATTAGTTACATTTTATTAACTCTGTATCCCAGATGAATCTCACTTCCTCATTCCCTCCCAATCCCACCCTCCCTCCCTCATCTACTCCCTGTCCTTTTCCAAGTCCACTGATAGGGGAGGACCTCCTCCCCTTTCATTTGTCCCTGGCTTATCAGGTATCTTCAGGACTGGCTGCAAAGTACTCTGTGGCCTAGGAGGTCTGCTCCTCCCTTGCTGGATGGGGAGGTCAAAGAGTCTACCATTTTCTTACTTTAAAATTTTGAGTAGCATTTAGAAATTTTACCATGAGCATGTCACCTTTTTTTTCTGAGTACTAAAAATGTTCCCAAATAAATTAACAATGTAGGTTTTAGTTTTTAACAAATTCTTTTGCCATTGTGTTATGAATGACCAGCAAAGTTTGAAAGTAACAAAATTCTGTGCTACATTTAGAAAAGAGAAGCTATAGTTCCTGAAATTTTGGTTGAAGTTTTTGCTAGATACCAAATACAGTAAGTATGAAATAAGTGAAACAGTAACATATCTATCAAAAATAAATGAAGATTCTGTTACCAGGGGAATCCCACCATGTTAAAAAAATAAAATGTACATTGGTATCAAAAGTCAGAGAGATAAGAAACTATGTGAGAAAATATTTTTCAGTAAGACAGTCTGTGGGTAACTAAAGAAATTATTTCTAATGTCTTTTAGTCTCCTAGCCCCATATAGGAAAGAAACTATTCCACTTAAAAGGAAAAGTTCTACGTTAGCATTTTTAATGTAAGACTTCTGTGGCAACACATGCCTCTAGTTCTCAGAAGGAAGAAGAAAGAAGGTGGAGATAGTTATATAAAGTGTAAATATGATTCACAAAGAAAAAAATGAAGATGTGAATTTTAGATGAAGTTGAGGATTAAGTTAAATGAGATTATTATAGAAAGTATTTGATAGGAGAAAAAGTGAAAAAGCATGTTTTAATAAATGGAAAGTAAAAACACTTTGATTTTTACATTGTAGCTTTAGTGGAGTTTGGATTTTTTTTTCCATGAAAAGCTAATTTTTTTTCTTTTTTATTTATTTATTTATTTATTTTTATCTCAGTCACAGGTTAGGTACTTTGAATCCCAGGCGTAGCCCCCTCCCCCTTTCCCTCCTACCCTCCCACTCCCTCCCTCATCTACTTCTTCCCCGCCCCCTCCAAGTCC
>CM053742.1:80928520-81011501 GCA_028658305.1 Pachyuromys duprasi
AGACGGTTTCTACAATCAAGGACCATGTGTGGATGTGGCCTGGAACCCCCGCTCAGATGGGGTCCATGATAGCTCGGTGTCAGACTGAAGACCCTAGTGAGGGAAACAGGGACTGTTTCAGTCATGAACTTGATGGCTGACTCTTTGACCCTTCCCCATACAAGCCGGGGAGTGACAGACTGGCTAGATAGACTGGCTAGATCCCAGTGGAGGGCATTGCAGCCAGCCCTGAGGAGACAGGATGAGCTGGGGTTGGATGGAAGGGGAGGAGGTCCTCCCCTGTTGGTGGACTTGGAGGGGGCGGGGAGGAGGGAGATGAAGGGGGGAGTGGGAGGATGGGAAGGAATGAGGGAGGGAGCTACGCCTGGGATGCAAAGTACCTAACATGTGATTGATATAAAAATAAATAAATTTAAAAAAAAGAACTTGTAGCACTCTCCATGTTCTTCGCTAGGAATGTCATTAGGGTTTCTGGTCCAAATAAGCTGTGCTTTATTGAGTACCTCTTGACCAATGTATTTTTTTCTTACATTTATTCTTCTAGTAGTCAATATCCTTTTCTTCTTCAGAACCAACCAAAATTTCAGGCTTGTCATCAGATTTATTTTCTTCTTTTACTTCCTCTTCCTCTTTATCTTCTTTTTCTTCAGATTCATTATCATCAACTTCCCTATCATGCTCTTTATTCACAAAGAGAGTAATGGGATAATAATAATAATAATGAAAAAATAGAGGAAGTTTCTTCAAAATCTCCTTTATTCTCCTTTTCTCTAAATACTCAGTTTGGTATCCTTCCAGATGTATGATAACTTTTGTTCCATGATCCAAAAGTTCGCCTGTGTCAGACATTACTGGGAATGATTCCTCCTGCTGAGGATTCTCAGTCATACTGCTCATCATCATTACACTTGGTGGTGACAGTTATTTTCTCAGTAACCAAATATGCATAGGAGAATACAACACCAAACTGAGAAACCATAGAAATAGCTCAACCAAGCTGCAAGGCCTTCATGAAGACTTTGGTGCTAAACTTGGCAGTAGTGTTAAAGTTATTGATCAAGTCAGTCTTGGTTATTCCAATTCTGGTATCCACAAGAGTAAGTGTTCTATCATGTCTATTGAGAGTGAGATTAATATGCAGCTCTTTCAGAGATTCTAGCTGGAATCTGTCAAACTCTCTCATTTGACTTTATCCCAAGAATCTGATTAATTTGAAATGAACTCTCTTATAAAGATTACTTCATGCAAATAAAAAGTACTGGTGATCAAGAGCATTAATTGGGCAATTTTAGCCTGAAAGGCAAAAGTCTAGACTTTTTCCTCCTCCTCTGGTTGGTCATGTGTCCGGATTTCCTCAGACATATTTGCCGAGTGACCGTGCATGAAACATGTCTAGCCATGTCATGACACTGAAGCAACTTCCTACTGTGAAATCTTAGAGTATCCCAAACCACCTTGTATCTGGATTCTGAAAGATGGCTTTACTAAATCTACATGTTTCTGGGTTTTCCACTCTTTTCTATTTCTTACACAGGGAGCAGTCTTGCATTCACTGCCTAGTCTATTCCACATATCTCTGATCACTTTTGTGTCTTATCCAGAATATTACTATGGCTTCCCATCCAAAATAAGAAAAGGTGCAAAAACCATGTTGTTGTGTGTTAGGTATTGAGTTAGCTATCACTAATTTTTTCACATTCATCTCTTACCTCTTCTTTTAGCAAGCTAGAATTCTAAAACAAACCAAGCCTTTGCATATTTGTATTTGTATGGAGACTATCTAGTGATAAACAAACAAACAAACAAACAAACATTTCTATAATGTGACACTTCCTCTCACCTCAAAACAAACAAGAAAAGGCCAAAAGACATTTTCTCACATTCATGCTTTTTTTCATGTCATTTATTCCTCTGTGTTGTTGTTCTGTTTGGGAGATTGACTATCAGTATAAATCAAAACTAGCTTAGATCTCACTGTGTAGCCCAGGCTGGCATCTAAGTCATGACAATTCTGCCTTAGGGTTTCAAGTATTGGAATTATAGGCAAGACTCATCACTGCAATATATTGGCATCACTTTAGCTTGGAATCCCCACAAGCAATGACTATGATCTCAGTTCTGTTAAGATTGAAATTAGAGCTTCTCTTCCTCCAGATGGCATGCTTCTAGTACCTGCTATACTTGGTGACTTTCATTATTTCTCTTGGTCTTCAAGAGATAAGGCAAAAAATGTTATCTATCCTTTCATTAATATTAATGGGATTCATGGAATCAAACAATAGTAGTAGAGAAAAAACAATTTTTTAACATTCTTTATTTTATTTTATATTAATCACAGGTTATATACTGTGTATCCCACCCATAGCCCCCTCCCGCATTCCATCCCTATCCCCCCATTCCTCCCGCATCACCTCCCTACCCCTTTCCAAGTCCACTGATAGGGTAGGACCTCCTCCCCTTCCATCTAACTCTAGCTTATCAGGTCTCTTCAGGAATGGCTGCAATGACCTCTTCTGTGGCCTAGCAAGGCTGCTCCTCCCTCAGGAGGGTGGGGAGTCAAAGAGCCCGCCATTGAGTTCACGTCTAAAATAGTCCCTATTCCCCTTACTAGGGTACCCACTTGGATACTGGGCTACCATTTGCTACATTCAAGCCGGGGTTCTGGGTTATATCCATACATGGTCCTTGCTTGGAGAAACCGTCTCAAAAAAGACCCCTGTGTCCTGATATATTTGGTTCTTGCAGAGCTCCTGTCCTTATGAAACACACAATGTGAAGTTACTGACAATTCCAGGCTGGAATGATGATTGTACATGGCAGAAAATGTTTATCTGCTAGAGGCCCCTAAACTCAAAGGAAAACTTTATCCACCTAATCTCTACAGATATTCCAGGTTACATGAACCCTCCAATTAAGCAATAAATTTGTATTTTCCTCTTAAATAAAATTTTAAACTATAAAAACATAGGTCATGATCTACATTGTATTCTCGTTTTACAGATTAGGAGACTGAGGTTATTAGACATTTAGAAAGCTTTTGAGAAGGTCATGTTGTCTAGCTCATTAGCAGCACAGCAAAGAACAAAACAGGTTTCGAGTTTCACTGTCCAATGTGGTTTCCATGACATTTCAAGGCCTTACAGCCACAACTAATGACATCCTTTATCAAGTGTATCTCAGACTAGAAGCATCTCTGCAGAGAAACCATCCAGAAGGTAATACTATTTCTTTTACAAAGCCTGCAGACCACAGTAACCAAGCTCTAAGGAGAATTCAAACCACAGAAGTATTTACAGTCAGAAATAAAGATCTAAATGAAGTCTATCCAAATTCTTTATTTTCATATGGGGAAAAAAATGATTCTGACTAGGAAGAACTTTGCTCAAAGTCTCATTATAATTTGAATGACACCTCCAGATTGTTAGTGAGTTCCAGTAGCTCCCAAATGTAAATACCATTCATTAATCTCACCACTCTCCAAGCAGAATTGATAAGCTCATATTGCCCTTAGATTATAGTATGATGTCAGTGCATGAAAGCTTTATTGACACTACCTGTTTCTTTATGTACACTCTTGACCTTTCACTCTAAAACATTGGCTTAAGTTAATTGATTCAGTATTTGACTTAGGTTAAAATCAGGATTCAACAGTAAAATTCTGTGAGTTTTAAGCTTGCCGGTATTAGATAATAGCATCATGACCTTGGGCCAGTTAATACATCATTTTTGCCTTAGTTTGCTCATATTTAAGTTTTAACAACTACTAATTAGGGGCATATATTAATAGTATTACATTTACTTAGCATGCATGTAGACTTGAGTTATATTAGAATGATTAGAAAATAAATAAATAAATGGTAGTTCTCTCTCATAAATATATTGCATTTTTCTGTATATTAATGACATAGGGTACTAACCAGTGCTAGCCAGTGGCAGAATTATTGCCAATAAACATTGATATCTAAGCTCAGTGTCGGACTGAAGACCCTAGTGAGGGAAACAGGGACTGTTTCGTCATGAACTTAATGGCTGACTCTTTGACCCTCCCCCATACATGCCAGGGAGAGACAGACTGGCTAGAGCCCAGGGGAGGACATTGCAGCCAGCCCTGAGGAGACAGGATGAGCTGGGGTTGGATGGAAGGGGAGGAGGTCCTCCCCCTTATGGTGGACTTGGAGGGGGTGGGGAGGAGATAAGGGAGGGAGAGGGAAGGTGGGAGGGAATGAGGGAGGGGGCTATGCCTGGGATGCAAAGTACCTAACCTGTGATAGATATAAAAATAAATAAATTAAAAAAACACTGATATCTAAATAATCATATTTTTTGAATTCATAAAAATTGTCTGTATTCTAGATTTATCAAGTCTTTATATCTTTCTGGGTTTTTTTAAAGTAATTTATTATTATTATCATTTATTAAAATTTATTTAATTTGTGTCCCTACTGTGGCCGCCTTCCTCATCTCCTGCAAGTACCAGCTTCCATTCCTCTTCTCCCCTTATGCTCCTCCCCTAGTCCTCTGATAGGGGAGGACCTCCTCCCCTTATGTTTGATCCTAGCCTATCAGGTCATATCAGAACTGGTTGCATTGTCTTTTCATTTGGGCACATGATTCCTAAGAATAGTAATACCTATCATACTAAAGCTTTGTGAGAAAACCAAGGAATGCAAAGAATTTACTATGCTGGCAAAAGAAAAAAGAACGAAAACAAAAACAAAACAGATTTATTCCTTAGACACTCCTTAGGATATATACTGTTGTGTAGTTAGCACCATAATTTCAACTCCATTATATTTTAATTTGGACTTTTGACTACTATAACCATAAAACAATAAAATGTGTGATTTTAATGCTCTGTATTTGTTATAAGTTATTCTCACCACAGGGAAGTAGTATGGCAGTTGATAATGAAAGTAAAATAATTCCTATAGACTACTGACAACACTTTGACATCAATGTAGTTAATTTTTGCTTATAATTTAAAGATAATGTGATGACTAGCTATTTCATCAACTGTACTAGGAAAAACTGTAGGAACACTTTGCTAAGCTGGGAAACATTAAGTAAAATAACAAAATAGACATTAAGATAAACAGTTTCAAGTATCACAGTTTAGTCATTTTATGTTGAGGGGCCTATCAAACTCCAAGTGAAGTCATTTAATAGTAGTTGTAAACTCAAGCCATAGTTTTACAAATCTTGCTAAATACCATTGACAGTAGCTTGTAATGCTTGGTTGGGGCAAAGGGCATTCCATGGTACCATGTTGGCCAAATATTCAAAAAGATGTTCCCTTCTTTCCCATTCCTCTCATCATTTAAACTTCCTATTCTAGTTTCTCTTTTGTCTCTCCATTAGCACTATGTTCCATTTTCCTTTCCATGGGAGAGTCTCTAATCTTTCCTGGCCCATTACTAAGTACCTAAACCTCTGTAATTCTGTGGATTCTAACATATATATTGAACGCTTCAATGCTTACACCCACATTTGAGAGAAAATATGTACTTGAGTTTTGTTTTGTTTTGTTGTTTTTTTGTTTTGTTTTATTTTGTATTGTTTTTAGTTTGGGTTGCCTGATTCAGAATGGTTTTTCTAGCTCAAGCAATCGACCTATAAATTTTATAAGTTCATTTCTATTAAGAAGTAAACAGCATTCTACTGTGTAAATGTGCTACATTTTTATCTTTCATTTATCGGTTCGAGGATATCTTCACTGTTTCCAGTTTCTGGATATCATGAATAGAACATCAATGATCATAGATACTGCCCTAAGGATGATAAGAAAAAAACTTATTTATACCAATAATTATGGAGAAGTGTAGCTGGTGACCATATAGAAGCTTCACTCCAACTGCCTAGCATTCATGTTGCTGGAAGGTACTCTGCAAACTAGTTGGGGGTGCGGGGAGAATGTATTCATCAATGACACTTAACTACAAACCATGCAGACTACAACAGTAACCTACCTGCAAAATATGTGAATGCAATAGTGGCACAAATGTTATAGAAGAAACCAAATACTTTTATTTATTTATTTAAGGCCCACTGCAGGGAATGGAGCCTATACCTGACACTGCTAAATTAGCGGGGAGCCTGAGACTAGACAGGACATAGATAGGTCTAGGGGAAAACTTAATACTATTATTCTGCTAAAGGAACAGAGCACTAAATGACTTCTAATGACATACACGTATATCCATAAATCAATGACTCATTCAGCCTCTCATCAGATAGCTTCTTTTTGCAATCGAAGGTAATTGACAGAGAGAAACACAAATGAACATTATACATAAGATGAGAGACTTTGGAACACTTGAGCCTAAATAAGATGTCTTTATCAAAACCTCCCACCCCAAGTCTCTGACATCTATGCTGAAGAGGAAATATAAATATTATAAGAGCCAGAGATGATGGATGAATCATTTCCTAGCTACAGTAGGACTGATGCTGTCTTAATTACTTTTCTCTTTCTGTGAAGATACTCCCATGATCATGACCAAACAAGTTATAAAATAAAGTGCTTAATTGGGAGCTTATTTACAATTTTAGAAAGTGAGTCCATGACCATCATGGTTAGAAAGAAAACAACATGCAGGCAAATATAGTGCTGGAACACTAACTAATAGTTTACACCTGATCTACAGCTATAGGGCTATGAGAGAGACTAGGCTTAGTATGGGCTTTTTAAATTAAATTTTTATTTTTATATTAATTACAGTTTATTTACTTTGTATCCCAGCTGTAGCCCTCTTCCTCATTCTTTCCCAATCCCACCCTCCCTCCCTCATCTCCTCCCTGCCCCTCTTTAAGTTCACTGATAGAGGGGATCCTCCTCCCCTTCCATCTGACCCTAGCTTATCAGGTCTCTTCAGGACTGGCTGCAATGTCCTCTTCTGTGGCCTAGCAAGGCTGCTCCTCCCTCGGGGGTGGGGGAAGGTCAAAGAGTCAGCCACTGAGTTCATGTCAAGACAGTCTCTGTTCCTATTACTAAATTGCAAAGATGAACCTCGGTGATACATGTCCTCCAATAAGGGCACAACTTCTAATCCTTCTTAAAATACTTCCACCAACAGGAACCAAACTTTCAAATATATGAGCATATGAGGGTCATTTTAATTCAAATCATTACATTTAATTCTCTTGCTCCCATAGGCTTGTGGTCATATCAAAATGAAAAAAATATATTTAATCCAATTTCATAAGTCCATAGTTCTTCACAATCTCAAAACAGTTTATCATTTCAAAGTCTCTTCTGAGATACAAGAAAATCTCTTAATGTTACTTTTTATAAAAAGCAAATCACATACTCTCACTACATAGTGACGCAGAATATACGTTACCATTCCAAAAGGAAGAAAAGGGAGGCTAGTTAGAAAATACTGGGCCAAAAACAAGACCAAAACCCAGCAAGGCAAACTCCACATCCTGTAACTACATGTCTTTAGGTAACTCTTCAAATCTGCCATGTCTTCTACTTTGGTTTACTACAACACACTTCTCTCCTTTGAACGGTTTCCATTTTTTGTTTGTTTGTTTGCAGCTCTCCTCAGCAGGCATTCCATGGTTCTGATATCTCCAGCATAATAGGGTCTCCAGTGTAATTTAGGCTTCACTTTCACAGCTTCAACAGTGGCCTCTCTGGAAACTGGCCTCAGTGGCTTTTCTTACTTGAAGAGAAAGATTCCAAAACCCCCTTACTCCTTCACTACTCTAAAGCCAGAATCACATGGATGAAGCTATAAAGTTCTGCTTGGTTTGGTTGGACTCTCATCATCACCTTGAATTACACTTATGTAAGCTTTGGCTTGTTGGTGTTTTCTTCTGTCAAATGAGCATTTTTTTGGAGACGATTTTTTTAACTAATTATTTTTTATATATTTATTCACTTTACATCCTGATGCTATCCCCCTTACAACTCTTCTCCTGGTCCTATCCTTCATCCCTCTTCTCCCTATACCCCCTATCCTACCCCTCAGAAAAGGAGAGCACCCTCCCACCAAGTACATCAAGTTTCTTCAGGACTGAGTGGATCTTTTTCTCCTTTCCCTCCCCCCCTTTTCCTCTGTGGCCCAGCAAGGCAGCTCCACCAGAGGGAAGTGGTCATAAAGCAGGCAAGAGAATCCATGTCAGTGACAGCTCCTGCTCCCTTTACTATGGAACCTACATGAAGCCCAAGCAGTCCACCAGCTACATCTGTGTAGGGGGCGTATGTCCAGTCTATGCACAGTCCTTGGTTGGTGCATCAGTCTCTGTAGGGCCACTCTGGGCCCTGATCAGTTGGCTCTGTGGGTCTTTTGTGGAGCTCCTGTCTCCTCCCTTCTATCCTTCCCCTCATTCTTCCAAAAGTCTCTCTGCACTCTGGCCAGTGTTTGGCTTCTAGTCTCTATATCTGTTTTGATATGCTACCTGGTGGATCCTCTCAGAAAACAGTTGTGCTAGGCTCATGTCTTCAGGCATAGCAGAGTATCAGTAATAGTGTCAGATGTTGTCTCTTTCCCAGAGGGGGAGTTTCAGTTTGGGCCAGGCATTAACTGGACACTCCCTTAATCTCTGCTCCATTTTTATATCTGCACACCTTGTAGGTAGGGAAAATATTGGATGAAATTTTGGGGGGTGGGTTGATCCCCTTAATTCACTAGGAACCCTGAGTGGTTAGAGGCTGTAGTCTTCAGTCTCCATGACCCCGGCTGCTAGAATTCTCAGCTAGAGTCACCCCCATATCCTCCCAGGATCCTACCCTGTCATAGACCTCCAGCTTATCACAATTTCCGCTGCCCATTGTTTCTCTTCTCTCTGCAGTTCCTCTGTCCTTCTGTCACCACTCTCCCGATATCTGACCTCCACCCTCATTTCTCTCTACCTTCCCTTTTCTATACTGTTTCCTCTCTTCATCTGCTTTCACTGTCGATTCCATTTTGCATTCTGAGTGAGAATCATTCTTCCTTGGGTCCTCTTTGTTACTAATCTTTGGATAGGTGAATTATACTATGGTTATCCTTTAATATGTGGGTAAAATCTGCTAATAAGTGAGTGTATACCATGCATGTCTTTATGCGTTTTGGTTATCTCACACATGATGATCTTTTCTGGTTCCATCCATTTGCCTTAAAATTTCAAGACGTCTTTGTTTTCAATAGCTGAGTAATATTCCATTGTGTAAAATGTATCACAGTTTCTTTATCCGTTCTTTGCTTGAGTGACATCTGGGTTGTTTTCAGTTTCTGTCTATTACAAATAATGCTACTATGAACATAGTTAAGCAAATGTACCTTGTATCTATGATCTTTTCATGACTTTTAACATGAAGGCTGATCCACACTTTCTCTTCTTTAAGGCACATACCTAAAAACAATAAAGGCAATATACAACAAGCCTAAAGTTAAATGGAGAGAAACTTAAAGCAATTTCACTGAAACCAGAAACAAGATAAGACTGCCCACTCTCTTCCTATCTCTTCAATATAGTACTTGAGGTAGTAGCCAGAGCAATGAAACAACTCAAGAAGCTCAAGGGGATACAAATTAGAAAGAAAAATGTCAAAGTAACACTTTGTCCAGATAATAAGATAGAATACATAAGTGATCCCAGAAATTCTACAAGAGAACTCCTACAGCTGATAAACACCTTCAGCAAAGTAGTTGCATATACAATTAACTAAAAAAAAAAAAATAGTCAGTAGACCTGTACACAAACATCAATGGGTTGAGAAAGAAATTAGGGAAACAACACCTTTTAGAGTAGCCACAAATAATATAAAGTATCTTGACACAACTCTTACCAAGCAAGTGAAATTCCTGTATGACAAGAACTTCAAGTCTTAAAAAATAAATTGAAAAAGATATCAGAAGTTGGAAAGACACCCATGCTCATGGATCATAGGATTAACATAGCAATAATTGCCATCTTATTAAAAGCAATCTATAGATTCAATGCAATTACCATAAAAATACAAACAATTCTTTGCAGACCTTCAGAGAACATTCTAAACTTCATATGGAAAAAATATCCCAGAATACTTAAAACAATCCTATACAACAAAAGAACTTCTAGAGTTATTTATATTCCTGATGTCAAGCTGCACCACAGAGCAAAAGTAATAAAAACTGCATGGTACTGACATAGAAACAGGCTGGCTGATCAATGGAACTGAATTAAATACTCGGAAATAAACCCACACATCTGTGGACACTTGATTTTTGACAATGAAGCCAAACCATACAATGAAAAAAAAAGAAAGCATCTTCAAGAAGTGGTGCTGGTCTAGTGGGATGTCTACATGTAGAAAAATTCAAATAGATCCATAATTATCACCCTGCATGAGACATAAGTCCAAGTGGATCAAAGACCTCAACATAAACCTAGGAGAGGATTCTTAAAGAATTTCCTTATTATAATTCAGAAGCTTACTGGGTGGATTCTTTCCCTATGTGCATCACTCCATTTTTCACCAGATCTTCCTTTAAACTTCTCATCACATTAAGCAAAAAATTTGCTTCCAACATTGAATTTCTTGGTGTTCTTTTTCTCTTCAATGTGCACTTTGAGTCTCTTTATGCTCTGGTCTATCATTTTATTATGGATCTGAATAAGAATGACCACTAATAACCACATAGAGGAGTCAATTTTACGTTGCCTTACATTCTCTCTGCTAAGAATATTAGCCCAAAACTCTTTAATTTAACCTCAGGCAGAGTCTTACTTAGAACAAGTGCAAAAAACAGCCACATCATGTGTCAAAATATATCAAGAATTGTCTCTAGGCAGTTGCTAATATTGTCTTCTGAAACCCCTTGATCAGGGCCTCCAAAGTCCACATTGCTCTCAGCACTGTTTCCAAGCACCTAAAAGCAGGGCCCATTAAGCTTTACTTATGTTTAAACATGTTCCAAATCCAAAGTCCCAACATTGTCCATATTTCCTTACAAACAGCATGGTCAGTCCTGTCATAGCAGCACTGTAGTGCTATTTCCAAACTCTTTTAGTTACGTTTGTATCACTATGTAGAGAAACAATGTCCAAGGCAACTTATTAAAAAAAAAACATTTTACTAGGGATTTGCTTACAGTTCCATTTCTATCACAGTAGGAAGCAAGGTAACAAGCAGTCAGGCATGGTACTGAAGCAGTAGCTTATAGCTTACATCTGATCCACAACCACAAGTCAGGGAAAGAGGGACAGGGACAGAAAGGGGGGAGGGGAAAAAGGGGAAGGGAAAAGGAGAGGGAGAGAGGGAGAGAAAGAGAAGACAAGGTAGAGGGAGAAGGAGAGGGACTAGGACTGGAGTTGGCTAGAGTGATATATGTCCTCCAACAAAGACACATCTCCTAGTCATTCCCAAAACTCTTCCACCAACTAGGGACCTTGTATTCAAATATATAAGCATATGGGGGCCCTTCTTATTCAAACGAACACAAGTGCTCTTATGAAATCACAGAAACTATGCAGTATGCACAAGACTGATACAGGCTCAAGACAGATTGGGTCACAACACTGAGAGGGAGAAATGAACACAAAGTCCCATTCCTTTTTTTTTTTAATGAATAAAGTGATTTTATTTCTAAGATTCAAAAAGCCAAAACAAACTAAATAAACAAACAAAGACTGCAAGCCATTGTAAGTTCTTTTCTTTTCTGAATGGGTTAAGCTCATTTTTGGCAATGGTGGAGAACTCTCCCTTGCAGTGGACTAAAGGAAGGGAAGGGGGTAGGAGGAAATGAGACTGCAGAGAGTTGAGGGAGGGGGCTTCAATCAGGATGTATAATGAATAATTTCTGAAGAAAACAATTAACTTATTTTTATTTTTATTAATTACAGTTTATTTACTTTGTATCCCCTCTGTCGCTCACTCCCCCTCCCCTCCCAACCCCACCCTCCCTCTCCCTTCTCCACCCATGCCCCTCCCCCAATACACTGATAAGGGAGGTCTTCCTCCCCTTCCTTCTGATCCTAGTCTATCATGTCTCATCAGGAGTTGCTGCAGTCTCTTCTTCTGTGGCCTGGTAAGGCTGTTCCCCGCTCAGGGTGAGGTGATCAAAGAGCAGGCCAATCAGTTCATGTTAGAGGCAGTGCCTGTTCCCATTACTATGGAACCCACTTGGACACTGAACTGCCATAGGCTACATCTGTGCAGATGTTCTAGTTTATCTCCATGCATGGTCCTTGGTTGGGTATCAGTCTCAGAAAAGACACCTGTGCCCAGATTTTTTGCTTCTGTTGCTCTCCTTTGGAATTTCTGTCCTCTCCAGGTCTTACTATTTTCCCCTTCTTTCATAAGATTCCCTGCACACTGCCCAAAGTTTGGCTATAAGTCTGGGCATCTGCTTTAATACTCTGCAGGGTAGAGTCTTTCAGAGGCACTCTGTGGTAGGTGCCTGTCCTGTTCCCTGTTTTCTCCCTCTTCTGATGTCCATCTCTTTGCCTTTCTGAACAGATCAGTAATCACTAAGTCTCATTTTTAACTAAGAAGTTATTTGCAACTGATACTTGCTGACAAAGGAAAAATCATTTTTTTTCCCCAATGGATTGTCACTGGTTTAATCAACATCACTCCAGGGCAGGTTCCTTGCTCAGGAGTGATTGGCCAACACAAAACAAACTCTGTAATCTTTCTGTTTGTTATGCACAGGGAGGGTGTCATGTTTTGTTTTTTACTCTTAGTTTATTTTGATTTTCACTTTTTATGTTTTTGTGTTTTTTTAAAAGAGAGAATGAACATAAAATTGGGTGAGCAGGGAGATGGGAAGGATCTGGGAGAAGTTGGAAGAGGTGAAACATAATCAAATATACTGTATGAAAAATATTTAATATGGCCACAGATTTAAATTCAAGAATCAAAGTACTTCAAACAGTGAACCTAGAAAGAGCTGTCTTGGTTTTCTTAAAACGAATGTCAAGCTGTATTGTCAGTTAAACCCTTCAAAGCTGAACTCATCATTTCATCTCAAATGTGTGTTTCTTTCAGTGCTTTCTATTCAAATCTTTGGTACACTAGATTAAAAAAAAAGCCTTGCATATTTTCTCTCATATGTGGAAATTGTCGAGAGGTAAAGAAAATGAATGTCAGAGATCACTATGGATATGAAAAACGGAAATGGAAAATGGCGATAAAAATAGTTATTAGAGGATGTGAATCTGATCAAAGCACCTTATGTACATTTATGTGATGTTGTAATGAAACCCATTATTTGTATAATTAATAACTATCAAGATGGTTTTGGTACCTAAGTTGCTGGGAAAAGGGATAATTAAGTGCTCAGCTCTAAACAAGACATTTATTTGAATGCCTCTGAGATTCATAGGATGTTGTAAAATTAAAAAAAAAAGCTACAAGGCAGGTAAAGGGGCAATAAAATGCTATGTTGAACAAGACACAGCTATTGCAATCATGAATGCATAGTAGCTATATATGCCTATAGTGGGTCTGTATAAGATTGAACCTGTCATGGATAGAAAATAGCCTGAGGGGTCATACTCATCTCTATTACATTATTTTCTACTGATGACTTAGGAAGAAGGAATAATCACTGGTTTAAACACTGTACACACTGATGAGCTCACAGTGTCCAGTGAATAATTCAGTACCCATAGTCATAGAGATAGCCCTAGCTAAACTTAATGTGATATAAATCAAAACTGTAGGGAATATGGAAGGATTCGCAAGAGCTGACTGGAAATAAGACGGTGGGTGATGAAAGTAATCAGAATGTATAGATATATAGGATTACCAAAGAACAAATTAAATTATTAAAATTAATTAAAATTGAGAGTATCTCCATCTACTTGCCATGTAAGCAACAAAATTATTAGTTTTCCTAAACTTTACCTTTTATCATATTCCTGCTCATTTTACTGTCAAAATATATTTTAATCCATTTTTTTTCAGTTAGTTGGTCAGGATTTTCTGTCATATATTATCAGGACTATTGATATGGTCTCCTAAGTGTTTGTACTGTTGTTACCTGACTTTCTCTAAATCCATAATTCTCACTGGCACCAGAAATTTATCTAAAACTAAGTCACAGTCATAGAATTCATGTGTTTCAAATTGTTCTGTTATTTTGCATTTGTCTTTCATATGTTTTATTATTCAAAATATATTTATTTATTATGCACTAAAAGTCAGACACTGTACTGACCACAGGAGATCCAATGTGAGCAAATACAAAGTCATTGTTTTATGGAGATCACCGTGAATAAAGTCTGAGTGCTTTGTCAGAGGTTACAAAAACTTCCATCACCAGGATGCCATATATCTTGCTAACTTTATTTCCTCTACTGCTCCTCTTTACCTTCCTCTTGCATTTCAGATGTAAGGAACTTTTTTTCCTGTTTTCCTTGAGGTTCATAATTTTTAATTTCCTTTCTTCTGTGCATTATCTTTATATGTGCTTGGAAAACCATTTAGGTACCCTCCTCATTTAGGTGTACCAATTTATCTTTAAGGGCTCCTCTTTAAGCAGCATTAGTTACTTGCTTATTGAACTGCTTCTCTGAGACAATAGATCCACTCTTACAAACATATCATAATTATAGAAGCTGATATTTTATCTAGTAGTCATTCACTCTATTAACAAATACCTTAAAATTGTCAAAAATAAAGTTAAAAATAAATTAAAGCATTTAAAGCTAATTTCTGTAAATCCTAACAATAGAGCAAATACCTGAATTTCTGTATAGGAGACCAGCCACTTTAAAGGGAGAATGAATATGTAGGAAGTGTGCAAACAGAAGCCTAGTTGGCAGTCATGGATGTTATGATTTTCTCATACAGAGGCTTGGAGATGGATACCTTAGCCCTGAAAATGGTATTTCAAGGAAATGAGATTCAGGTCCTAGAGAAGATAAATAGCCATTTAAAAAGGACAAAAGATAGGTTTACTATTGTAAATCCTTCGCAGTAAATGCCCTAAGGAAAGAAGTGTAAAGGTGAGTTCAAGCATTGGCAAAAATAATAGATACACAAACTTCACCAGGGAAGATAAAGGTTGTGCTAGAAACCCAGGTTGTGTCTATTTCTTACTGTCAAGATTTGGAGAGAGTAAGTGATTTGAGTTATATAGTTTTCAAAGACAATACTTCATTTATTTATCTTTGTATACTTAGTTCACACCCCAGGCATCAAACAGACTGATTCAATCAGGTCCTTAGAACAAGAGTCACTTGAGTTGTGATAATGTGTATGAGATTTTCTTGGTGTACACCAGCCTGGGTAGGCGTTTTCCCATGAATCCATGGAACTGAGCATTCAGGTTGTGGGTTTGCATTTTAAAAGCCTGGCATAAGGGGATTAGTAACTCAGTTACATGACAAGTACCTACTCAGGGCAAGGGTCTGAGATGGTGTAGTAATATGTTCCTATACGAGAACTACCCAAACAGCTGAATTTGCTGCCTTCAGAAACTACATTTTTTTTTTTTTTTGCTCAAGAGAAAAAGGAAAATACACATAAAAAGACATCCTGACGACTAAGTAAGAGATACCTACAATGTGTGGTTCACATACATGGTAAAAGGAGCAATTTTTCACCATTTTAATCAGAAAGACTCATTGTTCATGGTAATAGCCCCCTCCACAGCCTCTTGAGCAGCTAGTTTTGGAAGAAAGGACATTAATGAAACCAGGAGGCAGAAAAGCCTGAATAGACATTTCCCAGTGTGGTTAAGTACATCTAGATTGAGATCCTTGAATTAATACTCTCGCCAACTTGAGTTGTTTTTAATGTTTCTATCTACTTGTAAGGAGCTGGAACATTTTGTTCCCGATTCTCTAACTTATATGAGAAACCTGACATAAAGCCTTTCACATGTCCCTGGCAGAGGCATAGGGCAGCAACTTTTACATATACCTAGAGAAAGAAATAACTTGTTGTTTTTATTATCTGACACTTAAAAGTACCGATAGCTCTGTTTTATTACAAACACAACCAAAAATCTAAGAAACTAAAATCCCAAATCAAGGCAAATAAATGTTAATGAGAAAAATGTCAAAATGAATAGGTGCCACAAGCAATATATGAGTAGGTAAAATACTGTGGTCAGTAAAAGAGGCAAAAGGGAAAAAGTGAAGAGAAAGGTCTGCAAGTAAATAAATATCTTAAACAGAAAAGTGGATATTAAGACTAAAAATAATTGAGTAAGCAAAACCATATAATGATATTGGAAAATTTAGCTTATAGACATGGAAATGAGGATTACAAGGATAATGGAAATGTTTCAAAATTAAAGATCACCTGTCCCCACCCCCAAAAGATAACCTACGGAACAGTCATATGTGGAAAATGATTTTTTTCAGCTCTCTGACTTATGCGTCTTTCATTATTTTAAATAATTCTTTTATTATGTACTTTTTTAGGCTGCAGAGACAGGTCAGCTGTTAAGAGTATATGATACTCTTTCAGAGGACCTATGTTTGGTTCCCAAAACTTAAACAGTGGTTCACAACCATCTATTTTCTTCAATTTCGAAAAGTCTGACACCCTTTTCTGACCTCCATAGACACCAGGAAAGCACATTGTGTACATAGATAGGTGAAGGCAAAACACTTGTGCACTTAAAATAAATAAACAATAAAAATTAAAGTTACTGTTACTTTTTTTTTGAAGATCATACTCTCACCATATAGCTCAGACTGACCTCAAATTCACAATATTCCTACCTGTACCTATTGGTGCTGAGGTTACAGATATGTGCCATCATAATCTAATTATCATGTGCCTTTTATTTTTCAAAATTTTATAAGAACTGGCTTTGAAGAAGAAAGAAAGACTGGGATTGTAAGACATAGGTTGATTAAAACTCCTAGTTATCATAGTTTCCATTTTCTGATTAATTACTAGCTTTAGTTTTTTTCATAGGATAGTTCACCTGCTTATAATTCTGAAACTAGCAGTGATGTTAAGCTGTGTGTCATTGTATACAGATATCAGTCATACGTAATTGATTACACTCACCCCTATGTATACTTTCCTAAGACCATGCTATGATGGCTTCTATACGGCACATATCATGCACTCACAATGCATAATAGCTCATTTTCAACTTTTCCCTACAGCTTCTTTCTCACTTCACTTGGAGTAGTTGTTACCTTACCTTGTTGAGATAGCCATTGTATAAATAAATGGAATTTAATCACTTCGTTCATATAAAATTTCATGCTACAACTTAACATATGACTTTGTAATAAGAGTATGTGTGACATACCCAAGGCCTAGAATTTCATACCAGTAGCATGAAAGACACATAAATAAACATTAAAAATAGTTCTTTACTGTAATGAATCTGCTACTAGACCAGCAATGGGTCATGACGTGCAAGAATCAGGATGTCTATTTTGCTTTAGGAATCCTATAAATAACTTCAGATTGAGAAATTTTACATGATACCTATACTTTGGCATGGTTCATGTTTGATACTGGCCTCGAATAAGAGTTATGGATATATCCAGGATTGATAAGCCTCATTTGGACATACAGCATAATAAATGATAGGTGCCTCCTAGGGATAAATCTGAAGCCTGTAAAATTCAATATTTTCATCGACAGCATAAATTATAGTAGATGGTGTCCACTGTATCAATGAAAATCAATTAAATTATAATTGCAAAGAAGGAATTTGAATTTCTAATTATTTCTGCACATAATAACCAGACTGATCTTAAAAAACTACTTTCATAACATCATTGCTCTGATAACTAGCCTAAAATGAACCCCTAACTTCTGATCCAAACTTAGTTCCACAGTCTAGGTACATCATGCCCATTAATATATATTTGTGTGTGTATGTATAAATATACATATATAATAGCATATTATATATATTATATAGCATATTATACATACATAATAGCATATGTTTCTTATATATTAATGTGGTTAGTGTTATATTTTAATACACACATACAGTATTCATAGATTAAAATCATTCCCCATTTAACCACCTTTTCCCAAGCCCTTTCCAGTGTGCAATAATTACACTTGTATATTCACATCTGTTATTAATTTCTATGTATAAGAAATAATGTGTCCAACTTGTCTTTCTTTGACTAATGTATTTTATTTAACATTGTGTCTTCCATTCCTTGGCAATTTGTTACACATAAATGTTTTATTTTTCCTCATAACTGAATAGCTTTTTCATTTTCTTTATTAATGGGCACCTATGTTGATTTTGCATCTTAGCTACTGTGAACACTGTTGCCATAAATAGGTACACATGGGTTTTCTTTAATAGGCTGATTTCATTTCACTTCAGAAGTAGCAAGGCTGAATCCTATGCAGATTTCTTTTCAGTCTTTTAAGGATATTCCACTCTGTTCTCCAGAATAGTGGCACTAATTTGCATTTCTACAAGTATTTGTTTCATAGCATTAATTATAACTGGACTGAGAAGGAATTTCAGTGTAGATTTTAGTTGATACTGAGTTCTTCCTTATATTGTTAATTGAAGTACATGTTCAGATCATTTGCCCAATTTTAAATTGGATTGATTTGTTGTTGTTGTTTGTTGTTTGTTTACATTTGGGGAGGTTATTTGTTTGGGAGTTTTTTTGCCATTAATTTTTTTAAAGTTTTTTTTATATCTTAGATATTCTTTGCCTGTCAAGTGAATAGGTGAAAAGTACTGTCATCTGTTCTATACATTGTGCTTGTCACTGGATTATCAGTTTTTGCCCATTTTTTTCTTTATTTGTACTTATGTAAATGCTCCTTATCCTGTAATTTTAATGAAATACAGTTTATCACAATTTTAGAAAATGTAGGGCAGAGACTGTAGCTATGTAAAATATTTTTAGACTTCAGACAAAGTGCATTAAACAGAAACAAAAAGTGATAAACTATACTTCACTAAAATTATGTTTTATGAAACATGAAGAGAGTGGCTATAGAAGAGACAGGCTTGGAAAATATTTTGAAACTGCATATACTACTTATCTGACAAAGGACTAATGTGTTTAACATTAAAAAAAATCTGCCTAAAACACAGTATGACAAAACAAAAATGTATTCAGTTACCTTAGGCATCTTTATTTTAGAACACAAAGTATTATTTTGCTCAAAACAACACAACAAAAACATATTCGGCTGCACATGCTATATTCACAGTTGGTATATCCCTAGGGAGGGCGTTTAAGTCTTACTCACTAAAGCTTCAGATTCAGGAAATGTCTATCCCAGCTATGTGGTACATAAACCTCTGCACACCTATGTCAAGTTCTGTATTACTAAATAAATTGTTATATGAAATTGTCATTTTTGTACTCCATCTAAGTACCATGCATGGAGATAACGTAGAACCCCTGCACAGATGTGGCAGCTCAGTGTCCAAGTGGGTTCCATAGTAATGGGAACAGGGACTGCCTCTGACATGAACTGATTTGCTTGTTCTTTGATTACCTCCCCCTAAGGGGTAGCAGCCTTACCAGGCCACAGAGGAAGACAATCCAGACTCTCCTGATGAGACCTAATAGACTAGGATTAGAAGGAAGGAGAAGAAGACCTCCCCTATCAGTGGACTTAGGGAGAGGCATGCTTGGAGAAAGGGAAAGAAGGGAGGGCTTGGGAGAGGAGGAGGGAGGGTGCTACAGGGGGGATACAAAATGAATAAAGTGTAATTAATAAAAAATTTAAAAAAGAAGAAATTGTCATTTTTTAAGTCAGAATAAGCTTGCATCTATTTTATTTTATTTTTAATTTAATTTTATCTATATATTTATTTATTACACTTTATCCCCTTTGTATCCCAGTGGCAGCCCCCTCCCTCATTTCCTCCCAGTCCCACCTACCCTCCCTCTTCTCCCCCTATGCTTTTCCCTAAAGATAGAAAGACCTGGAGGGGTGAGGAACTCTACAAGGAGAACAAAGGAGCCAAAATATCTAGGCCCAGGGGAGCCTACAGAGACAGATATTCCAACCAAGGACCATGCATGGAGAGGACCTAGACCCCCTGTTCAAAGGAAGCCCATTGGCTGCTCAGTATCCAAGTGGGTTCCATAGTAATGGAACAGGGGCTGTCTCTGACATGAACTCAGTGGCTGTCTCTTTTATCACCTCCACCTGGCGGGGGGGGGGGGGGAGGTACAGCCTTGCTGGATCAGTGAAGGGCAGATAGAAGGGAGGAAGTCTTCCCCTACCAGGGAATTAGTGTCTTAAATTTGTGTTGCAGTACGACAAAAACTGAGGGTAAGCCCTTTATAAGTAAAGAGATTTAAGCAGAGTATTGTAGTATTCATCTATAATCCCAGCTACTCATGAGACTGGTGTGAAAGATTACTTGACTTACAAGTTCAAGGTTAATATTTTCAATATGGTGAGAGGCAGAATTTAAAAAAATAAATAAATTGGTCATAGTTTTCATGGTTTGAAGAGCCAAAGAGCATGTTTCTGAAATTTTGATAAGGGCCTGCTCGACTGACACCAAACATATCAGAAAAGCAAAAGGAACTGGCCACATGTATAACAGGCTAAATATTTGAGTTGGGATCACTTTATAGTATCTTGTTCTCACTTCAACTATGCCACTTTTGAAACATGACCACTGCAACAGAATTAATTCATACATGATCCCTCATGGCCTAATTACTTCATGAATAAGTCCCATCTCTTACAGTCCCTAACACCTCAACATGAGAGTTCATGGTTGTACCATGTGTGTCCCAGAAGAAGAAGAAGGAGAAAAAGAAGAAAAAAAGGGAAAGAAAAAGAAGAAGACCCTGGAATGTAACTATATGTTTTAACAATTTCAATGGTACAAAGTCATAGATAAGAAGAATATATTGATAGTGTTTGTAGAGATGCAGACTTTGGCAATTAAAGGAAGTAGTAAGGTTTAAATTGGCTCCGCTTCTCTTGAATATACACTTGGTTGAGTTACCCATCCCCTTACTGCCTTATTTTCCTCTTAAGTAGCATGGTGACTGGGTAGAACCTGTCCCTTATGGGTATAACAAAACCTCATTATTCAATTCTATTAGCTAATTAGAGCAACAACTTTACCAAGCAGTAGACCCTTACAAGCTATTGATACATAAGTCAGAGTAGGAGATGGTGGTGATGATATATAGGAAGACAATAGTATCAGTAACTGAAGAGAAAAATGATTCTTAGGAAGATTTTAACAGGTTCCCTTTGAAATCTGAAGGGTGAAGATACTGGAAAATGTGTGTAAACACTATACTACAAAATGAGAAAGCACTATACCAAAAGGGCAAGTGGATCTGAATAGGCACACAGCCTAAGTTCAGGAAGCAGAGGACTTACTCTTCCAAGTCAAAAAGATCAATATATAACCAATATAGAATAAGATGTATGCTTTGAAAAAATCCATAAAACATTGTATTATAGAGACAAATAAGGGCAAACAGCCAAAATTCATAAGCAGATGACTGTTGTGAGGTTTCTGTGTTTCCCAGAGCAACCTACAGATGTGGTATGAGCCCTCCCCCCTATCTTAGGAGGCTTTCTGTGCAAATTGAAAAGTAGATTTTCCAATTCATATGGAATTTTAAGGGACCTCAGATAGCCATGACAATGTTGAAAAAGATGAAAACAGTCCTAATGTGGGTGTGATGAAACATACTTGTAATTTCAGCATTCAAACTAGGAGGCTCACAAATTAATTTAAGTCTGAGCAACATACCCTGTCTCAAATAAATTAAAACAAAAGTGTTGAATTTACAGTCATCATATAATCCAGCAATTCTACTCTTATTAGTATGCCCACGAGAAATAAATCATATCCACACAACTTTTTTCAAATGTATTAGTATAGAACATCATTTTACTTGTAATATTTTAAAATTAATATATAAATGCATGATTTCCACTTTCTGCTCCCTCAAACTTCTGTAAAACACCCTATTCTCAAATGTAAGGTCCCATTTTTCTCAAATTATTATTTTTTTTACACACACACACATGTGCACACACTCTCCTGCTCCTGTCTGTTTGAGTATGTGTCGGAATAAATTAAAATACTTCCTGCTGAGTATATTTAGTGTTTCTTTATGTATATGTTTTAATGGCTGAGCACTTGGTATTGGATAATGAATTAGAGAGCTTATCCTGGGAAGACTAACACTCCTTCACTCAATATTCATAAATTGTCCTTAGTTCCTCATCTAGTAATGGGCCCTCATGAGATTTCCCCATTTAATGCTAGCATGTCCCTTGGTGTTGCCATTGTTCAGTTCTTGTTTAGGCTTTATGGTGTACCTTTTTAAAAAAAACATTTCTAGGAGACACAATCTATCTCACAGCAGACCTCCTAGTCCTTTGGCACTTAAATTTTTTTCCTGTCTCCTCTTTCATGATCTTTTATGAGTCTTAGGTTTGGGGTTTGTGTTATAGGTGCATCAATTGGGACTGGGTATCCCACAGTAAGTTCTCTGAATTTTGATCAGTTGTTGCTTTCTCTAACGGCCTCTGTCTGCTATAAAGAGGAGCTTTTTTGATGAGGTATAAGATATACATGTACCTATGGGTATAGTGATAAATATTTATAATGCATTTTGGAAGTATACTGCTTTAGTAAAAGCTCTTTTTTCAGAGCTTTACAGTTCTAATTGTAGATACCTTTCACATTGCTTGAGCTTATTCCAGTTGTATTTCTTTGAGGCTATTGCATGTGGGAGTTTGTCCATAATATCTTTCTCCATGAATTTGTTGATGTTATATAGAAAAGCTATTTTGCTTTCTGTAAGACGGTTTTGCATTCTGCCACTTTGCTGAAATTCTAAGTTCATTGTGTTATGTACTTGTATCTTCTTTAAAGTCTCTGAATTATAATGACATTAATGATTATTCTTTTAAATTCTGTGCCTTGGAATTCGCTATGTGCTTCTCTTTGAAGAACATTTTTGCAGGACTGGTAGATTGGTGAGGTATGCTATCACAATCTTTCCTATTGTTTGCATTTTTGCAATGAGACCTAAGAATATAGACTTAATTTACTGATTTGTATCTGATATGGACACAGAATCCTAGGTTGAAGTACAGAATGATCAAGCTGGCCTCCTCTCTCCCTCTCTTTCAGTCTCCCTGTTTCCCTCTCCCATTTCCTCTCTCCTGATCTGTAGTATCTTTACACTGAAGAAGATGAATCTAATTTCTTCAACATCCTCTTTTTACATCTCTGCTAGCCTAAAAACTTATAGGCAAAGAAACTGATAAATTCTAAATGAATACCCTTGTGTCCTTAATGTATAATTCCAGGAGGTTGAATTGTTCCAAATATGCTACAAAAGCTCATCCCATATGATTGGTGCTTTAGAATATGGTATGAAAACTGGGGCCTAAAGAGGAAGGGCCATTTCTAGAATCATATGGCCTGATAATGGCAGAGTCAAAAGCAGAGGTAAGTTTTCCAGACTCCCAATCTAGCACACATTTTCCTATAAAATATTGCCTCACTGACACAGTACTGAAGAATATTGAGTTTAAAGCTGAAATTCTTTGAGTTTTAATCTAAAATTAGTGCCACCATTTTAAAATTACTATGTATATTAGATTAGCGAATAAATATAAAATCATATAAAATATTTATTTGCAACAATTCCCCTTATTATTGACCTTCTCCTCTCTTACTATTTACTTAAACATAACTTTATCTACATATTAGGTTACTAATTCAATACTACATCACCTAGAACATTCTGACTAGACAATAACATCAAGGTACGTAATGACTAGCCTTTCAGCAAGGTAATAAACTTTTGGTCACAGGTGAATTTTATTGGTTATAGTTAAAGTATTTTTTATTGATTTTAATTTTACTACCTGCTTCTCCTATACTTGTGCTTTTTTCCTCTTGCTTTCTTTAGAAGGATGATTTCAATCTCTTAAACTTCTCAAGACAATCTCTGTGATCATCTTTAAGAGTCTACATTTTCCTGTAGTTCCAAGAATCCAGGCTTTGCAGAGGACAGAACTGTCAACATAATGGCCCTTCATGCACTTGAAGGCAGTTATTAAATTTCTATCCTTAACTGACTAATGCAAGACATGGTGCTTTCTTGTGCTATTTTAGAACTATTTTCCAAGAGAACTTTCTGCACTCCATCTTTATTTGCTTTCTCACTGATTTACTTTTTTCATTGATTTGTGTGCTGTTACACATAAGCCTCTTACTCTTGTTTATTTTTCTACAACTTGCTACCTTCTGAGATTAAAATTCTCTTATCAGACTGAGGAAATGGCTCAGTGGATAAAGCACTTACCATGCAAATGTGAGGATTTCAGTTCAGATCCCCAGAATGCATGGAAAAGCCTTGGGCTCATTGGTAATTCCAGCATCCTACAGTGAGATAAGAAGCAGAGATACAAGAATTCCCAGAATCCTGTGCTTCTTCCCTCCCCCTCCCAGCTATCCTGCATATATATAGTGCTGAATGACAAGAAGCCACTCTCAAAATAGAAAAAAAAAAAAAGGGAAGACCACAATCTGATGCTGTGCAGACATGCCTACAAACACACACATACATACACACACAGAGACGTTTTAAAGCTTTCTCATCTGTTAATTAGATTTTGCAAATATTATACAAAAGACTATATACCTGTACGTAATTACTTGCTCTTAGTTTTTCTTAATACGGATGGTGAATTGGGAGATGAGTCCTGTACTGGTATGGAGCTTTTATTCACACACACCCAGTACCTTGAATATGGCCCTCAGGCTCATTATTCTACAAAAAAGCAGGAAAATGCGTCACAACCATTTATGTATTCTCCTAATGCTAAAGATTCAGTGTAAGAAAATGGTTTTCTTTTTGTATGTAAAAATAACTTTTTCGTGTAAAACAATGATTTAAAACAGTAAAGTAACTGGATTTTTTACAAAGAAGCAAAAAACATATAATAGAAAAGAGACAGCATCTTCAACAAATGGTGCTGGTGTAACTGGATGTCTACATGTAGAAAAATGCAAATAGATCCATATTTATCACAATGCACAAAACCAAAGTCCAAATCGATCAAAGACCTCAACCTGAAACCAGAAACACTAACCCTTTAAAAAAAAAGTGGAGAAGATCCTTGAACTCATTGGCACAGGAGACAACTTCCTGAACAGAACACCAACAGCACAAGCTCTAAGAGCAAGAATCAAAAAATGGGACCTCATGAAACTGAAAAGCTTCTGTAAAACAAAAGATACTGTCATCAAAACAACAGCCTACAGACTAGGAAAGGATCTTCACCAACCCTATATCTGCAAGACAGTTAATATCCAGAGTATATAAAGAACTCAAGAAGTTAAACAGCAACAAATCAAATAATACAATTTAAAAATGGGATACAGAACTGAACAGAGAATTCTCAATAGAGGAATATTGAATGACAGAGAAACACTTAAAGAAATGCTCCGGATACTTAGTCATCAGGGAAATGCAAATTAAAACCACACTGAGTTTTTACCTTACACCCATCAGAATGGCTAATATCAAAAACTCAAGTGACAATATATACTGGGAAGAATGTGGAGAAAGGGAAACCCTCCTCCATTGATGGTGGGAATGTAAACGTGTATAACCACTTTAGAAATGAATTTGGTGCTTTCTCAGACAATTAAGAATAGTGCTTCCTCAAGATCCTAGGCATATATCCAAAATATGCTCAAGTACACAAGGACATTTGCTCAACCATGTTTGTAACAGCTTTATTTGTAATAGCCAGAATCTTAAAACAACCTAGATGTCCTTCAGTTGAGGAATGGATGTATACATTGTGGTTTATTTACACAATGGAATACTACTCAGCAATTAAAAACAATGAAACCATGAAATTTGCAGTCAAATGGTGGGAACTAGAAAAGATCATCCTGAGTGAGGTGTCCCATAAGCAGAAAGACACAAATGGTGTATACTCACTTATAAGTGGATATTAAGCATATAATATTGGACAAATATCTAAAATCTGTACACCTAATGAAGCTGGGCAAGAAGAAGGAGCCTGGGTAAGATGATCAATTCACACTCAGATAAGCAAAAGGGACAGACATCTGAAGAGTGGAAGAGGGAGAAAACAGGGAATAGGACAGGAGCCCACCACAGAGGGCCTCTAAAAGACTCTATCCTGCAGGGTATCAAAGCAAATGCCGGAACTCGTAACCAAACTTTGAACAGAGTGCTTGAAATCTTATGGAAGAAAGGAGAGACAGAAAGACATGGAAGGGACAGGAGCTCCAGAAGGAGAGCAACAAAATGGAGAAATCTGGGCATAGGGTTCTTTTCTGAGACTGATACTCCAACCCATGATCGTGCATGGAGATAACCTAGAACTACTGCACAGATGTAGCCCATGGAAGCTCAGTGTCCAAGCAAGTTGCCTAGTAATGGGAACAGGGACTGTCTCTGACAAGAACTCAGTGGCTGGCTCTTTGATCACCTCCCCCTAAGGGGGGAGCAGCCATACCAGGTGACAGAGGAAGACAATGCAGCCAGCTGTGATGAAACCTGATAGGCTAGGGTCAGGAGGACCTCCCCTATCATAGGACTTGGAGAGGGGCATTGGAGGGTTGGAGGGACGGGTTGGAGGGAATGAAGAATGGGTCTACAGCTATGATTAAAAAATGTGAACAAACTATAATTAATAAAAAATAAAAATATCAAAAAAATCAAGTAACATGATATTTAGAGAATTATATCTAGAATCTTTATTGAAAGATATTTTGGGACTGATAATCATTTTAGCATGTTATGAAATTAATTAATTTCTTTCATTACTCTTTTGCTTCTAAGTATTTTTATTTTTGAATGCAGTTAAGGAAAAGGAAACCATGTCAATAATCACCACACTGTCTCACTTATATAACTTGTTGCATTTATTTAATTTTTTCTTTACTCTTAAAGAGGTGTCATTTTGGTCAACTTGTCAAAATATTTACTTACACCAGTCTTAAAATAATTAGTTATTTTACAGCCAGCTTAACTAGTATATAACAACACTGTTGACTTGTTAGAAAGCCATTTCTTTGTCAAAGCAGTGGAAATCATACATATATTGGATTTTTCACCTTGTCTTCGATAGCCTGATCTAATGCAAATAGCAATGAAAAATAATGAGGAAAGATGCTTCTGTAAGCTTTCCCCATCTCTGCCTACAGGATTTTTTTTATTGCATATCTATTATGTACCAGACTCTACATGATACTACAAAGAATGAACAAATAAAATGCCCCCATGTTAGGTAGCTACATAAAGAACCATTATCAAAATTACAAAAACATATCTCTCCCAGGCAAACAAAGACACTAGAAGTAAAACCTGTTGTGTAAATTTAAAATGTACCTTTCTGAGAGATGTTAATCTTTGTTATATGAAGATCTAACACTAAATTTTAGTACCAGCTCTCCTCTTTGGCAGGGTGTTTTCATGCAGTTTCCAATTTACACATTCATATGCTGTGGCCCTGGAATCCAGTCACAGTTTCAGTACATTGTGTTCACAGCCTTGCATGATTCATTACTGTTTTCATGAAAACAAATTACAAGCTGTAGGTTTTGAATCATTTCTCTTACAAATATTTAGAAATTTCTATTGTAAGATAAGCTGAGATTTTTCAAAGTGTTAAATTATATTAGTAAACAAAGTAAAATGAATAAAACCTCTGGCTTTGCAGCATTTTCCTTGTAGAAATTATAGAAAGTATCATAGAAGAGGGAAGTTTTGAACTAGTAATATTTGATAAAGATAGATAAAGAATAAATCTTTTATTCAAAAGAGCATAGAACATTGGGAATTGGTATTTAGGGAACTCTTACTATTTTTTTTAATGATGACAGTGTTGGAGTTCTTAGATATAAGATCTGAGATTCAAAGTGTAGAGTTTATTCTGACTAAACATAGCAAAGCAAGAAATGTATCCAGGGAAATCCTAGATTCGGTTTTCTTGTAGGAACAAACCTGTGCTTTCTACCTACCCTGATATCATTTAAAGAGTTTCAGTGAGCCTGAAATGTCAGAAAAACAGTAAGGATGTATATCTATTTTACTCCAGAAATGAAGATTGAATATGGGGTAGTAGCAATCTAATGTTGACTAATAACAAGGAAATGGTTACTTTTCATTATTCTGAATTCTGAGCTTTTTGTACTACAGTAATTTTAATATCACTTTGTACTTATTGAGAAACATTTGTAATTACTATCATGACTACACTAAATATAATTTTTATTCCTGTTTCCTGGGTTAGAGTCATGACCCTAAATCAAAGAGAGCATTATTTAAAGTAACCCAGCAACTTGCCAGCTTAGTAAAAATGCAATGCACAAATATTACAATTTTAATGTAAATATGCAAGTTTAAGTCTAGTCAGAGAGTTCAAGTCGTCCTCACTTCATTTGATATGGAAAACAGTGGGGGTTTTGTTGTTGCTTTTACAAATATTTGTTTCATCTTGGTCTAGAAATTTCTCAAACATTATAGGTCCTCAAATATTGCCCTTGTTTACCATCTAGAATTTGACAGTAATATCCAGTTGCTAAAGATACCATATCCTTAAGTCATAGAACATGAAGAAATCAGGTTGGTACTTTCCAGTAAGCTTCATCCTTACAGCCTAGCTTTCATAGTGCTGCAAGGTACTATGAATACTACTCAAGGATAAAAGTAAGGAATCAGTTTTGTATTGCTGTGAATGCTGTGGGCTATGCTAATAACTGACATGGCAAGACATGCATACTTGTGCAGTAGTTGCTCAAACATCATGGAAGTAACAACTTCATGATTAGAATTAAGGCTTTCTACACAAGATGAAACCCATATTTGGCACCAATGTGAGGACCAAGAACTTATAACTAGACATGAAATAGTCCATAGGGGATAGCCTTCTATTATTATGCTGCACTAGTTTCTAATGACATCTTTATACCCATATAGTTAATACATCTTTCAACACTCATCAAAAAGAAGCTTCTATTTGTGATAGATGACAATTGACACAGAGAGAAAACTGAGCAAGGTGTAGAGAACAAAACACTGCAGTGAACTCAAGCATAAATAGAACATGTGTACAGCACACCTCCTTCAAAGACTCAGAGATCACTGTATAATAGGTGGGAAAAATGGGTGTAGAATTCAGTTATTTGATGGTAAGAAAACAGGTGTTTTCTAGATACAAATGTATGTTTTGCTAATGTTTGTACTAGGCATCTATCAAGCAAGTCAAATTAACAGTCACAATTAACTATCTTAAGTATTTTCTCTGTCACTCAATTTCTGTGTGACAAATACCAGAGGAAAACAACATTAAAGGTTTTAAGGAAGTCTTACAGTTAAACTTCATTATAAATTTGACTGGGTTTAGGATTAGTGGAGATATGTGAAGTACATTCATGGGTGTGTCTTTGAGGGTATTTATAAGCAGGTTTAAGTGAGTTGATAAGACCCATCCTGAACATGAGCCACACATGAGTTGGAAACATAGTGCAATAATGGTGAAAAAGGAAAAAGTAATCAAGATCCAGAATTCCCTCTCTCTGAGTCATTGTCTACCATGACCTGATGGGGCTGAACACTGAAGTTTTGAGTCAAAATAAGCAATCCCTTTTCTTAAGATTTTCGGTCTGGTATTTTAGATGTAGGAACACAAAACTAACACAAATAAAAAGAGAATTTGGGGGGGTCACAATTTCAAAGGTTTCAAACTGAACTGTGTCTGGTCCTGTCATAAGGCAGAACATTATGACAGAAGGGCTTGGTATAGAAAAGCTGCCTGCTTCATGGTAGCCGGGATGTAAAGTCAGGGAAGGGAACTGATATAAGATAAAACCCTAAAGAATAGTTTTCCAGTGTCCCAGTTCCCTCAGGTAGGCTGAAGTAATTCCCACATAGCACCAGTAGGCCTCCAACAAAAGTGTATAAGGCACATTTAATATTCAAACCATATCATCTCCAACCAGTATAACAGAAACGGCTAATCAAAGCTGATCTATTTGCACCAGATAATACCAGAAAGAGAAAGAAAATAGCCATAATTTTCTATTAGCTGGTAGTCCCTCATTTTGATGTAAATACATCATCTCTGAAACAGAACTATTCATATTCAACCCTTCAGAATTTTAAAGAGGCTGTGTGAGAGACACCAACCCACCATGTGTTACTTATCTGACAAACAAGATGAGGGTGGAAGGAGTAATATATTGCATTTACTAATTCTAGGCACCTATTAAGTTAAAGAAGACAGTGTATATTCTCCAAAATTCATTTTACTGAGAGGACACATATAAAATAAACTCATTTTTACAGAAGAGGGAATGGTCGATGGCTTAACATTCCTGAAGAGACATTTAAAACATAAAAGGAAATAGGTAGAAACATTCCAAAATAATGAAAGAACATGGAAAGCTTTGCTTGCTTCTTTTATAGCACTATGGCTCTCTGAAAGCAAGTGAATATACTGTTCCTAAGACAGCAGATCAAAGTTTTTATTCACTAAACCCAATCTTGTATACGTTTGCATTTGTGTATGTGTGTATGTGTGCATGTATCTAAGTGTATATAGTCATGTGGAAATAATATATAGGAGACTGGGGCAAAGAAAGCTTGCCTGATGTGAAGACTAATGAGTGGTTTGAGTACAAAAGAGTTAGCAGGCATGAGAAGAGAGACAAAGCTTTAGGTGAGAAATGTATTTATCGAACAGTTGGCAGACAACTTTTAAAAATAATTTTATTGAAAATATTTTATTTATATTTTAGAACAAAGCAATGTTTTTCTTCTGGATTTCTCCATGGAATATATTTTAAATAATGCATTTAGTAAGATGTAGTGTTTCTCATTTTCCACATAAGACATGAAGCTGACTCATAATGTAATACAGTCTAGGCATTGTATAACAGCGCTTTCACTGGTTATTATGCTTGAGTTATTTTGTGTTTTTTAAGGAGAATTCAGAAGACAGATTTTTCAATCCTTTCATTTGTCTGAGGATAAAATTCTTACTGTGGTTAAATGCCCCAATGATGTCCACATTTCATTCTATGAAAATGAATGCTACTTTACATGTCAAAAAATTATTCAGATGTGTTTAAGGACACTGAAATAGAATATTCTCCTATATTATGCAAGTGAGCACAATTTAATCCCAAAGAATGGGAGATAATAAATTTGTGCTCTTTAGGTCATGAATTTATAGTGAATTTTTAAAGAAGAAAGAAGGAAATATGTCCACTTCTCTTAGGCTAGGGAATATCACAGGAAGAAGGCGAATGATTACAAGAGCCGAAGTGGAGGGACAGTATAGATACTGCCTTCAGTATTTGAGAAGACTACTGGGCTTACTACATAAAACCAAGCCAGTAAACATTCTAGTACATTTTAGTATTAAGTAGTGAGAGGCTCCTGAATCCTCCTTTCCAGCTGAAGAGCTTTTGGTAGTTGATAGCTGCTCAAGGAGATATTTCTTCTGTGGTGTTGTCCCCAGGTTATCATGCTTTGATCAATTACTCTGTACCTATGTACATATGGACAGCACTTACTGGATCTTGAGATATTAAAGAAAGAGGGAGGTACATCAAAGTAAAAGATTTTTGAGAAGAGTTCAGGTGTGGTATAAAGCAGAATTGAAGGTTGATATGATCATGCCTTCCTTGCTTTTGAGAAAAAAAAGGAAGTCCTGGATAGTAAGTACAAAGCCATTGTCCAAGTAACATCCCAAGACAGAGACAGAGACATTACAGGAATTCTGCTGCATATACCCTCATTCATGCCATCATTTTTTGGCTTGGAATTAATATTTGTTTTAGATAATGTATAAATATACAAAATTATCAAGTACTAAAGAAATTCGAGTTCGTGGAACCATGCAGAATGGGGGCTGGGGTAATAGTAGGAGTCAGAGGGTTCAAGGATACCAGGAGGGCTCACAGGGGCTCAAAGAGACTGAATCAGCAATCATGAAGCCTTCTTGGATCTGTGCAAGGTCATCAGCATATTTGCTATGCTTATGAGCTTGGTGTTCTTGTGGGACTCCTAATAGTGGGAGTGGGGATTGTCCCTGATTCTATTGCCTGTGTTTGGGATACTTTTCCTCCTACTGGGTTGCTTCATCCAGCCTTGATGTTAGAGATTGTACAATAAGAGTCTCATTGTAAATTGTGATGCCATGTTTTATTGTTATGCCTGGGAGGTTTGCACGTTTTTAAAGAGAAAAAGAGGAGGACTGATGTTGGGGGAGAGAGGAGGTGGCGTGAGAGCTGAGAGGAGTGATAGGAGGAGAAACTGCAGTTTGAGTTAGTGTATGAGAGAAAAAAAATAATAAATAAATTTTGTTTAAGAAAAATCTAAACAACTTATATCCAAACCACACACACACACAAAAAAATCATGGCATGAATGAGGACATATACATCAGAATTTCTGTACTATAGGCTCTGTTGCTGTCTTTGTATATGACTTGGGAAAATGTCTTTGAGCTTTCTATCCAGGACTTCCTTTTTCTTTTCTTAAAAGCAAACAAAACACAGGTAGTCTTACAATTTTCTTTTTCTAAGACAGAAGCTAGCATAAAAGCTTACTGACAAATATGGTGGAATAGTCTCAGAAATATGAACATGGTATGGTACTACATAGTGCCTTTCACGCATACATGGGTATTCTCTGGGACATGGAACAGGAAAGCAGGCCACATCTGCTTCTATAACTGAAGATGGCTTATTGAGCTGCTAAACTTATATAAGGAGAGACTTTGTCTATTTGAAGACTCAAAACGGAATCTAAGAAACTGGACATGTTCTAATTTGTCGAGGTAAGAAGTACTCTTCATGAATGACCTATATCTGGCCAAAGGTTGGTCCTTTATGACTGTTGGGAACAAGGTGAGATTTTATTTGCCCATTCTGTGTATATAATGTTTTGGTTTGGAGATGTCACTGAAACTAGCAAAATGAGGGATGGTAGATGAGTTAGCAGTGACTTGTTTAGAACTATGGAGTTTAAATTGTTATTTATGTTTCATGTTGGACAAAAAGTACCTACAATCTAACCACTCGAAAACCTTTATTTCTATATACCTCCATTTAATGACTACCCAAATGAATAGGGAAAGCTTTTATCCTCATCCTAAATCATTTTCAGTGTATCTGTTAAAATGTTTACCTGGGACTGAAAGTCCATACGCATTTTTCATAATTATGATTCAACAGACCAGTAAAAATGTAGAAATAGTAAAGAAAATAATCTGCGCTAATCAGGCCCTTTCTTCAGGTAGAGCTTAGTGGGGTTATAGAATAGAACTGTTATGGCTAGGAAAGAAATATTAACTCTGACTATGCTTTTTTTTTAAGAGCTTGAATTTTCTTCACAGGCTTTTGAGTGAACTTTCATGACACTTAGACTATGAGTGGATTTAAAAAAACATTTCAATTAGCCTTCTATTGGTGTATTAACAATCTCATAATAGTGTAGTTGGCTATTCAGAAGACTGATAGGAAAATTTGTATGTCAAAGAGTTTTTAGACATTTTGTGAAACAGACAATGTGCTTGCCTGGATAAATGTGCTAGTCATCAAGCCTGACAACCTGAGTTCAGTCTCCAGAACTTACATGGTGTAAGGAAAGAAACAACTTTTACAAATTGTCTTCTGACCTCCAAATGTGTGTTGTGGTGGCATCATACGTATGCTTACACACATATATACAGAGCAACATTTTTTTAAAAAGTTTAAAAACTCTGTTAAACGGCTTCTGAATGTCTGTACGTTTTCATTATCCATTCATCTGTTAAAGACAGCAATGGACATGGCAGGGCAAATATCTGTAAAATAGGATGAAAAGTCCTTTGGGCTTATGCCAAAGAGAGGTGGGTCATATGATAGAATAATTTTTTTAATGTATTGAGAACTTAATTTCAGAGTGGCTGCATTAGTTGGCAATCCTAAGAGCTTCAATGAGAAATCAAATGATGAAATTTGCAGATAAATTAATGTACTTAGAAAATGTTGTACTGAGTGAGGTAAACCAGATCCAGAAAGGCAAATAGTACATGTTCCGTTGTTTGAAGATCCTAGCTCTGAATTTATATATGTGAGTATATGTCATGGAATAACCTCAGAAACCTGAAAAGTAAAACGGAATTATGGCAGTGGTGAGGGGAGAAGGTACTACAAAGAATAGGATAAAAAGATAAAGATATTATAAGAAGGAAATAGAAGGGGAATTTCACTGGGAAAGATGGAGGGAGGTTATTACAGAAAGAAAGGAGCAAAGAGGGGTAAATAATACTAAATATATTTGAAAATTATAAAGAAACAATATTTTACCTAAAATATTATTTATACATACATATATAATATACATACAGCTACATATATATATATATACATAAACAAAAAATGTGCACACATATATGTTGGATAAAGTTATAACATTTGGGATGATAATGACTTTCCCAAGAACCATAGACTAACAAAAATGCCAGTTCAAGGCAAAGGGAACATTCTTTCTTTTGAGTTGTTAGTCAAGGGATTATAGGAAACTCCTAAACCAATATAGTTTACTGCTATTGCCCTTGGTTGCCTCCCAAAACTTGAAAGAGAGACTCTGTTTTCTTATATGCTGCTTACTTTGGACACAGGACTTGTATAAATCAATCTGTAACTGACTTAGAGTTTTCTTCCCTGAAGATTAGTTCTCACAGTATCTAGAGGTGCTATGAAAATCATTATCAATGGGCAAAAATAATCAATAGTCCCACACAACTGTGATGTCTACAAACCATAATAATGTCACTCTCTTCAACCACTCAGCAACAGTTAAAGATGAAAAGACATTCAGGAGACAAATCAACTGAATGCAGCATGTCGACCTAGTTTGGATTCTGATGTGAACAAACTATTATGATAAGCCAGTTTTTCAGACACTTGAGGCGACTTAAGGTAGATTATTAAAAATCTAAAAGGAATAATTAGATGTTTGAATCAGATGTGATTATAATACTGCAGTTTTGCAAAACAAATATAATCAGAGATGGAACATGAAAACATAGTTTTTTAAATTTGCTTTAAAATATGCTGACAGATTCTTTTGATTGTCAAATCTTGATAATTTCTTTTGAGAGTCTCATAAAGCACAGACTGTTCTCAAATTTGCTAGGTAGCGAAGAATGATCTTGAACTCGTAATCATCATGCTGCCATTTCCCAACTACTAAGATTACATGTGAGCGACAGTCCCAAGTTCATAATCTTGAGAATGTTCGAAGCTCATAGGAATTTCTATGAATTCATTATACTATTCTGTTTTTCTATGTATGAAAACTTCTCATAGTTAAAAGGCTGATTTTGCTTTATATTTATATTTTACTGTTTGAAAGCAGCATTTTTATTTTTATATTAATCGCAGTTATGTGCTTTGTATCCCAGCCGTAGCCCCCTCTCTCATTCCCTCCCAGTCCCCCCATCCCTCCCTCATCTCCTCCCTGCCCCTTTCCAAGTCCACTGATAGGGGAGGACCTCCTCCCCTTCCATCTGACCCTAGCTTATCAGGTCTCTTCAGGGCTGGCTGCAAAGTCCTCTTCTATGGTCTAGCAAGGCTGCTCCTTCCTCGGGGGGAGGGAGGGGTCAAAGAGCCAGCCATTGAGTTCATGTCAGAAATAGTCCCTGTTCCCCTTACTAGGATATCCAGTTGGATACTGAACTACATGGGGTTCTCCAACCAAGGAACATGTATGAAAGCAGCATTTTCACAAATCACGTGGTACAGATTTTCTAGAAACTGTTTAACAAAATATACAACAAGCTTAGAAAGTACGTTTTCTTTGATTCAGTAATTCCACTTCTAGAAATTAATCCCAAAGAGTCAAGCATCTAAAGAAATAACTCTATACAAAAATAACTATATCTCTCCAACAATACTCTTCTGCATCAAAACTTTTCCCTTTGAATTTTTTCCTTTTGAATTTTTTTGAATTCCCCTTTAATGTTTTATAAGAACCTGAATTAGTGCTGCCTGCATTAAGCAATATGGGGTCATCCACTGGGGCACAGGACATCTCTCCCCCTCAGCTAGTGATTCCTGCCTCCTCTGTGGTGGAAATTTTAATTGAAATGTTCTTGTTCGGGATTTATACAGGTAACCACAGCTGTTGTGTGGTCATGAGTACAATAGTTAGTCAGCCACATCTTATCCAGAGAACCGTTCATCACCTTCATCCCCATCTTCTGGCTCTTATATTCTTTGCATTCCCTCTTCCTTGATGTTTCCTGAGCCTTGCAGGAAAGGCTGATATCCATGTCTCATCTTCAGCAAGGCATTATTGCTTATTTTCAGCACCATGAATAGTTATAATCATATAGAAAACTGAAGTTGGTTAGAAAAAAAAACATAAAAGCCTTATCCAGAGAAACAGACACTTGAAGAATAGCTGATATAAAGTTATTGTTTATCTTTTGTAAGTGTGCTTACTTCTGGAAATTCTTACTTATGATCCCCAGTCATGTAAATTAAGATTTTAATTCTTCAATGAAAGAACAGGTCAGAAATTGTGCTGACTGGCCTATAAATGCTGTAACAAAATGTAGACCAGAATTCAGGCTTTGAAGACTACTCCCTTAAATGTATGCTGGCCTGAATAAACATTTTTGATTCTCTATTTTGTGTCTGGTGCTTGTTCTGTCTGTGGTGTTTCTGGTTCAAAAATGTTTAAGCAGTGAGGCTGCATTAACCACTACTTGCTATATTAAGAAATTTCTCTAAACAAGGCTGAAAGCAGCACAACTCTATAGATATAAACATAAATATTTAGAAGGCAATTTGAAAAAAAGAAGACATTTTAACCAAATAACATTATTTTCTCTGCTTAATTCATTGAGTTCCTGAGCCCTGAGTTTTGGCCATGTTTATATACCAGGTATGGACTTCTTTTTGTGGAAGAGGCCTTAAATCCAAACAAGAGAGTGGTTAGATATCCCCATATTTTAAGATATAAACACGTTTTCAATACGTAAAAATTGAATAGTAAGTAAAATCTAAAGGGAAGTAGAAAGTAACATATCCCCAGTATTGTCACTATTATAACAGTGAGAAAGTTCTGCCTCCCAGGTCAGAATTATAAGATGTAAGGTAGTATACTGGGTAAGAACATTGATGCCTTTTCTTCCCAAACACCCTACATAACACCTTCTATGAAATCAAGTATGAAAGCTGATTAGTAGGGAGAGAACCTCCTGGCCAATTCAAGACTTATTTCTTTATGTTTTGCAACAACAAGTCTGTGGTATCTTCAGCAATGAGGTTTTACAATGTATTTATTATAGGCAATCAAGAGCAACAACAATAGCCTGTTTTGTTTTTAGCTGCTTGTGGGATATTCTTGACAAATAAATTCTATGGAGTTAAATACATTGTTCAAAAGATTAATTCAACCAATCAATTAGAAAATGAAGCCTTTCCATCTTTTTGTGTCTTCCTCAATATCTTTTTAGGGATCCTAAAATTTTCATTTAAGGGCATAGTTAATGTGTGTGTTTGTGTGTGTGTGTGTGTGTGTGTGTGTGAGAGAGAGAGAGAGAGAGAGAGAGAGAGAGAGAGAGAGAGAGAGAGAGAGAGAGAGAGAGAGAAAGCCAGAGACAGAGAGAGACAGAGAGAAGGATAAAAGAGAGAGATGATTGTGAATAGCTATCTATTCCCTTTTCTTGCCTTGCAAGAACTCAGCTTTTTATTGATTCTTAGTCTTTTGACTACATTGATAGGCAAGACTTAAGACACTGAATATGTTCACTTAGATCTCAGTTCCTACCATTTCCTTGTTCTATAGCCTCAGAAAAGTTTTTAGCTCCTATAAACCCCCGTTTATTCTTGATAACCATAATGCAGATTAAATGATGGAATGAGTAAGCACACTCAAAATGGGACTGGGAATAAGTAGGTACTACATTACTGTTGCTTAAGCAGATTGCTGCAATTTTATCTATAATGTAAAAATTCTGCAAACCAAATTGATACAAAACAATACCTAGTCTATTATAAGATCACAAATGCTCTGGCTACTACCATTTGTTTAAATATATTTAATCAGAATTCATATTGTTTCACAACATATAATGTTATTATATAACTATTTTAAAACACATTTAACATGCAGAGTGCAATGTTTCTCCTAACACTCAAGAAACTGCAGAAGAAGGGTTGAGAATTAAAGGTCATTCTAGCCTACATAACAATACTCTGCCACATAATTTTAAAAAAAAATTATACAAGTTTTAAGATAAGCATAATATGTTAAGATATGAACACACTTTAAATATATAAAAATTGAATAGTTGGTAAAATCTAAAGGGAAGTATTAAGTTATTGATGGTGACCATCACTGGGTTAAAGATATTAAGAATAATCTAGTTTCATTTTTCCTCTCTGCTTTCTAAATTTGTTGCAATTTTTTGGAATTACTTTTCTAAAAAATTACAAAATTGAAATCAATGTAGCATACAGATATATGTATGTTGTAATATAAAACAAAAGCACAAATGCAAAGTTGGATCATACCATAGAATTACACACATTTGTAATCATTTTCTTTATTTTTTATTGAAAATAGGTACTTCTCTCATAAAATGTATCCTGAATGCAGTTTCCCCTCTCTTCAGCCTTCCCAGTTTTCCCACCTCATCAAGATACATTCCCCATTCATTTTCATTCAGAAAGGAAGAGACAACAAGCAAACACAACAACAACAACAACAAAAAGAATGGCTAAGATGAAAACTCAAGTGAAAACACATGCTGGAGAGGATTTGGAGAAAGGGGAACCCTCCTCCACTTCAGGTGGGAGTGCAAACATGTACAACCACTTTGAAAATCAAACTGGTGCTTTCTCAAAAAATTGGGACTAGCACTACATCAAGATTCAGCTATACCACTCCTGGGTATATTTCCAAAAGATGCCCCACAATTCAACAAAGACATTTGCTCCACTACGTTCGTAGCAGCTTTATTTGTAATAGCCAGAATCTGGAAAAAAATCCAGATGCCCCTGAACTGAAGAATGGATACAAAAATTATGTGTTTCCACAACGGAATACAACTCAGCTATTAAAAACAAGGAAATCATGAAATTTGCAGGCAAATGGATGGAAGTAGAAAAGATCATCCTGAGTGAGGTAACCCAGAAACAGAAAGACAAGCATGGAATACACTCACTTTTAAGCAGAAATTATCTGTATAATATAGGATAGCCATACTAAAACCTACAGACTTAAAGAAGCTAAACACTAAGGAGGATCCTAAGGAGGATGCTCAAATCTCATTCAAAATGGAAAATAGGGTAGACACCAGAAGCTCTGGAAGAGAAGAAACAGAATGGGAGCCTACTATACAGGGTCCTCTGAAAGGCTCCACCTATCAAGGGATTGAAGCAGAGACTCACAGCCAAAATTTGGGCAGAGTGCAGGGAGTCTTATGGAAGAATGGGGGATATAAGGACATGGAGGGGACAGGAGCCCCACAAGGAGACCAACAAAACTAAAATATCTGAGCCCAGGGTATCCCGCAGAAACTGATGCATCAACCAAGACCGTGCATGAAGAGGAACTAGATCCTGCTCAGATATAGCTGGTGTAGCTCAGATATAGCTCAGAAGTAGCTCCGATGTAGCTCAGTCACCAGTGGACTCCCTTGTAAGGGGAATAGGGGCTGCCTCTGTCATGAACTCTTACCAGCTCTTTGATGATTTTACCCTGATGATGCGGTCATGCCAGGCCTCAGAGGAAGAGGATCCAGGCAGTCCTGATGAGATTTGCTAAACTATGGGCAGGTAGCAGAGGAGGATAACTCCCTCTTTCAGTGGACTAAGGAAAAGGAATAAGGGTGAAGAGGGCAGGAGAGTGGGACTGGGAGGAGTTGAGGTAAGTGAAAGGGCATCATTAAGGATACATGTTGGTATAATGTTCTTGTGGAATGTGTACACTTTATCCTTGTTCATTCAAATGCTGATTTCTCTACCCCATTATCTGGTTTCAATCCAGACATTGCATTGTGATGTTTATTCTAAGCATCATCTGTCTCAAGTTTGTGTAAACATGCCACCATTTGCTCTCTGTATTTTCAATGAAACACCTAGCCAATGCTGTGCAATGGAGAGAAGAGGGTGGGAAATTCTGTTCTGGAGAGGAGGAGAAAACAGCAAGTGGGAGGAGTCAGAGAGGAGAGATCAGAAGACAGGACTTGGAACCAGGAGAGATGAACTGGACCTAAGATATGACTAAAAGCCAGTATAATGTTGGAAATCTGAATGAGAAGAAACCATGCAGGCTTTGAAGTTTAGGATGGAGTAACTATTGCCTAGCATTGTGTTCTAGGTTAATTAAATAAATTCTAGTCTCTGCGTGGTGATTTTGGTATACAGCTGGTTTAGGAATAACTCGTTATACTAAAAGATTAATCAATAGTAAACATTAATATTCAACAACAGATACATAATGAATAAATTGTAAAAAATTAAAAATTAATAAAGAAAAGAAAATGGGACAGAAAAAGAAAATAAAATCTGTATACTTAATATTAGGTATTCAAAACTAAGACCAAGAAAAACTGAATTAATATTAAACTTCAGTTATATGCTGAAAAATTGATCATACAGTAGTGAGCAATGATAAACTCTTAGTGATTAAATTTGGACATGGGAATATCTGAGGAAAAATAAAGGATAAAAAATAAAAAAAAAAACAGAGCAAAACACAAGATGATGTAAAATCCGTCATATCAAAGCTGAATAAATTAGGAATCTTAAGCAGGAAATAAAACATAGAAACATATTTCAAAATCAGGCTTTATTCTGAAAGCTAGGTTAAAAGAAATTTTATCGTTGTTTTAAATTTAAAATCCTGTGCAATGTAGTTTTATTGCTCTTATAATTTAGAATAATGATGAAAACTGTATAAGGATTTGGAATGTACTCATCAATTCAAAAGACAGTAGCCTGCAAATTTCATGATTTCCTTCTTTATAATAGCTGAGTAGTATTCTATTGTGTAAATGTACCACAATTTGTGTATCCATTCCTCCACTTAGGAATATCTAGGTTGTTTCTAGCTTCTGGCTCTTACAAATAGAGCTACTAAGAACGTGGTTGAGCTACTAAAAACAAGGAAATAATGAAAATTGAAGGCAAATGGTGTTAACTAGAAAAGATTATCTTGAGTGAGGTAACCCGGAAACAGAAAGACACACGTAGTATATACTCACTCATAACTGGATATTAGCCACATAATATAGGATAAACATATCAAAATCTATACTCCTAAAGAAGCCAAACAACAAGGAAGAACCTAGGGAAGATGCTCAATCCTCATTCAGAAGGACAAACATGCTAGACATCAGAAGCAGGAGAAGACAGAGAACAAAACAGGAGCCTACCACAGACGGCTTCTGAAAGACTACTGAATGAGGAATCAAAGCAGAGGCTGAGACTCATAACCAGACTTTGGGCAGAGTGCAGAGAATCTTATGAAAGAAGGGGGTGATGGTAAGACCTGGATAGGACAGCAGCTCCACAAAGAGACCAACAGAGCCATAAAATCTGAGACGGGGGAGGGAGGGCTGAAAAGAATGATACCCCAACCAAGGACAATGCATGGAGAAGACCTAAAACCCTGGCTCAGATGTAGCTCAAAGACTCAGGCTTCAAGTGGGGTCCCTGGTAAGGGGAGCAGGGACTTTCTCTAGCATGAACTCAGTGGCAGGTTCTCTGATCACTTCCCCCTTTGGTGTGAAACATTTCCAGTCCACAGAGGAAGACAATGCAACCAGTCCTGATGAGACTTAATAGGCTAGGGTTAAATAGAAGGGGAGAAGGACCTCCCCTATCAGTGCTCTAGGGGAGGGGCATAGAGGTAGAAGAGGGAGGGAATGTAGGCTTGGGAGGAGATGAGAGAAGGGGTCACAGCTTGGATACAAATGGAATGAATTGTAATAAATGCTAATAACAAAAGGAAAAAAGACAGTCGCACCTCAGATAATGTTCTGAATGTATGGCTGTAATTACTCTGTCTGTGGGTAACATAATATTGGGAAGAATCCTGGAAAATCCCAGTGTCAGAATAGTAAGGGAGGCTGCTTTTCTTTGATTTTTTTTTTCTTATGTCAGTGCTGGAGCTCGCTCCCTGCTACAAAATAACCATTTATTAGATGAATTAAAATGTAAATAATATTTTTCAATAAAATAATTTTTGAAAGAGGAAACAGAAATACAGAAAGAAGAAAAATGAAAGGCTACAATAATGTAATCAACTAAGCTTTTTTGCATTTTGCTATTATTTTAAAGTATATTCACAATTGGGAAAGACTGAAATGAAATAAATAGAATAATCAACTCTGGCTTGTGTTCCAGTGGCAGTGTTTTAATATTTTGTTCTTTGGGGTTTTCTGTACTTTTCCAATTTAACAAAGATTTTTTAATGAAAAGGTGAAACCAGATAAAATATAATAGATAAAATGTTGGATAGAGCTGAGGTGCAAAGTTCCCCAGTGTGCAGTCCAGTTAGAACTTTGAAAAATGAAATAGAAGATCAGAAGTGGCTGACTCACTGATCATTAGCTTGCTGCTGGTGCTTCCACCTAACAAGCTACTTCAGCCAATTCTACTTAGAGTGGAACATTAAGCAAATAATGTCATCTCAAGTCTTTAAATTGTTCCCTGGGTAGAAGATGAGACTAGAAGTGGGTGCTGTCTAAAAAATTAACTAGATATTTACCAGTCCCTTCAAGACAAAGAGTTTAGGCTAGATTTCTGGATTCCCCCCAACTTTTCCCTCTTGAGAGTGTCTCTAAAATGACATTTTTGGAAGTGTTTACCTAAGAATGTATCTAGGGTTAAGAATAACATTATATTATGAATAATCTTTGCTTTCTAATGACCATTCAAGAAAGGAGTAAGGGATGGGTGGTAGAATTTCATATTAGCTAAGTCAGAATGGCCATGATTAGTAAAACAAATGACAGCAGTTGTGGAATGTTTATTCATTGCTGGTAGTACTAACAACTGGACTCTATTATCTTACTACAGGGATATCTGTTCAAATATATGAAAGTTGAAAATAATCTAGATGTCTATCAACTGATAAATGGATAATGATAATACGGTACTGAAACAAAATAGAGTCTTATTTGGCTGTTAAGAAAATTGAAATTGTGAAATTTGCAGGTAAATAGATGGAGCTAGAAATAATTATCCTGAGTGAAGTAACCCCACTCGGAAATGAAATATTGCATGTTTTCTCTTATATGTTGATATAAACTTTCAATATTTAGATATGTGAGTTTCATTTAGAATATCCACAGAGGATAGGCATTTAGTAAGGGAAGAGGAAGGGCTATGACTTTCCAAAGGAAGGAGAAATATAATATAGTATAATAAAGGGATGAAGGGAAAATCAGAAGAGGAGATTAAATAAGTTGGAGGATGTGAGTGAAGGGATAACTAACTCTAAAGGCCATTTGAAATTCCAAATGGAAGCCTACTACTGTAGAAGCTTCCTAAGGATATATATATATATTTTTTTCTGTATATGTGCATGTACATATATGTGGAGTAACCATATAATGGGGGAAATGATATAGCAACTAAATATCATATGCTGCCAAATAAAGTTATAAGTTCCAGAAATTAATTAATCTTTTTGAGAGGCTGTCAAAGGATTTCTATAGATTCTCCAACAAATATTATATTATATTGCCAATGGCATTGGTGTTCCTCCACAACCTGTTGGTAATACCCTGTTGCTGAAGACACTACATCATGGTACATGGGAAAATTAAGCTGGTGCTCAGTTGGAAACATTACTCTTACTGACTAAAGTCTGTAATGCTGAAAGATTCTATACATGCAGAAGATAAAAGTAATCACTACTCTCAGTCAGCTAGGAATACTGCAAGCTACAAAAACGTGCCTCCGTGATAAACCTACTGGTGCAATGGTGGCATGAATATTATGAGAGTGAACAATGACTTTTTGATTGGATGTAATATCTACTCCATGATATTATACACAACACAAATAATGAAGTCAGTGTCCTGAGACTTGATAGATCGTGGCCCTAGGAGAAAAGTACTGATACTATTCTCCTAAATAAACATAGCAGTAAAACAGTTTCTGATGACATAAAAATATACCATGTATATTTGCATTGCTGAACATTCATCAGAGAAGCTACTTATTTCAGCAGAGAACAACTAAAACAGAGCTCCACAACTGAATAATGTGCAGAATGAAAGAATTTTGAATACTCACCTACAGATGAGAATGTCTTTTTCACATATCTCCTTTTGAGACTTAGGAAGGAATATATATGGAGGGGGAGACAAAAGAGATTGTAAATGACTGTGGTAGTGTATTATTCTAAGGAAACAATGTTTTCCAAAAACAATAGGCTACTCTACATATGGACTCAAAGAATCTGTGACAGTTTCCACAGGATTGGTACAAGATCAAACGATAAAAAATTATCATACAGCATGGGAAGTGGTCACAATGTCTCACCACTAGCCATGAAGAAATGTACAATTGATAGCTACTACGAGAGGAAAAATAAGTTTTCTTCAATGGAGTAACACTGGGTAAATTAATTTCACTCTAGGGCAGACCCCATTCTTAGGATTAGTTGTCCTACATAAATAAGACTCCATTTTTATGTTTTATTTATGTTTTGGAGATAGTGATATAATTAAAGCATTTCCCCTTCCCTTTCTTCCTTCCAAATCTTCCCAGCTATCCTTCAAATTCATGGCATTTTAAAAATTGTTATTGCACACACACACATACACACACATACACACACTGTGTGTGAGAGCAAGTACACACACACAACCTGCTAAGTCTGTATATTGTTACCTCTATGTATGTTTTAGGGATGACTATTTGACACTGGATAACCAACTGGTGTGCTCTTCCCTAGGGAAGACCACCGTTCCCACTCCCAGCTTTCCTAAGCTGCGTATAGTTATTGTTGTAGGATTGAGGGCTCAAGAGCTTTTTTCTGTCCATTTTGACATGTCCATTGGTGTTATCTTTGTTTGGCTGACATTTTGAGAGTCTTATTGTAGACACCTTAAGGGGTGTGTACTCTAACATTGCCTGGAGACATAGTCTCATAGCAAACTCCCTGATTCTCTGGCTCTTAATATATTTCTACCCCACCTTCTACAATGTTACATAGGCCTTAGGGGTGGAAATGTTTTGTAGGTGTATTCATTGAGGCTGGGCTCACTAGTCTGCACATTGATTGACTATGTTTTTTTTTTTTCTGTAGTAGTCTCTTTTTCTTGCAAGGAAGACTTTTCTTGATGAAGGGTGGAAGACTAAATTTATCTGTGCATATAAAGAAAATGTTTATAGTTTTTTAGGGATTATGCTGGTTTAGTAATTCGAGGTTATACATTCTCTTCCAAGGCATGCATGCCACTACTGCACAATTTGGGTTATTATCCCATGCTGGTAGTTGATGTAGTTCATACATGTTATAGTTACATAGGACTCTTCATTACCTCCATCTTTTAGAAGAGTTTGTGAAACCTTACTGGTCCCACAAAAGTTAGGCTACAGGAATGTGAAATTCAGATAACTTCTAGTTCATAAGTCTTTGGGCCCTATTTCTGAAGTATGTAGTCTCTTTAAGGACATATCTCCAACCTCTGGGAAATATCACTAAGCTGTATGCTTTTGGGGTCTCTTGGACAACCCTGGCCAACAATTCAAAAAAGATATATTAACTATTCACCTAAGAAAAATCTACAATACATATAAAACTGTCCATAAATATAGACATAATTTTAATTAAATGTACTTATCTGGGCTGATAGTATGCTCTTCAAGAGCCTAAGACTTTCCCCCCAAAAAGCCCAAGACTACATATTTTTGCTTGTTTGAATGTTTGTTTGTTTGTTCTTGAGAAAGAAATGTCATGAAGTCTTCTTTCTTTTTTCTTTTTGCTTTTTTAATTAAATTTTTATTTTTTATATTAACTACAGTTTATTCACTTTGAAACTTCCTTTCTTTAAGGAGAGTTGAGGGAGAATTTGGATTTGGAGGACAGGAAATATGATCAACATATATTATATGAAATTCTAAAAAGATAAATATAAAAAAGAACAAAGGTATAAAAAATACATAATACGATGAAGCTGGTGTTTTCATGTGACTCCTAACAGTAGAGTTGGGGTTGCCTCTGACTCTTTTACTTACACTTGGGACCCTTTTTCTCCTACTAGGTTGCCTCATTCAGCCTTGATCTGAGGGCTTATGCATAGTTTTATTATAAATTGTTATGTCATGGTCAGTTGATTCCCTGGGAGGCCTGCTCTTTTCTGAATGGAAATGGAGAAGTGAATATGGGGGAGATGGGAGATGGATGGGCTGGGAGGAGTGGATGGAGGGGAAATTGCAGTTGGGATAAAATATATGAGAGATGAATAAATAGTACAGTGATTGTCTTGCATTTACTGGGTTCCATTCCAAGTATTTTCAAGCACCAGAAGACAAATAAATTAACTAAGTAAATTAGGTAAGAGAGGAAGCATTTTCTAAGTATCCTAAGAGAAGTGGGGAGCTATATGAGTTGAGGTGGGGGCAGTAGAGGGTGAGAGTAATTGTTTATGAGTCAGAAATCTATAGATAACTACTCTGTTTTCTGTGAATTACCATCTTGTTATATTTTGCATCCATTTTCTAGACATTGGGAGAAATCAAGTTCTCTGAATATCTAGAAAATGGATGTAAGCAATAAGAAGCTAATATACACTCTAAAGATACTAGAAAGGAATATTCCAAACAGACCAAGGGGTTCCATTCCATAAAAATAGGTAATAAATAGAGCAAAGGCAGCTCAGAAGTTGTGTGTATGAATCTGTAGATGAAGAATTGAGAACATATTTTGCTGTGTTTGAGTAGGAGACAGGGACAAGAAGTTACAACTTGATCCTTACAGCTCTGAAAAGTCGCTGGATCAACTTCTTCAGCCCTCATTACAAGAAGAGACAATATTTCAGTACATTTTTAGTTAAGAAATGTTTTAGGACAATAAATGCTAAATGAAAATGCATCTCTTTTTACTTGGTAATTTATATCATCTGACTCCGGCTTCAATACCACAGAGAAATACATGTAGATGTAGGCGAAATGTTTTTAAATGAGGTATGTTCTTCAGCAAATTGAAAGATATTACAGCATCACTGATGAAACAAACCCCTTTTCTCTAAACCTGTCCTCATGAGAGATGTGGATCTGCATAATTTTTTCACTATTGATATAAACTGTGTAATTTATGCAATAACACTTTTAAATAACTTGGAATCATAAAGGAAAAAAATAATTAGAATAGCAAGCTCAAGAAAGAACTAGATCATTTTCTAATGGTGAACTAATAATAACTAATTAATTTAGTTTGGTCTACATAATAGGCCAAACTGGTTTTATTTAAACATGATCTTATGGTCATATATATATATATATATTGTATATATATACAATTCATTTTATATGTAGACTGAGGTGATTCTATAAGGCACCAACAAATATTATGCAGGGGTAGGTGATAACAACGCATGATTACTGACATCCAGGTTTCCCCCTTTTTATTCCTTATTTGAGGATTCCTTAAACTATGTTTTGATGATACTTGCTACCTTCCCAACTCTGTTCATATCTGCCTTCCTTTCTTTTCCTACCCATCTTGTTTTATAATCTATCAAGTGTAATTTGTAGCATTTTTCATTTACTTTAGTGCTTTTTTTTTGTAGGGTAATTGTTTACTACTTCAAAGTATAATATGGAATAAACTTCAAAGGTCAGTTAGGCCAGACAATCCTTTTTATTAGAAAGCTAACACACACACTATATCACAAAACATTAGGAATAGGAAGGAGATGTTTTACAGTAATACAACTACTGATGATAGACTTCACACACATGAACTCACATTGTCTATTACTGCATGATGTTCTCTTTAAAATATTATTTATTATAACTGAAATTTCTGATGACCACAAAAAAGAGTGTTTTTTAGTCATGGCAAGGCACATATGAACACACAGCAGTTGTGATTGCATCCTCAAGACATGTATAAGCTGAAGTTAGACAAAATTCCACCAATGGAGGGAGGAAGTGTGCATGAAGTCTCTCTCCCAGCTGAGGACTACTGGTAATTGATAGATATTGGGGAAGCAAGAAACTTTTTTGAAGGGTGTCGCCACTTGGAGGCTGACCAAATTCCAATGGAAGGTCACAAATCCAATATATGGAGTGTACAAATTACACTTTATGGATTAAACAAATAGGACACAAAATTAGATGAGTAAGAAAAGACAAAAAGGCATATCTGAGAGGAGTTGGGGAAGGGAGTAAATATAATCAAAATGAATTTTATAGAATTCTCAAAAGCCTAATAAAGAGGAAAAAAAGATTGTTCATTATATGTGTGTAGTCCAACATTATAAACTTGAAGAACAAATGTTCTAGTTATTTACATCAGAGCACTAAGATAGATTTCACACCTATTATTTATTTGATAACTGTGTGCTGATCACTTGCCAAGTTACGGACAGTAAACTGGGTTTTGAAGGTTCAAAAATCAGTGCAAATTAATCCATGATTCAAGAAGTTTAAATTTTGAAATGGGAAACATTAATATATACACAGTTACTGTGTGACATGGTAAGAGCTATGACAGTTATATTAAACTTAGGATAGTATTTCATAATCAGAGTAGAAACTACAGAAGCAGAAATCAGCCATAATGACAATCAATTATATTTAACTGAGTGAGGAAAGGTAACATAAAGTATTTGGCTTCTGTTAAATGAAAGACTCTTCAAAATTTTTGTTAAGACCAAGAGCTAGAAAAGAAACTGTATATGACATGAAAGAAGAGGAATGGGATTATATAAAGCTCTTTAAAGATGCCAGTTCATGTGTTTGGTAATTATTAACCAATTAGTAGCCTAGAATTTTTTGTTTTCCCCCCCAAACTATTTTAGTATAGTTTCAAGCATGTAATAAGAATGAAGCAGCACTTTTTAGAACATGATTTGTATAGTTAAATATTTTATATTTCTTCAATAGAGACTTGCAAACTTTAATTTTACATTAAAAGAGTATATACTATAATTATTATGGATATGGTGTACTTGCCATGGGCTACAAAAATTTAAGGAATATTATTTATTCCTCACAACAACTCTATAAATAAATGTTACAAATCTTTAAGTAAATTTAAGCCTAAAATGATCAAATTGAAATTTAGATTATATCAAACTGTTTCTGCATGTGCAATTTTAAAATGATCTGATATTAACAATTTTACTGTTTAATTGAATTCCTGTCTCAGAAATGAGCACACAGTCTCAATCATTAGCATGTGCACACACACACATAAACACACACACACGTGATATTTGAACCATAACACATAGCTTCTAAAACCCACATATTAAGGAGGCTTAGTAGCTAGCATTTTTCTAGACCTATATTTTTCTAAGCTATAGACTTTAATTCAAATAGATGATATTATACCCAGACTCAATACTGAGGCGAGGGTAGGGTCTTTCCATAATTTAGTGAAATGCAGAGATCATAAAGAAATATAGCTTCCTGATAGTTTATGAAATTGTGGTCTTTAGACAAAGAATCATAGATAAAGTAGGCAACCAGGCAAAATTTTCTAAGAGACTATTAGGGAGGAAAGAGAATACGCAGCAAAAGAAGTGCAAAATTGAAGATAAGAGATAAGAATGGCTTCAGGGTGCTTGAATGTAAGAAACATGTTTAAAAGGGAGCCATGATGTTTGGCAAAAAGAGCTATGAATTTAATCAGTTCATAACAAGATGTCTCACTTAAGCTTTCTAGTCTTGTGATTAAAAAACAACTTGGGAGAAAATGATTTATTTCATCTTATACTTCCAGGAAACAGTCTATTGCTGAGGAAAATCAGGGCAGGAACTCAAAGTGAAAAACTTGGATGAAGGAACTGCCCTAGAATCCAGGGAGGAATGCTGTTTTTTAATTTACTAATTTTCTTATAAATTAGAGTTTATTCATTTTGTATATCAGCTGTAGTCCCCTCCATGACCCATCCCTCATCTCCTCCCTTACCTCTCTCCAAGCCAAGGGATATAGGAAGGTCCTCCTCCCCTTCCATCTGACCCTACCCTATCAGGTCTCATCAGGACTGGCTGCATTGTCTTCCTTTGTGGAATAGAAAAGCTGCTCCCTACTCAGGGGGATTTGATCAAAAACCCAGGCACTGAATTCATGTCAGAGACAGCCCCTGTTCCTCTAACTAGGCAACCCACTTGGACACTGAGGTGCCATGGCTGAATCTGTACAGTGGTTCTAGGTTATCTCCATGCATGGACAATGGTTGGAGTATCAGTCTCAGAAAAGAACCCTGTGCCCAGATTTCTTGGTTCTGGGTTCTGTTGTTCTCCTTCTGGAGCTCCTGTCCCCTCCATGTCTTTCTATCTCCCCCTTCTTTCATAAGATTCCATGCACTCTGCCCAAAGTTTGGCTATGAGACTCAGCATTTGCTTTGATAACTTGCTGGGCAGTATATTTCAAAGGCCCTCTGTGGTAGGCTCCTGTCCTATTCCCTGTTTTCTCCCTCTTCCAATGTCCATCACATTTGTCTTTCCGAGTGAGGATTGATCATTTTACCCAGGATCCTCCTTGATTAGCTTCCTTAGGTGTACAGATTTTAGCATGACTATCCTATATTATATGTCTAATATCCACTTATAAGTGAGTATATACCGTGTATGTCTTTCTGCTTCTGGGGTACCTCACTCAGGATGATCTTTCCTAGTTCCCACCATTGGACTGCAAATTTCATGATTTCCTTGTGTTTAATTGCTGAGTAGTATTCCATTCTGTAAATGTACCACAATTTCTATATCCAGTAATCAGTTGAGAGACATCTGGGTTGTTTCCAGATTCTGGCTATTACAAATAAAGCTGCTATAAACATAGTTGAGAAAATGTCCTTGTTGTACACTTGAGCACATTTTGGACGTATCCTAGGAGTGCTACAGCTAGATCTTGAGGAATAACTATTCCTAATTGTCTGAGAAAACAGCAGATTGATTTTTCAAAGCTGTTGTGCAAGTTTACATTTCCAACAACAATAGAGGAGGGTTCCCCTTTATCCACATCCTCTCCAGCGTGTATTGTCATTTGAGTTTTTGATCTTAGCCATTCTGATAGGTTTAAGGTGAAATCTCAGGCTCATTTTTATTTGCATTTCCCTGATGACAAAGGATGCTGAGCATTTCTTTAAACGTTTCTCAGGTATTTGATATTCCCCTATTTAGAATTCTCTGTTTATATTTATTCCCCATTTTTTAAATTGGATTACTTGATTTGTTGCTGTTTAACTTCTTGAGTTCTTTATAAATTCCGAATCTTAGCCCTGTCAGATTCTGGGTTAGTGAAGATCCTTTCCCAGTCTGTAGGCTGTCATTTTGTTCTGATGACAGTGTCATTTGCTTTACAGAAGCTTTTCAGTTTCATGAGGTCCCATTTATTGATTGTTGATCTCAGAGCCTGAGCTGTTGGTATTCTGTTCAGGAAGTTGTCTCCTGTGCCAGTGAGGTCAAGGCTCTTCTCCATTTTTTCTTCTAACAGGGTTAGTGTTTCTGGTTTTATGTTGAGGTCTTTGATCCACTTGGACGTTAGTTTTGTGCAGGGTGAAAAATATGGATCTATTTCTATTTTTTCACGTAGACATGCAGTTAGACCAGCACCATTTGTTGAAGATGCTGTATTTTTTCCATTGTGTGGTTTTGGCTTTTTTTTTTTTAAATCCATTACCCGTAAGATTGTGAGTTTATTTGTGGGTCTTCTGTTTCATTTTATTGATCCACCATTTTGTTTCTATGCCTGTACCATGCAGTTTTTATTACTATTGCTCTGTCATAGAGCTTGAGATCCGGGATGGAGATACCTTTAGATGATCTGTGGTTGTACAACATTATTTTAGCAATTCTGTTTTTGTTTGTTTTTTTGTTCTGTTTTTCCATATGAAGTTAAGAATTGTTCTTTCAAGGTCTGTAAAAGGTGTTGTTGGTATTTTGGTAGGAATTACATTAAATCTGTTTATTGCGTTTGTCAGGATGGCCATTTTTACTATGTTAATCTTACCAATCCATGAGCATAGGGGATCTTTCCCTCTTCAGATATCTTCTTAAATTTCTTTCTTCAGAGACTTGAATTTTTTTCCAAAAGGTCTTTCACTTGCTTGGTTAGAGCCACACCAAGGTACTTCATGTTATTAGTGGTTACTGTGAAGGGTGTTGTTTCCTGTATTTCTTTTTCAGCTTGTTGTTTTTCATATCCAGGGGATCTACTGATTTTTCTAAATTAATTTTGTATCCACTCACTTTGTTAAACATGTTTTTCAGGTGGGAGAGTACTCTGGTTGAATTTTGTGGTCACTCATGCATACTATCATATCATCTGCAAATAGTGGTACATTGACTTCTTCCTTTCTGATGTGTATCCCATTGATCTCCTTTAGTAGTCTTACTGCTCTATCGAGGAATTCAAGTACTGTGTTGAAGAGATAAGGAGAGAGTGTACAGCCTTCTAGTCCTTGATTTCTCTTCATTTAGTTTGATGTTGGCTATAGGCTTATTATATAATGCTTGTACTGTGTTTAGGTATGTGCCTTGTATCCCTCTTCAAGACTAAACATGAGCATACTGGATTTTGTCAAATGCTTTTTAGGGATCTAAGTAGTTGAAAATGTAGTTTTTCTCCTCCATTTGGCTTATAAGGCAGATTACTTTGATTTATTTTCTTGTATTGAACAACCCTTGTATGCCTGGGATGAAGCCTTCTTTGTGATGGTGAATATCTTTTATATGTTATAAGTTATGTTATCAATACTCAATAAAATACTTGAATACCGAATCCAAGAACATATAAAAGATCTTCAGCAGAGGCGGCCTGCAGTGGCCTTTGCCCCAAGAACAGGCAGTTGCCCCAAGCATGAGCCACCATGTTCAGTTACCAAAACAGCACAGGTAGGCTTCCCCAGGTTACAGCTAAAGCTGGGCAGCTAGTCCAAGCAGGAGCCTCCATGCTTAAAAAGCATTTGAAAATTCAACACCTGCTTATGTTTAAAGTTCTGGAGAGATCAGGGTACAAGGCACATACCTAAACATAGTAAAGGCAAAATACCACAAGCCAATAGCCAACATCAAAATCAATGGAGAGAAATTAAATCAATCCCACTGAGATCAGGGAGAAGGCAAGACTGCCCACTCTCTATCTCTTCAACATAGTACTTGAAGTCCTAGCTAAAGCAATAAGACAGCTAAAGGAGATCAAGGGAATACAAATTGGAAAAGAAGTAGTTAAAGTATCACTATCTATGGCAGTATACATGAGTGACCTAAATATTCTACCAGAGAACACCTTCAACTGATAAACACTTTCAGCAAAGTGACTGGATAAAAAAAAATCAAAAATAATCTGGAGCACTCTTTTATAGAAAAGACAAAAGGGCTGAAAAAGAAATTAAGGAAACAACATAGTTCACAATAGCCACAAATAATATAAAGTACCTTGGTGTAATTCTATCCAAGCAAGTGACAGACATATTTGAAAAAAAAAAAAAAAACTTCAAATGTCTGAAGAAAAAAATTGAACAAGATATCAGAAGATGGAAAGATATTCCATGCTAATGAATCATTAGGATTAGCAGAGTGAAAACAGCTATCCTACCAAAAGCAGTCTAGAGATTCAATGCAATTTCCATCATGTTTTGTTTTCTTCAGTTTGTGTATGTGGTGGATTTTATTGAAGGATTTTCATATGTTGAACCACACCTGCCTGCCTTGGATGAAGCATACTAGGTCATGGTAGATGATATCTTTTACGTGTTCTCGGATTCAGTTTGAGAGCATTTTATTGAGTATTTTTGCATCAATGTTCATAAGCGAGATTGGTCTGAAGTTTTCTTTCTTTTGTTGGGTCTTGTGTGGATTAGGTGTCAAGGTGACTGTGACCTCATAGAATGAGGTTGCTAATGTTCCTTCTGTTCCTATTTTGTGGAATAGTTTGAAAAGTATTGGTGTTAGCTCTTCCTTGAAGCCCTGGTCGAATTCTCAACTGAAAGAATCTGGCCCTGGATTTTTTGTTTTGTTTTGTTTTGGTACTTTGGATGGGAGACTTTTGATGAAAACTTCCATTTCCTTAGGGGATATAGAACAATTTAATTTATTTACCTGATCTTAATTCTGCTGTGGCAAATGGAATCTATCAAGAAATTTTTTCATTTCATTTACATTTTTAAATTTTGTTGCATATAAGCTTTTGAAGTAGGACCCAATGATTTTTTTTCTTTTTCCTGTGTCTCTGTTGTTATGTCCCCCTCTTCATATCTGATGCTGTTGATTTGGAAAAACAAACAAACAAACAAACAAAACAGAATAGGTAAAACAACCCTCTACAATAGAATGTCTTCTGGAGGTATCTCCATACCAGATCTCAAGATGTACTATAGAACAACAGTAATACAAACGGCATGGTAATGGCATAGAAACAGACTGGAGGATCAATGGAATCAAATCATAGACCCAGAAACAAACCCACACAAGGGATGATTCATGCTGGCGAGGTTGTGGAGAAAGGGGTACCCTCGTGCTGGTGGGAATGTAACCTTGTACAACCACTTTAGAAACCAATCTGGTGCTTTCTCAGAAAATTAGAAGTAGCGCTACCTCAACATGCAGAAATATCACTTCTGGACATATCCAAAAAATTCTCAACCATACAACAAGGACATTTGCAGCTTTATTCGTAATAGCCAAAATCTGGAAACAACCTAGATGCCCCTCAATGGAGGAATAAATACAGAAATTGTGTTATATTTACACAATGGAATACTACTCAGTAATTAAAAACAAGGAAATCATGAAATTTGTAGGCAAATGGATGGAACTAGAAAAGATAATCTTGAGTGAGATATGTCAGAAGCAGAAAGACACATATGGTATATAGCCATTTATAAATGGATATTAGCCATATAATATAGGATAAACATCCTAAAATCTGTAGCCCTAAAGAAACTAAACTACACAGAGAGCCCTTAGGAATATACTTAATCCTCATTCAGAAGGGCAGACAGGATAGTCATTGTTAGTAGAAGACAAGTAATGGGACAGGAGCCTTCCACTGAGGATTTCTGAAAGAGTGTACCCACCAAGGTACCAAAGGAGATACTGAGACTTATCTCCAAACTTTGGGCTGAATGCTGGAAACCTTATGGAAAAAGAGGGAGATAGAAAGACCTAGAGGGGACAGGAACTCCACAAGGAGAATGACAAAACCAAAAAACCTGGGCCCAGGGTGTCCTGCAGAGACTGACGCTCAAACAGACTATCAAACAAAGGGCCTTTCTTGGAGAGGACCTAGACCCCTGTTCAGAGGAAACTCATAGGCTGCTCAGTTTCCACTTGAGTTCCCTAGTAAGAGGCACAGGTGCTGTCTCTGACATGAACTGATTGGCCTGCTCTTTGATCACCTCACCCTGAAGTGGGAGCAGCCTTACCAGGCCATAGAGAAGACAATACAGCCACTCCTGATGAAACCTGATAGACTAGGATCAGAAGAAAGGGGGAGAAGACCTCCCCTATAAGTGGACTGGGGGAGGGGCACAGGTGGAGAAAGGGCATGGGAGGGTGGGAGTGGAGGAGAGAGGGAGCTACAGGGGTATATAAAGTGAATAAATTGTTATTAATCAAAATTAAAATAAAAAACAAAAAAGATTATTCCTTCCCTCTTTTCTCCCGCTGCAGTTGATCCTCCAATTACAGCCATCCCTTCCATCCTTTCATAACTATATACTTTATTTCCCTTTTTTAAACACAATCTATCTCTTCTCCATGTCCAATACTCTATAACTAACTTCTCTGGTCCTATGGATTGCAGCTTGTTTATCACTGAGTTAACAGTTGTTGTCCACATATAAACAAATACATAACCATATTTGTTTTTCTGGGTCTGGGTTTACTCAGCCAGGGTGATTATTTTTTCTACTTCCATCCATTTAATTGAGAGTTTCATTTTTTAAAGGATAATTAATACTACAGTGTGTAAATGTACTATATTTTTTTATCAATTCTTCTCTTGAAGGACATCTAAGTTGTTTACAATTACTGGATATAATGAATAGAGCAACAACACACATGGCTGAACAGGTGTCTCTGCGGTAGGATAAAGTGTACTTTTGGTACATGCCCAAGGGTTGTATAGCTGATTCTTGAGATAAACTGATGCCCATCTTTATAAGGGACCATAAAACGGATTTCCATATTGGTTGTGCAATTTTGCAGTCCCTTTCAGCAATGAATGAGTACTCCCCTTAACTCCATATTCTTGCCTGTATGAGCTGTCACTCATTTTATTGATCTTAGTCATTCTGACCGATGTAAATATAATCTCAAAATACTTTTGATTTGCACTTTCTTGATGGCTAAGGATGTTGAAATTTTAAGGGTTTCTTATCCATTTGAGTCTCACTCATTTGAGAATTCTATTTAAAACTGAACTCAGTTTTGAATTGGGCTATTTGTTTTCCTGATATCCAGGTATTGTTGGGTTTTTTTGTGCATTTTGGATATTAGTCCTCTATCAGGTGTGTGGTTGATAAACACCTTTTTTCATTCTATATGCTGATGTTTGATCCAAATTATGGTGTCTTTGCCGTGAAGAAGCTTATGCATCCCATGGGGTCCCATTTATTAGCTGTTGATCTTTGTGCTTGTGCTAACAGTGTTCTGTTAAGAAATTATTTTCCTGTGCCAATGACTTCAATATTATTCTCCACTGAAGTCTTGGCCAATTTGAAATTGAGTTCTGTGCAGAGTAATAAATATGGTTTTATTTGGGTTCTTCCACATGCAAACATCTAGTTTGATAAGCACCATTTATTTCTGAAAGATTCTGTCTTTCTTACCTTGTGTATTCCTGGCTTCTTTAACCAAAATCAGATACCCATAGGTGTATGTATTTATGTCTGGGTCTTCAATTCAATTCCATTGTTTAATATGTCTGTTTTTTTACCCACACCACGCTATTTTTATTACTATATATCTGTAGTACAATACTGAAGGTAGAAATGGTGATACTCTAGCAATTGTTTTAGCATTCAAATTTGGTTTAATTATACTTTTTCCTCCCTTTCTTCTTTCCTCCCTTCCTTCCACCATCCTTTTTGCCTTCCTACCTTCCTTTCTTTGGTGTGTGTGTGTGTGTGTGTGTGTGTGTGTGTGTGTGTGTGTGTGTGTGTGTGTGTGTGTGAGTGTGAGTGTTTATATGTGAGGAGGAGGCTAAAAATTACACTTTCAAGATCTTTGAAAAACTATGTTGGAGTTTTGTTGGAGTTTTGCTGGAGATTTCATTGAATATGGGGATTGCTTTTGGTAGGATGGTCATTTTCACAATATTAATCCTCCCTCTCCATGAGAATGGAAGAACTTTCCATCTTCTGGTATCTGCTTCAAGGTTTCAATATCTAAAGATTTTATGATATGAGTCTTTCACTTGCTTGATCTAAGTCACCTCAAGACATTTTATGTTATTTGAGACTATTGTAAAGGTGGTATTTCTCTGATTTTTTCAGTCCATTTGTCATTTGCAATAGATGAGTACTGATTTTTATGAGTTAATTTTGTATCCAGCTATTTTGCTAAAAGTGCATATCAGCTGTAGGAATTCCACAGTGCAATTTTAAGGTCATTTCTATATATTATTTTATCATTTGCAAATAAAGATACTTTGATTTCTCTATTTCCTGTTTGTATGTGCTTGATCTCCCTCACTTTCTTACTGCTCTAGCTAAGACTTCAAATACTATATTAAATACAAAGAGAAAGTGTAAATACCTTGTCTTGTTCCTGATTTTACTGGAATTATTTTGAGTTTCTCCCCATTTTAGGTGATGTTGGCAATGGGCTTGTTTCAAACCTTTATTATCTTGAGGTATGTCCCTTGTATCCATAATCTCTATAGGACTATCAGAGTGATAGGGTGTTGGGGTGTGTCAAAGCCTTTTTTATGTCAAAAAATTATGTGGACTTTCTCTTTCATTTTTTATAGGTGGATTACATTTATTGATTCTCATATGTTGAACCACCCCTGCCTCTCTGGGATGAAGTCTACTTGATTGATCATGGTAGATGAGCTTTTTGATATACACTTTCATTATTTTTGCAAATAGTTCATTGAGAATTATTGCCTTTATGTTTATAAAGAAATGGTAGAAAATATGAGGAAAAACATCTAAAATTAAGGACCACTTGAAGGGTAGTGTGGAAACCCAATGCAACAGAAGCGTTCTAAAATATATACATATATGAAGGCAATATATGTGAAATCTCCAAATAATGGTGGAAATAGAGCCCCAACTAGCCATCTTTTTGTCACCAAATGAAGATTCATGGACAAGGACTGAGTTACATAAAACTGAGTTAATGGGCAAAATTGTCCCATGGGAATACTCAAACAACCCAGGCTATTGTCAAGACTACAGGTTGCTCTCTACAAGCTGAGGACAAAATGTCAATACTAAAGACAACATTTACATTGCTTATTGAACATAGAAACATTGAGCTGATGCTTACAAAGAACCTTAATCCCTATGTTCTAACATCTAACAGCCACAAGACTTTCTATTTACAATGGTGTTCTGCTTACAAGTTATGCTAGGGCAATTGTGGCACAAATCTTTTTGAAGAGCCAACATCTGATTTTCCTTAAAGCCCACTCAACAAGCTGGAATGCATACCTGAACTACTTAGAGTATCAAAAAGCTGAGAATAGATATCCCAGGAACCTAAGGTAGAATCAAATGTTACTGTTCTTAAAAAGCAAATAAAATGACTCCTAATAGCATTCTGCTATACTCTTTGTCCAGGGCCTAACTCAGCCATCATCAGAGAAGCTTCCTCCTACAGCAATGAGAACAAAGACAGAGAGCCAGAGCCTGACCATATTCAGAGAGTGAGAGACCTCAGAATACTCTGCTCTAAATGGGAAATATCCATTGAGTTTCTAACCTTAGTGCTCAGGTATCTCTATGGAAGTGGAGGTAGAAAGAGTATAAGAGCCAGAGTGGATGGAGGACACCAATAAAACAAGGCCCTGTGTATAATCATGATCAAAGCACATAGGAACTCACATAGGCTGAAGCAGTATGCACAAAGTCTGCACAGGTCTGAATTAGGTCCTTTGTGCATATATTGTGGCTTCCATTTTAGTGTTTTCATGGGATTCTTGGGTATGCAAATGAGGGAATCTGTTTCATGTGTCTTTTCTTGGGATTTTTTCCTTCTCTTTGTTTATTTGTTCGGTCCAATTCCAATGTGTTAGTTTTTGTTTTAACTGATTGTCTTTATTATATTATATCATATTTTGTTTTATTATTACCCCTTAAAATCCCATTTCTTTTCTAATGAGAGACAGAAGGAGAGTGGATCTAGATAGGATGGGAAGTGCTATTAATTTTAAATTTGATGGAAATTTAAATTCTACACTGATACCTACAATAATCTTCCTGAAATGCGTATTTTACCAAATGACTGGTGTTAGAGACCATTAATGGCTTTAATGTACATAAAGTTCCATTATAATCTGTCCCTTTCAGACTCTGACCCAAACATATATTTTTAGTTATAAGACTAATATTTGTAACCAGCTATTATCAGATATGGCAAGTTTCCTAAATAGGCATTTCTCATTTAATGAAACATATTTTCACTCACACCCTCATTCTCTGTCTAGAATGATTTTTACCTTTCTAACTATTAAGCTTGCAAATGCTAGATCACTGTGATGTTATCTTTGATTGCTCTTGTGTATTCTTCTATTCCCAGCCTGTTTTCAATGCACTGGAGCAAAACACTTTCTCTACAACCCACACAGAATTTATTTCTTTTATTCACCCATATACTTTCTTGATAAAACCTGATCATACCACTGTGATTACTTGCTTATATGTCTGCCATTCCCAGCCTCTCTTTCCACTCCCCAAATCTCAAGAGTATGGACTGCTTGAAAGACACTAACAAATGTTTATTGAAAATATTATTGGAAAGGTGTATTGTTTAGAACTTATTCCAATGTCTTATAATGCATCCTAAATAAAACAGCAAAGATGTTGTACAATGCTCCTGAATTCTATTATAAAGGAACTTCAGTTATTGTTCTTTCTCCCTCTCAATTTTTTCTTCTCAAAATTACTGTAGTTATTTTTCATTTTTGTAAACATACATTAAAGCAACCATTTAACCATATTTAAATGGATAGTTCCTTGATAATTGCTGTAATCATACTGTTGTATAACCACCACTGCGATTTTTTTCTGGAACTTTTAATTTACTCATGCTGAAACTTCATACCCATGAAATAATAATGCTTTCTTTTTTTTTCTCAAAAACCCTTAGTAGCTATGACTTCAATCTTTGTAACTTTGGCTCTTTTAGGTACTGAACTCACTCAAGTGTTTGTTTTCTAACTATCTTGTCTAAGTAAAATGTTTCAAGATTCATGTATGTTGTACTTTGTGTCCAAATATTAATAATAAATAATATTTTGTTTATCCATTTATTCATGTATCAACATTTGAATGCACATAGTTAGATTAGGCACTATAATCTTAAGTGAAAAAATAAGTTTAATTCAACCAAATAAAACACTTGTTCTATAGAGTTGGACAAAAAGTTCTCAAAATAATAAATACAATGGGAGAATATGCACTTATAATAATGTTCACCACACTTACCTATCAAGAAAACACAGATCAAAACCTCATTATGATTGAGTCTCCTCACAGACAGAAAGGACAAGGTTAGGTATGCAAATAACAAAAATGCTGATGTGCATGTAGGGAAAGGAGAGTTCATATGTATTGTCCATGGGAGTATGAGATACTGCAATCACTGTGGAAATCAATATGGATGTTTCTCAAAAAACTAAAAAGAGAATTATCATATGACACAGCTATATTCCTAGAAATATGCCCAAAGGACTTTATATCTCACTATAAAGAAACTTGCGAGTCCAATCCATGGCCACCAATGCTCACTCCACTGTAGCTAGCTAATGTAATCAACAAAAATGTAAGCTGGTGAACTGATAAGGATAATTTGGAACATATGCATAATAGAGTATTACTAAGCTGGAAAGAAAAATGAGATTATGAAACATGCAGGTAAATAAATGGAGCTAGAATAAATTATACTGAGATCATCTGGGACCAGAAATACAAATAACTGCGTGTTTTCTCATATGTGGGCAGAAGAATAGGTAGGAAGGACATTAATCTAAATTAAAGATGAGGTCCATGAAAAATCTTTATGTAACTCTACTACTTAAAAGCTAATTCATAACTTAGAATACAATAAAACATATGGACAACCATGCTCCCAGAAGATATATGTCATTATATTAAAGTCTCAGTGTCAGGCAAGAAATTCCTCCCTACAAGTTCTTGGTCAAGGAAGCCTCATAGGCACCCTAGCAGTCAATGGCAACTAAGGGAAGAAGAGTCCTTTTCAGGTGTGGCTGGTAGTAAGTTGTTTATACCACAGTAGATGGCCATATAACCATGTGCATATGGATACTACTAATTGTACTGAGTAACTAATTAATGTATATAAATAAATTACTAAATAGTAAATAAATAAATAAACAGACAGTATAGCTTGGAGAAAGATGGGGTGGGGAGAACAAGGGGGAATTAGGAGATAGTGTTGGGTGGATATAATAAAATAATAAAATGTATTATTAAAATACAAAAGAAATGCTTGACTTGTTGAAGTCAATTCATACAGGGTTATATATCACACTTAAAGTCATGATTTCTTCTTTATATGAAGAAGATCATGGGTTTAAGAGAGTAAGAGAACTGTGTTATACAGTTTCTATTTTGAATCCTGGAGAGAGCAAGATCTATACTAAAAAATATTTTTAGTTCTCTAGGAGATCAAAATAATACTGTTTGTTCTTCTATTTGAACAGAGTTAACCTAACTGTAAGTTCTTCACTTCTATCTAAAAAAAAAAAAAAAAAAAAAAAAAAAACAGGTATATTTCTGTTTCTCATGCAGAATAATGGTTTAAGTTAAAGTGATATTTGTTAAAATAATAAAATACCAGTTAGACCTACAATCTGATGACCACTCTGCAGTCTATCTTAATTAAGTCATTTGCTCTCTGGGCTCTTTTGGTGGCACCAAAATCAGTTCAGATTACCAGATCCTAATTAAGGGACCTTAGCTAGCTCTGGGCTAAACCAAATATGAACAATATGATCTACCGTATTTCAATCACTGATTTAACTAAGGTAGCTCTGCGGAAGCAGGAGAGTGGCCTAGCAAACAGTTTTTTATTCCTAAACCCGGGGATATTTTTGTAGAATGTGTCAGAGTCCAGGGAGTCTAATCAGCAAATCCATCTTATTCACCTGACACCTAATTCAGGAGCTTGTGTTTGCTATATTTAGTAAGCATCGTTTCTATTGCAAAAGGACAGTGATAAATCCATTTCAACTAAATCAGTATTTTAAGGGCCAAACTGCAGTCTATTTTCTAGTGTAGTTCTGCATTTTATTTGCTCAGTCATAAGATTTTGTTCTCAGTTTTCACTTCATGTGAAATTTTGATATTTCTCTGTCTCTCCTGAATCACCCTTTCTTGTTACTCCTCACTTTTTACAATTTCTTAACATCACTTAATTCCCTTTCTGCTTTCATTTGGTGTATCTGTGTGTATAATAATTGTAAGCTAGATTTTAAATATGTGGTATTAATGTTTCTCAATCTAGATAATCTATTTTACTCAAATAATGAACCACTCTTTCTTCTATTCCCTTACAAATAACAAATTTTGTTCATCTTTATGGCTTAATAAAAATTATCTTCTCTGTATAAACAACACTTTATCTTTTTAGAATTTAATTAAAATATAATGACATCATTTCCCCTCCTTCGTTTCCCTCCCACTTCTTCCATATGTACCCTGTCCCAAATTCATGATCTCCTCTTCTTTAACCATTGTTGTCACATATAAATATAAATATAAATGAATAAACATATGAATACAACTTGCTGAGTCTGCTCAGTGTTGCATACATTTATGTATTAACAGGACTGAGCATTTGGTATTAAATAATCAACCAGGGCATTCATCATTAGGAAAGATTAATTCTCTGTTTCTCAGCAGTATTTAATTGTTTTTAGTTTTTTGGTTTTTTAAAATTTTTGTTTTGTTTTGTTTTGTCTACGGGTGGGACCCTGTGAGAATTTTGCTGATGACTTTGGAATGTTAACTGTTGTTGAAATTGTTAGTCTTTAGGCATCCATGTTATTGAGATTTTATGGGTATAAATTCCTTGTCATGGCTAGAAGATACAATTTCACAGAAGACTTCCTGATCCTCTCTAGAACTTAAAATCGTTCTCCCCCTCTGCTTCAAGGTTCCCTGTTTCTTTCATGCAGAAGTTGTGTTGTAGGTGTATCAATTGAATTTGAGCACGCTGTGCTGAGTGGTTCTCTGCATTTCGATTAACTGATTAACTGTTTCTTTCTGTAATGGTCTCCCACTGCAAAAAGAAGCTTCTTTCTGGAAGAGATCTAAACTCATCTGTGAGTGTAAAGGAAAGTATTTAGAGTTCAGTTAGTAATTACAATAGTTTAGAAAAGTGGTAGTATTAAGTTCTCTAAGATACATAGTCTAACTAGAAACATGTAATTTATTAGATTTACAATACTGGATATGATTTACCGCCTGTTGAGAAGGCCTTGACTTCAATGAGATGGATGCTGCTTAATATGAACCTATATGTTCTATTACTGCAGCTTTGATAATATCTTACTCTGCTGGTCATTGTTGTGGTTCACAGGTTTCACAGATGGGTAGGATAATTTATTATTTTCTTCAATTGCAAATCACTTTCTGGTGCAATAAAATACAGTTGTCAAGAAGGAAGCTATCAGATCAGATTCAGCTCTAATCCTCTGAGCCTATGTCCAAAATATGTGGTTTCTTCAGCAATAGGAATATATCTTCAACTTTCAGGAGGTAATGAAGGGCAAAAGCAGTAGCATATAATAACTTGGTAGTTTCTTGGACTCCCTTTAATGAACAACTTCAAAGGAAGATTCTCATGCACAGTACTGTGAGCTTTATTAAAATATTCTTTGACATTTTGGGGAAGCAACATAACCCCAACTAACTGTATACTCATAAAGAGTATATGTAATTTTGGGTAAATATAAACTAACAGGTACCTATTTATTTTTTCACTCAACATTACCTTTCTTTTTAAGTTGTTTTTAATTATTATTACTTATTATAATTTATTCATTTCATATCCCAGCTATGGCTCCCTCCGTTGTCTCCTCCCAATCCCAATCTCCATGCCTCTTCTTCCTCTATGCCCCTCACCCCGTCCACTAATAGGGCAGTATCTCCTCAACTTCTGTCTGATCCTAGCCTATCAGGTCTCATCAGGACTGGCTGCACTGTATTACTTTGTGGCCTGGCAAGGCTGTACTCCCCCCCACCCACCCACACACACACGCACACCCAGGGGGAGGTGATCAAAGAGCCTGCCACTGAGTTCATGCCAGAGACAGACCTTGCTCCCCTTACTAGGGAACCCACTTGGAGACTCAGTCTATGGGCTACATCTGAGCAGGGGTTTTTGGTCCTCTCCATGCATGGTCCTTGGTTGGCATATCAGTCTCTGCAGGACCCTAAGAGCCCAGTTTTTGTTTGTTTTTTGTTGTTGTTGTTGTTTGTTTTTGTTTTTGTTTTTGGATCTGTTGTTCTACTTTTGGAGATCCAGTCCCCTCCATGTCTTTCTATCTACCCTTTCTTTCATAAAATTCCATTCATTCTGCCCAAAGTTTAGCTATAAGTCATCTTCTGCTGCAACACCACGATCAGTAGAGTCTTTCAGAGGCCATCTGTGGTGGGCTTCTGCCCTACTCCCTGTCTTCTCCTGCTTCTGTTGTTTATCGCATTTCGCCTTCTGAATGAGGATTGAGCATCTTCCCTAGGGTCTTACTTGTAGTTTAGCTTATTGAGAAATATATATATTTACTATGTTTATCCTATATTATATGTCTAATATCCACTTATGAGTGAGTATATACAATGTGTATCTTTCTGCTTCTACATAACCTCACCCAAGCTGATCTTTTCTACTCACCGTTTGACTGCAAATTTCATGATTTCCTTGCTTTTAATTGCTGAGGAGTATTTAATGGTATAAATATACCACAATTTCTGTATCCATTCCTCAATTGAGGGAAACCTAGATTATTTCCAGATTCTGGCTATTACTAAAATAACTGCTATGAACATGGCTGAGCAAATGTCACTGTTGTATATTTGAGACTATTTCAGAAATAGGCCTATGAATGGTATAGCTGGATCTTGAGGTAGCAATATACATAATTTTCTGAGAAAGCACCAGATTGATTTCCAAAGTGGTTGTACAAAGTCACAACCAACCAGCAATTGAGAAAGGTTCCCCTTTCTCCTCATCCTCTCTAGAATGTGTTGTCACTTGAGATTTTTTAATTAATTTATTTTTTTATTAATTACACTTTATTCACTTTGTATCCCCCCTGTAGCTCTCTCCTCCCTCCGGTCCCAATCCCTCCCTTCCTCCCCCTTCTCCACCCATGCACCTCTGAAAGTCCACTGATAGGGGAGGTTTTCTTTTCCTTCCTTCTTATCCTAGACTATTAGGTCTCATCAGGAGTGGCTGTATTGTCTTCCTCTGTGGCCTGGTATGGCTGTTCTCCCCTCAGGGGTTGGTGATCAAAGAGCAGTCCAGTCAGTTCATGTCAGAGGCAGTCCTTGAACTGCCATGGGCTACATCTGGGCAGGGTTCTAGGTTATCTCCATGCATAGTATTTGGTTGAAGTATCAGTCTCAGGAAAGTCCCCTGTGCTCAGATTTTTTGGTTCTGTTACTCTCCTTGTGGAGCTCCTGTCCTCTCCAGATCTTACTATTTCTCACTTCTTTCATGAGATTCCCTTCACTCTGCAAGTGGGGAAGAGCCTTCAACTCATTGGCACAGCAGACAACTTCCTGAACAGAACACCAACAGCACAGGCTCTAAGAGCAACAACCAATAAATGGAACCACATGAAACTGCAAAGCTTCTGTAAAGCAAAGGACACCATCATCAAAACAAAATGATTGCCTACAGATTGGGAAAGAATCTTCACCAACCCTGTATCTGAGAGAGGGCTAATATCCAGTATATATAAAGAACTAAAGAAGTTAAAAAGCAACAAATCAAGTAATCCAATTAAAATTGGGGAACAGAGCTAAACAGAGAGTTCTCATAAAGGAATATAGAATGGCAGAGAAAGACTTAAAGAAAGGTACAACATTCTTAGCCATTAGGGAAATGCAAATCAAAACAACCCTGAGATTTCACCTTATGCCCATCAGAATAGCTAAGATCAAGAACTCAAGTGACAATACATGCTGGAGAGGTTGTGGAGAAAGGGGAACCCTTCTCCATTGCTGTTGGGAATGTAAACTTGTACAACCACTCTGGAAATCAATCTGGTGCTTTCTCAGACAACTAGGAATAGCGCTTCCTCAAGATCCAGCTATACCACTCCTAGGAATACATCCAAAAGAGGCTCAAGTACACAACAAGGACATTTGCTCAACTATGTTTGAAGCAGCTTTATTTGTACTGGCCAGAATCTGGAAACAACCCAGATGCCCCTCAACTGAGGAATGGATTCAGAAATTGTGATACATATACACAATGGAATATTACTTAGTAACAAAAAACAAGGAAATCATAAAATTTCAGGTAAATGGTGGGAACTGGAAGGGATCATCCTGAGTGAAGTATCCCAGTAGCAGAAAGACACACTGTATATACTCACTCATATAGACACATAATATAGGATAAACCTACTAAAATCTGTACACCTAAAGAAACTAATCAAGAGGGAGGACTCTGGCTAAAATGCTCAATCCTCAGCCAGAAAAGCAAAGAGGGTGTACATCAGAGGAAGGAGAAAATAGGAAACAAGTTAGGATCCTGCCACAGAGGGCCTCTGAGAGGCTCTGCCCTGCAGAATATCAGAGCAGCTGCTGAGACTTATGGCCAACCTTTGGGCAGAGTGCAGGAAATCTTATGAGAGAAGTGTGAAATGGTCAGTCACTTGAGTTTTTTTATCTTAGCCATTCTTATGGGTTTAAGGTGATATATCAGGGTTGTTTTGATTGCAATTCCCAGATTACTAAGGAAGTTGAACATTTCATTAATGTTTCTCTGCCACTCGATATTCCTTTGAGAACTCTCTGTTTAGCTTTGTACCTCATTTTTTTTTAAAATTGGAATACTTGGTTTGTTGGTGTTTAATTTAAGTTATTTAAGTATTCTAAATATTAGCCCTCTGTGAGATATAGAGTTGGTGAAGATCCTTCCCCAGTCTTTAGGCTGTTGTTTTGTTCTGATGACACTGTACCTTGCTTTACAGAAGTTTTCAGTTTCGTGTGGTCCTATTTACTGTTGATCTTAGAGCCTATTAGAGCTGTTGGTGTTCTGTTCAGAAAGTTGTCTCCTGTGCCAATGAGTTCCATGCTTTTCCCTACTTTTTTCTCTAACAAGTTTAGTATGTCTTGTTTTATGTTGAGGTCTTTGATCCATTTGGGCTTTTGTTTTCTGAAAGTTGACAAATATGGATCTATTTGCATTTTTCTACATGTTGTCACCCAGTTAGTCTAGCAACATTTGCTGAAGATGGTATCTTTTCCACTGTTTTGGCTTTGTTGTCAAAAATCAAGCATCCTAAGGTGTATGGGTTTGTTTCCGATTCTTCTATTTATTCCATTGACCCACAGCCTATTTGTCTACCATCACTATGCAGTTTTTATTACTGTTGCTTAGTAGTATAGCTTGAGATCAAGGATGGAGATACCTCCAGACGATCTGTTATTTTACAGGATTTTTTTTTAGCAATTCTGTGTTTTTGTTTTTAAACATCAAATTGACAATTGTTCTTTCAAGTTCTGAAAAGAATTGTGTTGGTATTTTGATGGGAATAGCATTAAATACGTTGATTGCTTTTGGTATGATATCCGTTTTTATTGTTAATTTGAATAAGGTTTGAGCATGGGAGATCTTACCATCTGCTGGTACATTCTTCAAATTTTTTCTTCAGAGACTTGAAATTTTTTGTTTTGTTTTTTCATACTGGTCTTTCACTTGCTTGGTTAGAATCACACCAAGGTACTGTATGTTACTTGTGGCTAATGTAAAGGGCGTATTTTCCCTAATTTCTTTCTCAGCCCTTTTGTCTTTCATATACAGGAGAGCTACTGATTTTGTTTATTTGTTTGTTTTATTAGTAAATTTGGTATCCATTCACTTTGCTGAAGACGTTTTTCCCCTGAAGGAGTTCTCTGGTTGAATTTTTGGGGTCAGCCATGTATACTATCATATCATCTGCAAATAGTGACACTTTGACCTCTTCCTTTCTGACTTATATCCCCTTGATCTGTTTTAGTTGTCTTAATTGCTCTACCTAGGACTTCAAGTACTATGTTGAAGAGATATGGCGAGAATGGGCAGCCTTATCTTGTCCCTGGTTTCAGTGGGACTGATTTAAGATTTTCTCTGTTTAGTTTGATGTTGGATGTGGGCTTGCTGTATATTGTATTTACTATGTTTAGGTATATACCTGGTATGCCTGATATCTCCAAGACTTTAAACATGAATGGGTGTTGGAATTTGTCAAAAGTTCCTTCCCTTATCTCCTCCCATGTCCCTCTCCAAGTCCACTAATAGAGGAGGTTCTCCTCCCCTTCCATCTGACCGTGGCTGATCAAGTCTCATTATGATTAACTGCATTGTCCTCTTCTGTGGCAAGGCTGATCCTTTCTCAGGAGTAGGTGGTCAAAGAGCCAGCCACTGAGTTCATGTCAGAGAAAGACCCTGTTCTCCTAACTAGGGAATCCACTTGAATACTGAGCTGTCCTTGGGCTACATCTGAGCCAGGGTTCTAGGTTATCTCCATGCATGGTCCTTAGTTGGAGTGTCAGTCTCAGAAAAGACCTTGTGCTCAGATATTTTGGTTCTGTTGCTCCCTTTGTGAAACTCCTGTCCTCTCCAGGTCTTACTATCTCCCCTTCTTTCAAAGGTTTCCCTGCAGTCTGCCCAAAGTTTGGTTATGAGTCTCAGCATCTGCTTTGAAACTCTGCAGGGTAGGGTCTTTCAGAGGCTCTCTGTGATAGGCTCCTGTCCTATTCCCTGTTCCCTCCCTCTTCCAATGTCCATCCTGTTTGCCTTTCTGAATGAGGATTGATCAACTTACCTAGGATACTATATATCTAATATCCACTTATAAGTGAATATATACCCTGTGTGTCTTTCTGCTACTGGGATACCACACTCAGGATGATCTTGTCATTCCCACAATTTGACTTGAAAATTTCATGATTTCTTTGTTTTTAATTGCCGAGTAGTAATCCATTGTGTAAATGTAGCACAATTTCTGTATCCATTCCTCATCTGAGGGACATCTGGGTTATTTCCACATTCTGGCTATTAGGAATAAACCTACTAAGAACATGGTTGAGAAAATGTCCTTGTTGTGTACTTGAGAAACTTTTGGATATAGGCCTAGGACTGCTATAACTTGATCTTGTGTTAGTATTATTCTGAATTGTCTGAAAATGTAACATCTTGATTTCCAAAGCGGTTGTACAAGTTTACATTCCCACCAGCACTGGAGGAAGGTTCCCCTTTCTCCACATCCTCTCCAGCATGTGTTGTCACTTTTTTTTTTTTTATCTTATCCATTCTGATGGGGGTAGGTGAAATCTCAGCTTTTTTTTATTGTTGTTGTTGTTTGTTTGTTTGTTTTGATTTGCAATGAAAGATGCAGAGCATTTCTTTAAGTGTTTCTTGGCCATTAGATATTCTTCTATTGAGAATTTTTAATTCTTTTCCCCATTTTTAAATTGTATTACTTGATTTATTGCTTTTTAACTTCTTGATTTCTTTATATACACTGGATATTAGTCCTCTGTCAGATATAGGGTTGGTGAAGATCCTTTCTCGGTCTCTAGACTATCGTTTTGTTCTGATGACTGTATCCTTTGCTTTACAGAGGCTTCTCAGTTTCACGAAGTCCCAGTTATTGATTGTCAATATTAGAACCTATGCTGTTGGTGTTCTGTTCAAGAAGTTGTCTCTTGTGGAAATGAGTTCGAGGCTCTCCCCCAATTTTTTCTAACAAGTTTAACGTGTCTTGTTTTATGTTAAGGTCTTTGATTCTCTTGGATATTAGTTTTGTACAGGGTGATGAATATGAATCTATTCCCATTTTTCTACATGTAGTCATCCAGTTAGACTGGCAACATTTGTTGAAGATGCTGTCTTTTTTCCATTGTATTGTTTTAGATTCTTTGTCGAAAATCAGGTATCCATACGTATGTGGGTTTATTTCTGGGTCTTCTATTTGAGTCCATTGAACCATCATTCTATTTCTCTTCCAGTACCACGCAGTTTTTATTACTATTGCTCTGTAGTACAGCTTGAGATCAGGGAATGACATGCTTCCAGGTGATATGTTATTATACAGGATTGTTTTAGCTAATCTGGCTTTTTTGTTTTTCCCTAAGAAATTGAGTTTTTCTTTCAAGTTCTGTAAAGAATTGTGTTGGTATTTGGATGGGAATTGCATTGAATCTATAGATTGCTTTTGGTAGGATAGCCATTTTCTCTATGTTAATCCTACTGCCCCATATGCATGGGATATATTTCCATATACTGATAACTTCTTCAATTTCTTTTTCAGAGACTTGAATGTGTTTATCACTTGAAGGAGTGCTCTGTTTGAATTTTTGTGACCACTTATGTATACTATCATATCCTCTGCAAACAGTGATACTTTGACTTCTTCCTTTTCGATTTGTATCCCTTTGATCTCCTTTAGTTGTCTTATTGCTCTAGCTAGGACTTCAAGTACTATGTTGAAGAGATATTGAGAGAGTGGGCAGCCTTGCCTTGTCCCTGATTTCAGTAGGATTCATTTAAGTTTCTCTCCACTGAGTTTGATGTTGGCTAAAGACTTGCTGTATATTGCCTTTACTATGTTTAGGCATGCGCCTTGTATGCCTGAGCCACCCAAGACTTGAAACATGAATAGGTGTTGGATTTTGTCAAATGCTTTTTTTGCATCTAAGGAGATGATCATGTCATTTTTCTCCTTCAGTTTATTTATATGGTAGATTTCATTGATGGAGTTCTGTATATTGAACCACCAGTGTTTGCCTGGAATGAAGCCTAATTAGACATGCTGGATGATATCTTCTATGTGTTCTTCGATTTAGTTTGCAAGAACTTTAATGGGTATTTTTGCATCAATGTTGATAAGAGGGGTAGGTCTGAAGTTCTTTTTTTTTAATTTTGAGATGAGTTTTATTACATATTGACATACATGCACATAGGGAAAGACACATATACATATAATTTCATGATTAATATAAATGGTCATAATCTTGAGATATTAAAACATAAAAATTAAAGTATAAAATAATACCTGATTTTCTATGCTCTTATTAGGAAGGCATGACTATTCTTTCAGAATTTTGATATTAAAAACAATCACTAAATTCAAAAGAATTGATTTTCATTTAAACGTTAAGTTTGTGATTAGCTTCAAAGTTGCTGATAACTTGAAGGATGGGTGGTTTGTATTTTATTTTATTGTTTAATATTAGCTACAGTTTATTAACCTTGTATCCCAGCTGTATCCCACTCCCTTATTCACTCCCAATCCTACCCTCCCTCTCTCATCTACTCCCTGACACTTTCCAAGTCCACTGATATGGGAGGACTTCCTCTCCTTTCATCTGACCCTGGTTTATCAGGTATCTTCAGGACTGGCTGCAGTGTCCTCTACTGTAGCATATCATGGCTGCTCCTCCCTTGGGGTGGGGAGAAGTTAAAGAGCCATTCATTGAGTTCATGTCAGAAATAGTCCCTTTTCCCCTTAGTAGGATACACACTTGGATACTGAGCTACCATGGCCTACATCTGAGCAGAGGTTCTAGGTTATGACCATACATGGTCCTTGGTTGGAGAAACAGTCTCACAAAAGACCCTTGTGCCCAGACATATTTGGTCCTTATGGAGCTCCTGTCCTCTCCAGGTCATACTCCCCCTTCTTTCATATGCTTCCCAGTACCCTGTCAAAAGTTTGGATATGACTCTCAGTATCTGCTTTGATACACTGCTAGGTAGAGTCTTCCAGAGGTCCTCTGTGGTAGGCTCCTGTCCTGTTACATTTTTTCTCCTACATCCAATGTCCATCCCATTTGTCTTTCTAAGTGAGGATTGATCATCTTACCCCGGGTCCTTTTTCTTGTTTAACTTCTTTAGGTGTATAAATTTCATTATGTTTATCATATCTTATAGGTCTATATAAGTGAGAATATACCATGTGTGTCTTTCTCATTCTAGGATACCTCTCTCAGAATGAGCTTTTCTAGATCCCACCATTTGCCTGCAAATTTCATGATTTCCTCGTTTTTAATTACTGAGTAGTACTTCATTGTGTAAAAATACCATAATTTTTGTTTCCATTCCTCCATTGATGAGCATCTGGGTTGTTTCCAGGTTCTGGCTATTACAAATAAAGATGCTACAAACATGGTTGAGCAAATATCCTTGTTGTGTACTTGCGCCTCTTTTTGGATATATGCCTACTAGTAGTATAGCTGGATCTTGTGGAAGTGCTATTCCTAATTGTCTGAGAATGTGCCAGAATGATTTCCAAAGTGGTTGTATGAGTTTACATTCCCTCCAGCAATGGAGGAGGCTTCACCTTTCCCCACAACCTCTCCAACATGTTTTTGATTTTAGCCATTTTGATGGGTCTTTTTCATTTGCATCTCTTTGATGACTAACGATGTTGAACATTTCTTTAAGTGTTTCTCAGCCATTTTATATTCTTCTACAGAGAATTCTCTGTTTAGCTCCATACCCCATTTTTTTAATTGGATTGCTTGATTTACTGCTTTTTAACTTTTTTAGTTCTTTATATATTCTGGATAGCAACCCTCTGTCAGATATAAGGTTGTTGAAGATCCTTTCCCAGTTGGTAGGTTGTTGTTTTGTTCTGACAACAATTTCTTTTGCTTAAAGAAACTTCTCAGCTTCATGAGGTCCAATTTATTGATTATTGCTCTTAGAGCCTGTGCTGTTGGTGTTCTGTTCAGGAAGTTGTCTCCTGTGCCAATGAGTTCTAGGCTCTTCCCCACTTTTTCTTCTAACCAATTTATAGTATCTGGTTTTATGTTGATGTCTTTGATCTACTTGAACTTTAGTTTTGTGGAGAGTGATAAATATGGATCTATTTGCATTTTTCTGCATGTAGACATCCAGTTGGAGCAGCACCATTTATTGAAGATGCTGTCTTTTTTCCATTGAATGGTTTAGGTTTCTTTGTCAAAAATCAAGTATTCATAGGTGGGTGGGTTTATTTCTGGGTCTTCTATTCAGTTCCATTGATACTCCTTTCTGTTTTTATGCCAGTACCATGTGGTTTTTATTACTATTGCTCTATAGTATAGCTTGAAGTCTGGGATGGAGATATCTCCAAACAATCTGTTGTTGGACAGGATCGTTTTGGAAATTCTGGGATTTTTGTTTCTCCATATGAAGCTAAGAATGTTTATTTTTGTTTTGTTTTGTTTCGTTTTCATTTTTATTTTATATTAATCACAGGTTATGTACTTTATATCCCAGCCGTAGCCCCCTCCCACATTTCCTCCCTATCCCACCCTTCCCTCCCTCATCTCCTCCCTGCACCTTTCCAAGTCCACTGATAGGGGAGGACCTCCTCCCCTTCAGTCTAACTCTAGCTTATCAGGTCTCTTCGGGAATGGCTGCAATGTCCTCTTCTGTGGCCTAGCAAGGCTGCTCCTCCCCGGCGGGGGGACAGGGAGGTCGAAGAGCCAGCCATTGAATTCATGTCCAAAATAGTCCCTGTTCCCCTTACTAGAGTACCCACTTGGGTATTGAGCTACCATTTGCTACATGCAAGCAGGAGTTCTAGGTTATAACCATACATGGTCCTTGGTTGGAGAGACAGTCTCATAAAAGACCCCTGTGCCCTGATATATTTGGTTCTTGCGGAGCTCCTGACCTCTCCAGGTCACACTAACTCCCCCTTCTTTCATATGATTCCCTGCACTCTGCCAAAGGGTTGGTTATGTTTCTTAATATTTGCTTTGACACACTGCTAGGAAGAGTTTTTTTGAGGCCCTCTGTGATAGGCTCTTGTCCTGCTACTTGTTCACTCCTACATCCAATGTCTGTCTCATTTGACTTTCTAAGTGAGGATTAATCCACTTACCCCAGGTCCTCTTTCTTGTTTATCTTCTTTCAGTGTATAGATTTCAGTATGTTTATTTCTTTAAAGGTCTGTAAAAAAATGTGTTGGTATTTTGATGAGAATTGAGTTGAATCTGTATATTGCATTTGGCACGATGGCCATTTTCACTATGTTAATCCTACCAATCCATGAGCACGGAAGATCTTACTCCTGATATCTTCTTCAGTTTCTTTCTTCAAAGTCTTGAAGTTTTGTTTTTTTTTTTTTCAAACAGGTCTTTCACTTGCTTGGTTATAGTCACCCCAAGGTACTTTATGTTATTAGTGGCTATCGTTTCCGTGATTTCTTTCTCGGCTCTTTTGTCTTTGGTATACAGGAGGGCTTCTGATTTTTTTTTTTTTTTATCCAGCCACTTTGCTGAAGGTGTTTTTCAGCTGAAGGAGTTCTCTGGTTGAATTTTTGGGGTCTCTCATGTATTCTATCATATTATCTGCAAATAATGAAACTTTGACCTCTTCCTTCCTGATTTGCATCCCCTTGATCATCTTCAATTGTCTTTTTGCTTTAGCTAGGACTCCAAGTACTATGTTGAAGAGATATGGAGAGAGTGGGCATCTTTTTTTAATCTATTTACCTTATCTTGGTTTAGTTTTGTTAAGTGGAATCTTTCAAGAAAATTTTCGATTTCATTTAGATTTTCCAACTTTGTGGCATATAGTCCTTTAAAGTAAGACCTAATGATTCTCTGAATTTCCTCTGTGTTCTGCTGTTATGTCCCCCTTTTTGTTTCTGATTTTTCTGATTTGGATAATTTCTCTCTGCCTTTTAGTTAGTTTGTATATGGAGTTGTCCATCTTGTTGATTTTTTCAAAGAACCAGCTCTTGGTCTCATTGATCCTTTGAATTATTTTCTTCATTTCTAATTTTTTTATTTCATCTCTGAATTTTATTATTTCCATCCATTTACTCCTCTTGGGTCTGTCTCCTTTGTTTCTTGAACTTTTAGGTGTGCCATTAAGCTGTTTGTATAAGATGTCTAAAACTTTTTTTCTGGAAGCACTTACTGCTATGAACTCTTAGCATTGTTTTCATTGTGTTCTGTAAGTTTGGGTAAGTTGTGCCTTCATCTTCATTGAATTTTTGGAAGTCTCTACTTTATTTTTTCATTTCTTTCCTGACCAAACTGGCATTGAATAGAGAGGTTTTTTGGTTTGTTGTTCATATAGGCTTTTTGTTATTTCCATTGTTGTTGAGGTTAAGGTTTAGACCAAGGTGGTCTGATAGGATAAAAGGGATTATTTCAATCATCTATTATCTGTTGATGTTGACTTTGTGGTCAATTTTTGAGAAGGTTCCGTGAGGTGCAGTAAAAAAGGTATACTCTTTTGAGTTTGGGTGAAAAGTTCTGTAGACATCTATTAGGACCATTTGATTTAGGACCACTGCAAGGGCCATAATTTCCCTATTTATCTCTTGGTGATAGTGTGGTGTTGAACCCTTCCACTACTAAGGTGTTAGAATCGATGTGTAATTTAAGGTTTAATAATATTTCATTTACAAATGTAGGTAACCTTGTATTTGGGGCATAGAAGTTCAGGATTGTGATATACTCCTGGTGGATTTTTCCTTTGATGAGAATGTAGTGCCCTTCCTCATCTTTTTAAATTAATTTTGCCTGAAATTCTGTTTTATTAGACATAAGGATAGCTATCCCAGGTAATTTTCTGGGTCTGTTTGCTTGTATAAAATTTTTCCAGCCCTTTACTCTGAGATAGTGTTTATCATTGTTGCAGAGGTATGTTTCTTGGATGCAGCAGAATTTTAGATCCTGTTTCAGTAACCAATCTGTTAGTCTGTGTCTTTTTATTGGAGAGTTGAGGCCATTGATATTGACAGATAATAGTGACCAATGAATATTAGTTCCTTTTATTGTGTTTATTGTGGTGTGTTACTGTATTTCTATGGTTTCTTTTAATTTTTGGTTGTGAAGTTGTCTATATACTGTGTTTTATTGGGTGTAGTTGATTTCATTGGATTGGAGTTTTCTTTCTAGTATTCTCTAAGGCTGGTTTTCTGTGTACATATTAAGTTTAGTTTCATCATAGAATACTTTGTTTTCTCCATCTCTTTTGATTGAAAGCTTGGCTGGTTATGGTAGTCTGCATTGGCATCTGTGTTCTCTTAGAGTGTGCATGACATTTGCCTAGGCCATCTTGGCTTTTGTAGTTTTTGTGGAGAAGTCTGGAGCCATTCTGATAGGTCTACCTTTATATGTTACTTGGCCTTTTTCCCCTGATGCTTTTAATATTTTTTTTGTTCTGTAGATTTGTTGTTTTGAGTATTATGTGATGTGAGGAATTTCTTTCCTGGTCTAGTCTGTTTGGTGTTCTGCAGGCTTCTTGTATGTTTATGGACATCTCTTTCTTTAAGTTGGAAATATTTTTTCTATGATTTTCTTGAAAATATTTTCTGGAATTTGGAGCCTGGGATCTTCTCATTTATTTATTCCTATTATTCTTAGATTTCATCTTCACATGGTGTCCTTGATTTCTTGGATGTTTTGTGTTTGGAACTTTTCTGATTTTACTTTTTTTTTTGAAAGATATATCAATTTCTGTAATTGTATCTTGAGTCCCTGAGATTCTTTCTTCCATCTCTTGTATTCTGTTGGTGATCCTTAACTTTGTAGTTTCTGATCTTTTCTCTAGCTCCAGGATTTTCTATGGTTGTGTTTTCTCTATTGATTTTAATTCTATTTTCATGTCTTGCACCATTTCCTTCATCTGTTTGAATGTGGATTCCTTTCTTCCCATGATGTTTTCTATCTTTTTGTTTGTTTCCTCTGTATATGCCCCTGCTTGTGTCTCTACTTGTGCCTCTTTTTGTTTGGCTGTATTTTCCTTTATTTCTTTGAAAGCTTTGCTTGTTTCCTCTTAATGTTCTTCTAATACTTAGATAAGCATAGATTTGAAATCATTTTCCTGTGATTCCAATGAATTAATGATTTTTGGTATTGCTGGTGACCTCATGATGTCCTGACTTTTGTTGGGTGTGTTTTTAGGCAGACATCTAGTCATTTGCTTATCCTTAACCTTCGCTGTTTTTTTTTTTTTTTTTTTTTGAGTCTGTACTTCAGAATGGATCCATCTGTCTCTGGTGTCTGGAGTATTCTTCAAGATGCTGAGAGTGGTCCACTGGTTCAAAAGTGGACCACTCTCGAGTGGATGTTGGTGTTTCAGCTGTATCTAAAGGAGGAAGATCGCAGGTGCATGTGTGCAAGCATGAGTGTTTGAGTGTAAGTGTGCTTTGAAGCACAGGATGTAGAGGATATAGATGCCTGGAAGAGTGGAGCTTATGTACATGAAGGGGTGCTGTCGATGTTTGCCTATGCAATGCACATGTGCCGGTGCCCTGAATACCTCAGTGGCCTACAGGCCTGTAGTACTATCCTCCTGGTTTTCCAATCTGTCTGGGCTCCAGGGAATTGTTTGCCTGGACTCCACTGGTATACGCACAACACAAGGGCTTCAGTGTTAAGAATGCTGTCCCAAGGATCTCTATGTTACCCACAGTAGGGTTGTAGGTATGAGGAATCTGATGTCTGGCTGCTAGCATAGAGAAACCCTGTATCTGGGGCCCTGCAGGCACTCACTTGTAGGAGCAGTCGCTTGCTTGCAGGCCTAATTGGAAAGCCCAGAGTTTCACTCTGTTCTCTACTCTCAGATTTGGCCCTCAGGGGCATATGAGAATGTAGGAGATCCATCAGCTCAGTTTTGTTCAATTTTTTCCTGCTGGTCATGGAGACAGGTACTTGGGGCAGCTGCCTCTGCCTTCTCAGTCACAGAGCAGGGAGGCTCCTGCTTGGGCTAGCCACAGCTTCACTGTAGCTGCAGACATGGGATTCCTGTGCAATCGCTGGCCACAGCCACAGACCTGGGAGACCCACCTCTGCTGTCTCTGTCATGGAGCATGGAGGTTCCTGCTTGGGCCAACCATTGCCACCACTTCTGAGATGGGAGGCACATTCTTAGGGCAAGGAGAAATGCAGGGGAGGTTGAATATTCACCACTCTTAGCCCCTGGAGATGGCCACAGGTGACCTAATCCAAACTCACCCAGCTCATGGGTTTTCCCTTCTCACCTAGGAAGCTTCAAGTGGATATCTGGCTTCAGTTGCCTCTCCACTCACCTATTTCAGAGGTTTGGATCCTGTGCCTCTCATATACTTTGTACACTGGTCACCACTATCTTAGAGCTCCCCTTCATTTTTTTATTTGCATACATATATATTCTTTACTAAATTTTTAATTTTAAGCTGCACATTCTATATGATGTTACTTATATTTATATTTTCAAAACTGACTGTTAGGTATAGGATATGAAATTACTTTGCTCTTCCCTAAGGAAAACTATCTCTCCCTGGAGGTTGTTTTTGTTTGTTTTTTTGTTTGATTGATTGATTGATTGTGTCTTTTCCTTTAAAAAAAAACATTGAGAACTTGTGGGTTTTCTCCCATCCACATTACCATGTCTATTGCTATTGTCCTTGTTCAGCTCATGAACAGGCACTCATTTTGGGAAAGGTTTATGGGGATTACTCATGACAGTTCCAGGAGACAAAATCTCACAGTAAACGCCATCATCCTCTGGTTCTTATAATATTTCCAGCCTCTTCTCCAAAGTGATCCTTGATTCTTAGATGCAGGAGTTATATTATGAAAAAATCCATTAGGAATGAGTTCCATGGATCTGCATTTTGATTCAGTGTGGTTTTCTGTAATAGTCTCCATCTATTTCTAGTAGAAATGTTATTGATTATGGATGATTTATGGGTATAGGGACAAATATTTAGAATGACATCAGAAATTATGTCAGTTTAGTAAATGGCAGTTGTAGGTTCCCTTCCAAAATCCTAGGTAAGCCATGGATATTTCCTAGGTTTGCAACATCAGAAATAAATTCTCTTTTTGAGTGAGTCTTACATCCAGTTAGAGAGTAGAGTTGAATGGGTTTTATGTAGAATTAGAGAGCAGGTGGTTACCATCAGGGTATGCATGCCATTACTACATCCTTAGAGTTAACATGAAATGTCAATTAGTGCAGTGATTCATAGGCAACATAATTGGGTAAGACTTTGTTACATTCTCCTTTGAGAAACTGTATGGCATCTTTTGGTGTAATAGAAGCTAGTCCATAGGGAGAAAGCTCTCAGGTCAGTTTCAGTTCAGGGGCTTCTAGTGCTATGTGTATTGTAAATGGTGTCTCCAGCAAAAGGGGTTTACCTTTCACCTCTTAGTGGGCAAACAAGTGGCAAAAAATTTAGCCTGCAATGTTTGGGGAGTCTCTTGGACAACCCTGGATAACAACTAGATTGAAGGATTCCCTTGACAGGTGTTGTTGGTTTGGCTAAATGGTCTTTGGCTATTGAGGGCAGCATATAATACAGAGAAAAAATTTTAGGTATATATGCATAATTATGCATGAATGTACATGCATCAGAGATATTTTATGTTGATAGTTAAATAGTATGATTCCTTGTGACTTTTTTAGACAACCTCACTGTTGTGTTACACCTCTTTCTGCTTCTAATGTATTTATTTCCTTTCTGTTTTAAAAGATTAAAACCCACTCCAGATTTTCTAATTTCTCCTCATTAGATCACTTGTAATATGCTATTGCCTTCTCTATTGGTCTCCTCATCCTGTCCCTTTAACTTTTCTTGTTTCCACATATTCTACACAATATGAAATCACATTTGAAAATTTGAAGCTAGGAGCCTCAAATGAAAAAAAAAAAAACATTTGATGGTTGTCTTGCTGGTTTGAGGATACCTCATTCAAACTATTTTCTATTTCCATCTACTTACCTGAAATTTTATGTTTTCAGTTTTTGTTTTTGTTTTTCTTGCAGTTGAGTAGAATTACATAGTGTATACACACCATATTTCCTTCATCCATTTGTCATTTGAAAAACATTCCGGTTGTTAGAATTTCTTAGCTATTGTGAATAAGGCCACAATGAACATGGAGGAGAAAGTATTTGTAGAAAATAGTGTCTAGGTTCTTTGGGCCTATACCAAGAAATGATGTAGGTGGGTCATATGGTAGACTGAATTTTAGGTTTTTGGAAACATTTCACGTTGATTTTTAGAATAGCTGGACCAGTTTGGAACTCCAAAAGTAAGTGAGAGAATCATTTTTTTCCATGTCCTTGACAGAAAATGTTGTCAGTTGTTTTGCTGATTTAGCCACTTTCACTAGAGTAAGATAAAATCTAAAATTGTTTTGATTTGTATTTTCATAATTGCTTGGGATAATGAACATTTTTGAAATATTTCTTAATCATTCTTTTTCTTCTTTTAGGTATGTTCTGTTCACTTCCAAGGCTCTTTTTTTAAAAAGAACTTTATTAAAATATTTTTTCACTATTTTTATTATATATCCCAATTGAAGGCCCCTCCTTCAACTACCCTGAGTCTCACCCTTCCTTCCTCTTCCCCAATATCCCTTTCTTTTATACCACTGAAAAGGGGAGATCTCCACCATTGCCATCTGTCCATAGTTTGTTAAGTCTCATCAGGAGTGCCTGGATCCTCTTCCTCTGTGGCCAGGCAAAGCCTCATCACAAGGGGCTAGTGATCACAGAACAGTCAACTGAATTCATGATGGCCCCCTCTCCCCTCACTCAGAGACCCACATGCAGACTAAGCTGCCAATTGGGCCACATCGGATCAGGGGCTCTAGATGCTTTCTATGCATGTGTCTTCCATTGTTGCATCAGTCAATGCAAAACCCCATAGGCACAGATCCTTTGGCTCTGTTGGTTTCCCTGTAGGGCTCCTGTCCCTGCCATAACCCTCTATCCCCACCTTCTCTTCTTCCATAAGACTCATGGCTCTCTGGCCAAAGTTTGGCTGTGAGTCTCAGCATCTGCTTCGATCCGTTTTTAGGACCCTTCCAGAGGACCCTCTATAGTAGGCTTCCATCCTGTTTCCTCTATTCCACCACTTCTGGTGTCTATCCTATTCGCCATTCTGGATGAGATTTAAGGATCCTCCCTAGGATTATCCTTGGTGTTTATCTTCTTTTGGTCTGTAGATGGCTGTCCTATATTATAGAGCTAATATCTACTCATCAGTGAATGTATACCATGCCTGTCTTTCTGTTTCTGGGTAACCTCACTCTGAATAATCTTTTCTGGTTCCATTCATTTTCTGGAAAATTTCATGATTTCCTTATTTTTAGTAACTGAGTAGTATTTCATTGTGTAAATGCACCACAATGTCTGTATCCATTCCTCCGTTGAGCAACATCTGGGTTGTTTCCAGATTCTGGCTATTACAAATACTGCTGCTACAAAATGCCCTTGTTGTATATAGTTGAGCATATTTTGGATATATGCCTAGGAGTGGCATGGCAGGATCTTGAAGTAGAATTATTCCCAATTTTCTGAGAAAGAGACAGATTGATTTCCAAAGTGGTTGTACAAGTTTGCACTCCCACCAGCAATGGAGGAGGGTCCCCCTTTCTCCACTTCCTATCCTGCATCTGTTGTCACTTGAGGTTTTTGATCTTAGCCATTCTGATAGGTGTGAGGTGGAATCTCAGGGTGGTTTTAATTTGCATTTCTTGGATGACTAAGCATATTGAGCATTTCTTTAAGTGTTCCTGTGGCATTCAATATTCCTCTGTTGTAAATTCTCTGTTTAGCTCTGTACTCCATTTTTAATTGGCTTATTTGGTTTGTTGATGTCTAATTTCTTTAGGTATTTATGTATTCTGGATATTAGCCCTCTATCTGATGTATGGTTGTTGAAGATCTTTTCCAAGTCTGCAGGCTGTTGTGTTGTTCTATTGATTGTGTCCTTTGCCAAGGCTCATTTTTTAGTGTGTCATTTGGTCTTCTGACTCTTTGCTTTTTAGTTCTTTATATAATCTGCATATTCATCATCTGTCAGATGTTCAGCTGAAAAAATGCTCTCCCATTGCATGGGTTCCCTCTTCACTGGACTTTTTATGAAATCAGATTGGTTTTTTGCCAAAGGCATCTTATGTACCTGTTGCAACAAATTGGTGACTTTTGAATTTAAGTCTCTTTATGTGCATTAATTACATTTATTGACTTGAGTACATTGAAACAGCACTGTGTCTCAATGATAAAGCTAACTTGTTCTTGGTGGATGAGCACGTGTGTGTCTGTGTGTATGAACCATCACAGCACTTCAATGATAAATTAATTTTGGTTGTGGTGGGTGATGTTGGTGTGTGTGTATCTGTGTATGATATATATATATATATATATATATATGTATATACATATATATATATCAGGATATTTACTTAAAATATTGTGAATGTTTTCATGTCTGTTGTAATATTCACCTGTCCTTTTCTGATTAAATTAATTTCTTTTTTTTTTGTAACCAAAACTTTATTTTTTTGTTGTTGCTCTTTTTTAAAATTTATTTATTTTTATATCAATCACAGGTTAGGTATTTTGCATCCCAGGCATAGCCCAATCCCTCATTCCCTCCCAGTCTCCCACTCCCTCCCTCATCTACCTCCTCCCCGTCCCCTCCAAGTCCACCAACAGGGGAGGACCTCCTCCCCTTCCATCCA
>CM053742.1:81012001-81039512 GCA_028658305.1 Pachyuromys duprasi
TATATAGACCTATAGGATAGGAAGGTCAAGCTGAAATCTTCACACCTAGAGAGGATATACAGGAAGGAGGACCCAGGTTGGTATGATCAATGCTTGTTTGGATGAACAAATGGGATGGACATTGAGTGGAGGAGAATACAAGCAACAGGACGGGAGCATGCCAAGGAGGACCTCTGGGGGGTCAATGTAGCGATGTATCAGAGCAGATATTAAGACTTTTGATCAAGTCTTCAGCAGAGGGTGAGAGGTAATGATAGATCTGGGGGAGGTTGGTGAGACTTGGGGAGAACAAGAGCTCCACAAAGACCAAACTGAGCAGGGCACAGGGGTCTTGTATGAGACGGTTACTATAATCAAGGACCATGTGTGGATGTGGCCTGGAACCCCCGCTCAGATGGGGCCCATGATAGCTCGATGTAGGACTGAAGACCCTAGTGAGGGAAACAGGGACTGTTTCAGTCATGAACTTGATGGCTGACTCTTTGACCCTCCCCCATACCAGCTGGGGAGTGACAGACTGGCTAGATCCCAGGGGATGACATTGCAGTCAGCCCTGAGGAGACAGGATGAGCTGGGGTTGGATGGAAGGGGAGGAGGTCCTCCCCTGTTGGTGGACTTGGAGGGGGCAGGGAGGAGGGAGATGAGGGAGGGAGTGGGAGGGTGGGAGGAAATGAGAGATCGGGCTATGCCTGGGATGCAAAGTTCCTAACCTGTGATTGATATAAACATAAATAAATTTAAAAATAATGAAGGCTAGAACCTGGGGAAGAATTTGTAAGGATGTGGTATTGGATTACACATTTAAGCAAATTTATCTTCCATTTGTCTATAAGTGTTTGGCTAATTCACTAAATACTATCTCTACTTTCAACCATATTCTGAATGACAGATTTTTTTCTGTTTTTTATTACAGATATTTTTTCATACAGTTCATACAGTTCATATATTATGATCACAGTTTCTCTTCTTTGGTTTCCTCCTAGTTCCTCCATACTGCCTCACCCATAGAACTCCATGCTTTCCTTCCCTTTAGAAAGGAAATAGGCCAATAAAACAAGCAAACAAACAAAGAATAAAACAATTTAAAAAGACAGAGAGAATAAACAATGAAAAAGCACAAAAATTCATATGCACGTGCACACACACACACATACACACATCATAAAAATACAAAATCAGAAACCATACTAGACAAGCAAAAGACAAGTACATTTTTAAAAAATGTCTAAGCAAAGCACTATGAAACAACACATCTCCAAAAAATGCCATCGAGTTCATTTTGTGTTGGCTATCTACAGCTGGGGATGAGGCCTTCATCAGCTTTGATTTGTATATCCAATGAGACTTCACTGAAGAAGAAGAATTTTACCTTTGAAACCAGTTGTAAATTGGAGGTAACTTCTGGCTTAGGATTGGGAAATCATGTTCATTTTCCCCTCTCAGTGTTGAGACGACATACAGTCTGGACTTGTATAGGTCCTGTTTATGCTGCCCTGATTTCTGTAAGTTCATAAGTACATCAGTCCTGTTGTTTTTTGGTGTCTTCTATCTCTGATGGCCCTTAGAGTCTTTCTGTCTCCTCTTCTTCATATCTCCCAGATCTTTGGAGGAGGGTGTTAATGAAAATATTCATGAAGGACCAAATGTTCCAAGGCCTCTCACTTTATTCATATTGTCTATCTGTGGGTATTTGTATTATCTCCAATCTCTTGTAGGAGGAAGCTGTTCTGATCCTCTCTCTCTCTCTCTCTCTTTCTCTCTCTCTCTCTCTCTCTCTCTCTCTCTCTCTCTGTCTCTCTGTGTGTGTCGAGAGAGAGAGAGAGAGAGAGAGAGAGAGAGAGAGAGAGAGAGACTGATCTATGGATACAGCAGAATATCATTAAGGGTTATTTTTTCCTACAGACCTGTAGCAGAACAATGGTATATGGTTTTTCCTTAAGTCTATGGCCTACCTAGTCTCAGGTTATTAGCCATGTTACCAGTATCAATCATGGATTCCATCTTGAGGAATGGGCTTTAAATTCAAATAGTACTTGATTGCCTCCACTCCTTTTCTTTTTCATTTTGAATTTTCATTAATTTATATTTTTATTCATTACAGTTTATTCAATTTGTACCCCAGCTCTAACCCTTTCCCTAGTCCCCTGCAAACCCACCCTCCATCTCCCATCTCCTCCCATGCCCCTCCTCCATTACACTGATAGGGGAGGTGCTCCTCCCCTTCCCTCTGACCCTAGCCTATCAGGTCTCATGAGGAATGGTTGTATTGTGTTCCTCTGTGGCCTGGTGAGGCTGCACCCCACTCAGGAGGAGGTAATCAAAGAGCCAGAAACTGAGTTCATGTCAGAGACAGCCCCTACTCCTCTTACCAGGCAACTCCTTTGGATACTGAGCTGCCATGGGCTACATCTGTATAGTGGTTCTATGTTATCTTCATACATGGTCCTGGGTTGGATTATCAGTCTGAGAAAAGACCCCATGGTCCAGAGTTTTTGGTTCTGTTACTCTCCTGTCCCCTCCAGGTCTTTCATCTCCCCTTCTTTCATAAGATTCCCTGTACTCTGCGCAAAGTTTGACTACAAGTCTTTCAGAGGCTCTCTGTCATAGGCTCCTGTCCTGTTCCCTGTTTTCTTCCTCTTCTGATGTCCATCCCATTTGCCTTTCTGAATGAGGATTGAACATCTTACCCAGGATCCTCCTTCTTCCTTAGCTTCTTGAGGTATATAGGTTTTACTATTTTTATCCTAATTATGTATCTAATATCCACTTATAAGTGAGTATATACCATGTGTGTCTTTCTACTGCTGGGATATCTTACTCAGGATGATATTTTCTAGTTCACACCATTTCCCTGAAAATTTCATGGTTTCCTTCTTTTTAATTGCTGAGTAGTATTCCATTGTGTAAAGGTACCACAAATTCTGTATCCATTCCTCAGTTGAGGGACATCTGTGTTGTTTCCACATTCTGGCTATTTCAAATAAAGCTGCTACTACAAACATGGTTGAGCAAATGTCCTTGTTGTATACTTGAGCATATTTTGGATATACGACTAGCAGTGGTATAGTTGGATCTTGATGTATCAATATTCCTAATTGTCTGAGAAGGCACCAGATTGATTTCCAAAGTGGCTGTACAAGTTTACATTTCCATGAGCAATGGAGAAGTGTTCCCCATTCTCCATATCCTTTCCAGCACACATTGTCGTTTGCGGTTTCTTAGCCATTCTGATGGGTGTACGGTGAAATCTGAGGGTTGTTTTGATTTGGATTTCCCTGATGACTAAGGACGTTGAACATTTCTTTAAGTGTTTCTCTGCCATTCAATATTCCTCTATTGAGAATTCTCTGTTTAGTTCTGCACCCCATTTTTAATTGGATTACTTGATTTGTTGCTGTTTAACTTTTTCGGTGCTTTATATATACTAGATATTAGCCCTCTGTCAGATATAGGGTTGGTGAAGATCCTTTCCCAATCTGTAGGCAGTCTTTTGATTTTGATGACAGTGTCCTTTGCTTTACAAAAGCTTTTCAGTTTCATGAGGTCCCATTTATTGATTGTTGATCTTAGAGCCTATGCTGTTGGTGTTCTGTTCAGAAAGTTGTCTCCCGTGCCAATGAATTCAAGGATCATCTCCACTTTTTCTTTAACAGGGTTAGTGTTTCTGGTTTTATGTTGAGGTGTTTGATCCACATGGACTTTAGTTTTGTGCAGAGTGATAAACATAGATCTATTTGCATTTTTCTACATTGAGACATGACTAACACCATTTGTTGAAGATGCTGTCTTTTTTCCATTGTATGGTTTTGGCTTCTTTGCCAGAAATCAAGTATCCGTAGGTGTGTGGGTTTATGTTTGGGTCTTTGATTTGAATCCATTGATCTGCCATTCTGTTTCTCTGTCAATTCAGGCAGTTTTATTACTGTTGCTCTGTATTACTGTTTGAGATCATGAATGGTGATCAGGGATCCAGATGTTCTGTTGCTGTACAGGATTGCTTTAGCAATTCTGGACTTTTTGTTTTCCATATGAAATTGAGAATTGTTCTTTCAAGTTCTGTAAAGAATTGTGTTGGTATTTTGATGGGAATTGCATGGAAGCTGCAGATTGCTTCTGGAAGGATGGCCATTTTCATTATGTTAATCCTGCATATCCATGAGCATGAGAGATCTTTCATCCTGATATCTTCCTTAATTTCTTTCTTCAGAGACTTGAAGTTTTTTTTTTTTTCATATAGGTCTTTCACTTGCTTGGTTAGAGTCATACCAATGTACTTTATGTTATTCATGGCTATTGTGTAAGGTGTAGTTTCCCTAATTTCTTTCTCAGCCCTTTTGTCTTTTTTATACAGGAGGGCTACTGATTTTTTGAATTAATTTTTTTATCTAGACACCTTGATGAAGGTGTTTATCAGCTTAAGGAGTTCTCTGGTTTAATTTTTGTGGTCATTCATGTATACTATCATATCATCTTCAAATAGTGATACTTTGGCTTCTTCCTTCCTGATTTGTATCCCCTTGAGTCCTTTAGTTATCTTATTGCTCTAGCTAGGAATTCAAGTACTATATTGAAGAGAAACAGAAAGAGTGGGCAGCCTTCCCTTGCTTGTTATTTCAGTGGGAATGATGTAAGTTTCTCTGTGTTTAGTTTGATTTTGGCTATAGGCTTGTCTTTACTATGTTTATGGGTGTTGGGTTTTGTCAAATGCTTTTTTGGCTTCTATGGAGATGATCATGTGGTTTTGCTCCTTCAGTTTATTTATATGATGGATTGCACTGATGGATTTCCATATATTGAACCACTCCTACATGCCTGGGATGAAGCCTACTTGGTCATGGAACAGTATTGTACCAGAATATCATGTACATGAATTATCATTTTTAATCTAATGGTTTAAAGTTGTTTTGGTGTTTACATTTCTCCTCTGATAGCATATAGAATACTCTCCAGTACCCCAAACACTAGTCACTAGGAGTAAAGGCTCTAGGTAGTCACCATCTTGACTTTTACATGTTTAATGAAATAGGTACTTGTCTTTAGGAATAGGGCCTTACTATCAGGGCCTTAGCAAAGCTCTGAGTGTCCTTGGGGAGCCTTTGGCCAATAGCTCAGTTAGATGTAATCTAGTCTTAACAATGGAAGCTATACCTAATGGCAAGAAAGTCTACTTCAGACTTTGCCTTTCCTAGTATTTGTTTGTTCCATTTATGTTTCTTTGATATCTACATATATTTTAAGAACCTTATATGTAGTATGTTTCCATATGGCACTACAAATTTCCCTAATGTTATCTGTTCCTCTCATAGCCCTTTCTTATGTTCTTCTTTCCTCCTTCTCTTCACTTAATCTTTCTGTTCCAGCCACACAAACATATAAATGTGGTTTCTATTTCCTCAAGTGTGGGAATGATACGAGAGCCTTACCCAAACTTTATGAATACATGGCTTGGACTGATCCTAGATCATTTCTATCTAAATATCTCAGGGCCAAGTCCTGGAAGCTCCTAGCTTCCATGCAACCCAAGTTTTTGCAAGCCAGAGCCTTTAAGGCTTGAGCTTCTAACTTTTGTCTAGGCCTAGAATATTTTCAGCCACTGTGACTTACTGCTGACCAATTTCATCCTTTCTAGTTATTTCTGAACTCTGGTTAGCTGAATCAACTCAGCTATTCTGGCTCAAAACTCCTCTCAAAGCTGACTGATTCAAACTTTTTCTCTCTGCTTCTTACTGAATTGCTCTGCTTGGAAAAACTGCCTCTGAACTTCATAATTTAACTGCACAAACTCAATTGCACTCAACTGCACTGTACCAAACTGAATTGTATTCTCAAACCCTACTACACTGTCTCTACAAACTCCATTGTACTGTTTCCACAAACTCTATTGTATTCCTGTACTATACTTGCCTTCTCCCTACTTTCTCTCGGCTACTCTTAAGTAACTTTTCTTTCCTGTCTGTAGGCACAAGAGTTGGGCATATCCTATTTCTGACTCATTCTGTCAAATCATTCTCTGATTCATCACTTTGTTTGCCCCTCAATTAGACATTATTGTTTGCTATTAAAGGTGTGCACTAAATTCTAGCCAGAGGGATTAAAGGTGTGTTGTGTATCCTCCTCCCAACCCCCGTCCATCTATCCATAAGTATATATGTACTATTTCCCCATGACAGAAGTTCCTTCTATCCTGCCTAGTCACTTACTCTATACTAAACCTCTGAAATTATATGGATGTTAGCATGCCTATCAAAGACTTAAAGACAAACAATCAAGTATAAGATAACACGTATCATATTTGTCTTAGAGGGTGCTGAGTTTCCTTTCTTAGGATGATTATTTTCTAGCTCCATCCAGTTACCTGTAAATTTCATTTCATTTTTTAACAACTGAGTAACACCCATTGTGCAAATATACAATATTTTCATTACCCATTCAATAATTGTTGGACATCTAAACTTCTGATTTCTGGCTTTTATGAACAGAGCAGCAATAAACAAAGATAAACAAGTGTCTCTGTAGTAGGGTGTGGAATCCTTTGATTAAATGCCCAAGAGTAGCATAGCTAGTCCTTGCGATAGATCTATATTCCCAGCTTTCCTGAATTGATGCTATACTGATTAACACAGTAGCTATACAAGTTTGCATTCCCACTGGCAACAGATGAGTGTTCCCCTTACCGCAAATCTTCAGCAGCATGAACTTTCATTCGTTTTACTAATCTTGACCATTCTGAAAGGTGCAAGATGTGATCTCCAAGTAATATTGATTTTCATTTCCCTGATGACTAAGAATATTGATCATTTCTTTAAGTATTTCTCACCCATTTGTGTTTCATCTTTTACGAATTATAGTCTCTACCCCATTTTATAATTGGATTAGTTGGCTTGTTGATGTCTAATTTCTTGAGTTCAGTGTGTCTGGTTTTATGTTGGAGTGTCTGATCTACTGGGACTTAACTTTTGTGAACAGTGGTAATTGTGGACCTATCTACATTCTTTAAATGTAGCCATCCAGTTTGACATATGTTGAAAATGCTGGGTTTTTTTTTTTCCAGTGTGAATTTCCTAAAACTCAGGTGACCATAGGTATGTGTTTTTTGTCTGGGTCTTCAATTTGATTCCATTGAATGACATGTCTGTTTATTATGCCAGTCCCATGCTGTTTTTATAGCTCCATAGAACAATTTGAGGTTGGATATGTTGATACTTCCAGCAGTTCTTTTATTATTCAGAATATGTTGTGTGTGTGTGTTTCTATATGAAGCTTGAAATTTTCCTTTCAATATTTGTGAAGAATTGTGTTGGAATTGTGAAGTGTATTGTGTTGAATCTGTAAATCGCTTTGGTAGGATGGCCATTTTTATTATATTAATTCTTCCAAATCATGAGCATGGGAGATCGTCGCATCTTCTGATAGCATGCTTAATTTTTTATTACAAATCTATAAGATTTGTTTTACCAGTTTTCCTGAATGTTTTTGTTAGTATTCTGAAACAGAACCTGCTTCTGGGTTACCTAGCAACTTATGACATCATCTTGTGTCACCCAGCCAGGTGGCCACACCTGGGGGTCGTGGTTAGTGGTTACCTGCCCTCTTAAAGGGTCAACCCGACACGTGGTCTTTCTCTTGCTCTCTTATTCTCTTGCTCGTCTCGTCTCTCTCTCTCTCCCTCTCTCTATTGGGGCACCCCCCTTCTTCTCTCTCTCTTTCCCCCATCATGGCCTGCTCCCCCTCTCTTCTTATCTACCTAATAAACCTCTTTCATAGAAGACCTGTTGTAAGCCTCCTTTGTTTATAAATTAATCCTTAAAGTTTTGTTCTTGGATTTTTCTTTCTTTGTTTCTTTCTTTTCTTTTCTTTTCTTTTTTTTGTGGGGGATGAGGGAGACAAACCATTGCTTCAAGGGATGGGTATGAAAGGCTAGAAAGATCCTGGGTCTGACTCAGGAGTTGCATATTCCAGTGAATCATGTTAAAATGGGGGACAGGCAACTGCTAGCAAGGTGTTACAAGGCTGAGGTAAATGGAAAGATTTTAATGGATGATGGGAAACATGGTATGATTTACCTTTCTGAGTCCCTACCAGGCATCGCCAGGGATGATGGTGGCTAGAAAGCATTTATAGGTAAACATGGCTAACAAAAAAGGAATGAGGATGGGCTGGAGAGAGGGTTGAAAGAGTCACAATCAAGGACGAAAAATGGGTTCTCTTTAAGGTTTAGTAAGGGTCTCCTGGGAAGTGGAAGATTGATGGGAGCACATGCCCATGTAAGCAGACTGCTACATGGCTGGGAACGAGACTGGATTGGATGTAATTCAGGACAGGAATACGTGTGAAAATCACCTACCTGAGTTCTAACACAGTGTAGCACCGAGAATCCCCAGTAGAGAGTATTTCTAGATTTATGTGGCTGAAACACGAATCAGGATGGTTGGATCCTTCTTGAGGTTTGGTGGACTCCACAGGGACTGAAAGTAGGGTAGGAGAGCTAGCCAATGCAATCAGTATGCTACAGGGATAGGGATGGTGACTAGAAGAATTGAAAGGGTAGATAGAAGGGAGAGTGAAAATTGCCTACATGATTCCCAGTCAGTGCCACCACTTGTTTTGCTTTATCCTTCTACCGCTCACTAACCTGCACAAGCACTCTCTATCAGTCAGCCCAGAGCCATCACACTTTTTAAAGATGCTACCACTTGGTTCCCAGGTAGAGACTGTTGTTAGGTATAGGAGGCTGAAACAAATAGATGGGGCTAGATAGGAAAGCTGGGTCTGCTAGAAGGTTCAGTGGAATACCTAAGAAATGGTTATGAGGGAGTAGGCCTTTCCCAGTGACCTGCCACAGGGCTGGGGATGAGACTGGAGGAACTTATAATCAGCATTTTCTTCTTTTAATAGTTGAATAGTATTTCATTTTGCATATGCATTATATCTTCTTTGTTCCTTGTATGATCAGGTAGGTTAGTTCCATTTATGTTTATTTTGAATAATGAATGTTGAAGACAAATGAAAATTTTTACACATATAAACATATATTTGATATATTGATGTTATATATTTATATTTACTATATAGTATATGTTTACATATTCATTTATTAATTTAATATGTTCATATATATATTTCAGCATGTACATGGATATGTGGGGAATTCAACTTTAATATTTTCTAACGTGAATCTCCTCTTTGGTTTTCTTAACAGATACACATTAGTTTATATTCCCAGCAGCAATATTCAATACTTGAAGAGATTTCTACATTTATTTCTACATTATATGCTGTTTTTCTCTAGCCTAGATTAAAGTATTATCTAATTATGGTCTAGATTTTAATTTTCCTGATGATTGCAACAATGATGATTTATATACAAGTGTTTTTATGTCTTCTATTGTGTAATGTTTTAGTGTCTTGTGTTTTGCAGATCTATGCAACATCTTTGCTCATTCCAGTGTCTTCTACTCTCTCTTTTTTTTCTCTTTCTCACTCTGCATGTGAATGTATGTCTGTGTTACTAAGGATTTAAATGATTTACCCCAAAATATAATAAGCAAGTGTTCTAACATTGACCTCTATTCCCAGACCTCATTTACTCATATTTAAAATGTTGAAAAGGGAACTAATAATTTTCTTAGTATGACATTGAATTTGTGATTCAGTGAAGTGAATCCTGCCTCAGCTTCCCAAGTTGAGATTACACACCAGGTATGACTTCCATTCCAATGGTTTAAAGTATTTATATTGTTTCTTCTAAGACTTTCAGATCTTTTAAGTTGCAAAACCAATTTTAGTTTATTAAACCATATTTAGTTTAACTAGTTACATGATTTCATGCTATCCTTCTGCACGTAAACATCCAAGTTTTTTCTCTTTTACTGCAAATGTTTGTTTTCCTCCAGTGCATAGTCTTATTCTTGTGTTTTGAAAAGCAGGTGGCTGTGGATATTTTATCAGTTTTGACCAAAAATTGGGTTTTTCTTTCAGAATTGTAGAACCAATAAAGTATATGGTAGAGAAAGCAAGGAGAAAAAACTTACAGTTTAGTTTTCCTGACTATAGGGCTTAAGGAGCCACAAATAGAAGAAATTACAGGGAGGTATAGGCTTAAAAGATTTTGGAATATTTATCTTTTCTGGAAATGGCTGTCTTTTCCAATAATTCAGGTAGAACCATTTACATATTTTTTTTTCTTTTCCTGTTGTGATCATGGTAATGGTACTAGAAGGGAAGGATTACTGAGCCTATGGATGAGACTATAATGAAGGTAGAGATTGTATTGTGGGCATTCTAGTAGACAGGCAGCCTTAAGAGAGGTTTCCTCCCTTCCAACATTTCTTTCTGAAATTTATGCTAGATGTCAGGGTAAAACCAATCAGTGAAGTCACTAATGCAGCAAATGCATTGCTTTACTTCAAGATTGTGTTCTTTTCCAGTGGTGCTTCTGTCTCTATATATGGCTCACTGTTGCTGTGAGAAAAACACCATGACAAAAGCAAGTTGGAGATGAAAGGATTTGTAGTCGCCCGCGACTACCAATAGTAACTGCCTGCACAAGGGGCTGGGAATTAAAAGAGACAGAGAACACGAAGAAGTGACACCAAGACAGTATTCTGATCAAGGTGCCATTTTTATTAAAGAGTAAACCACTTATATAGGTTTCCATGTAAACATATCCAAGCAAAACAGGAAAATTAACCAAGCAAAACAGGAGGTTTAACTGAGCAAAACAGGAGGTTTAACTGAGCAAAACAGGAGGTGTCTGCTGAAAACAACAAGAATAGCGAGCCAGCATGACTTGCACGCAGGTGACCGTCTCAGGTCTTATGGAATGGCTACCTAAAGGATTTATTTAGCTTACACTTCCCTATCACAGTTTATCATCCAAGGAAGTTGGGGCAAGAACTCAAATAAGAAAGGAACCTGGAGGTAGGAGTTGATGCAGAGGTCATGGAGGAGTGCTGATTACTGGCTTGTTCTTCACAGATTGATCAATCTGCCTTATTATAGGGCCTAGACCACCAAACCAGAGGTGTAAAACCCAATGAGCCCTCCTCAATAATCACTAAATAAGAAAATGCCCTATAGGCTTACCTACAGCTCACTCTTATGTAGGCATTTTCTCCACTGAGATTCCTTCCTCTCATATGACTCTAGCTTGTGTCAAAATGACCAAAATAGCTACACAATATATTTTTACTTTTAACCGATTTACATAAAAATAAAAGACTATCCAAAACCCATATTGTTTAAATTTTTTTTACTAGTGGTAGTATGTTTATATGCTTCATAAAATTACCTTATATAATTCTGCACCTCAACCCTCTGATGATTACTAATACTATCTCCCTGTTACATACAGGTTAACAGAGTGTGCTCAGAGAAAATAGTCTATCCAATGTCACCTACCTAATAAGGGACACAAAGTAGGTTAGTAATATGCATGCCTAAAACTTGCACTGACAACTCTCATATTTGCATTTATGTGACAGTTGCACATAACATTATGATTTGGGTTGGGTTATAAGTAAAATGTTTCAGAAAACAGCAATGTTGTATTTTTAGAAAAATACCTTTCTTTTTCTCATTCTCCTTTTCAAAAGTGTGAGAAAATAACTTATTCTGAATAGAATCAGAAGCGCAAAGAACAGATCCAGGAAAAGGACAATTAAATTTCCTCCTACCCATACATAGCTTTCTCTTTGGACAGTTTCCAACCTTGTTCCCAGAATCCCAGCCTCCTTGGAGCCTTCAGGGTATGATCCAGGAGTTTGCACATCTCCACAGACTTGCCCTTCAGCCCTGGAACTATCACTGAATTGAAATCAAAGAAAGAATTATTGATTTATTCTAGCAAAGAAAGAGCACATCCAGAAAGGCAGCTCATTAGTCTTTAGGAGAACATAATTATGTTTCCAACTTGACAGTTGGAAAGGCCTTACAGGAGAGTTGGGACATATGCACTGCATGCAGCCTAAGGCTCTGTCAGCTGGCCAAAATAAGTCATAGCAAAAGCTGTAATATTTAGTCCTTATCTGAGGGAGTTTCTCCAGAAGTCTGAGGACATGGTGAAATGTGTAGAACATTGACAGTTGAGCCATAGTTCTTTACCATTCCTCAGTAAGTGTCAATGCAGCACTGAAGGCTTGGAGGATTCCTGAAGAGCTGCCGATTTTCAGTCCGCGATCAAAGACTGAAGAAACTGGTTACTGATATTAAAAAGGAAAACAACAGCAGTGTGGCACTGTTTGTATGATTTTTAAGGTTTTGTTGTTGTTATTTATTAACCTCTGCTCATGAGTGATAGAACCTTTGCTGTCCTGCAAACATTCAAATTTGAGCTGGAATACACATATTGTCTTTAATGCTCAGAAATCATTATAAGGAGAACAAGATAATAATAAAATGAGCCAATTTAACAAAGAGACAAAAGCCATACAAAGTGAAGAAATAATTGGTAGGACTTAGAGTTCAAGGCAAGCTAGGAAGAAAGAAAAATCAATGAAGCTAAAGATTATTTTTTTGCCTTCAGATTTTATATAGCAAAATAATGGTTGCAACTGTGGTTTACAATGCAGATGCTGAGTTGTGTGGGCAATGGTGTCAGTATCAAGAAATAACCAAAATGAAGTTACTCGGCAGAAGACAGGATGCCTGCAATATTAAGGTGGTGGCCTTTAAACACCAATCAGAAAACAAAACAAAACAAAACAAAACAACAAAAAACCTCAAAAGTTTTATTGTTTGTTTGGTTCAATTTGTTGTAATGGTAATTGAACTCCCCAGTGCCTTGCACGTTCTAAGCTAGCAGTATACAAAACTTATCTGTACTAACAGCTCATAAATATGTTTAGATGCTAGAAACTGTGTGAGGACTCATAAAAGTATTGTATCCATAATGGCAATAACTGAACAACAATGTGAATATACTTGATATAACTAAACTTACATTTAAAATTATTGAAATGGTGTTTTAGTTCCACTTACATTGCTACAATAAAACACTCTAAAAATATGTGAAATATGTGAAATATGTACTTGGCTTACACTTTCATATTATACTCCCTCAAGAAGGAAAGTCAGAGTGGAGATTCAAGTCAGAAAGCATGGCAGGACACGTGCTTGCTGGTTCATTCTCTGGATCATCCACAAGTTCATGCTTAGATAGTTTCCTTACATATTCAAGAATCACCTGCCCAGGAACTTTTAATGATCAAAGTAGATTAAGCCTTCATACATAAATTAAGACAATCAAGATACTCTTCAGAAGTATTTTCATGGATCAAGCTAACATATTCGAGAATTTCTTCAGGTGATTGTAGAACATGTCAAGTTGACAATTAATGCTAACAAGAATGCTCCATCTTCTATCAACTTGATACACAAACATACCACTTTAAGTGATACTTTTTCATTTTTTGTCTATGAAGTTTTATATTAGTATCACAAAACGAATTTTGAACAAGCTTTGTCAAGTGAGTCATTCTTCTAACTGCCATTCACTTCTGCCAACATCAAGTCTATCCCTGGACCTATGGCTCATGAACAAACTTTGCCTTGCCTAGGTCAAATCAAGCAGTGAATGTGCCTGCATTTGATGGCCTAACTCCTATCATTCATCTTCTGCTCTGACTCAAACTTAAGGCAGGCTCATACCAAATACATAACTGAAGCAGTCTTCATGCCCAGATTATTGCCAAAACACAAATTATATGAAAGGCTAAAATAACAAAACATCCAGCAAATACACTAATCCTATAGAAATATTCTCTAATGAAAATAGCAAATGACAGACTGGCTAGATCCCAGGGGAGGACATTGCAGCCAGCCCTGAGGAGACAGGATAAGCTGGGGTTGGATGGAAGGGAGGGAGGTCCTCCCCTGTTGGTGGACTTGGAGGGGGCGGGGAGGAGGGAGATGAGGGAGGGAGTGGAAGGGTGGGAGGGAATGAGGGAGGGGGCTACACCTGGGATGCAAAGTACCTAACCTGTGATTGAGATAAAAATAAATAAATTAAATTTAAAAAAAAGTAAAAAAAAAAAGAAAATAGCAAATGAACATCAGGATACAGAAGTTTAAAAGAAAAATCATAACTTTAATCAAAGGATCCAAAGACTTAAAAAATAACATGAACAAGTCATTGAAATTAAACAAAAGATTAACAAAAATGACCTGAGTAGCCATGAAAACACAGAAATACACAGTTGAATAAAATGGTGAAGATAGCTCAGGATTTAAAACTGAATTTAGCAAAAATATAGAAATATTGAAAAGAACTGAAGTTGAAAATAATAAGGAATTAAACAGCTCACTAACTCAATTAGAAAACTCAGGGAAAATTCTTACAAGTAGAATATTGACTATCAGGACTAGAAGATAGCATAGAGGAATTGGAGCACTCTTTTTAAATATACTAAAGTATGATACAAGTTGAAAAGTTGATAAAGTTGAAAAGAACACGTCTTTGAATTATAATTATAGATGAAGAAGAGATGAAGCCCCATGTGATAGAACATATCTTCAATAATACCACAGAATAAAACACAAGACATACCTAAACTGACACAAGAGGCACAAAGAACACCAATAGCCAAGTTAAAAGAAGAATTTCCCCATGGCATATTTATACTAAAAATATTAACACACAATAGAAAAGAGGATATGGAAAGCAGCTACAGAAAAAATCAACAGGATTTAGCAATAAACTCCAAGTTCTAAAAAATCACAAATTCAGATGAATACTACAATAGTTATTCCCCCAGTATCTATCATTCATAGTGGAAGGAAAAAGAAAAAAAATGTTTCTATGATTAAAACTACAAGAATTTATGACTTTCAAAGCAACCCCAAAGAGAATATTGAAAGCAATATGACAGACTGAAGGGAGGAGTAAGTGTAGCCAGAACACTATGCAGAAAATAAAGGAACATATAATTATTGAAATGCAAACTATAACTATGGACACAAACCAGGAGAACAAAAATAGAAAACCCCAATAAAATAACTCCAGTCAACACAAGCCTTTTGATAAACATGTTATATACCAATGAGCTCAACGCCCCTCCCCGATCAAAAGGCACAGATATTGAATGGATTAAGATGCAAAATACATTCATCTGTTCTCTATGAGTAACTCATTTTAGTTTAAAAGAGAGACACCACTGTAAATTGAAAGGATGGAAAAAGTATCCCAAGCAATTGGACTGGAAAGCAACAGCTGTTGCTATCTTAATATCTGACGAAATGGATTTGAAATTAGAACAAATGAAATGGGATAATGAAAGACACTTTATTTTAGTAAAAAGAAAACTTAATCAAGAATACAACATAATCCTAAATGAATGTGTACCAATCTGTGATGTACCCAGTTTTATGAACTGTGTTCTATTGGAGATAAAGACATAGACACAGTAATAGCATTTCAATATACTGTTTTATTCAAGAGACCAGTTATCTGGATAAAACAAAACCAAAGAGAGAATCATCAGAATTAAAGGAAAAAATATACCAAATGGACCTAACATTTGGTTAGTTGCCAATACACAAATAAATTACTTAATGATACAACTCAACAGTTTTGAAAAATAAGCCCAAATCCAGTAGATATTATTAATTAATTAATTAGTTAAATCGAAAGATAAATTAATGAAATAGAAACAAACAAATACACACACAAAAAAAAAACGATACCAACAATCACTTAATGTAAGCTCTGGTTCTTTGAGAAGATGAACAAGACCAGTTGTCCCATGGCCCAATTAACCAAATGAAAGATAAAACCCAAATTAATATGATCAGAAATCAGAAATGTTACAAGATATGTGGGAAAAATCATAAATATTATAAGAAAATACTTTTAAAACCTATACCTCGTTATTTTAGAAAGCTTAAAAAAAACGAGTGAAATTTTTAAATACATCCAAACCACAAACATTAAATCAAGAAGGCATAACATTTTAAAGACACATAAAAATAAATAGACAGAAACTCTTTTTTAAATAATTTATTTATTTTTATATTATTCACAGGTTATGTACTTTGTATCCCAGCCATAGCCCCCTTCCTCATTCCCTCCCACTCTCCCCATCCCTCCCTCATCTCCTCCCTGCCCTTTTCCAAGTCCACTAATAGGGGAGGACCTCCTCCCCTTCCATCTGACCCTAGCTTCTCATGTCTCTTCAAGATGGAAACTCTTAAAAAGCTGCCAGATCAAGTGAAGTCCAGGCCCAGATGGATTCACATTATAGAAGAATTCTTTCAGACTTTCAAGGAAGATCTACAACTAATACTTAAATTGTTGTTGTTACAAAGAAAGAAGGTAATGGAAGTAGCTCTCCTAAATTCTTTCTGCAAAGCCTTTAACAAAAGCTGGCAAGAACAAACACACATGCACACTCTCACACACACATAGAAAAGAGAGAAAAAATGAAAAGGCCAATATCCATGATGAACATGTGTGACTCAACCCAGGGCTTCTCTGAAGGGCTGATTCAACATAGGTGGAATGATAAATGTAATTAATTATGCAAATGGACTTAAAGAAAAAATTTTCTGAGTAGAATGAGAAAATGTCATTATCAAAATTCCACATACCTCATGAAAACAGTTCTAGAGTGAGTAGGACTAGAGAGAACATACCTCAACATAATAAAGGCCATATATATATATATATATATATATATATATATATATATATATATATATATATAAAACATACAGCTAACATCACCCTAAATAGAGAAAAACCTGAAGCAATCTCATTAAAATCAGTAATGAGTTGGGGCTGTCCATTAGCTCCACTTCTTCTCAATAGAATAATCAAAGCACTAGGTAGAACAACAAGACATGAGAAATAAAATAAAGGAGTACAAATAAGAATATAAGAGGAAATCAAATTATCCTATTTGCAGATGATGTAGCATTATACTTGAGAGATTCCAAAAGTTCCAGCATTAAATGCCTACAGTGATCAAAGATTCAAACAAGGTGCAAGGTACAAAATCAACTTACAAATCTCAGTTTCTTTATACCAACACATACATACCAAGAAAGTGAACATGGATACATTGTCATTTATAATAGCCTTAAAGTAAGAAAATAGCTAGGAAATGCCAGAGAAATGCAAGATCTACAATTAAAACTTTAAACTTCTAAAGGAAGAGACTGAAAAAGACATTGAAAGATGGAAAGACATCCCAACACCATGGATTCATAGAAAAATAAAATGATAAAAATTGGAGGTAAATAGGTAGAACTAAAAAAATAACCTGTTTGAGGTGACCCAAACCTAGAAAGACAAACAAAACATGCTTTTTTTATTTTGGATGCTAGCTCTGAATTTTTAGGTACAAGTGAATAACTTGGAGCAACTGGAGATACTAAGAAAATAAAATGAAACCGTGGGTTAGAGAACAGGAACAATAGAGTGGAGAACAGGAGAAGACTTATCAGGAAGGTGGTAGAGAAGTCGGCATAGAGGGAGAAGGAAGGAAGAAGGATAAATAACATTAAGTATCTTTGAACAAGCAACATTGTTATTGTTATTTAATCTAAAATGTAATTTGTAATGGGGGAAGTGTATGTTTTGAAAATATGCTTTTGTTTTAATTCCAAGTGTGGGATTTTATTTGGGCTATAGTTTGTCCACATCTGTTAATTGTCATGTGCAGGGAGTGATCTTTGGCAGCTGGTAACAGCCTTTCACGTGATGCATGGTCTAGGACTCTGAGAATACAAATATGAGGTAGAAAAAGACCATGTGGTGGTGTTCTGGAGTGGCGTTTGGTGTGGCATTCAGTGTTGGTTTGTGATATGAAGCAGTCTGGAGATACCCGAGAATGTGTGGTGGTTTGGAGCACACAAATGGAGAGAAATGCTTCAGGGTGCAGCAGCATGCAAGAGACTGCTAGGTGTGTCTGTAGTTGACAGAAATTGGTACAGAACCCAAAAGGACCAGTTGACCCTAAATAGCTGGGAGAATTAAAGGGGTCTGGGCCTCCTCTATCCACTAACACTTTTTCTTTCCTACTTAAGGTTGCGGGGGGGGGGGGCGGTGATGGAAAGAATGTAGAGACCTAAACACTCCAAATAAAGTAGAGATAAAAAAAAGACTGCTACAGGTTACTTTCTGCTACCGTAATTAATTAATAGATAGATAGATAGATAGATAGATAGATAGATAGATAGATAGATAGATAGATAGATAGATGAAAGATAGATAGATGATAGACAAAGGTTTATGTATATGCAAATGTGTTTTAAGTAAATTTACACCAATTGAGATAACAATGCTCCCCCATAAAACCATAGACTGTCAATCAAAATTCTCAGTGCTGGTCAAAGGGAACCTTCTTTTAAGCCAGGAGAATCCAAGAGACTCCCAAAATAATTTGGTTTTTGCCATTGTTTTTGTGCCTTCCAGGAAGAGAAGATAAGTCGCTGTTGCTAGAGATATCACATACTTCAAATACAGGATTTAGAAGAATAGATCAAATTCTGACCCAGAAGCCTCACTGTGGGCAAGCTCTCTAAGTATCTGCAGGAACTATGCCAAAAGAAAATAAATCAGGAGTCCTATCCAGTTGAATCTGCAAGGAACCAAAGCAATGACCAACACGGCAAGATATTTGAAAAGGTCTATTAATAACACCTAAATTCTGGGATAACCAACAACTATCTAATGGATTTAAATTCCACTCAGTTGGAAGAAATTCACGGACATGGTCCCTAGAGAACTTACTACTGCCAGTTTCCTAAAACAGTGTACTTTCTAAAAGCATTTAAATCATAATCCTTTTCTGTCACAGGCCATGCAGAAAAGGTTGTGGTAAACAAGTGACCTTCCTGAATGGAGCCCACCATTTTTGCACAGTTGATAATGAGTATGCCGTGCTGAGGCATGGACCCTAGGGATTGTCTCTGGATTGGGTCTTGCTGCTGATATGCCTTTCCATGCTTGTAATTGCTGTATTTTTTCATATACTTAAAATGATGTGGCTGGAAGTGAGGAAATCCTCCCTGCCTATGATCTGGTGTGATTACTTCCTGGGTATTTACCCATTCTGTTGGGTAGATTTCCCGCAGTATCAGTATGAAGATGTACTTTCATGAAATAATGCTGTTTAGATGAATTTATAATTCTATAATTCCTGATAATGATTTCATAGAATTCCTGATTTGTTTTAAGTAACTTTAAGCTCCTCCTGCAGAATAACAAAGGCTGCATAAGCAAGTTCTATGAATCTTCATATGTCACAAGCACATAAATTGCACTAGGAAGAAGAACAGTCTTGAGGCAAATTTATGATCTAGAAAAACATTCACTCTAGATTAGGAGACGAGATCACGGGTCTCAGTATGTACCATGATAACTAATTTAAGATATACAGGGACTTAGAAATAAGGCATACTATTTCATGGTAAAATATTGTAAACTTATGACATAAAAAACTATTGCTTTGAACTATTGTTTGTGGAGTGGAAGATACATAAAAACATCACTTTGAACTTATAATGATCTTGTTCAATGAAAGACAGATAAAAATATTACTTTGAACTTATAATGAACTTGTGGAGCTGAGACAAATAAAAACTGTTTAGTTAGGTGCGAGCCTTAATGGAAAGACATGTAAACAATTATCTTGTAAATCTGTAAACCATGCTAACCAAAAACCTTGTTAAACTGTGGCATGAAAAACTGTTGCTCTGAACTTACAACAAACTTGTGGACTGAAGTGATAGATAAGAAATGTTTAGTTAGGCATGAATAATCAATACTTCTGCTGTATTTCCCTCTAAAATGACTTTATCTGTTACTGTGATAATTGCTTCTATGACAACAAGATAATTTTTCTTCTGAATTACAGAGCATTACTTTAGAAGGTACATAAGCTTAGGACAATAATAAAAATTAGTTGGGGCTTGTGGGGTGTGCTGCATCCACAAGATACATGTCTGCCTCTCTGTCTGACTCTATATATGTATGTGTATATATATATATATATGTATATGTGTGTGTATGTGTGAATTTATTAAAGTTGTTAGAGCCAGTCAAATTTGCTCCATCCATCCAGTATGTGTGTGTGTTTGTGTGTGTGTGTGTGTGTGTGTGTGTGTGTGTGTAGGGCAATTGTTTCAACCTCTTGGATCCTGCTCATTAGAGCTTCCTTTTTGGTGTTTGGTTCATCCATCCTGTCTGTATGTTTGGATGTATGTCTGTCTGTATGTATTATGTATGTCTGGTGTGTGTGAAATTGGTAAAGCCTATTGGAACTTGTTTGTTGGATTTGTTCTACTTTATTTGCTGAGAGTTTGTCTGAATGTGATTCTTTCCTCTTTCTCTTTTCTTTCTCACCAGCCCCCAAAGAGTTGAAAGAGTTCAGAGTCTGTTACTGGTCACAGAGAGCACTAGATAATTAAGTTTAGAACCGTCGGAGAGAAGTCTGCTGAGTGATATTTTGCCAACTCTATGCCCACTTTCTCAGTTTTTCCACCTGACCATGTTAAAGCTCATCTTCCACATTTTTATCCTCAGGTAAGTGCAGCTCTTTACCCTCCATCAAAGAAGCCTTTTTCATATTAATTTTTATTTTTTTTATTAATCACAGGTTATTTACTTTGTATCCCAGCCATAGCCCCTTCCCCCCTGCTCAGATGTAGGCTCTTTTTTTTTTTTAATTATACAGGGATCATCACAAAAAGCCATAACTGGTGAAAACGAAAATATCAACTGACCATGGAGTTTTAACTCTAATTAATAAATTTACAACATAGTCCTTAGACTTAAGACTGAGGGACTATCATTAAAGAGGGGAGGGAAAACTGAAAATGCTAAAGGACTAGGACATTTGGTATGATATAAGTCTTTCCTCAAAATAACAGGAGGGAAGGAGCAAGGGAGAAAAGGGAGGGAGCTAGATAAAGGAGGGAGAGAATGAGAGAAGGGAGGGACGAAGAGAGGGAGAAGGAAGGAAGGAAGGAAGGAAAAAAGAAAGAAAGGATGGAAGGAAGGAAGAGAAAAAGTGAAGTTAGGAAGGAGGTGATGGTTGGGATAGATGTGGAAGGAGTAGAGTGGAGAGGTGGGAGGGTGCATAAGATGAAAATACACTATGAAAATGTTAAAGGCTTTATAAAATATGTTATTAAAATAATAAAAACTGTACAAGTTTGAAATTTATACAGGTTTTGTTTCACAAAATTTTCCAATGTTTTGAAAGTTTATAGCCTCCTCACAAATCCAAAGTCCTACAAAATAAAAACTAAGTTACATACTTCTTTATTCTGAAAGGGAAAATCCTTGGTATAAGAAAAATCAGACTTTAGCAAATCCAGAATCAAGTAGCGTGGGTCCAGAACCTGTAGCTCAGTGTTGCTCATCTAGAATTCACTTATTGTATAATGGCTGGGTTCAAAATGGCCTTAGAGAATTCCACAATTCGCCACACTTCTGTATCTCTCCCCTCTGCAGCATACATTGTTATCTCATGTTTAGGTCGTTCTTGTCTCCACATCATACTTGTTTCTATCCTGGGCATACATTTTAGTATTCTAGCATATCCAATATCCTGGGTTCTCGACTGCAACTGAGGTTGCACCTCCACCAATGCCCTTTGAGGACTGCTCTACAGGTACTTCGCCTTGGTCAGTTTCTGTGTACTGACCATAAGGAACCTCTTCTCAGAAGATTTCACTTCAGTGTTGCTGATCTCTTATTAATCTCAGCAGATTTTTCGGATCTAATTGATCAGCATCCATTGTCCCAAATATGCACAGGTTTCACTTTAATGATAGTGATCTCTTGTTAGGACAGCTGGTTTTCTTTTCTTTTTTTTTTTTTAGCTCGATCTAATCAGCAATTATAGATCATTAATCCAAAATATCACACAAATACTTCCAACAAAGTCTTTGTTCCTCAGAAGTTAGGCTTCTGCCATTCAAATTTCTCTCACACAATAGCTCATTAAACTCTGAGCATCCAGTGGGTTTTTGTTTTTGTTTGGCTTGGTTGTTTTTGTTGTTTTATAACTGAAAGCTCCAAAAAAAATCCTTCACAATTCTCCAAAAATGTACCCAAAGGATTAAAAAGCCACATGACCAGATCCATCACAGCATCAGAGCAATTTCCTATTCTAGTTTGATTCTGTTCCTGTGAGAAAAGCATTTGATTGAAAGCAGTTTAGAGGATTTAAGGTTTTATTTCACTTTATAATCAATCCACCTCTGAGACAAGTCAGGTTAGGAACTCATTGCAGGAATCTGGATTCAAGAACCATGGCAGAATGCATCATGCTTACTCTCTGGCTCTCACAAGCTAATGATTTGCTAGCTTTCTTCATTTTTGAAGATCTATTATATTTTAATTACCTATGTGTTTGTATATCTGTATAGAGGTATATACACATGATTAGTACTACCTGCCAGAAGCATGAGACTCTCAGGAGCTGGAATTAGAGGTCTTTGAGAGTGAACTGAAGTCCATGCTGAGAATCAAACTTAGATCTTCTGTAAGAGCAATATGCGCTTGTAACAGTTGACCCATCATTATAGACCAATGTCTAGAGTTATTACACTTAACTTTGTGTCTGTGAAAGTAGGCTGGGCTCTCTCACATCAATGATCAGGAGAATTCTCACAAACTTGTCCATTAATATGGTATCAAGCTATTGCTCCTCGTTTTTATGATACAACAAAAGACCACAAGCACAGAAACGTTGGCAGGCTTTAGAAGCTTGAACTGGTAAGAAAAATTGGTTTTCTCTCAACCCTGCAAAGAAAAATGCAACCTAAAAGTTTTATTTTAGTGTAATAACACCTGCCTGACTTTTGAAAAATAGGAATGAAAGAGAGTAAACCTGATTAAAGTTTTATTTTCATTGTTTAAGCTATAAAGTCCATGCAGGTTTATTATAGCAACAATAACAAAATAATGTTATGATATTATGATGATCAATAATATTTACTAAATACTTATTAAAATCCAAGCACTGTTCTATAATTAAAAATAGTGATGATAACAATCACAACTATATAATTAAATTTTACTAAGGTTTTAAAATATGCCACACATTTGTATTGTTTACTTTTCTGTTACTGTTGTAAAACCTCTAAACCAAAAGTAACTTCTGGAAGACTTCATTTTAGTTTATGTTTTCAGAGAGATAAAAGTTCTTCATGGGGAGGAAGATGACAGCAAGCAGAAATCATGGAAACAGAAGTAGGAAGTAGAGGACTCACATCTTCAATCTCAAAGAGAAAGCAGTGAGCATGAACCGGATATATGAACACACCAAGACTGCCTCCAGTGATGGATTTCCTGCAGCATGTCCACACCTCCTACACATCATCAAACAATGCTAACTGGAAACCAAGTCTTCAAATCACCAAGCCTATAGGGGACACTTCTCATTCAAACCACTATAGCAGAATTCTAAAGTTGTCACATAGCCTAATTTACTTAACCATTACAATATCCCAATAAAATTGATATCATTATTAGTATTTTATGATTATAATAACTGATTAGAAATAAAGAAAACAAAATTGTAAAAGGTCACAAACCAGTGCGATACAAAGGTGGAATTATATCTCAGCCAGGTTTTTCATATTAGATATTATAAAAATAGAAATTATTTCCGAGAAGTTTATAGACAAGTTCTATATTCATATCATTTCCATCTCATCCTTCCTTTCCCTGCCATATAACTCCTCCTGTGTTCCCCTCCTCATGCTCATGACTTTTCATTCTATAATTATTATAGTTATATAAATCTGCTCTCTTTTTAATTGCATTATTTTAAAAATATTAAGTCATGTGGGATTTTTATAGCAACAACAGAATACTATGGTGTGTGTGTGTGTGTGTGTGTGTGTGTGTGTGTGTGTGTGTGTGTGTGTGTGTTTGCATGTATGTGTGTTTGTAACCTACAAGTCAATTCAGTGTTGATTGTGTGTTTGGAGTTGAGCACTTTAAATAATCTATCACTAAGTTCTTACCCAGAGAAAAAGTGATTCTCTCAGCAAACATTGATTGTTGGTAGCTCTTATATTAGGGATTGGAATATTTAAAATTTCCCTATATACATTGTCATGTTAGCTGGTGTTGCCATTATGCAGTCCCAGAATTTAAACATAAGTCCTGATTGCTGAAGATTCTACACAGTTAAGACAAAACGACTTGAAGAAAATGAGATGAAATTAACCATAAGTATTTTTTGTGGAGACTAACTCTCATAGATTCAATAATTGCCATGCCAACTGCCAAAGAAGATAAACAATCCTACCCTGTTGAATCAACTATGAATCACAACAATGACTACCCTGGTAAGGTATGTCCAATGATTCAACAGTGGCATTTTTATCTTGAGAGTCATCTACAATGGTCTAATTAATAAAGTCCATTTCATATGGAGACTCATACCTCTACAGTAAACCTAGCAAACCGTTCCTGGCAAATGAGGTAAAATAACCTGGAGGAGAAAATATTATTACCATGTTTCTAAAGCAGTATTATTTCCAATTGTCTTCTAAATAATTAACTTTATACACAGACACATGTAACCTTCACCCCTCATCAAAGCCACTTCTGGCAAAAACTGGAAACCACCACAGAAATCTACAACTGCTCAAAATACAGAAAATAAGTGTGACTGTGGAGTGCCCAGGACCAATTAATCCATTTGCAGCATATCTCCTATGGCTTAGGAAACATCATAGAAGAGGAGGTAGAAAGACTGTAACAGCCAGAAGACAGTATCTTCTAGATATGCCAGGGATGCTGTACTCATGATGGTGGAACAAAATTTTTGCCTAAAGCATACACAAACACACACATACAAACATTGAAAGTCCAAGAATTGACATTAATTATTAACACCCTCAAATATGGCACTCATACATTTATCTTTCACACAGGTGACAAAATTAACCTTCCATAGTTTGAATCTTTATCTTATCGCTTTTGTTTAGTTACAGTAAGGACTGATAGTATAGAATTTTAGAGTAGTACAAAGCTGTTCTGTGATTAAGATTTTCTCCTTTTTTGACAATTTTCTGAACTGAAGGTTTTCTTGAAAAATCAGTAATATAGTACAGCTGCTATTTTTGTCATGGTTCTATCTTGTTAATAATAGACTTCCTCATTCAAAATATAGAAGTATGTTTTTAAATTTCTCTCCTTTTTTCCTAATGTTTATTTAATTACCTTGGCCGTTGTGTATAAATTGATTTTCCTTAAGATGCATTAACATACCAACATTATAATTTTTATTATCAGGAACACTCTCCAGTTTATTTGAATGATCGTCACAAATGAAAAATTATATTTTACTCAAAGATTTTAATCTTGAATATGTTAGGCTTCTTAGAAAATGTAAAGAAAAAATTTCCTTAAATTCTCAAAATAGTTGACCTGTCCAAGCAGTCAACCCCATTGCTCAATCCTTTAATAATCTACATTGAGAAAATGATTATCTTTCAGAGAAGCAATATCCAGGAAATGTAAGACATAAAAAAATACACAAAAATTAGTCCAAAGATGTCAGTTAAGGAATTAGTTTTATTGGGCATTGTGAAACGTGTCTGTAATCCCACTTTGTAAGGTGGGGCAGGAGGCTCAAGACCATCATATTTACATAGTGAGACCCTGTTGATTTATGTGGGAAGCACTTCAGGCTTGAGGCCACCACTGCAAGCTGACTCCAGCTTAGTCATTTATAGTCATTATGGCAAATATTGATAAAGCATATACAATATGCCACTCTTATAATAAGTGCAGGGATGTGTGTCATCTTCTGAACATTTTTTTTCTTTACTAAAGAAGATAGTTACTGAAAGAACCAAGCCTGACCTCCACACCACTCCAAAAGTCACCAGTCCTAAGAACTAGGCCATAGATCACCAATTCCAGAAAGAAGACAGTGGAGTCCCCTACCCAAGGAATAGCCTGGAGAAAACCCTGTAATATTTAACCATCACCTCTAGCAATGGCAAATCTGTGTATACTTGAAATTTACCCAGGTGCTCTTTAAAATAGGATGAGTAAAAACACTTACAGTTTGGCTTGGCCCTCCGACCAAACATTTTCCTGCAGACACTCGATATTTGCTAACTGTCAATCAGTCATAGAACTGCCAAGCTGGAATTCCCTGAACTTTGATGTAACCCTAAACAAAAACCTGTCTCTCCCTCGGGTGGATGTTCCACCCTCAACCACTGCATCTGTGAGGGTGTGGGCTCCAGCTTGACCTTGTAATAAAAAGACCCTACTGCGTTTGCATCAGAATCGGCTAATTAGTGGTGTTTGGGGTCATCGAGACTTGGGCATAACATCTTAGGGGCTGATCCACGATCCCCAAGACCCCTGAAGTAAAACGTCCAGGACTGGCCAGTAAATATCTTGTCTGTGTCTGTTTGATTGTGTATGTCTCAGAGTTCCTCTAGTTTCTGTTTCAGGCCTCAAGGCAAATTCTGCAATCTGTGTGGTCAGGAAAGATTAGAGTAAATGCACTGGACAACCGTGGGCCACAGGGGTCCTAGAAAACATTATAGACCACTTTGGAGGGGACAGAAGTGGCCCTGAATTTCTATAAGGGCTAATAGAGCACATCTAGTTTTCTGTGATCTCTTGATCTCTGGATAAGACAAGGTGGATAGCTCCCAAACCACGACCTTACCACTCACCTACTTTTGTTTTTCTCTCCACAGGACAAACAAGATATGTTGTCTGTCGTGTGTGTATTCTTCTACCACACGAGCAACAGTATTTGGCTCTGTGTGTGTCTTTTTGGTTGACTGCCTTGTCTGTCGCTGCCTGACTGGCAACAAGATACAGACTCCTAACCACTGAGATTTAATTCTTGCGCATTTCAGAGAGGCTAGAATCATGCCCCACAGACTCTGGTGATAGCAGTGGTGAGGAGGTGCCAAGGAATGGCTACAGTATGGAGAGTCCCAGAGTTGACACCTGGACCACTGCTCTCCGCTCTGGTCTGGAGAGATTGGCCAATGCTCTCATCTCTGGTCTGGCCTCTGCTCTATCTTCTGGTATGGCAGAGCCGCTGTACTGAGTTTTCTTTTTTCTTCTTCTTCCTTCCTATTTGTGTGCATTATACCTGTACATTCATTTCTTGTATTATGTGTGTGCTTGTTTGTTTGTGATGGTCTCAGTAAGGCTCGTGACCAAACAGCTGTGCAGTATGGTGACTTTGCCTGCCCCATGCTCCAAAAGCTACAAGGTGGGGCAAACCTGGTCACAGGTGGTAGCACGCCTCTGGGTGGGACAGGTGGGAAACAGCCAGGAGTGGGTAGGAAGCACGGGCTCATTTCCACCTGGGTGGATGAGGAGGTCCTGTTGGGAAATATGGCTGGGGAAGGATGATATAGGCATCACCCATGGCTTGGAGCCGTGTCCATCCCAAGGGTTGCTGGCCCCGGGCAGCAGCTCTAGTTGAAATCATGGGGCAGAAGGAGCTTGTGCCACTGCGAAGAAAGCAGCTTGTACAAGCCTGGCCTCCGGGAGAAAAAA
>CM053742.1:81040012-81057964 GCA_028658305.1 Pachyuromys duprasi
TTTTGATTGGCACATAGATTCATTTAGCTTATAATTTATCCTTCTCAGATCTCTGATCACAATGTTGGCTAAGCTAACCCAATAGTAGCTTTGCAGTTAAAGAGCTGACAATGAGATCCATTCTTAGTTCATTGGTCGATTCATTGGCTACTAGGTACTAAATCTCCTATTTGGAAAGGAAAAAAAACAAAAACGTTTCCTTGCTCACAGGCTTCATGTTAACTGCCTGTGCCTTCAGTGATAAAATGGATAAAAATGTAAAGTATGTAAAGCTCTGAGTATATAAAAGTTTAAATTATAAGGATCTAAAAAAATCGCGGCTCTAATAAGATGTTTGAAGGTTAATAAATATAAGTTATGAAAAATAAAACCTCTCTAAAAAAGATGTTTTAAAGTTGGTAAATGCACGGAAGATTGTAGGGCCTAAATAGGTATTTTAAATTGGTAAATGCAAGTTGTAACATGTTTAAGGGTCTAAAATGATTTAAGGTATGTAAATGCAAATTGTGACAATATAAAAATAATTTAAGGCATATAAAATATGAAAGATATTTCACAGTTCTCTCCCCTTATGCTATTTTTGTACTTATGTTGTTGTTAGATTGCAAATGTTCAGAGTTTTGACATTGATCAATAGAGTTCTGATAAGCTGATGGAGCCCTGACTGCTTACTATTCAGCCACAAGCTCGAGATTTTAATTTCCCTTTCTTTGTCTTCTGGAGATAGACTTAAAGGTACTTCTCATTACGCTAAAAACATCTCTGTCTAATGTTTAAATCTCTGACCCAAAGCCATAGCTTATGCTAGGTCTTAATGGCATGGGTCTATTCCTGCTGTCTTGCAGATACCTGTTACTTGCTCTTTCTAAATGAGTACACCCGCCTGATTTTTCCCTTGGTCTTGGGATTCGTCACTTTCCCTAATAACTAGACAAATTTTAACTTCTGTCTCTAGTCTGAATTTTTCTCAGCAGACATTCACCTGGATGACAGACTGCATTCAGTGATAAGCTATGAATTGCACGGTGAGACCTGGACTTGCTGAAAGTTGAAGTAAACCACTCCAGCTGATGTGATGGCTCCTTGTCTCTTCAACTGGATCGCTGGTTACATGGTTTTAATAAGTGCCCCATTGCCTAGCTTTAGACTAGCCTTTCAGCCTTCCTGGGTTCTAATATCTTCATCCTAATGTAAACTTGAAGAAGCTACAGAAGTAGAAAAATTCCCAAACCTTTATCCTACTTAACAGGCTCAAATGCTAAGTCAAAAGGGGCTCCCTGCCATTAGCTATTATCTTGATTACCAGCTTAGCTGGAGCAGGAAAAGGTATTGTTGTACAAAGCCAGAATTATAACAGCTTAAAGGCAGATATTGACAAAGATATTCAATACCTTAAGAACTCAGTCACCCATTTATAAAAAAATTTTGATCCCCCTGGCAGGAGTAGTTTTGCAAAACAGAAGGGGCTTGGATCTGTTGTTTTTCCAGCAGGGCGGGCTGTGTCCAGCCCTTAGAAGAAAAAATGTTTTTATGAAAACCACTCAAGAGTGATTAGGGAATCCTTAGCAGGAGTAAAAGAAAGCCTAGAGAGGCTGAGAAAGAGAAAAAGGATTCCAAAGGATAGTTTGATCCTGGCATATTAGTTCTCCTTGCCTTACTACCCCTATATCCACCCTGATTGGACTGCTACTCATTTCGATTTTAACTTTTGTGCCTTGTATTTTAAATATGTTAGTAGCTATTATGAAGAAACACTTGGGAGCAATACAGTTAAGAGCAATACAGTGAAGGATACACAGATCCCACGGTGGGATGAAAAATCTGGAGGACACCTAAGGATCATATCTGAAAACGCATCCTTGGGACTTAACATGACCATGATGACAGAATGAAAGAACCCCCTTCCTACCCCCAAAGTCACCAGTCCAAGGTACTAGGTCATAGGTCATCAATTCCAGGAAGATTTCAATGGAGTCCTTTACCCAAGAAGAGCCTGGAGAAAACCCATTAATATTTAACCATCACCCCTAGTAACTGCAAATAAGTGAATACCTGAATTTTTATATATTATAATTTATTCACATTGTATCCCAGGTGTAGGTCCCTCTCTCTGTCCCTCCTTATCCTTCCCATCTTCCCTCTTCTCTTTCCATGACTCTCCTCCAATCCATTGATAGGGGAGGTCCTCCTCCCCTTTCCTGTGACCCTAGCCTATTAGGTCTCATCAGGACTGGCTGCATTTTATTCCTTTGTGGCCTGGTAAGGTTTATCCCCACAAGGGGAGGTGATTAAAGAGCCACTGAGTTCATGTCAGAGACAGCCCGTGTTCCCCTTCCTAGGGTAACCACTTGGAGAATCAGGTACTTTGGTCTACATCCGTGCAGGCATATTAGGTTATCTCCATGAATTGTCCTTGGTTGGAGTATCAGTCTCAGAAAAGACCCATGGGCCCAGACTTTTTGGATAAGTTGCTCTCCTTGTGGTGTTCCTGTCCCTTCCAGGTAATTCTATCTTCCCTTTCTTTCATAAGATTCCCTGCACTCTGCCCAAAGTTTGTGTATGACTATCAGCATCAGCTTCTACACCCTGCTGGGTAGAGTCTTTTAGAAACTCTCTTTTGCAGGCTCCTGTCTTATTCCCTGTTTTGTCCCTCTTCTGATGTCTATCAAGTTTGCCTTTCTTAATAAGGTTTCCATATCTTAAAATTTGCAGTTAAAACTAGGAATAGCACTTCCTCAAGATCCAGCTATACCACTCCTAGGCATATATCCAAAAGAGGCTCAAGTACACAATAAGGACATTTGCTCAACCATGTTAGTAGCAGCTTTATTTGTAATAGCCAGAAGCTGGAAACAACCCAGATGCCCCTCAACTGAGGAATGGATACAGAAAATTGTGGTACATCTACACACTACACAATGGAGTATTACTTAGTGATAAAAGCAAGGATATCATGAAATTTGCAGGTAAATGGTGGGAACTGGGAAGGATCATCCTGAGTGAGCTATCCCAGAAGCAGAAAGACACACATGGTATGTATTCACTCATATAGACATATAATATAGGATGAACCTACTAAAATCTATACACCTAAGGAAACTAATCAAGAGGGAGGACTCTGGCTAGAATGCTCAATCCCCAACCAGAAAGGCAAAGCAGATGGCCATCAGAAGAAGAAGAAAACAGGAAACAAGTTAGGAGCTTGTCACAGAGGGCCTCTGCAAGGCTCTGACCTGAAGACTATCAAAGCAGATGCTGAGACTTATGGCCACTTGTTGGGAAGAGTACATAGAATCTCATGAAAGATGTGGGAAATAGAAAGATAGGGAGAGGATAGGAGCTCCACAAGGAGAGCAACAGAACCAAAAAATGTGAGCACAGGGTTCTTTCCTGAGAATGATACTCCAACCAAGTACCATGGAAGGAGAAATCCTAGAACTCCTGCACAGATGTAGCCAATGGCAGTTCAAGTGTCCAAGTGGGTTCCATAGTAATGGGAAGAGGGACTGCCTCTGACATGAACTGATTGGCCTGCTCTTTGATCACCTCCCCCTGAGGAGGGAGCAACCTTACCAGGCCACAGAGGAAGACAATGCAGCCACTCCTGATGAGAGCTGATAAACTAGGATCAGAAAGAAGGAGAGGAAGACCTCTCCTATCAGTAGACTTGGGGAAGGGCATGCGTGGAGAAGAGGGAGGGGAGGGGGAATTGGGAGGGGAGAAGGGAGGGGTTTATGGGAGGATACAAAGTAAATAAAGTGTAATTAATAAAAAGTAAATTTGCAGTCAAATGATGGAAACTAAAAAAGATCATCTTGAGTGAGGTGTCCCATATCAGAAAGACACATACAGTATATATTCACTTAGAAGTGGATATTATACATATAATAGAGGATAAACATAGTAAAATCTGTATACCTAAAGCAGCTTAACAAGAATGAATACTTGAAATTTACCCTGGTGTTCATTACAGTATTATGAGTAAAATAATTATGGTTTGGCTTTGCCCTAGGAGCAAACAATTTCCTTCAGACACCCGATATTTGCTAAGTCAATCAATCATAGATCTGCCAAGCTGGAATTCCCTGAACTTTGATGTAACCCTAAACAAAAATCCATCTCTCCCTACTCTGGGAGCTCTACACTCAACTACTAGTTCAGTGAGGTTGTAGGCCCAAGTTTGAGCTTGTAATAAAAAGACCCTCCTGAGTTTCCATTAGAATTGGCTCCTTGGTGGTTTTTCGGTCTGCAAGACTGGTATAGCAGTACAAACAGGAAAATTGCCTTGAGTTTTAAACACAGGTTTATATATAGCAGCCAGAGATAGTATTGAAAATGAGCCCATTGATTTTTCAGGTCTGTTTTTTTAGTTAGTCACCTCAGTTGTCTGCTGAATAATGGACAGTTGCTCTAATGGTAGATTCTGGAGAACATGGTAAAGGCTCAAGTCTTTAAATGGTATGATATGAACATGTTATATCGTTATGCTTCTACCATTTCCATGCTGTGTGACTTAGAAATAGCTGCTATCTAGTCTATTTTATGAATAGCCAATTAAAAATGAATACACTTCTTTCTGTCCTCATTTACTTCAATTAGAAAAAAATCATGAAAGGTGATTTAAGGATAAATGAGAATATGACAAAAGGAAAGATACTAGACAAATGAGGTTTAGTGTAGTAGTGTTTGAGGTTTGTCACGGCATGCAATTACATATAGAAGGGCATTTGTCAAACTTGTTTGCCTTAAAAAATATCTTGCTTATGCAGAGACTCATAACTGGTAAAATTTGTTGTGAATTATTATATGTGAGTATTTATTCTTAAATGGGACATCTATATGAAGATTTCCCAAGGTTCATGGAATACCACAGAAGAAAAGGTAGAAAGAATCTAAGAGCAATGGGATAGGGGTAGTGCTGTGAAATGCTATCTTTTAGTTATGACATGGCTATTTCACTCATAAGCTCACATCAGTTGGCATTATCGTCACAAGATTAAGATTAAGCCAGTTAAAAATTGAGCATGGATGGGAAAGAATCTCACCAAAGCCCATCCCTAATTAAGGCCTTTTAAAGTTGTTAGCCACTGGAGGAGAGATGCCATTTGTCTTTGGAAATATGGTCACTGATAACTTGCCCATAGCTTAGTAGATTTCTCCATACTTATGCGTATACAGGAAATACTATTTGGATTTAGTATGTTAAAAAATGAAAATTAAAAACAGAACAAAAAGGATGTGAATCTGGGAGGAAGGTATTTTGGGTGGGGTACTGGAAGGAGCTAAATGTGGAAGCGGGTAATAGACATGATCAAATACACATACACATTATACATTCATATATATGCACATATATATGCATGTATATATGTGTGTGCATACATATACATGTGTGTATATACTTATATATCTGTATATATATGCAGAAGAAACACTATTTGAGACATAGGAAAATCATGAAGACCTTCTCTAAGATAGTAACATTTAAGAAGAAACTTGTAAGATAATGATATTAGTTGCAGACTTTATGTACACAAAGGGAATGATAATTTTAAAGACCCTGAGGTGGTAAACATGCTTGAAATGATTAATACATAGGCAAAAGTGGCAAGGATTATTTTCACAGTGACATAGGTAGAAGAATTGCAAGTAAAAAGGGTTACAAGGAACTTGACATCACAGCAATTGAAGGATATGACTCACCCTGTTATTACTGCCAGCTTGTGTTGGTGGGGTCAAAGTGTTTCACTCAGCTTCTTATTATAACCCTGAGGTGAGAGACCTCGCCTTGCTCTTGGTAACATGAAAGTTTTAATTTATTTTGAGATAACTGTAGATACTAAGCTGGCCAGAAGAATACCGTAGTACTGTTTCCAGATGAACACCACTGACATCTGTTGAATGGGGAGACACTTTGCTACTTCAAGATGGTAGTAAATGCTCTGGCTTTCAACATGACTTCCACTGACACTCACTGGCAGGGCTGGAAGATAGAGGAATACTTTGTAGCTACTTGCCAAAGTGAAATCTCAGCCTCCTGCTAGGCTTCCACTGATATCTTAGTGTTATGCTTAATGGCATGTAATTATTGACAAAAGTCTCCAGATTACATTTGGCCTTGTTTTTTTAGCAGTCTGGTAGGAAGGAATGGGCCATGTCATTATAGGAGAGTGAGGATATAAACTTTGATCCCCAAATAACACTAACTTGCAAGGGTAGGATAAAATTACAGTGTTTCTATTTTGGCTCAGGTAATAAAAATATTTCTCACAATATTTGTATTGCGATGTTTTTTGCTGAGATTGTCCCTCACTTCCCATTTTGCCTTGAAACAAACAAACAAGCAAGCATGCAAGCAAGCAAATAAACAAACAGGCTTTTCATGAGAGATTTTATGATCGGTCCTCATTGCAATTTGTGTTGTTAGCTTTTTCTGTCACCCAACCTTCACCATTTAAGTAGCATGGCGGGGGGTTAATTGGATAAACAATATCTTTCTTAACACCTATCATTGGGAGGCTTCTGTGGCCATACACACTTAAGCTAGAGTTCTAAAACATCACTAAAACTTGTTTAATCATCAAAAAATCATTAAATCTGTCAGAACCTTGTTTTTTTTCTTTATAAGATGAAGATTATAAAGGGAAAATACCAGCTAAGAATATTATGAGAGGTATTTTTAATAAAATACAGAGTATAGATGCACATGACTGTGTTGGGTATCAACTTACATAAGATTGTCTTACTAAGCTTTTCTTTTTTATCTGCTGTGAGAAACACCATTACCAAAAAAAACTTTTGGAGAAAAGGGTTTGTTTCCCTTACATGTCTACATCCATCTCTGAGAAAAGTCAGGGTAGGTGTAGTAGCAGGAAACTGGAGACAGCAATTGAAGCAGACTCTGTTGGTCTCTTTGTGGAACTCCATTCTCCTCATGGTCTTTATATCTCAGCCTTTTTCCATGAGATTCCTTGTACACTGCTCAAAATTTGGCTATGAGTCTCAGCATTTGATTTGATACCCTATTGGATAGATTCTTTCAGACACCCTCTGTAGTAGGTTCCTACCCTGTTCCCTGTCTTCTCCCTCTTCTGATGTCTATATTGTTTGCCCTTCTGAGTGGGGATGTCCTCCTTGTTGTTTAGCTTTTTTAGTAAGGTAGATTTTAGTATGTTTATGCTATATTATATGTCTAATATCCACTTATAAGTGGGTGTATATCATGTGTGTCTTTATGCTTTTGGGTTACCTCACTCAGGATGATCTTTTCTAGTTCCACACATTTGCCTGCAAATTTCGTGATTTTCTTGTTTTTAATTGCTCAGTAGTATTCCATTGTGTACATGTACCACAATTTCTATATCCATTCCTCCACTGAGGGACATCTGGGTTGCTTCCAGATTCTGGCTATTAAGAATAAAGCTACTATGAATAGAGTTAAGCAAATGTGCTTGTTGTATGGATGAGCAGGAGGCCCTGCAGAGACCGATGCTCCAACAAAGGACCAGGCATTGAAAAGACCTAGATCCCCTGCTCAGACGTAGCCCAAAGGCAGTTCAGTCTTAATGTGACTGCCTAGTAAGGGAAGCATGCATGGACTGTCTCTGACATGGACTCAGATCCTGGCTCTTTGATCATCACCTCCTTTGAGGGGAGTGATTGCAGCCTTGCCAGGGCACAGAGGAAGACAACACATCCAGTCCTAATGAGAGCTAATAAGCTATGGTTGTAGTACAGGAGGAGCACCTCCCTTACAAGTGTACTAGAGGAGGGGCATAAGGGAATAAGTGGGAGGAAGGGTGGGACTTGGAGATGAGATGAGGGAGGGGGATGTAGCCAGGATAAAAAAATGAATCAAGGACCATGTATGGTTATAACCTAGAACTCCTGCTTGTATGTAGCAAATGGTAGCTCAATACCCAAGTAGGTATACTAGTAAGGGGAATAGGGACTATTTTGGACATGATCTCAATGTCTGGCTCTTCGACCTTCCTGCCCCCCTGAGGGAGGAGCAGCATTGCTAGGCCACAGAAGAGGACATTGCAGCCATTCCTGAAGAGACCTGATAAGCTAGAGTTAGATGGAAGGGGAGGAGGTCTTCCCCTATCAGTGGACCTGGAAAGGTGCAGGGAGGAGATGAAGGAGGGAAGGGGGTGATAAGGAGGGAATGAGGGAGGGGGCTGCGGCTGGGATACAAAGTACATTACCTGTGATTAATATAAAATAAAAGTGAAAAATGAATTAATTGTAATAAATAATAAATCGAAAGAAAGAAAATGCAGGGGGATGCAAAATGGAGGTGCCAGGAGGACAGTTTCTGAACAGCAGGACAGCAGGGACTGCACAGTGAACAACAGGTAGAACTCTGGGCCCTAAAACATCAGTGATTGTGTTTCCCAGGTGAGAGGGAATCCCATGGTGTGGGAATCAATTGGGTTCAGGTCACCCAGATAAACCCCAGAAGAGTTCCCAGGTCCCAGCAAGCACTCAGTCACGTTCCCAGAGCCACAAGCCTTCGTGTTCTGATCATCATCCCAGACTGAATGTGGGCCCCACAACACCACAGACTGGGATTTCGAGTAGAGAGAAAACCCCATGGTGAAGGAAGCAATCAGGACCAACCTCAGTTCACACAAACAACCCCTGGAAAAAGTCATTGGGTCCTGCAGTTACTCAGCCCCCAGCCCAGAGTAGGGTGCTCAGCTGCAGGCCTAGAGACTGCTATGTGCCCAACTCACCATCCCAGACAGAACTGTGGGCCCCAGGGCAGCAGAGACTGGGTTTCTCTGTCGGGAGGAAACATCACAGTGAGGGAAACATCAGGTTCGACCTCAGGGCACTCAGCTCCTCTCACTCTTGAAAAGTTGTTGAGAAAAGTTCCCAGGTTCCTGCAGGTGCCCAGGCACCCAATTGCCAGCAAGGCAGACAAACTTACCTGTGCTTGCAGGATCTACTCACCATCCCAGACAGAACTGTGGACCCCTAAACATCACAGATTGGGTCTTCCTGTTGGGAGGAAATCCCATGATGGGGGAAATATCAGGTCCAACATCAGGATATCCAGCTCTAGAAACGTTTCTGGTTTCCCACAAGCTCCAGGCTCTAGCTTCCTGCTGCACATGAGTGCTGTGATCACCTGCCACTGATCACTGATAGGGTACTGGGGACACAGAGCTCCAACCTCAGACCTACAGAAGCCTGAGAGCCACTGGATCAGCCCCAAGATATTGTTTCAAGTTGGAGCCAGTTTTCCCTAGCTAAAGTGAGGAAACCCATTGGGGCGCCCTGGTTCTTCAAGAGGGCTACTCCCAGCAAACACAGTGTAAGAGCAGCAGAAGCTCACTAAATTCAGAGCAAGAAACACACAAAGAGGGCAACTATCTCCATGACGACTCCTAGTAAAAGGAGAGCCCCACTTACTAGCAATGACCACAGTGACCACAGAGGGCCCTACTCCTGAGGTGAGCTGTGGAAATTTCTGAGAAGCACTGCCATTCAGATGACCAAACCCAAAAAGCAGAGGAGGCCTCCTTCAGAGCCCTGCCAAGGGGATTCTCCCCACCCCAGGATTCCAGCAGGCACCAGAAATTAAAAGGCAACACCTGAGACAGCCAGATGGGTAGATGCCAGTGTAAAAGCACAACCAACAAAAGGCAAAGTAATATGGCATCTCCAGAACCCAGGGGCAAGTAACCCTAGACACCATAACATAAGTAAAATTCAAGAAGATGGCCTTACATCTATGCTAAAGAAGAGGATAATGGAAGAAACAAATAAAATGTGTGAAGAATTAGAGGAAAATAAAGTCATACAGATTATGGCCATCAGTAACGAAATACAGGAAGATACAGCCTAAAAGTTTGTGGCATTCAGAGAGGAAATCACTGAAAGAAATAAAATAAACAGAGGAACTTTCAAACAAACAGGTGAAGGAATTGAAGGAAAAACAGTAAAATACAGACAGACAGGTGAAGGTAACCAACAAAATGGTTCAAGATCTGAAAACAGAACTGGAAAAATTAAAGAAAACACAAACGAAGGGAATCAGGGAGAGGAAGAACTTAGGAAAATAAAAAGGAACTACAGAGGTAAGCATAACCAACAGACTATAAGAGATGGAAAAAAGAATTTCAGTTGTGCAAGATACAGTGGAAGAACAATGTTCCAAAAAAGAAAATAAGTATAAAAAATTCCTGACACAAACTGTCAGAGAAATGCAAGACAACATGAAAAGACAAAACTTGAGCACAATTGGAATAGAGGAAAAGAATATTCCTGTCTCGAAGGCCCAGAAAAGATTTTCAACAAAATCATAGAAGAAAATTTCCCCAATTTAAAGGACAGGCCTAGAAGCATACAAGAGGCCTAAAGAACCCCTAATGAATTGGACCCAAATAGAAAATCTTCTCACTACATAATAATCAAAACAGTAAGTATAAAGAACAAAGAAAAATATTAAATGCTGCAAGGGAAAAAGGCCAAGTAACATATGATGGCAAAAACATCAGAACCACACCTGACTTTTCAACTGAGACTATGAGAGCCAGAAGGGCCTGGACAGATATAATGCAGACCCTAAGAGAACACAGATGTCAGCCCAGGCTACTATACCCAGCAAAACTCAGTCCTCATACACAGAGAAAACAAGATATTCAATGACAAAAACAAATTTCAACAATACCTATACATAATTCCAGAGTTACAGAAGACACTAGAAGGAAAAATACAACCCAAGAAAACTAACTACTTTCAAGAAAACACAGGAAATAAATAACCTCACTACAGCAAAACTAAAAGTAGCCAAGTACTCAAGTATTCAGGGGTTATTCAATATGTATGGAAATCCATCAATGTAATCTACCCTATAAACAAACTAAAAGAAAAAAAAACTTATGATAATCTCCTTAGATGCTAAAAAATCATTTGATAAAATCCAACAGCTATTCATGTTTAAAGTTTTGGAGAGATCAGGGATTCAAATACTTACCTAAACATAGTAAAGACTATATAGAGCAATACTATAGCCAACATGAAAGCAAATGGAGAGAAACTTAAAAAAATCCCACTGAAATCAGGGAAAAGCAAGGCTGCCCACTCTCTCAATCAATTCAACATAGCTCTTAAAGTCCTTGCTAGAGCAATAAGAATGTTAAAGGAGACTAAGGGAACAAATTAGAAAGTAAGAAGTCAAAGTATTTGCAGATTATATGATAGTATACATGAGTGACCCCACTAATTCTACCAGAGAACTCCTTCAGCTTATAAACACCTTTAACAAAGTGGCTGGATACAAAATTAACTCAAAAGAATCAGTAGCCCTCCTGTATACAAGAGACAAAATGGCTGAGAAAGAAATTAGGGAAACAACACCCTTCACAATAACCACAAAAGACAGAAAGTACCTTGGTGTAATTCTAACCAAGCAAGTCAAAGACTTGTATAAAAATAAATTTCCAGTCTCTGAAGAAAGAAATAGAAGAAGATATCAGAAGATGGAAAGAGCTCCAATGCTCATGGCTTGTCAAGATTAACACAGTAAAAATGGCCATCTTACCAAAAGCAATCTACAGATTCAATGCAATTCTTATCAAATTACCAACACAATTCTTTACACACCTGGAAAGAAAAATTCTGAACTTCATGTGGAATAACAATTAACCCACAATCACCAAAACAATCCGTTACAATAAAAGATCTTGCTTTTATTTTTAAGAGGTTGCTCCATTCCTGATCTCACGGTGTACTATAGAGCAATAGTAATAAAAACTGTATGGTACTGGCATAGAAACAGATTGGTGGATAAATGGAATGGAATTGAATACCCAGAAATAAACCCACACACCTATGGAGACTCGATTTTCTAACCAGACATATATATACAAAAATATAAATTGATCCACACTCATTACCCTGCACAAAACTAAACTCCAAGTGGATCAAAGACCTCAATATAAAACAAACAAACAAAAACACTGTAAAACTATTAGAAGAAAAAGTGGGGGAAGAGCCTTGAACTCATTGGCACAGAATACAACTTCCTAAAGAGAACACCAACAGCACAGGCTCTAAGAACAATAATAAATACATGGAACCCCATGAAACTGAAAAGCATCTGTAAAGCAAAGGACACTGTCATCAGAACAAAATGACAGCCTACAGAGTGAGAAAGGATCTTTACCAACCCTATTAGCCCTCTGACACAGGGCTAATATCCAGCATATATAAAGAACTCAAGAAGTTAAACTGCAACAAATCAAGTAATCCACTTTAAAAAATGGGGTACGGAGCTAAACAGAGAATTCTCAATAGAGGAACATCGAATGGTAGAGAAACACATAAAGAAAGGTTCAACAATCTTAGCTATCAGGGAAATGCAAATCAAAACGACCCTGAGATTTCACCTTAGACCCATCAAATGGCTAAGATCAAAAACTCAAGTGACAACACATGCTGGAGAGGATACAGAGAAAGGGGAACCCTCCTCCATTGCTGGCGGTAATTTAACTTGTACAACCACTTTGAAAATCAATCTGATGCTTTGTCAGATAGTTAGGAATAATGCTACATCAAGATCCAGCTATACCACTCCTAGGCACATATCCAAAAGATTCTCAATTATACAACAAGGACATTTGCTCAACCATGTTTGTAGCAGCTTCATTTGTAATAGCTCAAAGCTAGAAGCAACCCAGATGCCCCTCAGTTGAGGAATGGATTCAGAAATAGTACTACATTTAAACAATGGAATACTACTCAGCAATTAAAATCAAGGAAATCATTAAAATTGCAGGCTAAGGGTTGGAACTAGAAAACATCATCCTGAGTAAGGTATCCTCAAAGCAAAAAGACACACAAGGTATATCTTCACTCATAAGTGAATATTAGACACATAATATAGGATAAACATATGAAAACTTGTACCCCTTAAAAAGCTAAGCAAGAAGGAGGTCTCTGGGTAAGATGCTCACTCCTTATTCAGAAAGGCAAGGGGGATGGACATCAGAAGAGGGAAAAACAGGGAACAGGACAGGAGTCTACCATAGAGGGCTTCTCAAAGATTCTACTCTGCATGGTATCAAAGCAGATCTTGAGACTCATAGCCAAATTTTGGGCAGAGTGCAGGGAATCTTATGAAAGAAGGGGGAGATAGAAAGACCTGGAGGGGACAGGAGCTCCACATGAAGAGCAGCAGAAAAAAATAATCTGGACACAGGGGTACCTTCTGAGACTGATACTCCAACCCAGGACCATTCATGGAGATAACTTGGAACCCCTGCAGAGATGAAGCTCATGGCTGTTCAGTGTCCAAGTGGATTCCCTACTAGTAAGAATAGGGGCTGCCTCTGACATGAATTCAGTGGCCTCCTCTTTGATCACCTGTCCCTCAGGGCGTGCAGCCTTACCAGGCCACTCCTGATGATACCTGATAGACTAGGATTAGATGGAAAGGGAGGAGGACCTCCCCTATCAGTGGACTAGGGGAGGGGCATGGGTGGAGAAGAGAGGGAGGGTGGGATTGAAAGGAGAAGAGGGAGGGAGCTACAGGTGCAATGCAAAGTGAATAGACTGCAAGTAGTTAAAATAAAAATAAAATATTTGTAAAAGAAGAAAAGAAAGAGGCAAGCAAGCAGAGGCCATAGTGGAATGCTTCTTACCGGTTTGTTCTCCATGTTTTACTCACTTTGTCCTCTTCTACAAACCAGGAACACCTGCCCAGGAGCAGTACCACCTACGCTGAGGTAGGTCCTCCTATGTCAACCATTAATTAAGAAAATATTCCACAGGCTTCCTACAGGCTAGTCTGAGAGGGGTCTTTTCTTAATTTTGGCTCCTTCATAGATACTCTAGACTGTGCCTAATTGACAAAAAATTTAATCGTTACAGTAATCAACACATACTAATGTGCAATTCCACTCCATCGCCACCGTAGTGTTACTTAGAAATGAACAATTAAGTAATGGAATCTGCTACCACTAGAAACCACAGGATAAACGCTTAGCCACTAATATAATGATTAATAATCATCTAAAAATTTCCTGTTTGATGCTTTAATGACTTTACTGCTCTGATCCACCTGTTCACAGATCTAGTTTCCTCCATGTCCTACTAGGTTAGAGTGGGAGTTCATTTTCCTTGACTAACACAGGCCCACAGTGACCTCATCTCCAGAGCTGACAAAGTTGATGTTTATATATTAACCATTTTTGTACCTCTAACTCTATGAATACATTTGTTGATTTAATTTTCTTTACTATAGCAGCATTCCTAATTTTAATCAAGTACGAATTGAAGATCTGGCACATTTTCTCATACCCAGAAACAGGAAGAGTCTCACCATAGTCCCCAGCCTATTAACTAATAGCAATTGCCAAGCAATCAATATTTTATTCATTGCTAATTTAATATTTCTCACTTTGGCCTATCCTGCTACTTCCTTTTCCTAACATTTCTTTATCCAAACACAGACTGTACTGATTTCCCAGCTCTTCTTTCTTTGGTCTGGTTCTTATTAAATTTTTATTTTTTATATTAATTGCAGTTTATTTACTTTGTATCCCAGCTGTAGCCCCCTACCCTTCCTCCCTCATCCCCTTCCTGCCCCTCTCTAAGTCCACTGATAGGGGAGGTCCTCCTCCCCTTCCATCTGACCCTAGCTTATCAGGTCTCATCAGGACTAGCTACAATGTCCTCCTCTGTATTCTAGCTAGGTTGTTCCTCCCATGGAAGGTGGGGAGGTCAAAGAGCTAGTCACTAAGTTCATGTCAGAGATAGTCCCTGTTCCCCTTACTAGGAAACCAACTTGGACACTGAGCTGCCATGTGCTACATCTGAGCAGGGTTTATAGGTTATATCCATGCATGGTCCTTGGTTGGAGAATTAGTCTCAGAAAAGACCCCTGTGCCAGATATATTTGGTCCTTGTGGAGCTCCTGTCCTCTCCAGGTCTAACTAACTCTACCTTCTTTCATATGATTCCCTGCACTCTGCTCAAAGTTTGGTTATGAGTCTCAACATCTGCTTTGATACACTGATAGGTAGAGTCTTTCAGAGACCCTCTATGGTAGACTCCTGTCCTGTTTCTTATTTTCTCTTACTTCCAATGTCCATTTCATTTGTCTTTCTAAGTGATGATTGATCATCCTACCCCAGGTCCTCCTTCTTGTTTATCTTCTTTAGGTGTAAAGATTTTATTATATTTATCCTTTCTTATAGGTCTAATATCCACTTTTAAGCGAGTATATACCGTGTGTCTTTCTGCTTCTGGGATACCTCACTCAGGACGATATTTTCTAGATCCCACCATTTGCCTGCAAATTTCGTGATTTCTTTGTTTTTAATTGCTGAGTAGTATTCTATTGTGTAAGCGTATCACAATTTCTGTATCCATTCCTCCATTGATGGACATCTGGATTGTTTCCAGGCATAGAAACACAATGGTGGATCAGTGGAACTGAATAGTAGACCCAGAAATAAACCCACACACCTATGGAGACTTGATTTTTTACAAAGAAGCCAAAACCATTCAATGCAAAAAAGACAGCGTCTTCAACAAATGGTGCTTGACCAACTGAATGTCTACATACAGAAAAATGCAAATACATCCATACTTATCACCCTGCACAAAAGTAGAGTCCAAGTGGATCAAAGACCTCAACATAAAACCAAACACATTAAACCTTTTAGAAGAAAAAGTAGGGAAGAACCTAAAACTCATTGGCACAGGGGACTACTTCCTGAACAGAACACAAACAGCACAGACTCTAAGATCAAAAATCAATAAATGGGACCTCTTGAAATTGAAAAGGTTCTGCAAAGCAAGACACTGTTGTGAGAACAAAACAACAGCCTACAGACTGAGAAAGGATCTTCACCAACCGTATATCTGATGGAGTGCTAATATCCAGAATATATAAAGAACTCAAGAAGCTAAAAAGCAACAAATCAAGTAATCCACTTAAAAAATGGGGTGCGGAGCTAAACAGAGAATTCTCGGTGGAGGAATATACAATGGCAGAGAAACACTTAAAGAAATGCTTGATCAAAGATGGCTGCCAGGAGAAGACACCCTGTCTGAGGAGTAGGACAGCAGAAACAAGGCAGCTACCAGGAGACTGAACTCTGGAACCTAAAACACCAGCATTTGTGATTGCCAGGTGAGCAGAACTCCTACAGCGAGGAAATCAAGTGGGAAAATCCTAGGGACACCCAGTTATTCCCCGGAAAATCTCCGGATGACCAGCGGCGAACAGCTCTAATCTGAAAGAGCAGCCATGCTGGGCGCCCGCAGCTGCAATACCAGACTGGGTCTCACAGCCTTTGGGCCAGACGGAGGAGGAACTGGATACCGTTTTGACTGACCTGCACTGCGGGTCTGCCAATAACCACCTCAGTCCGTGTGTGAGTCCACAGGCCAGTCAGAGAAAGACCCAGCGGGCATACAGCAGGTGCACACCAATCGCGTCCACCGGATGCCACCTCAGTCCCTGTGTGTGTATGTGTGTACACGAACCAGACTGAGAGGACCTAGGCGACTGTTTTGAGTGGCCTGCACACTGCAGGGCACTTCAACCAGCGGGCATTCAGCAGGTGCACACCAATCGTGTCCACTGAAAACACCTCAGACTGAGAGGGCCTAGGAGACAGTTTTAACCAGCCTACACGCTCTGGTCAGCCTGCGACCATCTCAGTCCATGTGTGTGTCCACGGGAAACTCTGAGAAGGCCTTGGGCACCATTTCAGACAGGCCTGCATACAGCGGATGCACATTGCTCTGCAACACCTGCAACAAATCCAGACCCACTGTGTGTACCCCGAATATCATCTCAGACCGTGGTGCACAGGCCCTGACCCTGAAGGAGGCACCAAGTCTCCAGGGGAGATCCCTTACAAGCAACAGGGCAGCGCGCAGAGCCCCCAGCTGACATCTCAAAACGGGACACTCAGCATCTAGCACACAGTGAGGAGCAAAGGCTCCAGACCAGAAGGGTGACCAGCCTGTGGTACTCACAGCTTCTAGCACAGAGGACGAAGCCTGGCACACAAAGCCCACAACAGGGTTCAACTGAGACAACACACACTAACAAGCCACCAGAACTCCCTGATCTTCTTGAAGAATACTCCTGACACAAGAGATTGACAGTTCCAGTCTGAAGTTCAGCCTTAAAGCACAAACAGCTCTTTGATTATATATAAACAAGTGCCCAGAAATCGGCGAAAGAACTCACCCAACAAAAATCAGGACACCATGGCCCCACCAGAAACACCCATAAGCAGTGAAGATTTTAATTCAGCAGAGACACAGGAAAATTAAATTAAAACTATGATTATGCAGATATTGGAGGAACAAAAAGAGAGACAAGAAGACGAAAGGAACAAGGCCCTCACCTCAAAGATTTGGAGAAGAATTTAACTGCCCACATAGAGGAACAATTAAAGATAAACAGAGAGAAAACAACCAATATAGGAGACACAGTCAATCAGTTGAAAGAAACGGTACAAAGCATGAAAACGGAATTAGAAACTATAAAGAAGAGACAAAGGGAGAAGAACCTGGAACTGGAGAACTTAGAGAAAAGATCAGGAACCACAAAGGTAAGCATCAACAATAGAATACAAGAGATGGAAGAGAGAATCTCGGGAGCTGAGGATACGCTGGCTGTAATGGACTCCTCACTCAAGGAAAAAAGAAAATTGGAAAACTCCCAAGCACAAAACATCCAAGAAATTAAGGATGCTATCAAAAGACAAAACCTAAGAATAATTTGAATAGATGAAAAAGAAGACTCCAGGCTCCAAGGACCGGAAAATATTTTTAAGAAAATCATAGAAGAAAATTTTCTGAACTTAAAAAAAGAAATGTCCATCAACATACAAGAAGCCTACAGAACACCAAATAGACTAGACCAGAAAAGAAATACCTCTGGTCACATTATAGTCAAAACACTAAACCTAC
>CM053742.1:81058464-81075455 GCA_028658305.1 Pachyuromys duprasi
TAGGATGCCACATGCTGCAGTCATCCCTTGCATTTCCTCCTTCCCTCTGCCCTCTCATGCTGACCCTCGGAAGAGAGGTGGGCACCACCACGGTGGAAGTTCACCATTTTTTCTCCCGGAGGCCAGGCTTGTACAAGCTGCTTTCTTCGCAGTGGCACAAGCTCCTTCTGCCCCATGATTTCAACTAGAGCTGCTGCCCAGGGCCAGCAACCCTTGGGATGGACACGGCTCCAAGCCATGGGTGATGCCTATATCATCCTTCCGCAGCCATATTTCCCAACAGGACCTCCTCATCCACCCAGGTGGAAATGAGCTCGTGCTTCCTACCCACTCCTGGCTGTTTCCCACCTGTCTCACCCAGAGGCGTGCCACCACCTGTGACCAGGTTTGCCCCACCTTGTAGCTTTTGGAGCATGGGGCAGGCAAAGTCACCATACTGCACAGCTGTTTGGTCACCAGCTTTACTGAGACCATCACAAACAAACAAACACAATGCAAGAAATAAATGTGCAAGTACAATACGCACAAATAGGAAGGAAGAAGAAAAAAGAAAACTCAGAACAGCGGCTCTGCCAGACCAGAGGACACAGCAGAAGCCAAGCTCTGTCAGAACAGAGACCAGAGCAGTGGCAGAAGTGCCAACCCTGGGGCTCTGTATATTATAGCCATCCCTTGGCACCTCCTCCTGACTTCCATCACCAGAGCCTGTGGAACATGGTTTGAGCCTCCCTGAAATGGGCAAGAGTTAAATCTACGTGGTTAGAAGAAATATGTACCGTGTCATCAGTCAGTACCGGTCACAAGAAAAGAGGCTGTGACAGACATGATATTCAACCAGAAAGATACACACATGGTCAGACAACTACTGTGGAAAAGCCGTACCATGGGAGCTATCCACCTTATCCTTATTTAGTGATCCAGAGATCACAGAGAACTGGAGGTGCTATATCAGCCCTTATAGAATTTTGGGGACACTTCCATCCCTTAATAGGGGTCTAGAATGTCTTCCAGGCTCCCTGTGGCTCATGGTTGTCTACTGCATCTGCTCTAACCTTGCCACACCACACAGATTACAGATTTTGCCTTGAAGTCTGACAGAAACTAGAGGAACACTGAGACAGACATAGACAAACAAACATAGACAAGACATTTACTGGCAGGTCGTCCACTTGTTGATTCTGGGGTGGGGGTAGGCATGGTCCTGAGTGTCTTGGGAATCATAGGTGAGCCCCCCAAGATGTTATGTCCAAGTCTCAGGGAGCACAAAGAACACCAAAGAGCCAATTCTGATGCAAATGCAGTAGAGTCTTTTTTATTTTGAGCTTCAGCTCAGGCCCACACCCTCACTGACAATAGTCACTGATTAACTGTTGCTTGAGGTGATGGTTAAATAAACTGGGTTTTCTCCAGGCTCTTCCTTGGGCAGGGGACTCCCTTGTCTTCTTCCTGGAACTGGTGACCTATGGCCTACTTCCTGGGTTGGTGGCTTTTTGGAGTAGGGATAGTCAGGCCTGGTTCTTTTAGTATCAGTCCTTCTGGGACTTGTAATTCTTCCATATCCTTTGTTATCCTACCTCTTAGACCATAGTACAGTATTCTAACAAACCAAACCATGCTCTATTCAAGCTCCATGAGTGAGAAATCCATATATTTCTAACTAGATTTCACTATATAAAGTATCCAGGAATTATCAAACATAGATGAACACTTAAAAACATTTTAATCAATATGGCATTCTGCCTAAAATTGAAAATAAATGTCACTTTAGATAGATTACCCAGAGATCATGATGTTGGAATCATAAAACTGCTTCCCTGTCTTAGGACTTTTTAGCTATAAGATGTGTTGATTCAGGAAAAAGATAGACTGAATCACACATGGCAGAGATCTCACAGGGGTAGGTATTTCCTCCCATGAAGAAAAGACTCTTAGACATTCCCTATCATCTAAGGAAGGACTGTTACAAGTCAATTGCTTGTTTCACCACTCTGCCATTCCTTTCTGCTCTGATTACAGGTTCTACCGAAAGACACGCATTGGGGGCCTTCAAGACCAAGAATGCATCCCTTGTACAAAGCAGACTCCTTCTTCTGAGGTTCAGTGTGTGTATCTACTTTTCTCTCTGTTTTTCCCCAAACCTCTGTTTGTCAAGAAAATCAATAAATTTCTTTATTCTTGCAGAAGGAAAATCCTCATTAGCAGTCCTTTCTTTGGAGTACTGATTGAGAAAAGGCAATTACCTATGATTAAATCCCAACTTTCCAGCATTCAGATCATTGGATCTCATTTTCCTTTTATTAAAAATTTTATCTAATGAAAAAACATATTTTTCATACTTTGTGAGCTACTTGGCTATGTTTTGTGGAGTAATGAATGGTACAATGTATTTGTAAAATAGTATCTCTACACTAATTAATTGTTATTATATTCAATAAATTTGGTATATGGAAATCCTTAGGTCTGAGCCCATATCAGAAGCTGAAAAAAAGAGTTAGAATATAGTCTATGCCTAAGTCAATAGACATTTACTTATTTATCTGATTTCCTGTAATTGCTATCTATCTTCTCACATACTCTTTAAATTATTAGTGTATTCCTTAAAATAATGACATATAAAACAGACTTATCAAAAAATAAGTATTAGCATAAGCTAAAGTCCTATATTAGCTGAGATTCCTAGATAATAAATCCCAAATTTTTGTATACTTTTCTCACATTTTTAAAAGAACAGACAGTATAAACTTCTCTCTTAGATATTTTCTGATTCTTCTGTCATTTTCTCCACAGAAAAAGTTTTCTGAACAATTAAGCTTTTTGCTAGGCTTATATATAGATCCATGCTTCTGTCATGTGTTGTGTTTGCTAGACCAGTTATTGTCCAGATCCTTGTTACAGAAGGAAGTGGTTAAGATGTTTCAGCTCTTAACTGGCTCAATCTGGAAGTGACACATATGAGTTCCACTCAAAATTCCTTGGCCATGAGTTTGCTGATAACTTTACCATAAGGTAAAAAATACAGACAGTATTTGTATTTGTAGAAAATACAGACAGTGTATGGTTAATTCCTGGGCATATTCCTCTCCTATAATCTCCATTACTGTTTAAATGTTTGTATGAATTCATGTATGTTCATATTCTTATACAATATATGCTACTACTTTGTATTTTATAACATTTTCTAAAAATGTCACCAAGCTATTCTTTCTTTACTTTGTTTTTCTCCTCTGGATTATTGATATTAATCAATGAAAGATTTTCATGATGTCTTAGGAGAAAGCATGGTTTTCTGATCTTACTGATGCAATATTTACTGATGAGCATTTTAATTTAGTTATATTTTTAGGTTATATTACTAAACATAGTATCAGTGAACCACAATGCAGCATCTTTTCGTTAGTCATGCTAGTTTATACCATGCTTGCAGCATATGAACAGGGGTGGTATAAATTCATTCATTATAATTTTATCTATTCTCAGATAAGAACATACCAGCCCTGACAAAGATGACCTAAAGAAGAAAATGTGGTCTAAGAAACTGCAGGCCCCTTGTCAAAACGAGTTCTAACTGTCCATTTGCACTGATCTCATCCATTGTTTTGTTATTGTTGTTGTTTCACAGGTACCTTCCAGTTGAGTTTAGTGAAGGTAGATGCACACACTATTGCTCCTAAGGAAGCCACACTTGTCGCACTGGTGGGCAGTCTTCTAGTGGTATTTTCCTTTGCCTTCCTTGGCCTCTTCTTCCTATATTGCAAGCATATCTTCAACAGACATTGTCAATGTGGTAAGTGTGTCTCCTTAACATTCCCCATGAATCTTTTTTGGTAAAAGAGGAAGTTTTTATGAGACTGCAAGGTAATGGGCCTTCCCTGCCACACTGAAAAATTTTAGGAATGATGCTCTGTTTTCATATAAGAACTATCCCGATAGCATCAAAAAAACATGGGAAGTCAAAAGGGCTGCAGTATACCTGTAAGTTAAATAGACTGTTTTATTAGATTTTAAGCGTTCATGGGGAATTTTCCTTTATGCGAAATCACTTGGTAAAGGAATCTAGAGACCAAACATCTAACAAATTTTAAATCATAATGTAACTCAAATTATCTAAATTCTTTGGATTTACTTACTTTATCTTCAAAATGATGAATAAGTTTGGGTAAGTTTTAATAACCATTTCCTAACTTGTTATATATATATATATTTATATATATTACATACATTAATGTAATCTAATATAATCATGTATATGTGTACATATGTATATATATTAAAAGGTTTTGAAACATAAGTATTGAAGAGAATTTAGCTATACTTGAAACATGATTAATAAAAGTTGATGAGATTTGTAGTAAATGTTAATATAGTAATTTACCAGAATGTGATATCTGAAAGCATAGTATTTAACCAATATTCTTATACTTTTTGGTCCTCCAAAATACTGCTGCTCAAAGAGATCTAGCCAAAACCATAAGAGATGGCTATGCAAAACTCAAAAAGATAGTCATGTTTGAAGTCTTGATATTATTGTTACTTGTTTTCAACTTCATCTCCCAGCCAATAGTGTAAGACAGAAAGTATATATTCATTAAGGGGCAAATATGGAAGAGGTAGGATCATCAGGACTAAGTAAGACAGACTTTCAGACAAGAATACCAGTGTCCAGTGAAGCTGCAGTACAATTAAGGGGACCGAGAACTAAACATGGACAAACAAAGAAAAAACAAAAGTACCTCAGACTAATAAATAGACCTGTAATAGTAAAGGAAAATGCAGAGTTTACCAGATACAAAGACTCTCAGGATTTCCTAACGGAAACTGTGGCAACTTTGTTTGATTTAGCTTCACTCTGTTTATGTTGGAAAAAAAATCTATCTTAGGTAGACCTCACTTAGTCAGTTTGGATCTGGAGCCTACTAATGATTTATTTGTGTGTTCTAAGTGTTTAAGCAAAGATGAATTTAGCATTTCATGAGATGTAGTATTCCCCTCTTGATTCTCAATGACTCTTATTCAACTCCACTTTGATTTCCTTAGGGCTACACGGGTAGTTCAGACATTTCAGATAATGGTGGTTCACTTATACCTGTTTCGTTAAACATTCAGTCTTTGGTAGGTGGTGTGTGACACAAGATCTCTTACCCAATCCTGTATCATGGGTAATGAAATGTCAAGGTCCCAGGTCACAGCAAGATAAATATAATGATATATAAATACATGCCTAAAGATAGTATTGCAGTGTCCTTCTAGGAACATGAAAACAGGTAGCTTTCTCGTGATTTCCATGTGAGAAACATATTTATCAATACTCACTGACTTACACACACATTCTAGGGCTTTGTAGGGAAGGTTAGGTTGATGGGAAGTAAATCTAATGTAGATGCAGGAAAAAGGAATGAGAGTGTGACATACTAGAAAGACCATCTCCATATAATCAAGAATCCACTACTCATTGTTACTATTGCAAAACCTTCCACATTTTCAAAGATTCCAGAAATTTGTAATTTTGTCTGAAATTTTCTGTTGCACTCACACTACTTTAAACAAACACAGAACCACATCCACAGTGGGGAAATCATGAACACACACTCAATTTGCTACCCAATATTGAGTCAGACTCATGCATGAGGATATGTTACTTATCATTGTTGTAACAAACTATCACATGTTTAATGGCTTAGCTCATCTTTCAAAGCTCAGAAGTTTAGCAGGCTTCATTGGGTCTTCAAAAATCAATAACTTGGCAGGACTTTGTTTTGTTGTATAAGAGTTTGTTTCCTCATGAATTTGTAGGACTGTAGTCCTATTTTTCTTGCTGGCTATCAACTGAAGGTCATTTATAGCTTCCAGAGCAGGTGTTCTCAATCTGTGGGTCATTTGGGGGGTCAAATGATCCTTTCACAGGGATCATCTAAGACCGTTATGATTCACAATAATAGCAAAATTAGAGTTATGACAAACCAAAGAAAATTTTATTGTTGGGCGTCACCATACTTGAGGAACTTTTTTAATGGATTTGCAGCATTAGGAAAGTTGAGGACCACTGCTGTAGAGGCTGATCATCTCCTTTCACTCATGACTCTCTTCCATTTCTAAAAATAGGGATGGTATATTGATTTTGTTTTAGGCCACAGCTATCTACTGCTCTGTCATTTCTGCCTTCTGTTTCCTCTAAGAATTCATCTATTAACTAGAAAAATGTGAGTAAATTAAAATGTTGAGCACGGAATAGAAAAAAAAAATGACGGTTTAGCTTAAGGAGGTGTGTGAAACCACCTGCATAATTCAATATAATCTTCCTATTTTAATATCTACTACCTTAATTCTGTCTGGTTCCTTTGCCATATTACATAACATCCATTGGTCATGGAAGGAAGGGACATGTTAAAATCTTTTCTGCAATGCATTTATCTCTATGTGAAGAAAAGTGTCTTTCTTAATCCAGCATCTGTCAGACTTAACGTGATACACCAATGAAAGTATGTCTCTGAAACTTGTCATTTTAGTGCACTTCTAGGTGCTCTAGTCCTCCAGTCCAATAAGGGAAACTCTGGCTCCTTCACCCCGTCGCTCCCCCCGTATTTTGTGCTCAGGAAAAGGTAACCTGTTGAGAAGAAACCCTGACTTTGTGTGACTCTGTGGCTTTCTGCTTCAAGTTGCAGGAGATTCCTTGCAATATGAGGCTGAAAATGCAGTGGAAGAAGATTCTCTTTTCCCAGTGCCACCAGGCCAGGAGACCAGTCCAGAATTTCCAGTGAATGAGAGCATCTTTGAGATTAAGCCACTTAACTCCATCCTGGATGACGACTGCAGCTCCATTCGCGGCTTCCCCACACAGGAGTCCTTTACCATTGCCTCGTGTGCCTCAGAGAGCCATTCTCAGTGGGTCCATAACCCCATTGAATGTACAGAGCTGGACCTACAAAAGTTTTCCAGCTCTGCCCCATGTACTGGAGCTGAAACCTTGAGAGAGAACACAGCTGAAAGCTCTGGAGCGTTATATACCATTTGAAGTTCCCAGCCTTTAACTTTACTGAGGTGAGCTAGAAAGGTACGGTTAAAAGACCAGAAGTGTGGGCCACACTCAACAAATTTCTAACCCCAGTTCTATTGCTCTATAGGGTTTGAGTGGAAGAATAGCAGGAAACTAAGACTGATAGACATTGGAGAGGCAACAGTTGGGGCACTAAACTCTTGAGCTAATTTTACATCAGACTTTAGCCCATCAATTATCCAGAGACCTGGCAGGTTGACCTGATGCTAATTTCTTCAACCGGCCCCCATTATCAACTAGTCATATTCAGTTTTCTCCTTTCATGTGTATAAGCAGCAGAGCGTTGTACAAATATGCAGCTCTATATTCAGATAAATCTCAGTTCCTGAATAGTCTTACGAACTTGTGCAAATTATTTTACTTCTTTCAGACATAGAACTTTCCTCTAATAAGTTATTTTGAGGATTGAATGAAAACATATACAAGTGTCTGTTATAATGTCTGCTTGATGGTGTTTATACAATGCTGGATTACCCTTCCTTTTCCTGCACTCAGTCACAAATTACAAATTCCTTTTATATCCTCCATATTTTTCTAAACTTCATCACTCCATATGCCTTCTATGGTAAGCAAATAAGAAATAAGTTAATCTTATTTTAAGAAAGTGTGAATTGAGAAACTGAGATGAAAAGTGATTTTGCTTAAAATCACAGAGTAACTGAATCTCAGAAATAGATGAGAACCCAAGATTAGCAGTTCCATTATAGAGCTCATATAATTCCATCATTGGATTTTTAAATATATGTGTGTATCTCAATATATGTCATACACATATGTGTGTGTATACCCTATACATATGTGTATGTATGTGTATGTATGTATATATATGCATACATATATATATATATATTGAAACAACTTGGAGAAAAAAACAAAAAGCCTTAAAGTATTTCTTAGTACAAACTGTTATGTGTGACCAAGTGTGAAAAATTTCACTAAAAGGATCACGTCAAATAATTCTAAAGTTTTAAGCATTTGGAATTTTGAATCCTTTACTTTTGGATTAAGAGGTTATCTAGTTCTTGTTCATATATTGCAGTGAAAAAGCAGTCATAACTGCTCAATGTGTAGTGCATCTATGACTAAAAAATTGGAACTCATTATAAAAAGCATAATTGTATCTCATCCTCATGGGTTCTGACTCTGTTCCTTGAGTCACATATTTGACTCCTCTGCCATGTGAGAGAACTGAAGACAACATCTGTCTGGAAAGCACCACTTGATATTTTTCTAAAGAACATGGTGCTTAGAATTTAACTTGCTAGTTAAATTCTAGGAAATTATTCTTGCTAGTTTGGGCTAAGGTGTCATCTCCATAGCCAGGTGATTTATTTCTGCTATTGTGTCCTAAATCTGGTCTAACCTTGAACCTTTAGAAAAAAGTAATAGGAAGACGGTGATCAGATTGCTTCACAGGATTCTAACTGGCTTTGCTCTTTTTCTAGGTATCTTTTGCTCTTGGCAACCTTGCGAGTGATTGTTGCTGGACTTTTCTGTTCTTCTATTCAGCAACAGTAGCGTGGGCCTAGGATGTAGGTCCCACAATAACCCATACTCTAAAAGTGGAGTATACAGACACCCTCCTACCAGAGGATTAATTCCCCACCATTTCTTTTAGACTGACCTTGAACATATTTTGTTTGTTTGTTTTCATATTCTAGCCTGGAGATCCAGATTCCATAGCCATTGGACTACTGGGCATATTCTTTCTGTTTAATTATAGCAGTGAGGGGAATAACAATGAATGAGGTCGAGTTTTCCTGTCTGTATGAGTTTCCTGCATGTACTTTTGACATGTATTTATTCTGAAATAAGGGGTATACAGCTATGTTGTCATCTACTTACCACTTCAGAGAGAAATATGACAGGCTTTCTCTTTTAGCTTTCTACTTTGACTCTCTCTTCCATCCCTCCCCCACACACCTCCACACACACGAAGTGAGGTGGGAAACCTGATGTCTTGATTCTATAACACATGTCCTACACTTCTATAACAGTAATAGGTGTGACACCAGCATGTTTGTTACAGTCTTCATTCTCAATAACAGGCTACCAACATTCTGTAGTGGAGATTCAAATCAGTGCTTTTTAGATTTTTTAAAGTGTCTTTTCCTAAACTTCTTTCAATCTTTATTACTCTAATATTCTTACCTTTATCCCCTTGCAGTCAAGTCATGACTCTGAAGTTTCTGAAGTGCAGGAGGTAGTGCCATGTGGAGCTTAGTGGACCATTTGGTACTTTCTTGGCTTAGAGAATAGTTACTCCATTTCTCTTAAGCCTGAATTTCCAGTTTCACATGCTTCTCAATATGAATTGAAAATTTTTTTCTTCATAATGTGTTTTTGTTTTGTTTTGCTTTTGTGGAACATGGCAGATGTGACCCTCAGGACTCAGATGTTACCATCATGTATTCCCGTTAAGTATCTCTTTATGTCCAAAATGAGCCACTAGATTGATTCCTATTCGCTCACTGTAGTTCCAGTTTAGGTAGGAAAAGGTGGTCAAATGAGTAAAACAACTGAATCTTTTTGTTTGAGAGTAATATAATCTATCCTGGATGCTGGTGTGACTTAATATATTAAAAAGAGACTAAAGATAAGCATAATTATTTACAGTCAAATATGTTAAGATGTGCTAAACATGTGGGTGCTGCATTTTACATTACTCGCATTGTAGTTGTCATCTCCATGACTCATTATACATACTTTGATATAGGCAGTGCAGGGATTACTCAGTGAAATAATGGTGCATAGCAAGTCTATAATGTTTCCAGTCATTTCTCTAAATTGATATTTCTGAATGACTCTTAAAAGGTAGAAGAGTAGATCATACAACTATTCTTCCAACTTAAAGATGTCAGAGCAGTACTAGAATTTTGAAGCAAGCCTGCATTGCATTGCAAGACTTTTTCTCAAAAACCCTAGGTATAGGAATTTAGATAGTGTTAGACTATTTGCCTTTAGCATCAACAAGGTTCTAGATTTCTTCATAGCATTGCAGAAGAAAAAGATGGTTGGAGGAAGGAAAGAAAGAAGGAAAAGAAACATTTCTACCACCAAGAAATGTACCATAGCCCGTAATCTGCTAAGTGCTTTGGAGGCTGTAGTAGAGTTTTTCATTGGAAAATATCATGTGAGTTCATCTTATATTAAGGACTTTTCTCGCTTTTCTTACCACCATCTCTTAAATACTGTTTTTAAGATTTTTCTGCTTGTCTTTTAGTTCCCTGAAACATAGTACTGTGTAAGTCTGCTGGAAGGCCTAGTAGATGTTCAAAGAGTAGTGGTCCTGAGTTGTAGCATAATATAAAGGAATTTTCATATGCGTCTCCTGGGCCTTGTCTAATTTTGAGGTTCTATATAAAACAAGGCTGTAGTTTGATTTCAGGACCCTACAGAACATTTTGAGCCAATTTTTATTTTCCTATGTCTGAGCTCCTCAAGGAACCATCCAGCAGGCCTCTAAAGATACCCACAAACCCATTCAGGGTTAGCTAAGTGAGAATTGTAGGTTGCCCCCAGGTATGGGTATTTCTTTTAATATGTCAGTTTGATACCTACTGTGCTGTCCATTTGGTGGTTTTTGAAAGTTCTTTTTGGCTTTAGGTCTTACTTACACATTTTAAGAACAGAGAGAAACAAGAAAATTCTTGGAGATTATATTATTATTTTTTATCTCAGAATCTTTCTGAAGCATGTGCATCTAGTTTCTGTCCTACAAGTTCTTGGTGGTTAAGGTAAAATGTGGGCTTCATCACCATGTCTTCTATTTAACACACAGTGTTCTCTACAAAATTTCTATTTTTCAGATTCTGTTAAGTGTATTTTTAATAATATCTCATCCACAAATGCTGATTAAGGGCCTTAAGGTCAAATAGCTCATAAGTGTGTTAAAAGCACAATAGAAAAATGCTAAATGGTCCCATTGTACTTTTCAAGGGATTAAAAGCGTTTGAATCATAAGCCTTTACCAGGAAACCTGATCTCATGAAAGCAATAAGAAATATGTGTGAGCCAAGGTACAGATCTTGGTCTTTGGGCTGTCTGTACTTTTTGTCTGGGATAGTTTATTCTTATCTCACCAACTTTAATTAGTCGTATCTATACTCCTGGTGAAGAACTAGCACCCAACCTGAGGTGGATTCAGTTTAAGTAGGTTCCAGGTATTGAATGGTCACTATGTGCCTGGCACTGCTCCAAACTCAAGTCCATCACTGCTTCTCGGTGAAAAAGATTGTGATGATAAAACACTGTGATTAAATGACCCAGGTGCACCACTTAACTGTGTGTACATAGCACCCATACCAAGAATCCTCTTGGTTCCTCTTGGTTTCTTGAATCGAACAGTTGGAGTTGATAATTAGAATAAGGAGAACTTTTGTTTTGCTTTGCTTTTTGTGGTATCTAGGGTAGAAGTGAAATAAAGGATGGCTAATTCCATATTTGTGTGTTAGATCCAGTAGTGTCCCTATAAAGTGGAACAACTTTGAATAGTATGCTTTTATGTGCCTTCTACTCAGTGATAAAAGTCATTTGAGGAATTCATTTAGAAATTTATTCATTCTGAGCCTAGACAGTAGTAATGCTTTACATATTTGAACTAGTAAATGAAAGTATTGTTTACAAGGGAGAGGTAGGTGTTTAGTGAAGGTGAGTCAAGCTTCAAGGTTCACTTTTTTCCTCCACTTAAAATTTTACTGGAATTTTGAAAGGTTGTACATAGTATGGAAGAGCACTTTCCTTCCTAAGGTTGTTAATATTAGGTTTTAAGTAATAATTTCAATGCTATACCACTCTCCCCAACAAACAGCCCTGCCATATTGAGATGTCAGCCTCATTGCTCTCACTCAATTTATTGCCAAGGTCTTTGGTGGTTTATTTTTAATGTAGGTAGATCTTAATTGTTGTTTTACTTAAAATGAGATATTTATAGAGATTCTGTTAAAAAATTTGAGCCATATGCATGTGTGGATACTGAAAAATTGTGTCTGGTTTATGAGAATCTGTAAACAATTCATATTAATAAACAGAAGTACATCTAAATGCCTTTATACCTCTGCTTTCAGAGAACTGGTGTGAGTCATTTGGTTGTTTTATGTGTCTGCTCAGTCAGCACAGAAAGAAATATGTTTCTAATCATTGGGTGTAGCACCAGGACTAAAGAGATTCTTACTTGTAACATAGAAGATTGGGTTATATTCTAAATTCCCCTGCTTTCAAATTGTTTATGACATTTAAAATCTTGCTTGACTACAGACCTATCAGACCTACCTATTTTTGTGTTCTAAATTATTAAAGAGGGTTGTGCAATCTTAAGAATGTATACATGTATCTTAAGGTATAAACCAACCTCTTGTAGTTAATATGTGTACATCTCCATTTAGTCATACTATTTTAAAAATTAGGTAAGCAGACACACAGGTATGCACATGCATACACATACATGCACACGCTAGACCATCTGTAAGATTGCCTTTTAATGGTGCTTTGCCATTGTTTGATCTGTATTTTTGTTTACAGTGTTATTAAATTCAAGGGGCTGCTAAAGTAACAACATTTGATTTGAAATGCTCTTCACTACTATAATTTTATTTAAAACCAGGCAAATTAAATTTCTTCCTACCTCAAATATTGTCTAATCTTAATAGAAATACATACTGACAAGGATGTGAAGAAAAGAGAAAATTTATACATTGTTGGGATTGTAAAATGTTATGACCTTTTTGAAACATCTGGCAGTTCCTGTAAAATTTAAGCTACAGTTGTCATATGATTCAATAATTCTACTCTTCAGTATATACTCAAGATGATTAAAATCATGTGCACATAATACATTGACTACTCTTAGAAACATTGTTTATAATATTCAAAATTGATAGCAATCCAATTTCATTAACTGATGAATGAACAAGTAATTTGGAATACAACATAAGATGTTAAATAATTGAAGTGATTGAAGTTCCGGTACTTGATATGTCAGAGTTCAAGCTCAAATCATACTAAGTGAAAGAATCCATGAACCAGAATGCACATATTGCACAGTTTTATTAATATTATATATTTGTTTAATGTAATCTGGTAGGGACAGAAGGTAAATTAGTGGTTTCTTGGTTCTAGGTACAACAGAAAAAACTAAGTGTTAGTGGTCACATGTTATCTCATCTGGAAGATAAAAATGTTATGTTAGTAGATGCACTTATCAGTAAGTTTCTTAAAAAATTGGTGACAGGCACATTTGAATTGGATGAATTTTACTATATAAATATATACAGTAAAGCAGTTTTATGAGAACCAATCCTCACTTAGAAAGACAAAGGGGATGGGCATTGGATGTAGGAGAAAACAAGCAATAGGATAGGCCCCCACAGAAGGCCACTGAAAGACTCCACCTACCAGTGTATCAAAGTAGATACTGGGACTCATAACCAAACCTTGGACAGAGTGCAGAGAATCATATGAAAGAAGGGGAAGTTAATATGATCTAGAGAGTACAGGAGCTCCACAAGGACCAAATATATTTGGACATAAGGGTCTTTTATGAGACTGTTTATACAAGCAAGGACCATGTATGGATATAACCTAGAACCTCTGCTTGGATGTAGCCCATGGTAGCTCAGTATCCAAGTGGGTACCCTAGTAAGGGGAACAGGGACTACTTCTAGCATGAACTCAATGGCGGGCTCTTTGAACTCTCAACACCCCCGCCCCCCAAGGGATGAGCAGCCCCGCCAGGCCACAGAGGAGGACTTTGCAGCCAGTCCTGAAGACACCTGATAAACCAGGGTCAGATGAAAGGGGCAGAGGTCCTCTCCCATCAGTGGACTTGGAAAGGGGCAGGGAGGAGATGAGGGAGGGAGGATAGGATGGGGAGGGTATGAGGGAGTAGGATACACCAGGGATACAAAGTTAATAAACTGTAACTAATATAAAAAACATATCTCATGATACCCTAACTCATTTTGAGATTTGTCAATGTAAATGCTTTCCATACAACTTTATTTCCTGTGCAAAGCAGGTTCTCTCTCTCTTTCTCTCTCCCTTTTCTTCCCTCCCTCTTTTCTTCTTTCTTCCCTACCCTTAGTTACTCAGTTCAGTGTAAAAAGGAGACATTTTAGCTTTATTCTTTTTTAACTATCGACATAGCCAGGGAGAAAGAGAAAGAAGTATGTAGGAGGAGCTCAGAAGAAGAATGTTTCCACATAAAAGAACCACACTAGGTTATGACTATTATGAATAAAGCTGCTACAAACATGGTTGAACAAATGTTCTTGTTGTGTACTTGAGCATATATTGGATATATGCCTATGAGCATATATGGGATATATGGCTAGGAGTGGTATAACTGGATCTTCAGGAAGCACTATTCCTAATGGTCTGAGAAATCGCCAGATTGATTTCCAAAGTTTTTGTACAAGTTCACATTCCCACCAGAAATAGAGGAGGGTTTCCTTTTCTACACAACCTCTCCAGTATGTGTTGTCCCTTGAGTTTTTAATCTTAGCCATTCTGATGGGTCTAAGGTGAAAACTCAGGGTCCTTTTGATTTGGATCTACCTGATGGCTAAGGACTTTGAGCATTTCTTTTTTTTATAAATTTATTTATTTTTATATCAATCACAGGTTAGGTTTTTTGCATCCCATGCGTAGCCCCCTCCCTCATTCCCTCCCACCCTCCCCAACCTTCCCTCATCTCCTCCCCCCCCCTCCAAGTCCACCAATGGGGGAGGATCTCCTCCCCTTCCATCCGACCCCAGATCATCTTGTCTCCTCAGGGCTGGCTGCAATGCCCTCCCCTGGGATCAAGCCAGGCTGTTACTCCCTGGCATGTATGGGGGAGGGTCGAAGAGTCACCCATCAAGTTCAAGACTGAAACAGTCCCTGTTTCCCTTACTAGGGGCTTCAGTTCAACAATGAGCTATCATGGGCCACATCTGAGCAGGGGTTCTAGGCCATATCCATATATGGTCCTAGGTTGGAGAAACTGTCCATATAAGACCCCTGTGCCCTGCCCAGTTTGATCTTTGTGGAGCTCTTGTTCTCCCCCAGTCTTACTAACTTCCCTTATTTTTATTATTACTTACTTCCCGCCCTCTGCCAAGGGCTTAATTGTGAGTCTTAATATCTGCTTTGATACTTTGCTATACTGATTCTTTCATAGGTCCTTTTGGTATGTTCCTGTCCTATTACTTGTTTTCTCCTCCATTCACTGTCCATCCCATTAGTTCATCTAAATGAGCATTGATCATACCAACCTGGGTCCTCCTCCTTGTATATGTTCCCTAGGTGTGTAGACTTCAGCATGACCTTCCTATCCTATAGGTCTATATAAGTGAGTACATACCATATGTTTCTTTCTGCTTTTGGGATACCTCACTTAGGATGATCATTTCCAGGTCCCACCATTTGCTGCGAATTTCATGATTTCCTCCTTTTTTATTGCTGAGTAGTATTCCATTGTGTAAAAGTACCACAATTTCTGTATCCATTCCTCAACTGAGGGACATCGGGGTTGTTTCCAGGTTCTCGCTATTACAAATAAGTCAGCTACGAACATAGTTGAGCAAATGTCCTTGTTGTGTACTTGAACATCTTTTGGATATATGCCTAAGAGTGGTATGGCTGGGTCTTGAGGAATCACTATTTCTAATTGTCTAAGGTAGCGCCAAATTGATTTCCAGAGTGTTTGTACAAGTTTGCATTCCCACCAACAATGGAGGAGGGTTCCTCTTTCTCCACAACCTCTCCAGCATGCGTTGTCACTAGAGTTTTTGATCTTAGCTATTCTGGTGGGTGTAAGGTGAAATCTCAGGGTCGTTTTGATTTGCATCTCCCTGATGGCTAAGGATGTTGAGCATTTCTTTAAGTGTTTTTCTGCCATTCTATAATCCTCTGCAGTCAGTTCTCTTTTTAGTTCCATACCCCATTTTTTAATTGGATTACTTGGTTTCTTGCTTTTTTAACTTCTTGAGTTCTTTATATATACTGAATATTAGCCTTCTGTCAGTAGTAGGATTAGTAATGATCCTTTCCCAATCTGTAGGCTGTCATTTTGTTTGGATGACAGTGTCCCTAGCTTTACAGAAGCTTTTCAGCTTCATAACGTCCCACTTATTGATTGTTGATCTTAGAGCCTGTGCTGTTGGTGTTCTATTCAGGAAGTAGTCTCCTGTGCCAATAAGTTCTAGGGTCTTCCCCACTTTTTCTTCTAACCAGTTTAGTGTATCTGGTGTTATGTTGAGGTCTTTGATCCACTTGGACTTTAGCTTTTTGCAAGGTGATGAATATGGATCTATTTTCATTTTTCTGCATACAGATATCCAGTTGGACCAGCACCATTTGTTGGAGATGCTGTCTTTTTTCCATTGAATGGTTTTGGCTTCTTTGTCAAAAATCAAGTTTCCATAGGTGTGTGGGTTCATTTCTGGGTCTTCTATTTGGTTCCATTGATCCACCATTCTATTTCTATGCCAATTCCATGCAGTTTTTATTACTATTGCTCTGTAGTACAGCTTGAGGTCGGGGATGGAGATATCTCCACATGATCTGTTGTTGTAGAGGATTGTTTTGGAGATTCTGGGGTTTTTGTTTCTCCATATGAAGTTGAGTATTTTTCTTTCGAGGTCTATGAAGAATTGTGAAGGTATTTTAATGGGGATTGCATTGAATCTGTAGATTGCTTTTGGCAATATGGTCATTTTCACTATGTTAATCCTACCAATCCATGAGCACCTTCTTTCCACCTTCTAATGTCTTCTTCAATTTCTTTCTTCACAGATTTGAATTTTTTTTCATACAGGTCTTTCACTTGCTTGGTTAGAGTCACCCCAAGGTACTTAATGTTATTAGTGGCTATTGTGAAGGGTGTTGTTTCCCTAATTTCCTTTTTGGCCCTTTTGTCTTTGGTGTACAGGAGGGCTTCTGATTTTTTTGAGTTGATTTT
>CM053742.1:81082510-81112346 GCA_028658305.1 Pachyuromys duprasi
CTCTTTGACCCTCCCCCATACATGCTGGGGAGTAACAGACTGGCTAGATCCCAGTGGAGGACATTGCAGCCAGCCCTGAGGAGACAGGATGAGCTGGGGTTGGATGGAAGGGGAGGAGGTCCTCCCCTGTTGGTGGACTTGGAGGGGGCGGGGAGGAGATGAGAGAGTGTTGGGGAGGGTGGGAGGGAATGGGGGAGAGGTCTACGCTTGGGATGCAAAGTACCTAACCTCTGATTGATAACAAAAAATAAAAAAAAATTAAAAAATATTTCCGGTCAAAAAAAAAAAAAAAGAAAGAAAGAAAAGAAATAGCCCATGGCAGCTCAGCATACAAGTGGGTACCCTAGTAAGGGGAACAGGGACTGTCTCTGACATGATTGCAGTTGTGGGCTCTTTGACCACCCCTCCTCTGAGGGAGGAGCAGCCTTGCTAGGCCACAGAGGAGGACATTGCAGCCAGTCCTGATGAGACCTGATAAACTAGGGTCAGATGGAAGGGGAGGAGGACCTCCCCTATCAGTGGACTTAGAGAGGAGCAGGGAGAAGATGAGGGAGAGAGGGTAGGGTTGGGAGGGAATGAGGGAGGAGGCTACAGCTGGTATACAAAGTAAATAACCTGTAATTAATATAAAAATTAAAAATTATAAAAAAGGATGTGTGGATATATATTGTGCTTTTTTCACAGAATTGATGACATTATTCAGGGTCTTTTTTGTTATGACATGAATTTATTTTTTCTATTACTGTGAAGAATGGTATTGATATTTTGAATGAAATTATATTGACTATTATGTTTTGGTAATATAGGAATCTTCAGAATATTGTTTGCTCATCCTTGAGCATCAGCAGTCTTTACATTTGCCTTAGATAGATTTTCTGTTGCTGTGGTAAAATATCACAGCAGAAAGCAACTTAGGGATGAAAGGGTTTATTTCAAGCTTACAATTCCACATCACAGTCCATCATCTAAGGAAGTCAAGGCAAGAATCTGGAGACAGAACCTGAAGCAGAAACCATAGAAGAATGCAGCACACTAGTTCTAATGACAGTTTTTTAATCCTGCTTTTTTTTATAACACCTGGGACCACCAATCCAGGGGTGTCACCACCTTTTGAAAGAGATCTGGAGTTTCCCTCATCAGTCATCAGTCATGTATGCAGGGTGCCTGTCACAACCAAATATTTGAATATAAGCTATAGAGTCAACCACAGTTCTAAAGGATAGAATGCCTATGAAAATGTCCTCTCCAATTAACAATAGTAATCCTTTTATCTCTAATAATTATTGGAGGATTAATATACACGGGAAATATGACAGATATATAGTGGAGCATTACCAAGATTGCAAGTAGAAAGAACACAGTCTGTATAAGGATATGAATTAGTATTAGATCAATTGCAAAAAAATGAAATGAGGAAAAATATTGGGAGGAGAGAGTTGGAATATTATTAGTGTCTAATAGTTTAAGCGTTTTTAAGGTTTTGAAAGGTTAGAGTTAATTAAAAAAAAAAGAAGAGGGGAAAGGGAAGACAAAATTGAAAAAAGTGGAAAAGTACATGGGTTGTATGTAGGAAAAATACAGACTATATAATAATATAATGGGTTCAAAAGCATGCAACACAATCACGCAAACTGAGCAATGTATGACCCAAAGCAAGACACTTACAGAGTGTTTATTCAAGACTTAATTAAAAAATAAAAATTAACAAAAATTTTAATAGTAGCAAAAAAGACAAAGTGTAATAAAAACACTTTGGGTTTTAGAGCCATTATCTCTGTTAATAATTCTTCCATCCTGGAATGGGTTTTAATTCTTTCTTCCCTTCAAAAGTGTCATGTGGCAAATTGCAGGAATAGCGGCGGTGCAATTTGTTTCTTATTCCGGTAGAAAGCTGTAAAGCCTGATTCTGTGTTTGTATTTTTCCATATAAGTTATATGATAACAATTTGGATTAAGTATTTGGCACAGCTGCAGTGAGATGAGCAATGCAGTTCTCAGTTCTATTCTTGATACTCTCTGTGGTTTGGCATCACTGTGCTGGAGAAGACAGTGTGATCTCTAGCTGTGAGTTCCCATACACTATAGCTACAAATCTGAGATAAAGACAGTGAATTACACTGTCATATTTCAGCCACTGTACCCACCCAGCTTGGGTTTTTATTTTTTCTTCATTTATTTATTTATTTGTTCAGTTTACATCCCCATCTTAACCTCACTTTCTTCTCTCCTTTCAGTCCCACCCTTCCACCCACCTACCGCATACACCCCTCACCCCCAACCCCGGGTACCAATCAGCCTTGCACATCAAGTCACATCAAGACTAAATGCCTCCTCTTTCACTGAGGCAAGACAAGGGAGCCCTGGTAGGGAAAGGGGATCCAGAGGGAGGCAACAGAGTCCAAGTCAGAGACAGAACCCTACTCCATTTGTTAGGGAACCCACTTGAGGACCTAGTATCCAATCAGCTTCGTATGTGTAGGGGACCTCAGACCATTCTATGCATGTTCTTTAGCTGGTAGTTCAGTCTCTATGCACCCCCATGGGCCCAGGTTAGTTGGCTATATAGGTTTTCCTGAGGTATCCTTGACCCCTCCAGCTCCCTTAATCCATCCCCTAAATCTTCCACAAGACTGGCTAATGCTTAGCTGTGGATCTTTGCATCTGTTTCTATTATCTGCTGGATGACCCTCTCAGATGACAGTTCTACTAGGCTCCTGTCTGCAAGTGATAGCAGAGTATCATTAATAGTGTCAGGGGTTGGCGGTCTTCCATGGCGTGGGTCTTTTATGGCAAGTGTTTCCTCAAGCTGTGTCACCATTCTGGTATATGGCAAAGGGGAAGGAAGTGTAGCTTTTGTCTTGCAATTCCCTCTTAGCCTCAGCTGGAGCCCTGCTGTGCGAACTAAGCCTTTAGTTCCCAGGCTTCATCTCCAATTGCATACCCATCCTTGGTTATACAGCTAACTGTTAACTGTAGTGCTGCTGAGTGTGTGTGCTGCAAAGTGCTTCCCCGTGGTTTCCAATTACCTCACCAGAGCCAATTTGTGCAGCTAGGCACCAATTCACAGCCTTTCTTGTATGCTTCCCCACAGAGATCTCAGTTGGCTTAATAAGTCCATTTACAGCTACCGTCTCTTGCAAGAATAAAGATTATCCTGTACTCTCCTGTTTTCTTTCAGTGAGTTGCATCATAAAATCTCGAATTTGCCAACTACCCTGAAAACACCTATTCTTATTTCTTGACGAAATTCCGTGGTTTTTTACAACATGGTTTCATTCTTATTAGTGAAGAAGAGGGTTTTTTTTTCTACATCCTTATCAGCATTTTTAATCAAAATTAGTAAACTTTGCTTTGTTTAACACTTTAATGCAAAAAATGTAGCCCTCTGTATTTACATCTCTCTTCAAAAGGTGCCTTAGTATCTCATTAAAGTATTCCCTGCCTCTGAGTCTTCTAGCCTTACTTCTTCCTTGAACAATGACTATTATTGCATAATAGTACCTATTTGTATCTCATTTTATCTGCTGAACTGAACTAGTTATATTTGAAATTGTATTGCTAATATTGAGCAACCTCAGTTTTTTTTTCTTTAAACATTTTTTCTTTATTTCTTTTAAAACACACACACATGCACAGAAACATACACACAGGCACACCTCTGGGATACATATGCATATACTAATTGTACATATCAAAAGGGTTACCTTGGAGAGCTCCTGTCCAGGGCCACATTTTTGGCAGGTGACACAACGTCCCCATTGGTCCCGGTACTCATTTTCTTGACAATCCATGATGAAAAAGCTGTCGGTAAAGAAAATAATTACTACTGCGATAAAAGGAAATTTTTAAAGTAGTGGCTTCTCTGACACCTGGTTTCTGTGTCTTCATAACTGTGGGTTTAGAGAGAATGTCCAAGGAAGCTAACCTAAAGCAGCTTAAACTTTAAGAGTACTAACAGTGTGCCCCAAACTCTTCTAAATGCTTCATGTATGCTAATACATTCAATTTTCAAAAAAAAGTAATGTCACAAATTATTATTGATTCCATTTTACAGGTAAGAAAAGTAAGACAAAAGGACTAAAAAATTTTCAACTTGTGGTTATTCCAGGGGCTTTAGTTACAAAAGAAAAGAAAGGAAGAAAGAAAGAAAGGAAGGAAGGAAGGAAGGAAGGAAGGAAGGAAGGAAGGAAGGAAGGAAGGAAGGGAAGAAAGAAAGGAAGAAAGGAAGGAAGGAAGAAAGAAAGAAAGAAAGAAAGAGAAAGAAAGATTGATCTAGTGGCTATAATCAGATATGTGAAAAGCTCTTAAGTATTTGAAAATCACTTTTACACTATTTGTATTTTATTTGTTAATATTTTCAATATTTTTCAGACTTAAGTAATATAGAAATTATAGTTTAAATTTGTGAATGAGAAAACCGAAACATGATTATTCTTTGCCAAAGTATATGATTACCTTGACCAGCTCATTCCATTTTAATTTAGAGTCTTGGCTGGATTACTAATGGCTTCAGTTACTTGAACTGAGGAAAATTAACATCATGTTCCTCATCTGCACCAGATAGCTTCTGAGAAGATTAAATGTGTTAAATTTCTTCAAGTCATTGTGATGACTTTGAAGAACTACACAAATAAAAAGTTAAATATGAAGATAGGTAGTCTTACATAAATATATATGTATATATATATATTTTTTTTTAATAACTGGCTCAATGAATATATGTACTGTGCCTGACTCTCTAAAATGAAACTTTGAAAGGGCTTTTTTGTCATTCCTGATCTTATACAAAACTGTTTTAGGTGGGTTCTTACTCTATTGAAAGACCTTAATGTATATTTCTAATTATAAGAGAGGACAATGTGACCACCAATCATCTTTTCAAAGGTCACCAACAGAAATGGAGTAAGGTATCCTGGCTGGCAATTTTGATGAAGTATAACTTTTCTCATAATTTTACCATGTCTTCACTCAGTAGAAGGCAGCCTATGAAATCCACTTTTTTCACAAAATGAATACTTTCTTCTCTGTTGTCAAATTGCCAGCCTCAGAAGACAAGCATCCCCTCTTTGCTCTCTATCCTTGTCATTGAGGAAAAAGCAGTACTAGTCTTATAACCCTTAATGACAAGGAAATTCAGTATTATGGCAGCAAATCCAGCATAGATTATCTAAAGGAAATTTCTTCTGTATAGCTTTCTTTCCCAGAAAATAGAAAAACATTGATGAGTTTGGAGATAAATTCGTAACATAAGCACCTGGATTTTCATGGGAGCTGTTGGTCATGGAGCATATGTGAGACACCATTTTCAGTTTGATTTCCAAATCCCAATCCACCCAACAGACATTAAATTACATGAAGCATAATGCTTCCCTTTAACCTTGGTTTGAGATTGCTTTCTAGGTAGACTTCCAGCCAAATACACAAACCAAGACATAGTAAACAACTCATGGTTCTATGTCCCTCCTTTTTATCAAAACATTTATCTAAAACATAAATTCTATTTCAAATTAACTTTAAAAACTGTTTTTATTAACGAGAAAAACACCCTGTACGCTCTGGACTGTTCTGAGGAATCCTGGGTATATAGATAAAATTACCTAATAAGCAATAAATGTCATCACCCGTGGATAATGGATATCCTGTGAATAGCAGTGTCCTATAGCAGATGTTAACTTATGGTGAGTGTAAGAAAGAATGATTAGGTGTTGAGAATATACCTCTGCTGACATACCGTATCACTGACACTGTCCTATACAGTATTACAGAAGATGTAGTTTTGGATACCTCAGCAATACACAAACATACCTATGAATTTTCTAATAAAGAATACAATGCCCCAAGTTAGTACAGAAATGGGAATCCAACAGTGCTTGCTGTTTGTTATTTTGTGAACATACTTACTTTCCTGGTCTATGATTAACTATGTATATGTCTAGAGAGGAAACTTAGATTGTTTCTCTCTCCAACAGTGCCTTTCCAGGCAATGTACTATAATGACATGTCAAGGATAATTGGGTCTGAATCACAACTCTGCCATTTACCAGCTTTTAAAAGCCGTTTTCTTTTCCACAGCATGGTTCATTTCACCCTTAAGTTTAGTATTATAATAATGCGCACTTTCCACAGAAATTTATAAAGAAATAAATGTAACAGTATATATTAAAGGACCTAGTATAGCATTTTGAGCAAGTGCTACTACATGGAAATTAGTATTCTCTTCACACTTGTCCCTAGTTTACAAGAGCTTTTTCAGAACTATGAATAATTCAAGGGAATTCACATTTGTGTAGGAAAGGAAACAGCACATAAGAAACTTCAGTGGTCCACATGATCAGAAACATGGAAGTCATGCCAAAGAAACAGTTGTCTCCAGAGCACATGCCTCCTCAGCAACTGCTCCTCTCCATTACCAGAGGCTTAAAAAGAGATATCCTTCAGTGTGTATAGCATCTGCATCATCTTGGCTAAAATGAACATTGTTTTGGTGTTTGTTGAATATATTTTATCAGGATACTCCTATATAAAAATAATTAAGTGAGCAAGGCTTTTCTGAGATAATGACTTCTAAAATGGAAATAGCAAGAAAAAATACACGAGTTAATTGGGAGTGATATTAGGGACATTACTGAATATAAGATCATTTCCCATAAATTAGTTATTCCCATTTTCACAACCTAATCCTGTAGCTGATTCTTAACGTGGTTCTGTCTTCTTTTTATATCATTACATTAGTAAAATGAGTAATTGAAGGAACATGTCAGGCATCTCTTGTCTCCTCCCCTGGAGGAGGGCATATGCTGGGTAGGGATTTTTCTGCTTCTGCCGAAGTTCACAAACCATTCCACTGTACTATACAGGCCATACTCAAAAATTGTGCTTCCACCTTGAACAACAAGAAAAGAAGAAAAGTATAGACAAAGAAAACAGATGAACATTGACAAAGCCCACACATAGTGGACAAATTCTGTGGTTTGTGACAGGAAATACTATTCAGGTGAAGATGTAGATCCTGTACATTGGCTACTCAGGTTCCCATGTATCCCTTGCTCACTAAGTATGACCCCTTCTCATAGGTAATTACCATTCTAGTTTCTGTCATTATATACTTTCACTGTCATTTAATGTCATATATAGGACATCATCTCTTTTTTCCTAGTTTATATGAGCTTTTTCATAAGAGACATTAAAATGTATAATTTAAAGTTGCTTTGATCAAACAATATAGATCTAATTTTTATGTTGGCATATGTGTTTTTTAAGCTATAGCAAAACTCCATAGCAACCAAAGAGCAAGGAGGGAAGATAAGATATACTTAAATCTACTACTTAAAAATTCGAAACTTTTTTTGTCTCAAAGCGTGATTAAGAGACTAAGAAAAAGCCTGCCTCTGCACTGAAGTGATTCTTAACCGCGGGTCCCAGAGTACAGTTGGACTTCAGCCAACGTGGAGCAGGAAGCTAAGGGAATGAGATTCTGGTAGTCTGGAGACCAAACACCTTTGGAGTCTGAATGGTTGTTGTCAGTTTTAGGTGTGCTTGTTTGCTGGAAAAAGAATGTACACCTCTTAGCACCACAGGCCTCAGCATTCATCACTGCTTTCAGAGACTGAAGCTATTAAGGCCTCTTTTAATTTTTTTGGTCTGCCGAGTCACACAGGCAAAATGTGCCTGGATATAGTGTGGACTACTTCTGTCAATATACTCCTGCCCCTTCAGGGATCATTTCTCTTCTAGCCAGAGAGCATGACTTGCAAAGGGGGTGGGAGTTCCCCACAATGCTGTTAAGAAAGCCTGGTATTCCAGAAATGACTTTTAATGAAAGTATGATGTCCTGCATTGAATAGCCTTCCAGTTTCAGCTTCCACTGGCATCTCAGTCATGTCCATTACCAGTGTCCAAATAGTGCATTATACTGGTTCCCTGACAGTACATTCCACAACAGCCTCTTTAAGAAAAAATAGTGCTAGTACAAGTCATGCCTTCTACTGATGCCCAGGCTACTTTCCCCTGTGTGGATAAGATGCTAGTCACCAGAAATCCCTATGACTTTTTAATTACTGTGGAAGAGCCTCAGTAGTTGCTGACTTTTGAATCTCAGGATTCACTTGTGAACCAATCAAACATCCAGGAAGGCCCTCTAATGTATGAACAAGCCACATGGGCTCCATGGAGCACAGAGTACTCCAAAGGGCACAAATGAGAAAATCCTCAGTTTCAAGGCCTTATTTCTACAAGTATAGGAAGTGTGGGAAAGTATATGCTCATCCAAATATTCTGACTTTATCCATCACTGAATAAAGATATAGGTAAGAAGCCCTGAAAATGTAAAACAATGTACATGGTCCCTTATCTGTCTTGATGTGCTCGTATGTTATAATGCGACTATATACTAGACACGGACCACACAGATATGATGATTGTAGCTGACAGTTCATGAGATCTAGCCATGTATATAACATCAAAGGACCCATCAGTGGATTTTAGTTTGGCTAGATGTAGGCGAAATGTAGCCCTCAGGCAAAATGAACAAAGACCAAAAGTCTTCTTTCTCCTAGACAGGAGCTTTATGTATTTTTCTTCTTCCTTTGGTTCTTTAGCCCCTGATATCACAGGCTCAGATCAGCTCATCTCCTTTGATATGTAGAGATTTAAGTGACAGATGGAGCATTAGGCTCTGGCATTAAAGCCCAAATGAGGCTATTGACTCCATCAGGAACACCTCAAAACCTTCAAAAATGATCTCAGATGGTCTCTTCTCTCAGAACCACCTACTCTACTCTTTAGCCAGATGAAAATATAGAACAGAGGTAAAGGGCTTTAAAAAGCCCTTTTCTCTGTCACTCTTTACCTAAAAACCCTTTAGTGACTCTTGTTTACCAGCTCCATAAAATCCAGAGTCTCCCACAGTCTCCAACACCAGGTTTATGTGCCAATAATAAAACTATCACTTACTGGAAAATGATCTTGAGGAAGGTCTTTGTACACCATGTTTTATTTCATCATCTTCTGGAAAGTAACAATAAGTTTATTCGACTAAAATGAACACGTCATATGTACCACATTCGAGTACCTCTGACAGGGCTATCCACATACCCAGTTTCTGTACCTTCACACCAGACATGAATAGACTTCTTTCCCACAGGAGATGGGGTCTGAAATTCTACACAGCCACAGAATCCCAAACTTGTGGGACAGGTAATACTCATGGGTAAAAATTGACTAATGGGTAAAGGGTGAGGGAGAGAACCATGAAGGAAAATTTTGCTTTTCTTCTCTCCCATAAATTGTTGGGTAGAATTATTTCTTCCCCACAGATTAGCTTTGTGGGGAGATCTCCAAAGTAGTCAATGAGCATACCTGTCACTTCAAGGCTTATCATGAAGCAGTTCCCAGCATGGAAGCATATCACCTGACATTGCTTCATTCTTCATTGCCTCACTTGCATGTTTTCACTTTTAAATATTGGCTTTGAACATTCACAATAAAGCATTTTTTAAGTTTAACTTAGAAAAAAAAAGATCAGAAAGGAAGGAGAGGGAAACAAATGAAGGTTAGGTGGTGACTGGTTTTCATTGGCATCATGTTGAAAATAATACTATGAATCTTGTCAATATGTATAAATAATACATGTTAATAAAATTAAAATATTTTAAAAGAAGGTATACACATGACCAATGAGTACATGAAAGTGTGCTTAGTAGGAATGCAAATTAAAACTATAATTAAATATTTCATTATACCATGTATGGTGGATAAATATTTTTCTTAAATAGGGACATAGAACTGTCATGGAAGATGCAGACAACTAGAATTTCATACACTGCTGCTGAGCATTTAAAAGGGTGCAATATTTACAGAAAATGATTTATCAGTTTTTCACAAAATGAAGCACAGAGTTATAATAAGATATAGCAATTGTTCCTAAATATGGATTCCTAAATATATATGCCAAGAGGTGAAACCCCATGCTCACATATAACCTTGTATATAAATGTTCCTATCAGTATACTCATAATAACAGAAATTAAAAACTTCAAATGTCCATCAACTTATAAATAAAGTTAGTAAATAGAACTTGGTGTGTCAGTAAAACAATATTATTTATCTAGAAAAAGGAATGAAATACACAATGTATGCTAAAATGTGTAATGAATCTTTAAAATATTATGATTAAAAGAAGTAGCTAGACAGGGAAGGTCAATAATGTGATTCTTACACCAAGTGTCCAGAGTAGACAATCCACATAGACAAAACAAGTGTTTGCTGGGAGGAGGAGACAGTGAGTACTCAATCCACAATGAAAATGACCTAGAATTACATAGTAGAAATTTGTGACTACATTAAAAAGCAGAAAGCTGTATACTTGAAATGGCAAATGTATGTTATAGTAATATATTTCCGTTTTTTGAGAAAGCAGACCTTCATTTTTAATACTTAAAACACTCCAGCTTTTTCTAGTGAATACCACCAAAGTTTATCCTAAAATAAAAATAAATTTTAAAGCTGCTGTAAATAGCCATGATCCTACTGATTTATTTCATTCTTCCTTTCAACTGATCTTATGTTGTTACATTAGCATTTTGTTAAGTATGTGTGCTTACATATATTTATCTAGTAAAATGAGAGTGACAACTAAAAATGTGACTAGTGTTTCTTTACTTGTTTTGTCTCTATCATATGCATAATCTCTGAGCTTGTTCCCATTGTCCTGATTCCTCAGAAAATAACGCAGAAGAGAGTAAATGCAGGCAGACAGGAAAGACAAAAAAAAAAAAGCAGTGACATGGTATTAATAATAACCTCAACATTAGTTCACTGTACCCTGAATAGATGATGCTGGCTAAGTTTCTCCTGGGTGTATGGTACTCACGCTGCTGCTTGTGCAAATGCCTCTGGCCACTCATTGTGGCTCTTGGGCTTGTCAACTTGCAAAAATGCCTGTGGCATGAAGCATGGTCTTTCTATCTAGCATGGGTAGAACTTGCAGGATGACAGATCTAAATTAATAACAGTACTTTAGGCTATTTACTTTGCCTGGGTAGAAGAGAAGTTATGAGATTAAAAAAGGGTGATGAAGATAGCAGCTGGCACATGCCTTGCCCATTCCTCTCGTGCAAGCTCAATCACCACCTACCTTCACAGGGTTGTCACAAATAAAAGCAGTTGCTCAGCTTGGCCTTGAGAATAATTCTCTCCTTGAAAATCAAGCTTCTAATCTGTATAGTGCTCTCATCAATTCCAGATGTTTGGCCTGCAGTTCAGATGATGTTCCTAACGATTAGGTACTGCTTCTCAATTTCTTTTCTGGTTTGGCCCAGATCCATTCCTAGCACAGCTTTCTCTTTTCAGTTTCCTATTTCCATATTTTTTTCTTCCAAGCTCACTATTTGTGAATTTTTATTTCTTAATTTGCTTATTGTGAATGGTCCCATGTACAGCTCTGCCAAAAGTAACAGTCATATTCAGTGCTGACTCAAGCTACGCAGTCATCATGAAAAGGTTTATTAAGTTGAACATTTCAGACAAGTGGTCCTTACGCTTAGTTATATTTTGGAAGCTCAAAAATATATTGATATCTTGGTGTCACTCTTGAGCTTCTGATATAATTAGTCAAAGTCTGACCACGACTTCTGGAACTTATACAGCTTACCCATTGATTCTTGGGTCCAGTCTAACAGAATGAGTGTAAGGGTTCCTTTAGCTTTGAATTTCTGTGTTACTTGAATATAAGGCATAGCCAGTAAAAGAAAAATCCTGTCCTTCCATGGTCAGAGGCAATCTACCCATATTTAATTTTTTATAGGCAAATAAGAGGAAAGAAGCAAAATATAGGAAAATGGATCCTTTAAAACACATTATATTACATTCTTTTCAACTCTTTTGATGGCTTTTCTTTTTACTTACAAGAAATCTGAAGTCCTTTTAATGGCTGGTGATATCTTATACAATCTGGCTACCTAAACTTCCTCTGATATAGCTAGTCATATTCTCTATTGTTCTACCCTTACTCTATTCACTGCAGCCATACTGGTCTCATTGCTATTATTCAAATTATTCAGGGATTTTTTTTTTCAGTAGAAGACCATCATATCTTCTCATGACAGGAATCTTCTCCTGAATACACACATTTGATTAGTTATCTTTTTTCAGCTATTTAGTACCATCCTCTTAATAAAGTTTCTCTGGCCACTATTTAAAATTGTAATTTCCCTTACCCTTCTATCCCCCTCATGTTTCATTATCCTCCATAGCATGTACAGCATTCTTATACATTATGGTTTTCTTATTAACATATGTCCTATTTTTTTCTCCAATTAAACTGGAATCACCATGAAATCATTGTACTTATTATGTGCACTACTCCATCCAAAATACTTAAAACACTGCCTGTCGAACAGTAGGCATTAAGTAAGTATTACTGTTTGAGTGAATGGTAAAAAGAAATTCTGTCAATTAGTTCTATAGGCTTTCATAATAATCGACAGATTTTACCAAAACAAAATAAATGAGACTCAGAAAAAATGACTTTAGGTTCATTTACTTGGTAAGAAAAGCAGCCAACCATCTGGGATTTGAGGTGCTAGGATTGGTTGGTACCCCTTGGGGGCCTCCCCTTCTCTGAGAAAAATGAGAGGAGGGTTAGGAAGGAAAGGATGTTAGTGTGTGACAGAAGGAGAGAAGGGAGGGGGTTGGAATCAGGCTATGAAGTGATTAAACAAATAAAATTAAAAAAAGAATTATATCCAAGACTCAGAGGTAACTTAGAGTCCATAAGGGTATCATGCTTTCTAAGGCAGTGTTTTACTAAAATGGTGAGTGTATAACCTTTGCTGATATTTTTTTTTCTTTTTGTGATATTTTCAATGAGCAGGAAAAAAAATTCTGCACATTAAATTGACTTTTCTTTAAATAAGATTTAAAAGGGCTTACTAGTAGAAATTTTTTGGAAATGCATACACCCAAGACTAATTAAATCAAAACATCTAGTGGTTGAGAATCTATATACGAGGCAAATAGGATGCCACAAATTAAATGTGAAGTGACATACATATTTAAAGTTAGAAGAAGAATCCCACCAGCAAAAAGGAGGTACCCAAAGTAGTGCACAATAAAATGGAATAACTAAGTAGTGAGTTCCAGGCTTTCATATAGAGATGGACAAAAGAGTAATTGTCAGTCAGAAAAAATAGCTCCGTGGGTAGGTAAATGTACTCATCATAAAAGCCTGATGAACTGCGTTTGATTCTTGGAATCCATATTTAAAAAGTAAACTGTCTTTTATGATTAAATTTGTTAAAATATATACCTAGGATAAAGATAATTCAGAGGACATGGGTGCTTATTCTAGTTTCTAATTGGTTTCTTTTTCTATTTTCTTAGTGGATGAAGAATTTCACATATTAATGATAGCAACTTCAGGAAAATAAAAAAAGAGCTGTACTCAATTAAAAACTCACCTGTTTACTTTGTCCTTTATTTCAGTGCACAAAGCAAGAGGTGATGTTACATCTGAGGTAGGCAGACTATATAGTTCTTTCTCAAGGAAGTTGTCACTGTAGAGGTAGAATTAATAGTTGAACTGGGTCACTTCTACATATCCAATGACAAACTGTAATCATATGAGTTAAATTTCAGAATGAGTGCCTGCACACATAGCTACTACATAAAAAGCACAAATTTTTTGAAAAAGAAAAACAAAAATAAAAAAAAAATTCCAAATACAACTTAGAAGACTGTAAATTGAGCAGAAGAAAAGGCCAAAAACTACAAAACCACATAGATATATAATTAATAAAAGAATTAATGAAATTAAGGTCAGTCATTTATAGGCTGATTTCAAGGGAAACATACTCTTGATTTCTGCTGAAACAGTCATCCCAAGTAATAGCAAAGACACAGAAACTACTTTTAACAACGTTCAAGAGAAAAAAAATGAGACAATATACTTGAAAGTGTTCTGGAAACTCCAGATTGGACTTCACATGTGAAAAGTTGTTGTGATTATTGTTACTATCCCACCCAGAGCAAAGGAGCAAAGGGCAGGGCAGAAAAGAACACAGACCACTGAGCCAGCATTTAAAGCCTCTCATTTGCTCAACTGTCACCCAACCCCCTAGTGAGTCATTGATTTGAATATTGACCACAGCTAGACAACATGTGGGACAAAACAACAGTGCGACAAACCAGTAGACAATGTAATGCAACCCAAGGCAGAACCACACAATAAGACTGGGAAACTCAACTCAGAGATTGAGGCCTATTTGTAGAGAATGAGGTTGTGTTGCCAAAGTAGTTCCACCCCAACCCCCTTTAAAAGCCATGCCCAAGACACAGGAGAGGATGTTTGGAGGTGAACATAAATAAAAAAGATTGATATACACTTAGAAAAATGTCACAATGAAACTCAATGTTTTGTATGCTAACTCAAAAACTTAAAATAAAGAAATTAATATAAAAAATGTTCAAAAAGCAGAAAAAGTATAGGACTTGAAAGGGTTGGCATTACAGGGTTGGTATGGGGAATGTGGGCGAAGTGGTGAGAGAGACCAGGAAGAGAGGAGGGAGTAGGGTTGAGATTGGGATGTAAAATGAATGAATAAGTAAATTAATGGAGAAAAATATGTAGTAAAATAAACCTATAATTTCTTATGTAATTATGCTCCTTGAAATAATTTTCATAACAATTTCAGATTTTGAAAATCCCATAATAGCTCAGAGGAAAATACCATCGATCTCTATTTGAACTACTTTAATAACAGGCCAACTCAGTGCTCACAAGGCAATGTTTTCATTACGGTTTATTTAGTTTATCTTCATTTTGACAACTGGTTAAAACATAAGATAAAACTAACTGGGATTATACAAGCATGAAATTCTAAAAAGATATATCAAGATAAGCTCAATCCTTATGATCCAAGTAGGAAAATTGCAGCTATAAGAAAAAAAATTCTCAAAGGTACATAGTTTTTTATGACTAGAATCTAAGTCTCTGTTCAGGACTCAGTGCCTTGCCTATTTCCCATATATAAAGAGGCAGGGCACTTTCAGGACTGATTGCCCACTGACTATGGTGCCAAGGATCAAGCTTCTCTTTTCCTCTAACTCTCACAACATAATATTAGCTCTGTAATCTCTCAACAAGAAAAATCACAGAGGGTAGACCTGGTTAGGAAAAGGGAGCTCATGAAGGGGAAGTAGTCCTGCCCACTCTTTCTGGCTTATTCACAATAGTGACTAACAACCTTCTAGAAATAATGGCCTCTTAATACTTGATTCCATCATATAGTACACAGAAACTGTTTTACTTTTCAGCATGAGTTTGTGTCTCTTAGGGATACTTAATAGAGTAGCTTTAAACCCTCCTGGGTGGATGACTAGTCACTAAAAACTCAGTTGATAATTGTTTTCTATGCTAGTCATTCTGTTAGTCACAAGAGAGAAAACCAAACCGGAATGAAGAAGGCTAATTATCTCTGGGACAGTATGTCTCGAGAAACACTGAAAAGTATAGTGTTAATGCTAATGTAAGACAGACCAGAGCCATGCTCATATCTATCATAGATATCAAATAATAATTGCTCTTCTAGCATCTAAACTGATGATAAAACTGGCCAAACACTCTACCCATTGAGAACATTAGGGGAAAATATAAGGGTGGAAATAATCTTCTAAAGGGAGCAGAGACAAAATAGCTTCTGCTTCAAGAAAGTTTCAGTCTGAATAGTGACTCCAAAAGATGCTTCACTCCCTGCAGAAGGCATTCAAGTGGAACAACTCAGGTAGCCATCTAACTAAAGGAAGACTATGTGGTCTGTTTGGTTTCTAGGCTGAGTTATCATTTGCTTTTCTTTTGAATCTAGGGACTGTTTCCTTCCTGGTTTCTCTTACTAAAAGATTTGAAAGACAAAATAACTGGTACAAAGCAACTGAATAATTATCTTCCTCTCTAATGTCAGAATTAATCTCCCTAGACATAATTTTACATACAAACAGCCGTAGAAAATGAAGGGGAAACAGTGAATTAGGAAAAATAAATGTGGCTTGCCGTTATGGCTCAGACACAAACAGACCAAGAGATCTACAGCAGGTTTCATTTTTCTGAGTACTGTCCAGTGAAGAAATGATTCATTCAAACAATTGAAAGAAATAATATAAAGAAATTTGTTACATTCTCCCATCATGCTTCTTTTGCAATGATTGTCATCTCTCTGAAGGTGTATCACTCCACTTTTGTATAAGTCTAAACCTGAGACTCATGTTTTAATTAACAGCAATTCCACATGAAAAATAGAACCAAACACAGCTGCTTTACCAAGGAACAGTATATATGAGAAATTTGAGATCTTCAGAAAAGAGAAACAGGTTGCTGTAAATATCACTGGAAAGAAGGACTAGAACATCTGAATACAAGTCAGAGGCATAATAAATGCTGCTGAACAAAAGAAAGAACTTTCACCAATCAAGAATTTCCTCATAGACAGATAATGGGTTCGTTCAGACACCAATGAAGACTTTTCCCCTAGAAGTGTTCAGAGATGAGATGAAGGTTTAAAAGTTAAGTCAATTGTAAAAAGAAACATATGACTCACAAAAGCCTACTATCTAATTAAACATTGGGCTAGGTCCCTTACAGGGATTTTAATTTATAATCCTTCCAAGGAATGGGAGCTATATCCAATTTTTCAGGAAAATGGAAACTTAGACACATTTTTTTCCACTAGGCTTACTAATGATTTTATAGGTGGATGGAAGAAACATCTCTTTGTTAATACTAATACAGAATGAAAATATTGAGCACACCGTGCATTTAGGATTCTAAACAGCAGCTAATTTGACCTAGGATTTAAGAACATCTGTCTCTAACTCTATCCGGAGAGGTGGGATGAAAATATTCACTCTTTCTAAGTATAAGCTAACCATAAGTGATATGCTCAATCCTTCCTGTTTTAAAGGTCATGTTTAAAAACTTCAATTTTCTTAACAGTCAAAGTCTATGTGAAGTAATGAATTACAGGGCCTCCTTTCTGTTCCCATAGCCACTGCATCAGGATTAGAGAATTCTCTATTTTTCATTTGTTCATGTTTATGTTTTCCTATTCCAGCCCAGCTGATTCACGTTTACCTGCTCCCACTTCCTAAAGTATAGATCTGACTTTTTCTTCAATTCATGAACTCACAGTGGCTCTACAACGATCTGCCAAATAAAAGAACTTGGTGTGTTTCCCCACCAATCTAACTTGTACTTTTCCCTAATTGTACTAAAATATCCAATTCAACTATTGTTTCTTTCACATATTCTTATTTCCATGCTATCAAGCAGTTGCTCATGTTTTCTCTACTTAAAATGCCTTCTCTCCTTTTTCCAAACCTGTTGAAATCCTGTCTGTGCTATATAATCTATCTTATATAATAATGGCTAACATTTATTGAGTTCTTGTATTGCACTGAGTGGAAGTGTGTGCAAGTATTTTACATGGATTAATTCAGTTAATCCTCACAATAACTCTATGATGTTAGTACTATTATTATCGCAACTTGTTTGTGCCTGTATTAAAATGAAGCTCAGAGACGGAGTAAGACTCCTTTTCTCCAAGGCCACACAGTTACTATAAAGTAGAATGAGATCTAAATACAAATAATTTTGATCTTTCGCTTCCAAAAATGTTAGGATTGAAAAGAAGTCAGTGGGCATACAGCTATACTTACAGCACATAGGAGTTAGAAGCAGGAGGATCAGGAATTAATAACCACCTCAGCTATATAGAGAGTTTCATTCAGTTCAGTCGTATCTACATGGGACCCTATCAAGTCCCAAAGACACCCAAGACAAAAATAAATATAAACAAATGATGCTCAAACAAACCCTTTTCAGTTTCTCTCTGGCTCCAGTTGACAAAGTTACTTGACAATTCAGAGCATTTTGACTGCACTTTTAAACCTCATCTTGTGCAGTATTATTTGTGTTCCTACATTCCGAATGAGTCAGGCCCCAGGGCGAACAGTCTCTGTATCTTAGATAGAATAGTACTTCAAACTTAGTGATAAAGGATAGATATTCAGTATACATCTTATGCAGGATAAAAGCTACAGAGGGATGAATCAGGGACAGGAGAGTTACCTAGACAGAGTTCCACAATTTACTACCTCCTATTGCCCTACATGAAATTGGCCAACTCTGCCAAAACCTGTACAAATGAGATCCTACAGCCTGTTTTCCCAGCCTAGTCTCTGGCAGGTCTCTTCTCTCTGCACCCCGCCAGTTCTTGCAGCTGTCTGGGCATTGGCTAGTGTTTGGGGTGAGGCCTGATCAAAATATCACTCTCCTAGGCTCAGCTTCCAGCAGCAAGTGATCAAATGAAACTCAGTCACACTGGTGAGGATGTTGGATTGAAAGCCCCTCTGCACAATGCCAAATTGCTCTTTACACAGGCCCAGACTTGCCCCAGCACCACGTGGGTGGGCTAACAGTTCAGCTTTCAGCAGGATACTGTGAATATACAATCCATTCCCCCACCCCCACCCCTCTCTGAGAGCTAATTCCCAGACTCCTTCTCTTCCTTATCTCTGGATCACCGATGCACACAGTTGTTGGACAAGTCCGGGCATATTCCCAGAGGCCATTTGGCTCTATTTCGAACCTGCACAGGCAGGAACTAGTCAAGGCTGTAGGGATAACAGCCTAAGTTTCTGACATCTCGGAGAGTGCTGTCAGGGCACAAATGGTTAGAATGACTGATAACCACAGAATACCTTCCCCCAAGTCATGCTGACTTTGTAGCACCCTCACAGGGACATCTGATATGGTCCAATGGCCCTCTATTTCTGTCCCTAGGTGCCACAGGTTCCAACTGATTTACCACGCTAAGGAGTGTTCCCACACTTTGTCAAGTTCAATGGATGAATCTATTTTACAACGGGATTCCCTGAACAAACACATTAGAGTACAGTACAGACATCCTGCCCAGCAGCCGCCCTCAGCCCCCAAGACAGCATACCGCTCTCACAATAGGTGAAATCCGTTGCAACCAGTGTTCTGCTGGACTCATTTCACTTCCACGTGTGGCAACAACAGGTCAATTCTATCCTCTATAGCTTTCATATTATGCCTATCCCTTTCCTCTCCCTTGTGAGGCATGCAGGACAGCTATTGGACTATTTGATGTTGTATGGGAGTGGTTATGCAAATAAATCCCGCCCAAGGAGAGGACCTTGTGAGTCTGGCTGGTAAACAATGGCCAAGTCACAAGTAAGACAGGAGATACTAAAGCTCCAGGAACTGAAACTGGGACAAGAGACGGAAGGGCCTAGAGTTGGATCTAGCCAAATCTGTGGGGAGGAGGAAGGAGGCAGCTAAACGGAACGCAAATCAGTTTTTAAAGTTTTGTGCATGACTTAGCAGGTTTAGAATTCCAGAGAAAACCAAATTTTTAAAAAGTTAGGATTCTCAGACACAAGGAAAAGCCACTTCCTGGCTCTGGCTTTGCATTTTTATATTAGTGTTTCCAGAAGATTAAATTTTTTAACAGAAAATATGAAGCTGGGGAAAGACCACTAAAAACGAAAAATTGGAGTCTATAATTCACTCTGATTTTAAGCTATCCTTTCATCTCCACTGGGTCTCTGGGTTTCTCTATATGGGATCATACATATAAATACATATTCATATATATTTACATATATACGTATATGTGTGTATGCTCTTCCAACAATGACACTTTCTCAGAGTCATGTATTTTTACAGACAGAAGTGGGAGATGTCCTGGAATGCATTATATATAGGAAGAAATGGAAGCTTGACCCAAGGTGTAGAGGAGAGAAGCAAATAATGTTCTTTGACCAAACTGAGAAACCTCACCTGGCCTAGGCAGACACAATAAACAGGAATTCAGAATCAAGTCTCAAAGGCTGAAAATCCTTTGGAGGAAAAGGGCAGAACTGGATTAGAATAATGAATAGAATTTAGTTGTATACAAGTATACATTGAATATAAATAAATATGTACAGACATAAATACACATACACAGACACACACTTTGGGGCCACCTGACATCATCTCTGAATTAAAATAATAATTACTATCCCATTAGCTTATTTTGTCCTGAGTAGGGAGGAGGCTCTAATGCATAAATAATCTGCCTTTTCTCCCAGAGAAGACAAATTTTCCTAAAAGAGGGCCTGTCTGGTTTTTCTTCATTTTCTAAAATGAGAATGTCTGAGCAAGCTGAATTTTGAGATCCCATTGTAATAGAAAGAATGCTGGTTTGGGAATTAGGACTCTTGACCAAGCCAACTTGTGTGTAAACTTACAACCTCTCTGTCTTGCTTTCTGCATTTGGAATTTGAACAGGTTCTTAGCCTTGGTTCTATTGAAATTCTAATGTGGTGCTTCTCACATGCACTCACATAGGGTATCTGATAACATATAGATTATGAATTAGCATCACCAAAGTGATGCTGATCCTGATTTTCTAACAGTATCTGCATTTGAAACAGTTGCATCTGAGTCATAGATATTGCATTAAATAGCAAAGGTCTAGATGATAGACAAAAGCCACATTAGCTGCTCATCACTGTTAGGCAGCATTCTATAACAATAATACACAACTTGTGTAAAAGATGGACTTTTTGGGCTCAGGGTTTTGGAGGTTTTAGTCCACAGTTGGTTGACCTTGTTTGATAGTCTGTGGCAGTTTAGCTGATCATGGCAGTGGCATAAGGCCATTTACATGATACCCATAATCAAAAAGAAAAACTTGTCAAATGGCCTGGGTCTCACTATATCCTTCAAAGACATAGCCCCAGTTACCAATAAATCTTCCACTAGACTTCACCTCTTAAAAGCTCTAATGTTTTCTAGTAACACGAAGGGCTATGGACAAATGGAGTCTTGCAAAACATTTCAGATTTAAGCTAAAACTTTCAATAATCATGTAAATTATGTTCTTTTGTAACTAATTGTCCTTTGAGGTAGGGTTTATTATTCACATTTTACATCTGAAGTGAATCCTTGTACTCCATGATGATGGCTGGGAGAAACCACAGGGAAAAGTTACAGAAAACCTTCAGTTATTGTCATATTATTTGGAAAATGTCTCTAAACAACTCTGCCTCTTCCCTTTACTTGTCCAATAATAGAATAATTGTTGATTTTCACTGAGAACTTCACAAGCATTCTTTCACACACTTTTATTGATTAATATATTTACCCTAACATAACATATGAGACCGAAAATAATAGAATAATCTCTGCCTCTCATTTTTGTAACCACATATATAATTCACCAAAACTTTCTATCTCTAAAATACAAAATTTCATAACTCATCACATTTATTTCAACTGTTCTGGTAGCCTTGTGTTCTTTTTGCTTTTGTAATTCTTCCACTCAAGTCAATTCTCAGAATAGCAATCAGATTAACAGTTTTAAAATATTAACAAATCCAAATATTTGCAAACCATTCTGTTGGCTCCTTTATTCATAATAAAAAGCCAAATGCATTAATTATGGTTGATAATGATTTATAATTTACTCTAATCCTACCTGCCTACCACCAACCTTCCATATGTCTTTGATTTAATCTACTATTCCCTTTTTTATCGTTATTCTCAAACATTTCAGTATCTTTAGTTTGTTTCTCCTAGTACTTGGCATGTTACAGTCTAGTCTTTGGAATTGTGGTTTTTCAATTTAGAAATTGCTTTCCCAGCCATCATCATGGCCCTATTCCCAGTCATTACTGTTACTCCATCCATCACTTCCTATAGTTCTCCATTCAAATGTTTTCAGAAAGAAGTATTAAGAATACCTAATATATATAAGCTAATGGAATTGCCCCTGTATATTAAACTCCAATGGATAAGTGAACTTTTCCTTAGCACTAGCTCCAAGTACCCAAGGTACAGTATGGCACTGAGTTCTAATCAGTAAGGCTCTCAACTAATTCCTTTATATAGAATCTACATGAGTCCCATGGACAGTGGAGACTGAGTTGAGTCACTTCATTTCTTGAGGCTCCCCCAGATCCTCTTCTTATCATGGGTGGAGATTATTTCATGAGACCAAAGAGTATAATACTAGCTCTTTTTTAACCTGCTTTGCATACTTAACTGGAGGATAGTAATGTCTAGATTCTCCTATGTATATATGGTTGCAAATAAGTTCTTCTTGGGTCATGTACAAAGATTTGGGGTTCTTTAATGCCAACCATCAGATATTCCTCAGGCAATTTAGGAATACTGCCTTACTGAATTCTCAAAGAAGCCAGAGTAACATCTAATTTGAAGGTAAAATGCAGATAGAGTGACTAAATATTATAAGAGTCTAAATATTATAATAGAAAATAATGCTGATATAATAGAAAAATGCAGATAGAGTCTAAATAGTATAATATAAAATTGTCTATTCAGTTGGAGTAAGACTGTTCTGATCTTTAGAAACTGAAGAATGCTAATGAAAGCCACAGCTGATGAATTACAGGACAGTGAGTGGTAGAGAGCCATAGCTGACCTTTGTTTTCTAGTATGTCTAGCAAAATCTCTGACTACACAATCAATTCCTTTTGTCTGTTAGTCAGCATGTACAACATGTGTAAATAACTTTGGCCATGGTTGTCTCACATGGCTTGGGTTTTCTGAGTTAGAAAACTGGGTTATAAAATGGTTACTTTAATCCAAGTGATTTTTCAAACTTCAGCTGATTTGTAACATAGTGTTTTCTCTCATCCTGAACCATGTTTCTTTTCATTTTCCAAAATGAGTATTTCAACTTCATTCCTCTTAGTCAAGGCTCAAATGCTACTCTAAAAAGCCAAACAGATAACTTCATTTCTAAGACTATAAAAGAGCAGTGACCTCTCCTTTTTCAAGCTCATCCTTCTTATTTAAGAGCTTCTTTCTGTCTCAGACTGATCTCTCAGCATTCATTCTTACTGTCTGTTATTTATTACTTTTCATGTATCTTTGCAGTCATTTTCTCTTCAGATGTTTCTACTGCCTTTTGTCTTTCTAGTTTAAGCTAAGATTCTACAAAGGTTCACCATTCTAATTGATTTTATATGATTACTTTTACTTCTTCATTTCTTTTTGTTAATTTTTTGAGACAGTGTCATATTACATAGTCCAAGCAGACCAGAAGTGTATGACCTTTTAACCAAGGCATCCCCAAGCTGGCTTTATATTTATAAACCACTATATCTGGCTTTCCTTCTTCATTTTTAAACTCACTGTATTATGCTGTCCTTAAAACCGATCATGGATTACTTGCCGTCATACATAAAGACACTTTTTTTCTTCTTATTTGAATTTCTTAGAACATTAAGACTTGTTGGGTCTCTCTCTTTCCTGACTGACTCTTGCCTTGCCTTTCATGGAAGTTATGACTCTGTTTTCATCCCTCCCTCTATACCTTTCCCAGTATTTGTCTTCCCTACTTACCACTCAGATGTTGGAATATCCGACAGTTTACTTTGTTGACACTCTTACTTGACTCTAACTTGTCTCAGTGGAATGTGGGCCTGTGTGTCAAGAACCTATTATATCATTTCACTATGTGATTTCCAGGAGCAAATTAGCACCCAGAGCATATATTTTGACAAATGTTATTAAATCTATTATCATATCTTTAATAAAAGAGTTAACATATAACTGGGTGACAAGGCAAAGGATAAAAACAGTTATGTTTAAATTTATCCTTGAGACTGACTCCCTTGAGGCCTCACAGTGACCACCACACAATATTTTCAGTATCTCCTCAATGAAAGTAAAGCAAAACACCTGAAATACGTAATAAGTAATACTGACAGCTAAAATTTTATTAACGCTTCATCAACTCTACATGTTAGGTTCTGTGCTAGATGTTATAGATTAAAATTTCATTTTATGATTGAGAAAATGAGGAATAGCAATGATATATAATTTTCGACAGTGCCACAAGTAGCAAGTAATCCAGCACACTCAAAAATAGTGTCATCCTTGAATTCCTCACTGACACATTAAAAACAATCCCCCTTTTTTTCTCTCCCAAACAGACCATCCTATCCTATCTGGAAAACTATTCTATACCTTAAAACCTTCCTGAAATTTCCTAAACAGTACTGAAATTTCAGTCTGGAAAATGGACTTTGCCCTTTCCTATCAAGAACACCTGAGGTTGTATGTTCCTTTACTTGAATCCATAATAGCCATACTCTCTTTACCAGACCTGCCCTTCCCTCTGAGAGGAAAGGTGGAGAAAAGAGCTTCTTCTTCCTGTCCCTTGTGGATACACTTCATTAATCATCCATGTCTTCATTGGTATTGGTATTGTTTATTTTCTCTGTTATGTCCATATCCTCTACCCAGAAACACATTTGAATCCCCCTACCATTATAAAATTTACTTGAAACTTGAAAGGCCATAGACCCTAGTAGGGAAAAATAGCACTTTATTTATTTATTTATTCATTCATTCATTTATTTATTTATTTATTTGCCAAATAGGCATAATGGGCTAAGCAAATCACTTTTGAATAATTATGTTTGAGTCTATAGATTAGTGCTGCTGTTAGCTTCCATTAGAGAAGCTTCACTTTGCAATGAAATATTCAAGTAAAGAAACTCAACAAGTTAAGAGTCCTGAGAATAAGTGTTGGATGCTCAGCTAGATCACTCCCTCCAAGGTTCAGGGAATATCAGGGGTGAAAAAGAATGTTAGAACTGGAAGCAGGGGTAAGAACACTTTGAACACTGTCTTCTAAGCATTACATGGCTGATGCACCCTTCAACTCAAAATAGCTGTGATTACTTGCATAAAATCTGCATAAGACTGGACCTGTCAACACCTTTTCATGAAGTAAGGAGGGGAATCCTGGTAAAACATTTTGCCTGAGGATTTATACAGTGTGAATGGTCCAAGGGGGAGAGAGACAGTTTCCTCAACATCATAGCTACAGCCTTTCAACAACCCCTCACCTGTGCTTCTGTAAATAAACAACCACAATGAAACTCACTGAATCTCTCTCTCCCTCCCCTATCTCTCTCTGTCTCTCTCTGTCTCTCTGTCTCTCTCTCACACATACACACCCTATCAATATGACCATCACCACCACGTAAGTAGAAGAGAGAATAGTTCTGACGAGGGGGAGGATTATGGAAAAGGAGCAGAACCAAAAAACGTAATAAAGTGAATGTATGATTAAACTATATTGTGTACAATGAAGCTCATTAACATATATAATTAATATATGCTATTAAAATATTTAAAATTCTGACCAGAGTTTTCATGTCATAATTTGTATTAGCAGCCTGATGTATTGTAATCAGGCTTCGTAGCTCTTGTGTTATCCTTTCTACCACAGGAATAAACTTTAATGCCAAATATTAGGGAACATTTTGATCATTTTCTTCTTCATTCACAGCTTTTTTCCAGTGTTGGACACTTTTCTTCTGGAAACATTCTTTTTTTGGAATAACATCTCCTTCTCTTGGTTTCCTTCTATTTCTCAAAATAGTTCCTTTCATTGAACTGATAGGCAATCCTTTGAAGTATGTATTCTTTTTATTATTTTATAAAGTAGGGAACTAAAAGTCAGAGAACTAGATGGAAATGCCCAAGGATGCAAACAAGTAGCACAAATGCATCCCAGAAGAAAGGCCAGAATCTGATTCCAAATATATCATATAGTATTGTCCTTCTCAAAGAAGTAGGAGTATAATTTAGAAGTAGACTGACTTTGGATTCTAAAATGAGGTTCTAAATATCTCACTAGCTTATATGTTGTATGATTTTTAAACAGTAACTTACACCTTTTTTCTTTTTAAGTCTCAATGTCTATATTCGTATAAGAGGGAACAAAACAGAATTTTAGGAAGAATAAGGATGAGCATTTACAGACCCCTTATCTGAGATCTAAGCACAGGAACTCAGTATCTGAAGTTATCACCACTAGATTATGATGATTAAAGTGATTACAGTTACTAAATATTTTCCCTTGCTATGGTCTAAATGTATCTCCTTCAAACTCCTATATTAAAACCCAAACTCTAATAGTAGAGTTTTTGTAGGTGGTACTTTAGAAATCTCTACAAGGGTAGAGGCTTCATGAAAAGAAATTACACTTTTCATTAGTATTTTATAAGAATTAGTATTCTTATAAAAATATCATAGAGGCCATAATTATTCCTTGACCCTTCCATCATGTGAAAATACAAGAAAACATCAATAAAGGAAGTGGATGTGGACTAAATAATGAGTCTGTTGACATCTTAATCTTTTACTCTGAGCTTATAGAACTACAAGAAATGTATTTTGCTTATAACCTACCCAGGTTGAGAGATTTTGTTCTGCTACCCAGAATGGATGCTTTAAGTAGCCTACCCAACTAATTTTTTGACCCACTCTTAGGAACATAAATGAAAGAATTTATGTCACTTCAAAACTATGTTGTGTGACTTTGAATGCTGTAGGCTTGCAGGACAAGAGGCAGACACAAGGTAGCTCCACATAAACCAAGCCCAAAACAGGCTTTCATATGTTCATAAGCCAACCTTAAGGAGGAATTGATATACTAGTGAACCAGCCCTAGAGTGTGAAAGCCACATAGCACAAAACTAACACTATTAGAATAATACACAGATTTGGAAAACTGGAGGCCATTTTAATATCACACTGTCCTGAGATGGCATCCATACACAAGAAGACTTTGAAAATGGACTCTGTGTGGCTCTATCTTTGGTTATTATTGAGTTTTTGTCTCTGTTGCTGAATTCATTCACACATGTCTACCTGTCAGAGCTAGCACTGGTCTAAATTCTCAAGGACATTTGGGGATCTACAACAGTGCCATCCTCAGGGCCTTCCACAGGTGAAGGGCTTCACAGGAAAGTGGGGTGGGCCTAAAAAGATCATTCTAACCGCAGAGAATTCCTCAGTGGCATCCTGCAGCAGTTTTCTACCTGACCAATTGTTCTCTGCTTAATGTGATGCCTGTTTGCATAAGTATAACATAGCCTGTATTATATCATGGTATTTTAAGGAATGTTTGTGTGAATAAACTGAGCATATCCAAAGGGTACATCTTGTGCAGACATTGTAGTTGCCAAGTTCCTCATAGCCCTCCAACTCTACTCTCCACATGGTCAGTGAGAACTTCACTTATTAATCAATTTCCTTGTCAGTACTTCCTGGTTTAATTTGGTTTTGCATTACTCAAATACTGACTGAAATAATACAGTTTTGATTCAGACAAGTAGATGAACCCATGTCTTTTTCTACATACTATAATAACAGGCCCAAGCTCAGAATCACATGTGCTGCAATATGCTTATTAGTAGTTTTACTTTAAACTAATGTGGAGGCAACTAGCCCCTCTTTGTCATTCAGCTTCAATATGATGGAGAAAAATTATAATTAAGCTAATTTTCTAATTACAAGGAGCCATATTACTATCCATGAGATGATACTATATATATAACCACCAGTTCTAGGCAATTTATAAAAGTTGTCTCATTACAAGACTTTCCTGAAGAAAAAAAAAAAGAAATGTCCCTCATTGGCTAATATATTTAAATACTTGATTCATGGTTGGTGGTGCTGTTTGGGAATATTATGAATCTTTCTTGCTAGAGGAAATTAGCTCTTCAGGGAGGGCTTTGAGGCTTTGTAGCCTCATCCAGATTCTTGCTACCTGTCTGCTTCTTGTGTGCTTTTGAGATATTGCCTCTCAGCTTCCTGCATGATATCATGTCTTCCCATCATTATGAATGCTAACCCACTGGAATGCTTAACCAAATAACTCTTTCTCATATAAGTTTCCTTTGGTCAGAATGTTTTATTAAACAACAACAATAACTTATATAGTCTTTTACAACACTTAAAAGATTAGTTCCTGTTTTTAAAATAATGGCACAGTTGTTAAAAGCCCTTGAAGATCTTGCAGAAGACTCTGATTTGGTTCCCAACACCTACACCAGGGAACTCACAACCACATGTAACTTTAGTTCTAGAGTATCCCTTGTTCTCTTCTGACCTCCTGTGGTACTATACATGGACATAATGCATATACATACATTCAGGTACCCACACATACACATAAAATATTTTAAAAGGTATAAAACTGAAAAGAATTAAACATGTAAAATATTCAGTGGGAACAGCATCAGCAACATAGTGGAATAGGACTTTTCAGTATTAACCCCTCTGTAGAAACATCAGTTTGATAAACTATCCATACATAAAAATGCCTACAGGAGAAATAAGGAGTAATAGTGAGAGACATGTGCAGGTAACCATAGCCACTATGAGTTGATGTTTGCTACCATGTACAGAAGTTGACATTTCACACTCTTCTCAAAGTTTATTGGATCATGTTTTCTACTCCCTCTTCTGTAATATTCCTAAGCCTTGAATGGTTGGAAGCTGAGCACTCAGTTATTTATATCTGGTATTTTTATAATTACCTACTGTACAAAGAAGTCTGTCTTCCTATAGTTGAGAACAACATAAATCTATTGTATAAACGTGTTTAGAATGAGATTTTACAACATAAGATACTTAGCAAAATAATAATGTGAATGCTTCTCTCTACGGCTAATTTTCTTTGCCATCATTGTGTTTTGACCATATTTACAGTACCAGTTATCAAATTTTGCTTGTGTATCCAACCAGAAACTCCATAACCATCATAGCACTATCATACTAGTGGGCACATCTTTCCAGCAGGTCGGTGTTGTAGCATAGAAGAGCCAGGGCTTTCAGCCTATGAAGAGTACATACCAACTTGTGGCCTTATGTAAGGTAGCCAGTAGTCAGTTGGAGGTTGAGCTTTTTAAAGCCTTGCATCTAAAATGAGTAGTATCTTCACCAACAGGGTCTTACCATCTGATTATGATGGACACCTAAGAACATTGACAATAGCCTCTCTTGTTTCGAGTGTGTCTACGGCCTCCCTGAAAAATAACTGATAGGAAGATATCCCATAACTGGCACTTAGATTTTCATTTGCTAACCCATATATTCTAGGGACAGCATTGTCCACCCTTGCAGGATAATTCTGTACATACTCCCTCCTTAAATATATATTTAAGTCATTCCTGAGGAATGCTAATTCTCCGTCTCTCCGTTGTGACTGTTAACTCTTCGTTTACTTTCTGACGCTATAATATGACACTCTGACCAAGACAACTTTTTTATAAATTTATTTATTTTTATATCAATCACAGGTTAGGTACTTTGCATCCCAGGTGTAGCCCCCTCCTTCATTCCCTCCCACCCTCCCCTCTCTCCTTCATCTCCCTCCTCCCCGCCCCCTGCAAGCCCACCAACGTGGGAGGACCTCCTCCCCTTCCATCCAACCCCAGCTCATCCTGTCTCCTCAGGGCTGGCTGCAATGGCTGCCCATTGTCTCCATATCTCTTCCACATAGTACTTGAAGTCCTAGCTAGAGCAATAAGACAACTAAAGGAGATCAAGGGGATACAAATTGGAAAGGAAGAAGTCAAAATATCACTATTTGCAGACTATATGATAATATACATGAGTGACCCCAAAAATTCAACCAGAGAACTCCTTCAACTGATAAACACCTTCAGCAAAGTGGTTGGATACAAAATCAACTCAAAAAAATCAGAAGCCCTCTTGCACACCAAAGACAAAAGGGCCGAAAAGGAAATTAGGGAAACAACACCCTTTACAATAGCCACTAATAACATAAAGTACCTTAGGGTGACTCTAACCAAGCAAGTGAAAGACCTATATGAAAAAAAATTTCAAATCTCTTAAGAAAGAAATTGAAGAAGATATTAGAAGGTGGAAAGACCTCCCATGCTCATGGATTGGTAGGATTAACATAGTGAACATGACCAT
>CM053742.1:81118631-81128644 GCA_028658305.1 Pachyuromys duprasi
TTGATTCATGACCTCTGTTAGAGTTATTGTATCTTTGCTTAATTTCTGTTTTGTTGACCTGTTCTTTGTTGAGAGTGGGGTGTTGAAGTCTCCCACTATTAATATGTGGGGATCTATGTGCGGTTTCAGTTTTATTAATGTTTCTTTTACAAACGTGGGTGCCTTTGTATTTGGGGCATAGATGTTCAGGATTGTGATATCTTCCTGGTGGAATTTTCCCGTGATGAGCATGAAGTGTCCTTCTCTATCCGTTTTCATTAATTTTGGCTGAAAGGCTATTATTTAGATATTAGAATGCCTATTCCTGTTTTCTTCTTGGCTCTATTTGCTTGGAAAAAAATCTTCCAGCCCTTACTCTCAAGTAATATCTATCTTTGTGACTTAGGTGTGTTTCTTGTATGCAGCAGATTGTTGATTCTTGTTTATGCATCCATTCTTTTTGTCTGTGTTTTTATAGGAGAATTGAGGCCATTGATATTGAGCGAGATTAATGACCAGTGGCTGTTAGATCCTTTGATTTTGATGTTGGCTGTGGTAGTGTTTGTGTGCTTGGCTACTTTTTGTTTTGCTGTAGTGAGGTTATTTATTTCCTGTATTTTCTTGAAAGTAGTTAGTTTTCTTGGGTTGTATTTTTCCTTCTAGTATCTTCTGTAACACTGGATTTGTGTGTATGTATTGTTGAAATTTGTTTTTACCGTTGAATATCTTGTTTTCTCTGTCTATGAGGACTGAGAGTTTTGCTGGGTATAGTAGCCTCAGCTGACATCTGTGTTATCTTAGAGTCTGCATGATATCTGTCCAGGCCCTTCTGGCTTTCATAGTCTCTGTTGAAAAATCAGGTGTGAGTCTTATGAGTTTGCCATTATATGTTACTTGGCCTTTTTTCCTTGCAGCTTTTAATATTTTTTCTTTGTTCTGTATACTTACTGTTTTGATTATTACATGGCAGGGGGATTTTCTTTTCTGATCTAATTTATTAAGTGTTCTGTAGGCCTCTTGTATTCTTATAGGCCTCTCCTTTGAGTTGGGGAAATTTTTTTTCTATGATTTTGTTGAAAACATTTTCTGGGCCTTGGAGGAGGGAATCTTCTTTTTCTTCTATTCCTATTGTTCTCACGATTTGTCTTTTTATGTTGTCTAGGATTTTTTGGATGGTTTCTGTCAGGAATCTTTTAGATTTTTTATTTTCTTTGATGGATAGATCATTTTCTTCCATTCTGTCATCCACATCTGAGATTCTTTCTTCCATCCCTTGTAGTCTGTTGGTTATGCTTACCTCTGAAGTTCCTGTTTTCTTTCCTAGGTTCTCTGTCTCCATGATTTCCTGTTTGTGTTTTCTTTGATTGTTCTAATTCTGTCTTCAGATCTTGAACCATTTTGTCGATTTCCTTCACCTATGTGACTATATTTTCCTGTTTTTCTTTCAATTCTTTCACCTGTTTGTTTGAATATTCCACTGTTTCTTTTATTTCTTTCAGTGCTTTAATCATTTGCTCTCTGAAAACCACAAAGTGTTTGGCTCCATCTCCCTATATTTCTTTATGGGTGGCCATAATCTGTTTTACTATGTCTTCCTCTAATTCTTCAAACATTTTATTTGCTTCCTCCATTAACCTCTTTATAAGCATAGATGTAAGGTCCTCTTCTTGAATTTTACTTATGTTATCGTGTCCAGGACTACTTGCCACTGGGTAATTGGGTTTGGGGGATGCCGTATTGCTTTTCCTTTTGTTGGTTGTATATTTACGCTGGCCTCTACCCATCTGGTTATCTCAGATATTGTCTGTTAATTTCTGGTGCCTGCTGGATCCTGGGGTGGGGAGAATCCCCTTGGCAGGGTTTTGAAGTAGATCTCTTCAGTTTTTCGAGTATGGTCAACTGAATGGTGGTGCTTCTCAGGAATTGTTATAGTTCACCTCAGGCATATGGACCTGTGTGGTAACTGTGGTGTTCAGGAAGGCTCTCCTCTCATTAAGAGAAATTCTGGAGATATCTGCCCTGCTGCTGGGTTTTTTGCTCTGAGTTAGTGAGCTGCAGCTGCTGTTTTTTTTTTTTAATTTTTTTATTTTATTTACATTGGAGTGAAGCCGTCAGATCCCTTGGAACTGGAGCACAGGCAGTTGTGAGCTGCCATGTGGTTGCTGGGAATTGAACCCGGATCTTTTGGAAGAGCAGACAGTGCTCTTAACCACTGAGCCATCTCTCTAGCACCCCAGCTGCTATTTTTAAGGTGTATTTTTTGGGTACAGCTCTCTTGAAGAACCAGGGAACCCCACAGTTTTGTCAGTTTAGCTAGGGATAACCAGTTGTACCTTGGACTAGTATCTGATGGCTGTTCTAATGGTTCTCAGATTTTGTAGGTCTGAGATTGCAGCTGTGTGCCCCTGTGCCCTAGCAGTAATCAATGGCAGGTGAGCAGGTCATTCATGCCTACAATAGAAGGCTACAGCCTATAGCCTGCATGAACTCAGAACATCTTCTGGAGCTGGGTGTCCTGAGCATTGGACCAGATGATCCCTCCGCTGTGGGGTTTCCTCCCTACAGGGACACTCAGACTGTGCTTTAGGGACCGCAATTCTTTCTGGGATGGTGCTTAGAACACGCAGGCACAGGTGCACGTGGCTCTGCCTTGCTGATGATTGGGCGCCTGAGCTTTTGCCGAAACTGTAACTTTTCCAGAGAACTTTTCCGGGGGCTGGTGTTGCCTGAATGCTCTGAGGTCAAGCCTTCTGTTCACCTCTCTGTGGATGTCCACCTGACAGAGAAATTTAGTCTCTGGAGCCCTGGGGGCACAGTTCTGTGTGGGGCAGTTAGTCAGGCATGCAGGCAGGACTCTGCTGGCGCCTGCTTCCCCGTCTCTGGGCTAGCTGTTGGGTGCCCACAGGAACAGGGGTCTTTTCCAAGGATTGTCTGGGTGACCTAAGGTCAGTCCTGATCATTTCCTGTACAGTGGGGTTTTCTCTCGACTGGAAATCCCAGTCTCTCATGTTGTGGGGTCCACAGTTCAGTCTGGGACAGTGATCAGAGCACACCTGCCTATGGCTCTGGGCTGGAGACCAAGCGCCTGGTGGAACTGAGAACTCTTTTGCAGTTTAGCTGTGCAAGTAGAAGCTATTTGAATCCCACACCATAGGGTGTCCTCTCACCTGGGAAACACTGGTTGCTGGTGTTTTAAGAGCAAGAGTTCTGTCTGCTGGTCATTGTGCAGATCCTGGGGTGCTGCTGGTCAGAAAGAGTGTCCTCCTGGTGCCGCCGTCTTGGATCCCCCCCTCCTATTTTTAATTAATTAGTTAATTAATTAACTTTATTTTATATCCTGATTGGAGCTTCCTCTTTCTCATCTCCCCTTCCCTTTCTCTACAGGGGAGAACTTCCATGGATATCAACCCGCCTTGCCTTGGCATATCAAGTTGCAGTAAGTCTAGGAGACAGGAGGGATGGAGGTAGTCCAAGATGGTGGTGACCAGCAGTCACTATATCTGAGGGGCACAGGATCTGAAACTCAGAAATTGATGAGTAGAGGATCAGCTGAAGCCACAACATCAACACAATGGCTTCCTGGGCAAGAGGGGACAACCCGCGAGCTGGTCCTGTTTGGATCCAGTTTGGATCCTTAAAGCAAAGGACACTGTTATGAGAACAAAATGACAGCCTATAGACTAGGAAAGGATCTTCAACAGCCTTATATCTGACAGAGGGCGAATATCCAGAATATGTAAAGAAATCAAGAAGTTAAAAAGCAACAAATCAAGTAATCCAATTAAAAATGGGTTACAGAAACAAACAGAATTCTCAGTAGAGGAATATTGAATGGTAGAGAAACACTTAAATAAATGCTTAAAGTACTTAGTCATCAGGGAAACACAAATCAAAACAACCCTGAAATTTCAGCTTACACCCATCAGTATCCCTAAAAACTCCAGTGACAATATGTGTTGGAGAGGATATGGAGAAAAGGGAACTTTCCTCCATTGCTGATAGGAATGTAAACTTGCAAAACCACTTTGGAGATCAATCTGCTGCTTTCTCAAAAAGTTAGGATCCAGCTATACCTCATGATTCAGCTATACAACTCCTAGACATATATCCAAAATATGCTCAAGTATACAACACGGACATTTAGTCAACCATGTTCATAGCAGCTTTATTTGTAATAGCCAGAATCTGAAAACAACACAGATGTCCCTTAAAGGAGGAATGGGTACAGAAATTGTGGTACAGTTACACAATAGAATACTACTCTTTCAATTAAACACAAGGAAATCATGAAATTTACTGGGAAATAGTGCAGACTAGAAATGATCATCCTGAGTGAGGTATCTCAGAACCAGAAAGACACACATGGAATATACTCTCTTATAAGTGGATATTAAACATATAATATAGGACAAACATGCTAAAATCTGTACACCTGAAGAAGCTAAACAACAAGGAGTTGTATAATATACTCAATCTTCATTTAGAAAGTCAAATGGGATGGACATCAGAAGAGGGAGAAAACAGGGAACTAGACAAAAGCCTACCACAAAGGGCCTCTGAAAGACTCTACCCAGAAGTGTACCAAAGCAGTTTCTGAGACTCATAGCCAAACTTTGGGCAGAGTGCAAGGAATCTTATTAAAGAAGAGAGAGATAGAACAACCTGGAAGGGACAGTAACTTCACAAGGAGAGCAACAGAACCAAAAAATCTGGGCACATTGTTCTTTTTTGTGACTATTACTCCAACCAAGGACCATGCATGCAGATAACCTAGAATCCCTGCACAGATATACATGGCAGCTCAGTTTCCAAGTGGGTTCTCTAGTAATGGGAGCAGGGACTGTCTCTGACATGAACTCAGTGGCTGTCTCTTTGATCACCTTCCCTGAAAGGGAGCAATGAGGCTACAGAGGAAGACAGTGTAACCAATCCAGAATGTATAAAGATAGCATAGTGTCAGAGGGCAGGTGAGGAGGACCTCCAATTTCAGTGGACTTGGTGTAGGGCATGGGAGGAGATGAAGGAATGAGGCTGGGATTTGAGGGGATCAGGAATAGGGCTACAGATAGGATACAAAGTGAATAAACTAATTAATAACAAAATAAATAAAATTTAAAACTACTAGGTGTATCATCTTTTATTGAGGCTAGACAATTCAGTCCAGTTAAGGGAAAGGGATGCAGAGGCATGCAACAGTCAGAGATAGCTCATGCTTCTACTGATAGGAGTCCCACATGTTACATATATGTAGGGGGCCCAGGTCCATCCCATGCATGCTCTCTCGTTAATGGTTAGTCTCTTTGAATCAGTATGGGTCCAGGTTAGCTAATTTGTAGGTTTTCTTGTGGTGGTGTCCTTGACCCCTCTGGATCATTCAATCCACAAGGTTCTCTAGTTCCACATAATGTTTGGCTGTGGGTCTCTGTTTCTGTTTCTATCAGTTGTTGGGTAAAGCCTCCTATCTTCAAGTATAGCAAAATATCATTAATAGTCTGAATGATGTGTCTCAAGTTGGGCCAGTCATTGGTTGGCCATTCCCTCACTTTGTGTTTTCTCTCTATCCCTGAACCTTTTATACGCAGGAAAAATTGTGGATCAAAGTGTTTGTTGCTGGGTTGATGTCCCAACCCTCCATTGGAAGTCTGGCCTTGTTAAGTTCCATATATTTTTGTTAGGAGTCTTAGCTAGGTTTACCTTCATAGATTTCTGGGGATTTCCATTGTCCTAGGTTTCTAGGAGATGCCTCCCTACTTCCCCCCCCCCACACACTTCGTCCTTCCTATTTCCCTCCCCACCCCTTTCACACACATTTTCATCTCTCCATCCACTTCTGATATCTACTTTATGTCCTTTTTCCAGGTGAGATAAAACATTCCGCCGTGGGCCTTCCTTTTTTACTTAGCTTTTTTGGGTCTTTGGATTGCAGCATGTTTATCCTATATTTTAGTGATGTTGGCCACTTATAAGTAAGTATATACCATGTTTGTCTTTCTGGGTCTGGGTTATGTCACTCAGGATGATTTTTTCTAGATCCACCCATTTGCCTACAAATTTCATGATGTGATTGTTTTTAATGGTTAAGTAATAGTACATTGTGTACATTTACCATATTTTCTTTATTCTTCATTTGAGGGGCATCTAAGTTGTTTCCAGATTCTGGCTATTGCAAATAAGTCTGCAATGAATATATTTTAGCAAGTGTCCTATGATAAGGTGGAGCATCTTTTGGGTATATGCCCTGGAGTGGTGTATCTGGGTCTTGAGACACAGCAATTCTCAATTTCTGAGAGAGTGCCAGAATGATTTCCAAAGTGGTTGTACATTTTTGCATTCCCATCTGGAGTGGAAGGGTCATCCTTACTCCACGTCCTCACCAGCATGTGTTGTTGCTTGAGGTTTTGATTTTAGACATTCTGATTGATGTAAGATGAAATCTCAAAGTCATTTTGCTTTGTATTTCCCTGATGGCTAAGGATCTTGAACATTTCTTTAAGTGTTTCTCAGCCATTTGAGATTCCTCTGATGAGAGTTCTCTGTTTAGATCTGTACCCCATTTATAATTGGATTATTTGGTTTGTTGGTTTCTAGTTTCTTGAGTTGTTTATATATTTTGGATATTAGCACTCTGTTTGATGTGGGGTTGGTGAAGATAGTTTCCCATTCTGTATTCTGCCATTTTATCTTCTAGACAGTGTCCTTTGCATTACAGAAGTTTTCCAGTTTCATCTGTTCCCATTTTTAAATTTTTGATCTTAGTTAATACATGATTGGTGCTCTGTTCAGAAATTTGTCTTCTGTGTCAATGAGTTAAAGGTTATCCCTCACTTTGTCTTCCATTAGGTTCAATGTATCTGGTTTTTTGTTGAAGTCTTTGATCCACTTGACTTGAGTTTTGTGCAAGGTGATAGATTTAGATCTTTTTTCATTCTTCGACATTCAGGCATCTACTTAAAACAGCACCATTGGTTGAAGATGAACTGTTTCAGCTTCTATGTAACATGTAAATTTTATCTAATTTTTTCAACTATGACAGATAATCTTGCTATGTTTAGTATTCTAGGATGGTAATCATTGTGTTTTTCAAGTTGAAGAACATTTCTCTGGGATCTTCTGCCTTTCAAAGTTTCCATTGGAAAATCAGCTGTTATTCTGATGAGTTTTTATGCATGTACTGATTTTTCTCCTCTTGTATCTTTTAATACTCCTTTCCCACCTGTATATTTAGTAGTTTAACTATGACATTCTCTAAATCTCTTCTTTTCTTTGTTTCTTTCTTTTTTCTTTCCTCCTCCATCTTCTCCACCTCCTTAACTTCCTCCTCCTTTTTTTTCTTCTCCTGTCTATTTGCTGATCTGCATACTTTATGTATTTCTATGGATATATCTTTTCCTAGTTTGTAGACATTTGCAACTCTTATTGAGGATCTGGTCTATGCTACTGATCTTGGATTCAGGGTATTGCCGATGCTATTGATTACTCTACAGAATTTGATGATAAGACTGTAATGGTAATGACATGCTGTGCTTGGGTAAGAAAATATGGGGAAATTAAGATAGCAAATCAGACGTAAAATGTATCCTTACTGGCTAGAATTCATTGTACTGAAAGGATATATGCATAAGACCTGAGTAGGAAACTACTCACTGATATTACTCAGCCATGAATTCTGAGAGAGGATTCAGCAGTTAAGATCACTGGCTGGTCATCAAGAGTTCCTGGTTTTGATTCCGAGCCCACACATTGGAGCTCAAACAAATTTTACCTCCAGTTACAAGAGATATGATGCCTTCTTCTAGCTTTTGTGAGACCCAGACAGGCATCTGATGCATAAACATGTATGCAGGCAGACACATCTATACGTAAAATAATAAAATACAAGAGAAGGAATCCAAGATGGAGGCCCCGGGAGGACACTGTCTGAGGATTAGGACAACAGTGTCGGCACAGCAACCAGGAGACTGAATGCTGGGACCTAAAACACCAACATTTGTGATTGCCAGGTAAAACTGAAGCAACAATACACATTCTGAAACCTCTGCACCTCTCTGATCTTCCTGAAGAATACTCCAGACACCAGAGAAAGATGGTTCCCATCTGAAGTTCAACCTCAAGAAACAAACAGCTCCTTGAATATATATAAACAAATGGCCAAAGGTAGATGTAAGAACTCACCCAACAGAAATCAGGACACCATGGTCCCTCCAGCAACACCCAAAAGCAATGGAGATTTTAATTCAGTGTAAACACAGAAAAATGATGTTAAAGCTATGCTTATGCAGATATTAGAGGAACAAAAAGAGGAAATGAACAGAGCTCTCAAAGAAATACAGAAGAATACAACTGCTCATGTAGAGGAACAATTAAAGACATAGAGAGGAAACTAACCAAAAAAATAGGAGCCACAGTCAATCAGATAAAGGAAACGGTGCAAAGGATGAAAACTGAATTAGACTCTACAAAGAAAACACAAACAGAGAAAAACCTGGAACTGGAGAACTTAGAGAAAAGATCAGGAACCACAAAGGTAAGCATCAACAATAGAATACAAGAGATGGAAGAGAGAATTTCGGGAGCTGAAGATACGCTGGCTGAAATGGATTCCTCACTCAAGGAAAAAATAAAATCTGAAAAGTCCCAAGCACAAAACATCCAAGAAATCAAGGATGCCATGAAAAGATGAAATCTAAGAATAATAGGAATAGATGAAAAAGAACACTCCAGGCTCCAAGAACTGGAAAATATTTTTAAGAAAATCATAGAAGAAAATTTTCCCAACTTAAAAAAAGAAATGTCCATCAACATACAAGACGCCTACAGAACACCAAATAGACTAGACCAGTAAAGAAATGCCTCTCATCACATCATAGTCAAACACAAAACCTAAAAAACAAAGAAAAAATATTAAAGGCAGCAAGGGAAAAGGATCAAGTAACATATGATGGTAGACCTATCTGAATCACCAGTCTTCTCATCAGAAACTATGAAAGCCAGAAGGGTCTGGGCAGAGGTCATGCAGTCTTTAAGTGAACACAGATGCCAACCAAGACTATTATACCCAGCAAAGCTTTCAGTCAACATAGATGGGGAAAACAAAACATTCCATGACACAACTAAAATCAAGCATTATCTACAGAGCAACCCAGCCCTACAGAAGACACTAGAAGGGAAACTTCAATCCAATGAAAACAACTACACCATAGGAAATATAGGATACAGATAATTCCCCAACAAGAAAGAAAGAAAAAAAGCAATGAATCATAGTAAGACTACCAATTCCACAATAAAAGGAACTAACAGTCATTGGTAACTACTGTATATCAACATCAATGCACTCAACACGACAATAAAAAATTACAGGCTAACAGAATGGGTGCGGAAACAGGATACAACATTCTGCTTCCTTCAAAAAACACACCTATTCAACAAAGATAAACACTACCTCAGTGGAAAGGGCTGGAAAATGTTTTTCGCAAATGGACCCAGAAAACAAGCTGGGGTAGTGATCCTAGTATATAATAAAATAGACATTCAACCAAAATTAATCAAGAAAGATGAGGAAAAGGCACTTCCTTCTCATCAAAGGAAAATTCCAACAGGACGACATCACAATTTTGAACCTCTATACCCCAAATAAAAGACCAACCACATTTGTAAAAGAAACATTATTAAAGCTGAAATCACACATTGATCCCAATACCCTAATAGTGGGAGACTTCAACACTCCACTCTCACCAAGGGACAGATCATCAGGTCAGAAGCAAACCAGGGAAATAAGGGCACTTACAGAGACCCTAAATCAAATGGACCTAATAGATGTCTACAGAACCATTCACCCAAGATCAAAAGAGTATACCTTCTTTTCAGCACCTCATGGAACCTTCTCCAAAATAGACCATATAGTTGGTCACAAAGCAAGCCTCAGCAGATACAAGAAGATTGAAATAATCCCTTGTTTCCTATCTGACCATCATGGTCTAAAGCTGGACCTCAACAACAATAGGAAGAGCAAAAAGCCTGCACATATATGGAAACTA
>CM053742.1:81129144-81150149 GCA_028658305.1 Pachyuromys duprasi
CCCCGTTGGTGGACTTGGAGGGGGTGGGGAGGAGATGAGGGAGTGTTGGGGAGGGTGGGAGGGAATGAGGGACGGGTCTACACTTGGGATGCAAAGTACCTAACCTGTGACTGATAACAAAAATAAATAAATAAAACAATGAAAAAAAAAAGAAATAGTAATTCCTCAAGACCCAGCTACACCACTCTTAGGCATATATCCAAAAGATGCTGAAGTACACAACAAGGACATTTGCTCAGCCATGTTTTTACCAGCTTTATTTGTAATATCCAGAACCTGGAAACAACCCAGATGTCCCTCAGTCGAGGAATGGTTACAGAAATTATGGTACTTTTACAGAATGGAATACTACTCAGCAATTCAAAATGAGGAAATCATGAAATTTGCAGGCAAATGGTGGGACCTAGAAACAATCATCCTGAGTGAGGTATCCCAAAAGCAGAAAGAAACACATGGTATATACTCACTTATATAGACCTATAAGATAGGATAAACATACTGAAATCTACACACCTAAAGAAGATAAACAAGAAAGAGAACCCAGGGTAGGATGATCAATCCTCACTTAGATTTACAAATTGGATAGACATTGAATGCAGGAGAAAACAAGCAACAGGACAGGAGCCTACCACAAAGGGCTTCTGAAAGACTCTACCTAACAATGTATCAAAGCAGATATTAAGACTCACAACCAAACCTTTGGCAGAGTGCAAGGAATCATATGCAAGTAGTGGAATTTGTAAGACTTGGAGAGGACAAAACCTCCACAAAGACCAAATATATCAGGGCACAGGGGTCTTTTATGAGACTGTTTCTCCAACCAAGTACCATGTATAGATATAACCTAGAAACCTCCTCAGATATAGCCCATGTTAGCTCAGTGTCCAAGAGGGGCTATTTCTGTCATGAACTCAATGGCTAGCTCTTTGACCCTTTCCCCCTACCCCCGAAGGAGAAGCAGTCATGCTAGAACCCAGAAGAGGATGCTGCAGCCAGCCCTGAAGAGACCTCATAAGGTAGGGTCAGAGAGAAGGGGAGGAGGTCCTCCCCTATCAGTGGACTTGGAAAGGGGCAGGGAGGAGATAAGGGAGGGATGGGGAGAGTGGGAGGGAATAAGAGAGGGGGCTATGGCTGGGATACAAAGTACATAACCTGTGATTAACATAGAAATAAATTCAAATAATAATAATAAAATACATTTAAATCCAAGAGAGATATGTCCACTAGTGAAGTACTGTTATGGACATCAGGAAACCAATGACATTTTTATTAGGTTTAAGGTCTTTCCTAAAAGATGTAGCCTTTGTTTGTTCTAGATATTGGTGTCTAGGACCTATGGCTATATAGACCTTAGGGGAAAACCTTCTAATATTATTCTGCTAAGTGGATATAGTATTAAACTGACTCAAAAATTATTATACACTTAAAATTCAAAATAATTTTTGAATTAATCCTCACAAAGTACTTATCATTTAATAAGTGTATTGGTATTCTGTTTACTAATGTGGAAACTAAAGATTAGAGGAGATTAACTTGTATTACAAGTGGTGAGATTAAGTCACTTTACAAATGGCAGAGAAACGATTTAAAATCAGCAGTATTGATCTAGGATATACATACATAATCATTGTTGTAAACAAATTGTAAGCAGTGTATGGGATTGTCAAGTCCATTTGTAGAGTAAGTGTATAAAAACCTCTAGGCACAGTAATATTTTGGGTACATTAAGAGACATCTACAAACAGAAGACATAGAGAATAAAAGATGAGAGCAGAAAAGTGTAAGATATGTTTTCCCAAAGCCAAAAGATCAGTAAACAGACTCCAATTCTGTGGAACAAGTGCCAGAGACTTCGAAATATAATAATAAAGATGGAGTTGATGATGTCTACTTTCTCAGAGGAGTAGTGAAAATGTACACTAGGTTGCAGTGAATTTCACTCTGAAAAAAAAGGAGCCTATGGAGAGACTATTGAGGTAATTAAAGGACATCAAGGTACATATTTGAACTCTGAGAAGGATATAAGGCCCGAGGATATTTTTCCATCTGAGAAGAAGTAGTAGAGAGTGTAGAAAGAGTGTGCAAGAGTATGTAACATGAGATGTGAGGACAAACCAGAGACCTATTAAAAAGACTTAAACAAAAGTCACACTGTAGCTCAGAAGAAAGTGGGCTGCATGGATTTGGAAATGCTTTGTTGTATCTTGCTGCAGAGTAATCTTTACTGAACTTCATTATTGTGGGAGAGCACAATACAGCAAAAGCTTTTTCAAACTTTCTACTCAAAGGATCTTGAAAGGTGGCATGAAGAAAAATAATTTCTAAGCAGTTCTTATCACCAATACTGTCTTAAAAACAGTTTAAATGTTTTCACTCTCTTAGGATTTGTAACAACCTTAGGACTTAACAAAAATTTCATTCTCATTTTTCATGACAAGAAACTGAAATTTAGAGGTTTGTGTAATGATCGTAAACTTTAGTGACCATCTTCAAATACAAATAGTATGAATGTGAATGAATGCTTACCACAAGAATACTACAACTATATATCTCCTTAAAGTAGTGATCATCTACCTAGCCTGAATTGTGTTTGGAACACAATCTTTTAGAAGTATCTAGAGTTGGAGTATTCATTCCTAAGTCCTTTGCCTGTGCCTTCACATCCGTAGATAGTTTGAAATAACATGTAAACATTTATAATGGAATGTCAGTATAGTAAAATGCAAGACAAATATATATTCAAGATAATAGGATAATATGCCTAGCAATCACTTGATGATATTAAGAGTGGCATAGACACAGAGCATTAAAATAATCCACCAACAGTTACTACATAGTATTCATTGTTCCTAAAAACATAGTAAACAAATATTATGTCTTTTTAATCCTGAAAACTCTCTCATCCTCCTTATACTGGTCAGGGATCTTTCAGTCAGGGCAAGAAAAACAGACTCTTATTAGCATAAAAAGAGACTTTATTGACCTTTATAATGAAGTTAGCGAGCCATGTCTACCTTGTATACTGTACTGTTCCTATGCACAAAATAGTGCCTGTTGATGGATCCAAGATGGCGGCACCAGGAGGCCACTGTGTCTCAGGAGCAGGACAGCAGTTTGGGCAAAGTGACCAGGAGACTGAACTGTGGGCCCTAAAACACCAGCAATTGTGATTCCCAGGTGAGAGGAAATCCCACGGTGTGCCAATCAATCAGGTCTGACCTCAGGTCACCCAGTCAATCCCTGGAAAAGGTCCTGGGGCCCTCGGTTTCCAGCCCAGAGTGGTGCCTTCGGCCCTCAGCTGCCATCCCATACCAGGATACACATCCTCCGGCCCACAGAGGGTCACATATTCTCCAGTCCAGAGTGGAGCAATCAGCTGCCAGTCCAGAGACCTGCTGAAAACCAGACTCACCGTACCAAACAGAACCCAGATCACTGAGTTTCCCTGTCAGGGGAAAACCCCACAGCTAGGGAGTCAACAGGTTCTTCAAGAGGGCTGTGCCTGGAAAACAGTGTAACAACAGCAGCACCTCACTATATTCAGAGCATGAAACCCAGCATCAGGACAAGTGTTTCCAGGACTTCTATGGGTGAGAGGAGAGCCCCCTTGCCTAATAAAGACAACAATTACGACTCAGGTCTAAATGCCTGAGGTGAGCAGTGGCAATTCCTGAGAAACACTGGCCTTTCAGTGACCATACCCAAAAAGCAGAGGAGGCCTCCTTCAGAAAAATCATCTTTCTGCTAAGGGGAGTCTTCCCACCACAGGATTCCAGGAAGGGCCAGAAATTAACAGCCAACACCTAAAAGAGCCCAATGGATAGAGGTCAGTGTGAAAGCTCAACCAACAAAAGGTAGAGCAATATGGCATCAGAGCAATATGGCAACTCCAGAACCCAGTTATCCAGGGATAAGCAGCCTCGACATTCCAGCATTATTAAAATTCAAGAAGATGACCTTACATCTATGCTGAAGAAGAAGATAATAGAGGGAATAAATAAATTACATAAAGAATTAGAGGAATATAAAGTCAAACAGATTATAGACATCCATAAAGAAATGGAGGAAGTTAAAGACAAACAGATTATGACCATCCATGAAGAAATATGGGAAGATGCAGCCAAAGAGTTTGTGCCCTTCAGAGAAGAAATAATTAACTCACTGAAAGAAATAAAAGAAACAGAGGAATATTCAAACAAACAGGTGAAAGAATGAAAGGAAAAACAAGAAAATACAGTCAAACCGGTGCAGGAAATCAACAAAACAACTCAAGATCTGAAGATAGTATTGGAAAAATTAAAGAAAACACAATCAGAGGAAATCATGGAGAGGAAGAATTTAGGGATGAAAACAGGAATTACAGAGGTAAGCATAACCAATAGATTACAAGGGAAGGAAGAAAGATGCTCAGGTGTGGAAGATAAAAGGGAAGAAATCAATGTATCCAAAAATTGCTGACACAGACCATCCAAGAAATCCAAGACAATATGAAACAACAAAACCTAAGAATAATAGGAATAGAGAAAAAAGAAGATTCCCTCCTCCAAGGCCCAGAAAATATTTTCAACAAAATCATAGAAGAAAATTTCCCCAACTAAAAGGAGAGGCCTATAAGAATACAAGAGGCCTACAGAACACCTAATAAATTAGATCAGAAAAGAAAATCCTCCTGCTACATAATAATCAAAACAGTAAGTATACAGAACAAAGAAAAAATATTAAAAGCTGCAAGGGAAAAATGCCAAGTATCATATAATGGCAAATCCCTCAGAATTATTCCTGATTTCTCACAGAGGCTATGAAAGCCAGAAGGGCCTGGGTGGATATAATGCAGAACCTAACAGAACACAGATGTCAGCCCAGGCTAATATACCCAGCAAAACACTCAGTCATCACAGATGGAGAAAGCAAGATATACAATGAGAAAAAAAAATTTCAACAATACCTACCCACAAATCCAGAGTTACAGAAGATACCAGAAGGAAAAATACAACCCAGGAAAACTAACTACATTCAGGAAAACACAGGAAACAAAGAAACTCACTACAGCAAAACTAAAAACAGCCAAGCATACAAACACTACCACAGCAAACAGCAAAATCAAAGCATCTAACAGCCCCTGGTCATTAATCTCCCTTACAATCAATGGGCTCAACACTCCAATAAAAATACACAGACTAACAGAATGAATATATAAACAAGATATAACAATCTGTTGCATACAAGAATCACACCTAAGTCACAAAGATAGATATTACCTGAGAGTAAAGGGCTAGATGATGGTTTTCCAAGCAAATAGAGCCAAGAAGAAAACAGGAGTAGGCATTCTAATATCTAAAAAATAGATTTTCAACCAAAATTAATCAAAAGAGATATGGAAAGTCATTTTATACTCATCAAAGGAAAACTCCACCAAGAAGACATCACAGTTCTGAATACTTATGCTCCAAATACAAGAGCACCCACATTTGTAAAAGAAATATTAATAAAACTGAAACCACACATAGATCCCCGCATATTAATAGTGGGATACTTCAACACCCCACTCTCAACAAAGGACAGGTCAACAAAACAGGAATTAAACAAAGATACAATGACTCTGACAAAGGTCATGAATCAAATGGACATAACAGACATCTAAAGAACCTTTCACCCAAACACAAAAGAATTTACCTTCTTCTCAGCACCTCATGGAACCTTCTCCAAAATAGACAATATACTTGGTCACAAAGCAAGTTTCAATAGATACAAGAATATTCAAACAATCCCTTGTATCCTATCTGATCACCATGGACTAAAGCTGGACATCAGCAACATCAGAAATAGAAAAAAAGCCTACACACACATGGAAACTGAACAACTTGCTACTCAATTACAGCTGTTCAGGGAAGAAATAAAGAAATTAAAGTCTTCCTAGAATTCAATGAAAATAAAGGCACAACATACCCAAAATTATGGAACATGGTGAAAGCAAAGCTAAGAGGAAAGTTCATAGCTCTAAGTGCCTTCAAGAAGAAATTTGAAACAACTTATTCAAGCAACTTAATGGCTCACTTAAAAACTCTGGGGTGGGTGAGAAGCAGACTCACCAAAGAGGAATAGAAGGCTGGAAATAATCAAACTCAGGGCTGAAATCAATCAATTAGAAACAAATAAAACAATTCAAAAAATCAAGGAAACCAGGAGCTGGTTCTTTGAGAAAAATCAACAAGATAGAAAAAATCCTTAGCCAAACTAATTAAAGGCAAAGAGACACTATCCAAATTAACAAAATCAGAAACGTAAATGGGGACATAATGACAGACACTGTGAAAATTGAAAGAGTCATTAGGTCTTACTTCAAAAGCCTATATGCCACAAAATTTGAAACCTAAATGAAATGGACAATTTTCTTGGTTAATTCCACTTAACAAAGCTGAATCAAAAACAGGAAAATCAAGTAAATAGTTCTATATCCCCTAAGGAAATAGAAGTCATCATTAAAATCTCCCATCCAAAAAAATTCTTCTGTAAAGCAAAGGACACTGTCATCAGAACAAAACGTCTGCCTACAGATTGGGAAAAGGATCTTCACCAACCCTAGAACTGACAAAGGGCTAATATCCAGAATATATAAAGAACTCAAGAAGTTAAACAGCAACAAATCAAGTAATCCAATTAAATAATGAGGTACAAAGCTAAACAGAGAATTCTCAATAGAAGAATATCTAGTAGCAGAAAAACACTTAAAGAAATGCTCAATATCTTTAGTCAACAGGGAAATGCAAATAAAATAACCCCGAGATTTCACCTTACACCCTTCAGAATGGCTAAGATTAAAAACTCAACACATGCTGGAGTGGATGTGGAAAAAGAGAACCCTCTTCCATTGCTGGTGGAAATGTAAACATATACAACCACTTTGGAAATCAATCTAGTGCTTTCTCTGACAATTAGGAATAGTGCTATCCAAAGATCCAGCTGCACCACTCCTAGGTATATATCGAAAGATGCTCAAGTACACAATAAGGACATTTGCTCAACCAGGTTCCTAACAGCTTCATTTGTAATTGGCAGAAGCTGGAAACAACCCAGATGTCCCTCAACTGAGGAATGGATACAGAAATTGTGGTTCATTTACACAATGGAATACTACTGAGCAATAAAAAATAAGGAAATCATGAAATCTGCAGGCAAATGTGGGAGCTAGAAAAGATCATCCTGAGTGAGGTATCCCAGAAGCTGAAAGACACACATGGTATATACTCACTTATAAATGGATAATAGACTTAATATAGTGTAAACATACCAAAATCTGTACCCTAAAGAAGCTAAGCAACAAGGAGGACTCTAGGTAAGATGATCAGTCCTCATTCAGAAAGGGATAGACATCAGAAGAGGGAGAAAGCAGGGAAGAGGACAGGAGCCTACCACAGAAGGCCTCTGAAAGACTGCCCAGAGGAGTATCAAAGCAGATGCTGATACTAATAGCCAAACTTTGGTCAGAGTGCAGGAATCTTATGAAAAAGGGTGAGATAGAAAGACCTGGAGGGGACAGAAGCTCCACAAGGAGAGCAATAGAACCAGAAATATCTGGGCACAGGTGTCTTTTCTGGGATTGATACTCTGCCCAGGACCATGCATGGAGACAACCTAGAACCCCTGTACAGTTATAGTCCATGGCAGCTCAGTCTCAAAGTAGGTTCCCTAGTAATGACAACAGAGACTGTCTCTGACATGAACTCTGTGGCTGGCAATTGTTCACTGCCCCTTGAGGGGGAAGCAGCCTTATCAGGCCAAAGAGGAAGACAATGCAGCCAGTCCTGATGAGACCTGGTAGGCTAAGGTGAGATGGAAGGGTAGGAGGACCCCCCTCTGTCACTGGACTAGGGGAGAGTCATGGGAGGAGAAGAGGAAGGGAGGGAGGAATTGGAAGGAGTAAAGGGAGGGGCCTGCATCTGTGATACAAAGTGAATAAATTGCAATAATTTTCAAAAAAAGAAGTGTAAGGTTTGGTACATACAGGGGCTGATGTCAGTATCCTCTCCCAAAAGTCTTGGAATCCAAAATGTCCACTTCAAAATGTTTAGACACAGTTTATAGGAATTACTATATTATCCCACACAAGACAAAGTGTACAATGAATTAAATGTTTGGGGTCAAAAGAGCAAACGAGAAAGTTGAGAATTTATGTGGATATTATACCCATAAATTTATGGAGAAGAGATTTTTTTTTTACAATGAGTTACTCAAATTAATATTCCTGAACTTCCATTGATAAAATTTTGGGTGAAATAGTAGATGCTCCTGAGGAATGTATTGATATATGTAATGAAGAACAATCAAAAGTTGTGTCCACTCTCTAAGTACAGGACATCACAGGGATTGAATTTCCAAATTTATAAGAGTCGTCAAGGCTGAAATACCAATAGCCTTGCCCCTAAAGTGAATGTAATGTGTCACAAGAGCAGTAGCCCATAACAAAAGAAAATTACAGGCACTTGAACAACTGGTAATAGAGCAGCTGGAAGTTCAATATATAGAGAAGTCTAACAGCCAATGGAATTTCCCTGTGTTTGTTGTAAAAAAAGAAATCAGGAAAATGGAAGATGATAATGGATGTAAGAGCAATGAATAAAATAAGTCAACCAATGGGTCCTTTATAGCCTCGAATTCCTGTACCTTCTTTGTTACCTAGGTCATGGCCTAAATAGTAATTGATTTAAAAGAATGATTTTTTTTACAATACCCTTGCATGAGCAGGCTAGGGAAAGGTTTGCTTTCAAAGTACCTACTCTGAAGAATAGTCATCTAATAAAGAGATAACACTGGAAGGTACTTCCACAGGGAATGTTAAGCAGTGCAACTTTATGTCAATATTTTGAGCAAAAACCTTTAGAAATAATTTGTAGGCAACTTCTTCAATCTATTATTTATATTTGCATGGATGATATTTTGTTGGCTCATTCTGATGAAAATACTTTAGAGAAAATGTTTAAGGAAACACAAAGAATTCTGCCATTCTGGGGGTTGCAGATTGCTCCAGAAAAGAATACACACAGAGTGAGAGGAGGTTCTATTAGCTATCTGGCTTATAAAATAAGTCAACAAAAATTCAACAAAACATACAGATCCATAGGGATCAATTGCAAACACTTAATGATTTTCAAAAATTAATGGGGGATATTAACTGGTTGAGGCCCATGACTGGATTAAGTACTTCTGATTTAAATAATTTGTTTCAAACATTACAAGGAAATTCAGATTTAAACAGCCCAAGATGGCTAACACCTGAAGCAGAAAAAGAGTTAATTCTGGTTAAGACTGCAGGATGCATATGTGGATCGAATTGATCCTAAACTTGACTATATTTTAGTCATTTTGTCTTCAACTCATACTCCTACTGGGGTCATTATGAATTGGGAAGATAATATTATAGAATGGATTTTCTTAGCATATAAAAAAGTAAAAAATTAAAGATGTTCATAGAAAATATTTTTATTTGAATTTAAAAGTTATAATAAGCCTATGTCAATTGTCTGGAATAGATCCAGCTGAAATTGTAATGTCTCTTATTAACACTGAGATTATTTCATTGTGAGTAATTACTGAAGACTGACAAGGAGCTTGTAGTAACTACTTGGAAGAAATTAATAACAAATATCCTAAAAGCAAACTTACACAGTTTATAAAAAGAACTAATTGTATTCTTCCACATATTGTAAAGGGAACACCAACTCCTGAGGCACCTACATTCTATACTGATGCAAAAAAGGTGGCAATGGAAGATTAGTCCATATCCTTCAGTTCAAAAAATCAGAATTGTACTCAATTTTTATGAAATTATTAGATTTTTCCTGAACCCCTTAATATAATCTCTGACTCTCAATATGCAGAAATAGTTTCTTTTAACATAGAAACTGCTAAATTTATTCCTGATAACTCAGAATTAGCTTTATTATTTATGCAATTGCAACAGGCCATCAGAAGTAGAAACTATTCATTATATATTATCCATATTCATCCTCATACAAGGTTGCCAGGTCCATTGGCATGAGGAAATCAACCTGTTACTAATAGGACATGTGGTAGAAGCCTCAAATGAAAAACATGAAAAACACCATGTTAATGGCAAAGATTTAAGGAAAAAAATCTATAACTTAGTAACAAGGCAAAATTTTTAAAAATGTCCCATATGTTCTTTGTAGAACCAAACTCCATTACCTGCTGAAAGTAACCCTAGGGATACCAAAAGAAATGATATCAGGCAGATGAATGTGTTTCGTCTTGCAGAATTTGGAAAAAAAAAAAAAGATATCTACATCATACCATGTATACACAACTTCAGGCAATTGCTTGAAGTTCTAAAAAGGCCACTTGTGTAATTACACATTTGTTGGGAATAATGATAATTATGGGGATACCTGCACACATTAAGACTGAAAATGCTCCTGCACATGTGTCCAGTAAGATCAATTGTTCACATATTATAATATAAAGGACATTACTGGTATACTACACAATCCTACAGGACAAGCTGTTGTATAAGAGCTAATCATACTTTAAAGGGGATGCTTATTAAACAAACAGGGAGAGTAAAAACCTCCAGGTACAGGCTAAATAATGCTTTGTTAACTCTAAATTTTCGCATTGTTGGTGAAAAAAGAACAACAACAGCTAGGAGACACTGGATTATAGAAAAAAACTGTAGAACTAAATCAACCCACTTACAATAAGAACATATTGACAGAAGAATGGAAACTTGCAATACTTTTGAGGGTTAGACTTATGTATATACAGGAAATGAAAAAGATGTGATTACCAACAAAACTTATAAAGACGTCTAGCTGATACATGAATGTCTTCATACGGCAAATTAATCTTATTGGTTACCTGATCCTCATTATGGAGAAATGCACCTATAATATCACTTTCAAAATTTATTTTCAGAGCAAAGAACCAGATAACAATGAAGAAAATGCAAGTATCCCAGGTGATTCTGCCTCCCAGGTGATTCTGCCTCACAGGCTGCTTCAGGTATTGTTTTCTCAAGAATCTATACACAGGTGAAATTCATAAGGGCTAGTCCAAATGATCAATTCTACAGAGATTAGAAAAACCCACAGAGACTGGACAGAAAACATACAGATTAGATAGAAAACAGACAGACTAGATATAAAACTCAGAGACTGAACAGAAAACACAGAGACTGGACATGAAAGGATATAGCTAAGCTTCTCCAGTGCTTATCAATATCCTATTTTTAAAGGGTACCCAAAAGGAGGTTTTCACACCCAGACAGCAAGAAATAATTTTAAGAACATAACAGCCCCATTCTCATGGTGTGGGTGTTTTTGGTCATTTGGTGGGTTATGGATTGGACATAATAAGTTAAAAAAAAAGCATGCATGGACTGGACCTAGATCCCTACATACACAGAGCTGGTACATAGAATGGTCAGTGTATGGGTCCATTCACAGTGGTAGTAGAGGATGTCTCCAACTCTGTTATCTGCCACTGGATGCCTTTCTCCTAGCTGAGCTGCCTGGTCAGGCCCCAATGGGAGAGGATGCATTTAGCCCTGCTCTGACTCTAAGTACCAGGGTGGGTTGACATCCCTTCGAGGCCATCCCTTCTCTGAGAAGAAGGAGAGGGAAAAATGGGAAGAGGGGAAACAAGGGTGGGACTGGAAAGAGAGGAGAAATGGGGCTCTGGATTAGACTGTAAAATGATTAAATTAAAACTTAAAACAGGGAACAGGACAGGAGCCTACCACAGAGGAACTCTGAAAGACTCTACCCAGAAGTGTATCAAAGCAGATGCTGAGATTCATAACCAAACTTTGGGCAGAGTGCAGGGAATCCTATGAAAGAAGGGAGAGATAGTAAGACCTGGAGGGGACAGGGACCGCACAGGAGAGCAACAGAACCAAAAAAATCTGGGCCCAGGGTTTTTTTTCTGAGACTGTTGTTCCAACCAAGGAACATTCATGGATATTACCTAGAACCCCTGTTCAGATATAGCCCATGGGATCTCAGTCTCCAAGTGGGTTGCCTAGTAAGGGGGAAAAGGACTGTCTCTGACATGAACTCAGTGGCTGGCTCTTTGATCACCTCCCCGTGAGGGGACAGCAGCCTTGCCAGGCCACAGAGGAGGACATTGCAGCCAGTCCTGATTAGACCTTATAAGCAGATGGAAGGGGAGGAGAACCTCCCCTGCATGGGAGGAGATGAAGGAGAGAGGGTGGGATGGGATGAGAATTAGGGAGGGAGCTACAGCTGGGATACAAAATGAATAAACTGTAATTAATATATAAAAATAAAAATTTAATTAAACATTTTAAAAATTAAAAATTGAAATGTTTTAACTCTTCCTCATCTACCATCTCCAATCATAATTCCTTATTCAGAATTTGCTACCATTGTATTTAACAAATGCATATATTTAGTGAATAGTCTTCAAAATTTTCTATATGTATTTACATATGTATGAATACATTTGTGAAAAACTTGTTAGTATATAAGTTTATATTTATATTATACAAAAAGTACGCTTGTTATATATTATTCTACAGTATTTTTTATTTTTTTATTCCACAGTATTTTAATAATCTTATATGTTGGGAACATTTTTGAAATTATGCAATGTTTTCATATTTTGCATAAGGACTAGAGCATGAATGTATCCCTGTTTATGCAATGATTTTCTGACCTATGAATATATAATTTTTCAGTTTTTTATTACTAGCCTTGTTGTAACAGATTACCCACAAACATATTCCATTTTGTAATTATCAGCTATAGAAACTTTATTAAGAAGTGAAAGTATTATGTCATAGAGGAATAGTTAACACAATGTTATCATACATTTCTGAATTATCTTGTGAAATGTGGCTATGTTAATTTAAAGTTTCATTATTTGTGTCTGAGAATTTCTCCACATTCCAAGACTTGTTTTTACGTACTATTGTCAAACATAAAACTTTTACACATCTCATAGCAAAAAATATTAGTAAGACTGATATATTTACAAGTGTTTGTTAGCATTCTGTATTTATTTTGTGAACTTTCTTTTCATTTTATTTGCCTTTTTACTCTCCCCTTGCAATATTATTCATTTACTTGCAAATTGATTTGGGCATTTTATAAGAAAATGGTCTTTGGTCAACAACAAAGAACATACATTATTTTGGTTCAGTGATATACTGTACAGTGATGCAATGGAAATTATTTCATAAAAGTGCACTCTGTGATGCTATCACATTGGGAAACCGGGCTAATCATTCACTTATTAAAACTAGTACAGAAACAGATACTGGGAAATAGAACTGTTGTGATAAACTTGACCAAATGACTTTTAAGCCATTGAATGCTATGGCCAGAGCTTAATGGATAGTTTTTGTGAGAGGTTGGAATATGAGAATTATGAAAGAAATGGAGTCAATGTAAACTTCACTCATGATGCCTCATAAAGCAATGGAGACTCTATTAGGAAACAGGATAGGGCTTATTTATGTAATATTTTGACCAAGATATTTATTTATATTTTGCATGTGTCTGAAAAACTCAAGTTAAATGTAAAGAAAATAAACTGATTAATCAGTTAATCACAGAAGAAATTTCAAGACAGAATGACATTTAAACTAATGCAAAAATAACAATGATAATTGACAGAGACCACCAATATTATATAGAAACTTCCCTGCAACACGGAGAGAACAAAATTAAGATATGTGGTGTTTCGTGTTTGTGCCTTATGAAAATCTTCCTTAGTCCAAAATTGAAAATGTATCAACATTTCCCTGTGCCTTTATAAGTTATGAGTTTCACCTATTGCATGTGTAGTTTATTTTTAACTGTGCTTTCTGCATATCTTAGATAATTATCTCAACACTACCTTTTAAACAAGCTATTCTTCCTTTCATTGATTTTAACTGCCTACCAGCTTGTCCTAATCTCCCTGGTATCCTAATGTGACTTCTATTTTCACTTACTGAATACAACATTAATCCTTGCCTACTTTCTTGGTCTGTTAAAAAAAAAGCCCCATTCATCATTTTTTTAGTTAGTATTACAGAATATCATGTATTTGGTAATTTTTGCTAAACATAAATTTATTGATCACACCTTTGTAACTAATACATCCAAGATCAAGTCACTGGCATCTGTTAGGAGCCTTTGTTCCTCACAGCCATAGCAAAAGAATGAGGAGCAAGAAGGAATAAAACTCTTGGTATTGGAGCAGCAAAGGGCATTAAAACTTGCATTTTTTTCATAAAAAATTCAAATTCACTTGATAATAGTATCAATATATTCATGACAATGGAATTACTAGTGTCGAGAAACTTCTTAAATACCTTACATTTTAGGTGTTAAAGTACTTTTAAGATGCCAAGTAGATTTCAAAGTGAGCTTGGAAAGTTATAAATATTTGAATCATAGCAATTACTTTTACTGTTAATGGTCAATACTATGGCTGTTTTGTGTTTGTTTGTTTTTTTAATTTTTCCTAACCTCTCAGTTTTAAAGTTGGCTGTTACATGGAGTAGATTTTCTGTTCCAAACATTAGACTTGACCTAACACTTTTCAAAGGCTGTAATATTGCAGTAGCACTAACAAAAAAATTAGTGGTTGAATAAAATGTTCAACTCATATAGATCCAGATGGTATGTAATACTTTGAAAAATGCATGGAAGATCACAAATTGAGTCAAGAGATTCAAAGCCAGGAATTATTTGATAAATAATTATAATTGGCAAGCTACATGCCTCACTGCAGTTAGGATTTTAGTTGGTGGAATCTTTAAATCCAGATATCTCCCTACATACCTTACTATCCCAGTTAGCGTTACCACTGTTATGATGAAATTCCATGACCAAAGTAAGTGGAGAGTGAAGGGTTTATTTGGCTTATACTTCCATATCTTAGCCCATCACTGAAGAAAGTCAAGAAAAGTTCTCAAACATGGAAGAAACCTGGAGACAGGAGCTGATTCTTATTGACTTGCTCAACATGGCTTGATCAGCCTGCTTTCTTATACAACCCAGGATGACCAATTCAGGGATGGCATCATCTACAAAGGACTGGGTCTCCCCACATCAATCACTAATTTAAAAAATGCCCTACAGCCAGAGAAACATTTTCTCAGTTGAGGTACCCTCCATTCAGATGACTCTAACTTGTGTCAAGTTGACATAAAACAAGTCACCACACTTATGTTCTGGGATTGAAAGTGACATAGTTAAGAGAACTGAAAATTTCAAGGAGTTTGAAGTTACAAAGACATGTTCATGGTATAGTTGTTTTACATTTTCTGTGAAACTGTTCCTCATCTGACAAATATATACTGATTATCTCTAGTCTGAAGTAGAGAGTACACTGTCATCCTCTCTGGAGGAAGGAATGAATGGACGCTTTAAATATTACTTATTTTTAATATCTTTCACGGCACATAATAGATTCTCAAAATTATGAATGAATACACAAATGAATAAAGTTTTATGAGTCGGTGATAATACTTGTTAATTTGGATTTTTACTTTAAAGGATCATTCAGCCCTACATATTGAAAAATTTCATGAATTTTATGCAATAAATCCAATGGACATATTCTTTATTCCTCATATTATTTAACCTGCTTTCTTTTTTCTTTTTTAAAATGTAACCTCATTTTGAGTTCGGAGACATCAGGTGCTATTAGATTTCTTTTCATATCTCAGTCTTTATTTTCAGTTCCTAATTACCTATTAAGTATTTGAATGTTAATCATTTTTGAAATTCATGCTTTGACTTCCTTCTGTTCTGAATTCATTTGTGTGATTTCATCCATAATCTAGGTTTCAACAACAAAGCCTAACTTAAATTACTTTGCTATCAATTTCAATAAGTACTATTATTTTACCATACCTTAATAAATCAAAACTTATTTTCATATACTTGTATTAAAATTGGGAGCCATGTTTGCTGCTACTCTATTCACAATAGGTATAAAATGGAAAAAGAGAAAACGTAAATGTTCTTCAGCTGATGAATGTATAAAGACAATGAGGTCCATGTACAGTACGGAATATAGTAAAGTAAGCTGTAAAGAAAATTGCAGGTAAACAGATGGAAGTACAAATACTATGTTAAATATATTGGGTGAGTTAACATAGACAGAGGGGAAAAAAAAACATTACATGTTGTCTCTCATCCATAGTTTTTAGCTCCAAAATTTCCATTATGAGTTTCTAACCTTGAGTAATTTCCAAGAACAGGAAAATAAGGAGGAGCTATGTGGGGAATACTTGAGAAGAGAATAGCAAGGTACAAGTAATATGAAAGAGAAATAAAAAAATGAGGGAGGGTTAAATTGTGCGTGCAGGAGATCAATACAGAAGGAAGGTCTCCCTAATACAAGATGGTGGTGCCAATCACTACAAGAAACAGAATAAAGAATCTCAGATGTGGAAGATACAATGGAAGAAATCGATGCATCTGCCAAAGAAAATGTTAAATCTAAAACGTTATTGACACAAAACATCCAAGAAATCAAGGACACCATGAAAAGAAAAAATCCCATCAATAATAGGAACAAAGAGAAGATTCCCAGCTCCAAGGCCCAGAAAAATATTTTCAATAAAATCATAGAATAAAATTTCCCTAACCTAAAGGTAGAGATGCCTAGAAGCATTCACAATGCTAAGAAAACAACAGATAGACTAAACCAAAAAAGAAAATTCTCCTGCCATGACAAGCAAAACACTGAATGTACAGAATGAAGAAAAAATATTAAAAGCTGCAATGGAAAAAGGCAATGGAAAAAGTTTGCATATAATGGCAAACTTATCAAAATCACACCTTGATTCTTAGCAGACACCATAAAATCCATAACAGCCCTGGCAGACATCCTGTACATCACAGATGCCAGTCTAGACTACTATACCTAGCAAAATTTTCAATCACCAAAGATGGAGAAAAAAGTATTCCATGACAGAACCAAATTTAAACAATATCTATGCACAAACCCAAAACCTACAGAAGATACTAGAAGAGAAATTCCTCCACAAGGAGGTTAAACTTAACCCCCCAAACACAGGATATAAATATCTTCACTACAGCAAAACCAATAGTAGACAAGCACACAAACAAACTATGACAACCAACATCAAAATAGAAAGGAACTAATGGTCATTGGTCATTAATATTTCTCAACATTAATGGACTCAACGCTCAAATAAAAAGACACAAAATAACAGAATAGATGACTAAACAAGACCCATCATTCTGCTTCATGAAAGAAACATAGCTCAGCCACAAAGATAGACATTACCTGAGAGCAAAGGGCTGGAAAAAAGTTTCTCAAGCAAACAAACCCAAGAAGAAAGCTGGAGTAGCCATTCTCATATCTAATAAAATAGACATTTAAGCAATATTAATCAAAAGAGATGAGGAGGGGAACTTGATATTCATCAAAGGAAAGTTCCACCAAGATGACATCTCAAATTTGAACATACATATACCAAATACAAGGACATCCACATTTGTAAAAGAAACATTTAAAAAGCTTAAATCACACATCGATTTCCATACATTAATAGTGAGAGAATTCAATACCCCACTCTCACCAAAGGACAGATCAACAAAGCAGAAACTAAATAGGGAAATAATAAAAGCATCAGATGTCATGAATAAAAAGGACTGAACAGACATCTATAGTACTTTTCACTCAAACAGAAAACAATATACCTTCTTTTCAGCACCTCACAGAACCTTCTCCTAAACAGACCGTATACTTGGTCACAAAGCAAGCCTCGACAGATACTAGAAAATTGAACTAACAATCATTTTATCATACCACCATGGAATAAAGCTGGGCCTCAGCAATAAGAGAAATAACAAACAGCCTACACACTCATGGAAACTGAACAGCTCCCTATTCAAGGACAACTGAATCAAAGAAGAAATAAATAAATAAAGAAAAGACTTCCTACAATTTAATGAAACTGAGGGTACAAAGACCCAAATGTATGTGAGACAAGTTGATAGCATTAAGTGCCTTCATAAAGAGAGTGAAGAGAGCTCATACTAGCAACTTTGCAGCTCACCTGAAAGCTCTAGAAAAGAGGAAGCAAACACACCCAAGAGGAATTGATGGTAAGAATTAATCAAACTCAGGGCAAAAATCAATAAATTAGAAACAAAGAACAATACAAAAAAAATCAATGAAACCAAGCTCTGGTTCTCTGAGAAAATCAACAACATAGACAAACCCTTAGCCAGTCTAACCAAAAGGCAGGGAGACACTATCGCACTCAACAAGATCAGAAGTGAAAGGAGAATATAATGACAGACATTGAGGAAATCCAAACAATCATTAGGTTGTATTTCAAAAGTCTATGTGCCACCAAATTTGAAAACCTAAATGAAATGGACAATTTTTTGGTAGTTACCAAAGTTGAATCAAGATCATGTAAATAAATTAAATAGTCCTATATCCCTTAAGGAAATAGAAGCAGTCATCAAAAGCCCTCAACCTAAAACAGCTCAGGACCATATGGTTTCAGTGCAGAATTCTACCAGTACTCCAAAGAAGAGCTAATACCAATACTGTTCATACTAGTCAACAAAATAGAAACAGAAAGAACATTACCAACATCATTCTATGAGGCCATAGTCACCTTGACACTGAAACCATACAAAGACACAACAAAGAAAGAGAATTTCAAACCAATTTCCCATATGCTCATTAACTCAATAAACTGAATCCAAGAACAATGGAATCCACCACATAAACAAACTAAAAGAAAAAAAATAATATAATCATCTCTTCAGATGCCAAAAAGCATTTAACAAAATCCAACACTCACTCATATTAAAAGTCTTGAAGAGATCAAAGATACAAAGCACACACCTAAACACAGAAAAGGGAATATACAGCAAGCCTGTAGCCAACATCAAATTAAATGGAGAGAAACTTAAAACAATTCCATGGAAATCAGAGACAAGACAAGGCTGCTCGTTTGCTCTGTATTTCTTCAATATAGGACATGCAGTCCTAGCTAGAGCAATAAGACAACTAAAAGATATCAAATAGATAAAAATTGGAAAGGAATAATTCAAAGTACTACTATTCAGAGATAATATGATAGTATACATAGATAATCTGCCAAATTATAGCAGATAACTCCTAAATCTGATTAACAACTTCACCAAAGTGGATGGATGCAAGTTAACTAAAACAAACAAACAAATTAATCAGTAGCACTTCTGTATACAAAAAAACAAACAGGTTGAGAAAATATTATGGAAAAAAACACTCTTTACAATAGGCACAATATATAATATATATATATATATATATGTGTGTGTGTGTGTGTGTGTGTGTGTGTGTAACTCTAACCAAGCAAGTGAAAAACTTGTATGAAAAAAACTTCAAGTCTCTGAAGAAAGAATAATATAACAGACGATGGAAAGATCTATGCTCATGGATTGGTAAAATTAAAATAAGGAAAGGACCATTTTGCCAAAAGAAATCTACAGATTCAATGCAGTCCCCATCAAAATACCAACACAATTCTTACAGACCTTGAAAGAACAATTCTCAATTTCACAGGGAAAACCAAAGCATGAAGAATAGTTTAAAGAATCCTGTACAACAAAATATCTTCTGGAGGTATTTTCATGCTTGATCTTAACCTGCACTATAGAGCAACAGTAATAAAGATGGCATGATACTGGCATAGAAACAGACTGCTGGATGAAGGGAATTGAATCAAAGACCCAGAAATAAACCTATACACCTATGGACATTTGAGTTTTGACAAAGAAGCAAAAACCATACAATGGAAAAAAAAGAAAGCATCTTCAACAAATAGTGCTCAAGTAAGTGGATGTCTACATGTAGAAACATGCAAATAGATGCATCTCTATCACCTTGCACAAATCTACATTCCAAGTGGATCAAAGACCTCAACATAAAACCAAACACAATAAATGTATTAGAAGAAAAAGTGGGAAAAATGTTGAAGTCATTGGCACAGGAGAAAACTTCCTGAACAGAACACCAACATCACAGGCTAAGATCAACAATTAATAGAAGAGACCTCCAGAAACTGAAAACCTTCTATAAAGCAAAGAACACCGTCAACACTACAAAACGACAACCTGTAGATTGGGAAACGATCTTCACTAATGCTACGGTCAACAGAGGGCTAATATCCAAAATATATAAAGAACTCAAGAAATTAAAAACCAACAAAACAGGTAATCCAATTTAAAAGTGGGGTACAGAGCTAAATGGAGAATTCTCAACAGAGGAATTTGGAACGGCTGAGTAGTACTTGAAAAATGCTCAGCATCCTTAGTCATCACGGAAACATGAATCAAAAAGAGTCTGAGATTACATCTTTCACCCACAAGAATGGCTAAGATCAAAACACTGAAGTGACAACACATGCTGTAGAGGATGTGGAGAAAGGGGAATCCTCCTGCATTGCTGGTGGGAATGTAAACTTGAACAATCACTTTGAAAATCAATCTAGTGCTTTTTCAAAAAATTTAGGACCCAGCTATACCACTCCTTGGTATACACCCAAAAGATGTTCTACCTTACAACAAAGACATTTATTCAACTATATTCACAGCAGCTTTATTTCTAATAGCCAGAATCTGGAAACAACCTAGATGCCCCTGAACAGAAGTATGGATACAGAAACTGTGGTACATTTACACAATGGAATACCACTCAGCATTTAAAAATAAGGAAATAAAATTTGCAGACAACAGATAGAACTAAAGAAGATCATCCTGAGTGAAATAATCCAGACCCAGAAAGGCACACGTGGTATATACTCACTTGTAAGTAGACAGTATCCATGTAATATAGTATAACCATACTAAAATCCACAGATCTAAAGAAGCTAAATAACAAGGAGAACCCTAGGGAAGATACTTAATTCTCATTCAATAGAGCAAACAGAATAGACACCTGGAGTGGCTGAAGAGAGAAAACAAGACAGGAGACCAGTGTAGATGTTCTCTGGAAGA
>CM053742.1:81150649-81175715 GCA_028658305.1 Pachyuromys duprasi
TACAGGATGGGAAGGTGGAAAGAGGGGGAAATAAAATTAAATATACTTGAAAACATCATGAAGAATAATTGTAGTTGGATATACTACATATATATATATGTATATAGTATATATATATACTATATATATATATATATATATATATATAGTGTATTTGTTCTTGTTGCATGTTTTGGATATATGCCTAGGAATGGTATAGTTCAATCATAAGGTAGCATTATTCTTAATGGTCTGAGAAAGTACCAGATTGATTTCCAAAGTGGTTGTACAAGTTTACATTCCCATCAGCAATGGAGGAGGGTTCCCCTTTCTCCACATACTCTCAATTATGTGTTGTCACTTGAGTTTTTAATCTTAGTCATTCTGATGTGTGTAAGGTGAAATCTCAGGATCATTTTGATTTCCATTTCCCTGATGACTAAGGACACTGAGCATTTCTTAAGTGTTTCTCTGCCATTTGATATTCCTCTATTGAGAATTCTCTGTTTAGCTTTGTTCCCTAGTCTTTAATTGAATTACTTGATTTGTTGCTTTTTAACTTCTCGAGTTCTTTATATATTCTGGTTATTAGCTCTCTCTCAGAAGATAGGGTTGTTGAAGATCCGTCCCCAGTCTGTAGGCTGTTGTTTTTTTCTGACGACAGTGTCCCTTGTTTTACAGAAGCTTTACAGTTTCCTGAGGTCCCATTTATTGATTGTTGATCTTAGAGACTGGGCTGTTGGTCCTGGGTATAAGAAAAGGTCATCCTAAGTGAAGTATCCCAGATGCAGAAAGACACACATGCTATATACTCACTTATAAGTGGATATTAGACATATAGGATAAAATCATACTAAACTCTGTACTTATGTGCAGTCCTCATTCAGAAAGGCAAATGGGATGGGCATTGGAAGAGGGTGAAAACAGGGAACAAGACAGGAGCCTATGATAGAAGAACTCTGCAACACTCTGCCCAGCAGGGTATCAAAGCAGATGCTGAGACTCATAGCCAAACTTTAGGCAAAGTGCCTGGAATCTTATGAAAGAACAGGGAGATAGAAAGACGTGGAGGAGAGTGGAGCTCCACAAGGAGAGTAACAAAACCAAAATATCTGGGCCCATGGGTCTTTTGTGAGGCTGATACTCTAACCAAGGACCATGCATGGAGATAACCTAGAACCCCTGCACAGATGTAGCCCATGGCAGTTCAGTATCCAAGTGGGTTCCCTAGTAAGGGGAACACAGGCTGTCTCTGAAATGAACTCAGTGGCTGGCTCTTTGATCACCTACCACTGAGTGGGGGAGCAGCTTTATCAGGCCACATAGGAAGACAATGCAGCCAGTCCTGATAAGAACTGATAGGCTAGGGCCAGATAGAAGGGGAGGAGGACCTCTCCTATCAGTGGACTGAGAAAAGGGCATGGAAGGAGAAGAGGGAGGGAGGACAGGACTGGCAGAGAATGAGGGAGGGGGCAACAGCAGAAATACAAAGTGAATAAATTGTAATAAATAAAAATAATAAAACAATCAAAAATTATAAGGGGGGATCCAAGATGGCATCACCAACTATGCAGAGTTTCTGAACAGCAGCTCAGCAGTGAGAGCAGGGTCACCCTTCAGCTCTACTAGGGACTCCAAATCCCTGATGTCTGTGTTTCTCAGGTGAGAAGAGTATTCATGGGGATATCCAAATAACCTTCTTCAGGCTACCTAGTTAATACCACAAAAAATTCCCTGGCTCCTGCCTGGAACTGCCATAACCCTAGGCTATCCATCCAATCCTGCCATCTGTGGATGCCTTCCTGGGACTGGCAGTAGCTCAGTGAGCTATGACCCGGCAACCCTAGGTCACTCGCCCAAACTTACCATCTGTGGATATACTCCTGGGACATGCTGCTGCAGCTTGTTAGGCTCTGACCCCACAGCCCTAAACCACCAGCCTGAACCCACCATCTGTTAAAATCTTCCTGGGAACTGAGGAGAGCAAGCAGGGCTCCCACCCTGCAGCCTTACTCCACCTACCAGCCAAAACCACCATCTGTGGATATCTTCCTGGGACAGGCAGCTGCAGCACATGCAGTTTTGCCTCACATCCTTATGAGACCGAGAGCCTGGCAGCTCAGATCTTGGGTACTCATTCTCATTCCCTGTGGAGTGGATGTCTTTCTTTACTGAGGGTGAGACTCCAAATCTGGGCACATACTCTCACAGTCCTCTGGATACTTCCTAGGTACTAGAAGCTCCTGGTTACAAACCCAGGTGACCATATTCAACATCCTCTGGACACCTTCTTGATTGCAGCAGCTAGTGGTGCTCACTCTTTAACTACCCAGTGGACGGGATACATTCCAGTACTGTAGAGGAGTTGCAGCTCCATTCTCCCTGCTCTCCACCTGCGTGGACCACCAAGTTCACAACCAGCCAACACAGGACAGACAGTGAACAGAGGAGCTGAGCTAGGCTTGAGAACCAGGTTCTATTTCACACCGTCTAAGGGAACCCTGTGGGACACTGGAGCAGCTCTAGACAAAGAGATCTATCTGCCAGTGCAACCGTAGCCTCGCTCAAATAGGACAGAATCAGCCAGCCTGGCACAGACAGAAAAGCCAGTAGAGCTGGGTTAAGCAACTGACACAAGTACCATTGTCCTCCTCCCCAAAGAGGCTCTAGGCTTGGAAATCTTTCTCCTTGCTCCCCAGCAGCCTAGCCCACCTGGGTCAGTAACAGTGTAACCAGCACAGCTAGTGAACTCTGCAAATCTGAGCCAGGCCTGGGACCCCAAACCCATCCTCCACCATCTTAAGGAAGCCTGTGGGATACTGAGGCAGCTCTTGACTCAGAGACCTTTCCTCCTGTGCCTCAGCTACTCGGGTCACAAACAGTGAGCCAGCAGAGACAGAGCATCCAGGAGAGACTACTGGAGACTCCAGAGACAGGTGGATCCAGTCTTTACTACAGGCTCCAAGAATAAAAATCAATCAAGGCTACAGACAACCAGATAGCTAGAGGCCAGTGTAAGTATACAAGCAATAAAAACCAGAATATCATGGCTTCAACAGAATCTCCCAAAACCAACGGATACTCTTCTATTGCAGCTGAGACATAGGAAAAATGTCATGAATCTATAATTATGCACTTATTTGAAGCACATAAAGGGGAAATGAAAAAAATTAAAGGCCATCATGCAAAGACAGGAATAGACATTCAAGCAGATGAAGGAAATGGTATAAGACATGTAAACAGAATTAGAATCAATAAAGAAAACACAAACAAAGAAAACCCTAGAGTTGGAGAACTTAGAGAAGAGAACAGGAACCAGAGAGGTGAGTATCACCAACAGAATACAAGAGATGGAAGATAGAATCTCAGGTGCTGAAGACATAGTTGCAGAAATTGATACATCTCTCAAAGAAAAAATAAAATCGGAAAAGTTACAAACACAAAACTTCCAAGAAATCAAGGACACCATGAAAAGATGAAAACTAAGAATAATAGAACTAGATGATAAAGAAGATTCCAGGCTTCAAAGCCCAGAAAATATTTTTCAAGAAAATCATAGAAGAAAATTTCCCCAACCTTAAGAAAGAGATGCCTATAAACATACAAGAGGACTACAGAATACCAAATAGACAAGACCAGAAAGGAAACTCCTTCCTCCACATAATAATCAAAACACTAAATCTACAGAACAAAGAAAAAATACTAAAGGCAACATGGGTAAAAGGCCAAGTAACATATAAAAGCAAACCTATCTGAATCACAACAGACTTCTCAACAGAGTCAATGAAAGCCCTAAAGGACTGGGCAGATATCGTGCAGACACTAAGAAATCACTGATGCCAACCCAGCAAACCTTTAAATCAACATAGATGGAGAAAAAATATTCCATGACACAATTAAACATAAATAATACTTACACAACAACCCAGCCCTACAGAAGATACTAGAAGGAAAACTTCAACCCAAGATCAACTACATCCAAGAAAACACAGCATAAAGACACCATCACATCAAAAAAGCAAAAGAATACAAGCTCACAAACACAATCACCACCAATTCCACAATAAAAGAAACTAACAATCATTGGCCACTAATATATATTAACACCAATTGTCTCAATTCTCCAATAAAAAGATACAGACTAACAGGTTGGTTGTGGAAACAGGATCCAGCATTCTGCTGCATTTAAGAAACGCATATCTGCAACAAAGATAGACACTACCTCAGGGTAAAGGGCTGGAAAAAGATTTTCCAAGCAAATGGACACAAGAAGCAAGCTGGAGTATCCATCCAAATATGATAAAATAGACTTTCAATCAAAATTAAACCAAAAGAGATGAAGAGGGACACTTCATTTCTCAAAGGAAAAAATCCAACAGAAGGTCATCACAATCCCGAACATCTAAGCACCAAACACAATGGCTCCTGCATTTGTAAAAGAATGGTTTAAAGCATAAATTACACATTGATCCCAGTACCTTAATAATGGGAGGATACAACACTCAAATTTTGACAAGGGACAGATCATTGAGTTAGAAATTAAAAGAGAAATAATGACACTTACAGAGGTCTTTAATCAAATGGACTTAAGAGATGTCCGAAGAACCTTTCACCCAAACAGAAAAGAGTATAACTTTTCTCAGCACCTCATGGTCCCTTCTTCAAAATACACTATATAGTCAGGCACAAAACAAGACTCAACAGATACCAGAAGATTGAAGTGATCCCTCTTATCATACCAGACCATTGTGTTCTAAAACTAGACCTCAACAATAATAGAAATAACAAAGAACCTACACAAATATGGACACTAAACAACTCTCTACTCAATGACAACTGGTTCAGGGAGGAAATAAAGAAACACATTAAAGACTTCCTAAAATTTAATGAAAATGAGGGTACAACTTACCTTAACTTATGAGACACAATGAAGGCAGGGCTAAGAGGAAAGTTCATAACACTAAGTGCCTTCAGAAAGAAATTTGAAGCATTTCATACAAGGAACTTAATGGCACACCTGAAAGTACTAGAAAAAAAAAAGAAGCAGACACACACAGAAGGAGTGAATAGCTGGAAATAATCAAATGCAGGACTGATATCAATACATTTGAAACAAAGAGAACAATTCAAAGAATCAATAAAACCAAGAGCTGGGTTTTGTTTTTTTGTTTTTTTTTTGTTTGTTTGTTTTTGAGAAAATCAACAAGACAGACAAACCTTTAGCCAAACTAACCAAAGGACAAAGAGACACTGTGCAATCCAACAAAATTGGAAATGAAAAGGGGGACATAACAACAGACACCGAGGAAATCCAAACAATCATTAGGTCCTATTTCAAAAGCCTATATGCAACAAAATTTGAAATTGTGAATGAAATGGACAATTTTTCTCTATAGATTCCATTTACTAAATCTGAATCAAAATCAGGCAATGAATTAAATACTCCTACATCTCCTAATGAAATAGAAGCTGTTATCAAAATTTTCCCATTCAAAAAAATCCTAAGGCCAGAAGATTACAGACCTTAGAAGAAGAACTACCAGACCTCAGAAGAGCCAATACCAATACTCTTCAAACTATTCCACAAAATGGGAACAGAAAGAACATTACCAACCTCATTCTATGAGGCTACAGCCACCTTGATACCTAATGCACACAAAGACCCAACAAAGAAAGAGAACTGCAGACCAATCTCACTTATGAACATTGATGTAAAAATGCTTAATAAAGTACTTGCAGACCAAATCCAAGAACACATTAAAGATATCATCCACCATGATCAAAAAGGGTTCATTCAAGGCATGCAGGTGTGGTTCAACATATAGAATTCCATCAATGTAATCCAACATATAAACAAACTGAAATAAAAAAACTACATGATCATTTCCTTATATGCTGAAAAAGCATTTGAAAAAATTCAACATCAGTTCATGTTTAAAGTTTGGAGAGATCAGGGATACAAGGCACATACCTAAACATAGTGAATGCAATATACAGCAAGGCAGTAGCCAATATCAAATGAAATGGAGATAAATTAACTTAATCCCACTGAAATCAGGGACAAAGCAAGGCTGCCCACTCTTCCCTTAATCTCTTCAACATAGTTTTTGAGGTCCTAGCTAGAGCAATAATACAACTAAAATAGAACAAGGGGATTCAAATCAGAAAGGAAGAAGTAAAAGTATCACTATTCGCAAATGATATGATAGTATACATGAGTGATGAAGAAAATTCTGCCAGAGTACTCCTTCAGCTGATAAACAGTCAGTGAAGTGGCTAGATATTAAAACAACTTAAAAAAAAATCTGAAGCCCTCTTGTAAATGAAAGACAAAAGGGCTGAAAAAGAAATTAGGGAAACAATACCCTTCATGATAGCCACAAATACCATAAAGTACCTTGGTGTTACTCTAACAAAGCAAGTGAAAAACCTGTTTAAAAAAAAAAAAAAACTTCAAGTCTCTGAAGAAAGAAATTGAAGAAAATATCAGAAGATGGAAATATCTCCCATGCTCATGCATTGGTAGGATTAACATCGTGAAAATGGCTATCTTACCAAAAGCAATCTACAGTTTCCATGCAATTACCATCAAAATACCAACACAATTTTTTTTACAGAAATTGAAAGAAAAATTCTCAATTTAATATGGAAAAACAAAAAATCCCCCAGAATTGCTAAAACAATCCTGTACAACAACAGATCATCTGGAGTTACATCCATCCCTGATTTCAATCTGTACTGTAGAGCAATAGTAATAAAAACGCCATATTACTGCCGTAGAAACAGAATGGTGGATCAATGGAGTCAAATTGAAAGCCCAGAAATAAACCCACACACCTACAGAAATTTAATTTTTGACAAAGAGGCCAAAGCCATACAATGGAAAAAAGGTAGCATCTTCAGAAAATGGTGCTAAATTTATCTCTGCTTGTAGAAAAATGCATGTAGACTCATATTTTTACCCTGCACAAAAGTAAAGTCCATGTGGGTTAACAATCTCAACATAAACCATACACACTAAATCTGTTAGAAGGAAAAGTAAGGAAGAGCCTTGACTTCCTTGGCACAGGAGACAACTTCCTGAATGTAACAACCAACAGCACAGGCTCTAAGAGCAACAGTCAATAAAAGGCACCTCATGAAACTGAAAAGCTTCTGTAAAGCAAAGGACAGTCATCAAAACAAAACGACAGCCTACAGACTGGGAAAAGATCTTCATCAACCCTACATCTGATAGAGGGCTAATATCCAGAATACATAAAGAATTCAAGAAGTTAAAAAGCAATAGACCAACTAATCCAATTTATAAAATGGGACACAGAGCTGAATAGAGAATTCTCAACATAGGAATAACAAATGGCAGAGAAACACTTTAAAGAAGTCCTCAAGGTCCTTAGTCTTCAGGGAAATGCAAATCAAAAGGACCCTGATATTTCACCTCACACTCATCAGAATGGCTAAGATTAAAACCTCAAAGGGTGATCGGTTGTGCATAGGTTGCATAGGTTGTGGAGAAAGGGGCCTCCTCCATTTCTGGTGAGAATGTGACATTGTGCAACCAGTTTGGAAATCAATCGGGCACTTTCTCAGAAAATTAGGAATAGTGCTATATCAATATCCAGGTATACTGCTCCTGGGAATATACCCAAAAGATGCCTTACCATTTAATAAGGGCAATTGGTCTACTATGTTCATAGCAGCTTTATTTATAAGAGCCAGAATCTGGATCAATGTAGATGTCCCTCAACAGAGGAATGGATACAGAAAGTGTGGTACATTTACACAATGGAATACTACTTTTCAATTAAAAGCAAGGAAATCATTAAATTTGGAGGCAAATGGTGGAAAATAGGTAAGATCATCCTGAGTGAAGTAACCTAGCAGTAGAAAGACACATAGGGTATATATTCATGTATAAATGGATATTAGCAATATAATATAGGATAAACATACTAAAATCTGTAGTCCTAAAGAAGCTAAACAAAGAGTTCCCTAGGGAAGAGGCTGAATCCTCACTCAGAAGGATAAACAGGATAGGTATTGGAAGTAGAAGAGGAAAAACAGGAGAGGAGTCTTCTATAGTGGACCTCTGAAAGACTCTACCCACCAGCTTATTGAAGCAGATGCTGAGACTCATAGCCAAACTTTGGGCAGAGTGACAGAAATGTTTTGAAAGAAGAAGGAAATAGAAATATCTGGAAGGGACAGGAACTCCACAAGGTGAGGAACAGAGCCCTAGAACCTGGGCCCAGGGTGTCCTGCAGAAATGATACTCCAACCTAGGACCATGCATGAAGAGTACCCTCTATTCAGAGGACACCCATAGGCAGCTCAGAATCCAAGTGAGTTATCTAGTAAAGGGGGCAGGGGCTTTCTGTGACATGAACTCAGTGGTCAGCTCTTTGATCACCTCTCCCTGGGGGTTACAGTGTTGCCAGGGCACAAATGATGATGCAGTCAGCCTTGATGAGGCCTGATAGGGTAGGGTCAGATAGAATGGAAGGAGGTCCTCTCGTACCAAGGGACTGGGGAAAGGGCATAGTGAGAGAAGAGTGAGGGTGGGTGAGACTATTAGGAAATGAGGGAGGGGGCTACAGAAGGGATACAAAGTGAATAAATTGTAATAAACAAAATTTTAAAAATGATAAAATATTAAAATAAAACAATATGCTAATTCAGTAATGACAACATTGCTTAAGAATTATAGCCAGTTTTTATAGCCAGATTGTCAGTTCAATGGAAGCATCATAGATTTGAAACAAAGCGGAAGTGGTAAATATTGATTTAGGCGAAGGTGGAGGTACTTGTGAGATGTATATAATAGGCAGTTGGATGTAATAATGTGGAGTTAGTACAAGATACCTGGACTGTGGTCTTAAAGATAACAGCCATTAGCTACAGGTGTAGGTTGAAGCTGGGTGAAAGATGAGGTCATCCAAAGACTCAGTGTAAGATAAGACTGAGAGAGGGATAAGGATATAACTACAACACCACCACACATGACGTAGATAGAGGACAATAAAGCACATAGAGAAGGGGGGAGGAAAAAGACAAAGATTTTAAGGAAAAATAAAAGCAGTGTGGTATTTAGAGTTCATGAGGAAACAGTGTGAAAAATAATATATGGGTTAGGACAGACAAGTTCTGAATAGTGCCTACTGGTCTTGTTAATGAGAATGACACTGGCAAGACTCTTCAGCTAATAGGTAAATCAGTATTAAAGGTTTTGAAACCCTGGCTGAACAATTATCGTCTAAGTTTTTTAAAAGGAAAGGAGATCAAAATAAGAAATTAATGAGGGGGCAGCTTGCAAGAGATCAATATCAAGGAAAGCTTTACGTAAAGACAATTTTATATACTGGGCATGATGTACCATGCCTTTAATCACAGCACATGGGAGGAAAAGACAGGCAGATAAGACTTGCCTTATTGATAGAGTTAGTTTCAGGAGGGCAGAGCTACATAATGAGACCGTTTCAAAGAAACATAATTTTGTATATTCATTGTACATCGTAATGTGTTTCATAAGGACATTTTCATACAAGTACACATTGTTATTTTAAACATATTACTTCTGTACCTCCTTACTCTTTCCTTTCTTCCTTTTCCCTATTACTCTTCATTGCCCCCAAGAAAGCTTATTTTTATTTCTATAACATATATGTGTATGATTTTTGCATCTATGTAAAATTCAGAAACCACAATGAAAACAGACAATATTTGCATGTCTGAGACTGCTTAATTTGCCTAATATTATTATCTCTAGTTTCATCCATTTTCATTTCATGTTATGTATCCACATAACATTCTTCTTTATAGCTAAAAAATGCCATTGGGTATATATGCCATATATACTTACGGATATAAGGAAAGCCTTCAAATATGCAAAAAAATACTGAGAATTCTTTTTTAATTTTAATTTTTATATTAATTACAGTTTATTCACTTTGTTTCCTTGCTGTAGCCCCCTCTCTCATTCCCTCTAAATCTCACCCTCCCTCCTTCATCTCCTCCTATGCCCCTTTCCAAGTCCATGGATAGGGAAGGTCCTCCTCCCTTTCCATCTGAACCTAGCTTATCTGGTCTCATCTGAACTGGCTACATTGTCCTCCTCTGTGGCCTGGCAAGGCTGCTTCCCCATCCAGGGGAGGCAGTCAAAGAGCTAGCCACTGAGTTCATGTCAGAGACAGTCCATGTTCCTCTTACTAGGGTACTCACTTGGATACCGAGCTTAATCTTTACAGCACACATTGCAATGAAGTTGTATCTTTCTATAAGATGTGCCAGATTCTTCCAAGATATATTTTGCTTTTTGTAATGCATGTTTGACATAAGACTGGACAGAGAACCATATGAGGATATCTTTTTCAATTGTAAAATGAAATTCAGAGTTGGAATTTAGGCTTGAAGAGTTTACACAAGTTTTTATAGCAGTCCATCATGATAAAATAGAAAGAACACTGGGTCCATAACCTGGTAAAGTTTTTTTTTTTTAAGAATCCCACTTTGTCATTGACTTCATTGCATAATTTTGTATATGTTATTTAACCTATCTCAAATGTGTAAACACATTTCATGCAATTGTATTTAACATCAAAGGAGATAATGGACTTTGAGAGTTTTTGCATCAGCATGAGGTCTTATAATGATGACAAGGGTTACTGAGCTCTCAGGGAAGCCTAAACTCATTTTCATCAGCTCTGTTATTTACTCTATATTATAGATGACGCAGCTTTGTCACAGACAAGATCGAAAGCTTTCCTGGGATCACCAAGCTAGGTACAAGCTCAGTAAACATTAGAAACATTAGAGTTTGACTGTAGAATTCTGTACACTTATTACAGCCTACTATCTCTGGTGCAGGGCTCTGTCCTCTAATGCAAGTACTTACCAAATCCTTTGTGAAAATCTAATGATAGGTAAAGACACCCCTTCCTCTCACAGTGCAGATATTTGAATGTGCATGTATTTGTATATTATTCAGTACACCACTGGCTAAAATCCTTGCAGTGTAGGTCATTCTGGAAACTCCGATGAACAATAATGTAAAAACACCAGCTCCAAAGATTAATTCCATCATTTTAAATCTGGAACACAGCCTTAAACGCTATTATAACAGCTTAGTTCTAGAAATTTCGAAGTAGCTGAGGTCCTCTTGTTGCCCTCTACCTCCATCTGCTGGAGAATGCTCTGTAATGACAACCGCTTCATTCCTAATGCTTACTAAATACATCTAATTTGGCAAGCAAACCAACGTACTGCCCAGTTGACGGCATCCTCAGGCCAAAGTAAGGTCTTGGCAGAGTCCTTCATTGTTACCTCCAGAAACCCTGTGATGTCTGTGGTGCAGGGTCCTTGACAGTTTAGTTTTGAATCTAAAACTGCGTCACCAGATTTTAGTAAAATAGACATAAGAATTCAGCAGAGGGCGCTGGAGTACATTTTTCTCTGCCATCCTAATCAAACCTACAGACATGTCAACATTCTGATGTACTTTTTATAGCGGTTATTAGACTTTGTGTTTTCCTCTCATACAGTACACATTTCTGTAACATGCATCTCCCTAAATTATTTATTTTACTATTCATTGGTTTTGGTTGTGTTTAGTTGTGAGGTTTACAAAATTGTGGATTTCCAAATTGTAAAACAAAAAAATTAAAAAGCTCTAAACAGAGCTTCTTGTCACCCAGCTTAAGTTATTCTCTTCTAATTCTAAAGTGTCATGTTGCTCTCTGTAGTTCTTTTTTTTATTCATTACTTTCCAATTCAAAAACCAGAAATGGTTATCAAAAAACCTAACCAGGAATTTGGTCAGACTTTTTATGCATTGTCACAGGTTTATTTGTCATTTGACTGCCTTCAACACCTACCTGCCCATGTGAAACAAGTCACATATGAACAGCTTTCAAAGTCTGTTCTCTTCCCTTTATGATCTGCATTTTTACACATGTCTAAGAGGCTAAGGATCATGGCCCTGTCATTATTCTAGAGTAGGTAAGATGTTAATTTAATCTCTGTAAGAACATTGTCAAAATATGCCATTGATTATGTATTTTGTTTTCCTTTTCTAAATATCTGCTATGAACGCTGAGAGAAGACAGTTTTGAATCTACTTGCTACAGTGTTACATGCCACTTTGTATGTACTCATCAATTTTCTTTTATGATGCACATGGTAGACAAGTGCTTTTCCACTGAGCTATGCACACCAATTAAAAATACTCTCCTTAAGTTTCATAGACTGAATTTGAATTATATATGTAGCCTGAGCAGGCCTTTAACTCACAATTCTCTCGCTCCATCCTCCACAAAACTGGGATTACATCTATGTACCACCAGATCTAGCATCGTTCCTTTATTTGTAGAAGAAACTATAGGAGAGTCAATAACATTCTTTTCGCTGAATTTTAGTTATCATAATGTTCCAGACAAACATGATTATTTTCTGTTCCTCAGCTTTTGCTCTATTCTGTGTGCAAAATAATCAAGCAAGAGATATTAAGAATACGAAAGAACCTGGGGTAATGAGGATGGATTAAAAAAATTCCATGTAAGAAAAAAAAAAGGGAAGCATTTTTCTCTAGATTTTCTGTCTTTTTTGTTTGTTTTTCTCTATTTTTCTTTATTATAATTATATTATTTTTAAAATATATTCACTTTTATCTCTGCTGTAGCCCCCTCCCTCATCTCCTGCTTGTTCTACCCTTACTCTGTCTCCCCTCTCCATGTTCCTCCCCTGGTCCACTGATAGGGGAGGTCCATCAAGTCTCATCTGCACTGTCTGGATCTTCTTTCTCTGTGGCCTAGTTCGGCCATCTCACCAGGCAGAGTTGATCAAAGAGCTAGCCACTGATTCCATGTCAGAGATATTCTCTGCTACCCTTACTAGGAAAGACACATGGAGACTAAGCTGAAAATGGGCTGCATCTGAGCAGGGGGTCTAGGTCCTCTCCAAGCATGGTCCTTGGTTGATTCATCAGTCTTTGTAAGATCCCCAGGGCCCAGACATTTTGGTTCTGTTGGTCTCCTTGTGGAGCTCCTGTTACCTCCAGGTATCTCTATCTCCCCCTTCTTTTATAAGATTCCCTGCACTCTGCCTAATGTTGGGCTATGAGACTCAGCATCTGCTTCAATACCAAGCTAGGAAGAATCTTTCAAAGGCCCCCTGTGTAGGATCCTGTCCTGTTCCATGTCACCTCCCACGTCTGTTGTCTATCCTGTTTGAACTTCTGAATGAGGATTAAGCCTTTTCCCTAGGGTACTCCTTCTTGTTTAGCTCCTTTAGGACTATAGATTTTAGTACGTTTATCTTATATGGCTAATATCTACTTAAGTGAGTATATACCACATGTATTTTTCTGCTTGTGGGTTACCTCACTCAGGAGGAGCTTTCTTTCCTAGTTCCCACCATTTGCCTACAAATTTCATGATTTCTTTGTTTTAAATTGCTGAGTAGTATTCCATTGTGTAAATGTACCACGTTTTCTGTATCCATTCATCAGTTGGGGGACATCTAGGTTGTTTCTAGATTCTGGCTATTGTGAATTAAGGTGCTATGAAAAGAGTTGAGCAAATGTTCTTGAGTCTTTATGTGTTCTGGATAATAGCCAGCTGTCAGATGAAGGGTTGGTGAAGACCTTTTCCCAGTCTGTAGGCTGTCGTTTTGTTCTGGTGACAGTGTCCTTTACTTTAGAAAAGCTTTTCAGTTTCATGAGGTCCCATTTATTGGCTGTTGCTCTTAGAGCCTGTGCTATTGGTGTTCTGTTTAGAAAGTTGTCTCCTGTGCCAATGAGGCTCTTCCCCCACTTTGCTTCTAACTGATGTAGTGTGGCTAGTTTTACGTTGAGGTCTTTGATGCACTTGGGCTTTAGTTTTTTGCAGGGTGATAAATATTGATCTACTTGCATTTACTACGTCTACACATCCAGTTACACCAGCACTATTTGCTGAAGATGCTGCCTTTTTTCCATTGCATGATTTTGGCTTCTTTGCGAAAAATAAAGTATCCTTGGGTTTATTTCTGGGTCTTATATTCTATTCCATTTATCCACCAGTCTGTTTCTATGCCAGTACCATGCAGTTTTTTATTACTGTTGCTCTATAGTACACCTTGAGATCAGGGATGGAGATACTTCCAGAATATCTTTTATTTTAGAGGATTGTTTTAGCAATTCTGGGTTTTTTGTTTTTCCATATGAATCTGAGAATTGTTCTTTCAAGGTCTGTAAAGAATTGTGTTGGTATTTTCATGTGAATTGCATTGAATCTGTAGATTGTTTTTCGTAGGATGTCCATTTTTCACTGTTTATTCTGCCAAGCCCTGAGCATGGGAGATCTTTCCATCTTCTGAAATCTTCTTCAATTTCTTTCTTCAGAGACTTGATTTTTTTTCCATACAGGTCCTTCACTTGCTTGGTTAGAGTCACACTAACCTACTTTATGCTAATTGTGGCTATTGTGAAGGGTGTAGTTTCCTTAATTTCTTTCTCAGCCCATTTGTCTTTTGTATACAGGAGGGCTTCAATTTTTTTTCAGTTAATTTTGTATCCACCCACTTCACTGAAGGTGTCTATCAGCTGAAGGAGCTCTCTGGTAGAATTTTTGGGCTCACTTATGTAGACTATCATATCATCTGCAAATAGTCATACTTGGACTTCTTTCTGATTTGTATCCCCTTGATCTCCTTTAGTTGTCTTATTCATCTAGCTAGAACTTCAAGTACTATGTTGAGGAGGTAAGGAGGGAGTGATCAGCCTTGCCTTGTCCCTGATTTCCATGTGATTGATTTAAGTTTTTCTCCATTTAGTTTTAAGTTTGGATATAGGCTTGCTGTATATTGCATTTACTATATTTAGGTATATGCTTTGTATCTGTGATCTCTCTAAGACTTTAAACATGAATGGGTGTTGGATTTTGTCAAATGCTTTTTTTGGGGCATCTAAGGAAATGATCATGTGTGGTTTTTTTTTCCCCTTCAGTTTGTTTACATTATAGATTTCTGTATATTGAACCACCACTGCATGCCTGGGTTGAAGCCTACTTGGTCATGGTAGATGATATCTTTTTAAATTTTTATTAATTATGCTTTATTCACTTTGTATCCACCCTGTAGCACCTTCCCTCCTCCCCTCACAATCCCTCCCTCTCTCCCCCTTCTCTACCCATGCCCCTCCCCATGTCTACTGATAGGGGAGGTCTTTCTTTCCTTCCTTCTGATCCCAGTCTATCATGTCTCATCAGGAGTGGCTGAATTGTCTTCCTCTGTGGCTTTCTAAGGCTGCTTCTCCCTCCAGGGCAGGTGATCAAAGAGCAGACCAATCAGTTTATGTCAGAGATAAACCCTGTTCCCATTACTATGGAACCCACTTTGACACTGAACTGCCATGGGCTACATCTGTGCAGGGGTTCTAAGTTATCTCCATAAATGTTCCTTGTTTGGAGTATCAGTCTCAGGAAGACCCCGTGCCCAGATTTTTTGGTTCTGTTGCTCTTCTTGTGGAGCTTCTGTCCTCTCTAGGTCTTACTATTTCCCACTTCTTTCATGAGATTCCCTTCACTCTGCCCAAAGGTTAGCCATAAGTCTCAGCATCTGCTTTGATACCCTGCAGTTTCGAGCCTTTCAGAGGCCCTCTGTGGCAGGTTCCTGACTTGTTCCTTGTTTTCTCCTTCTCATGGGTGGATGATATCTTTAATGTGAACTTTGATTTGGTTTGGGAGTATTTTATTGAGTATTTTTGTACCAATATTCATAAGTGAGATTGCTATGAAGTTGTCTTTCTTTGTTATGCCTTTGTGCTGTTTACGTGACTGTGGTCTCATAGAATGAGGTTAGAATGAGGTTCCTTCTTTTCCTGTTTTGTGGAATAGTTTAAAGAGTAGTGGTATTAACTCTTCTTTTAAGGTCTGGTAGAATTTTATGTTGAAACTCTCTGGCCCTGGGCTTCTTTTCAATTGAAGACTTTTGATGACAGCTTCTATTTCCTTAGTGGAGATAGAAATATTAAATTTATATACCTGATCTTGAATTGGGTTTGTTAAATGGAATCTATTGAACAAATTGTCCATTTTAGTTACATTGTCAAAAATTTTTTTTGTATAGGCTTTAAAGTAGTACCAAATGACTCTGGATTTCCTCAGTTTTACTCAACTATCTGTTCAACTCTGGAGAAGTTTCGATGAGGTGCTGAGAAGAAGGTATATTCATTCCTGTTTGGCTGAAATGTTCTGTAGACATCTATTAGGTCCATTTGATTTAAAACCTTTGTAAGTGTCATTATTTCCCTGTTTATCTTCTGTTTCAATGATCTACCCCTTGGCAAGAGTGGGGTCTCCCACTATTATGATGTTTAGATTGATGTGTGACTTAAGCTTTAATAATCTTTCTTTGACAAACACAGGAGCCCTTGTGTTTGGTGCATAGATGCTCAGGATTGTGATGTCCTCCTGGTGGATTTTTCCTTTGATTAGAATGAAGTGCCCTTCTCCGTCTCTTTTGGTTAATTTTGATTGAAAGTCTATTTTATTAGATAATAGGATACCTACTCCAGCTTGCTTCTTGAGTCTGTTTGTTTGGAAAACATTGTTTCAGCCCTTTATTCTGAGGTAATGTCTATCATTGTCACAGAGCTGTGTTTCTTGAATGTAGCAGAATGTTGGATTTTGTTTCTACAACCATTCTATTAGTCTGTGTCTTTTCATTGGAGAGTTAAGACCATTGATGTTGATAGATAATAGTGACTAGTAATTGTTAGTCCATTTTATTGTGGAATTGAAGATTATGTTTTTGTGTGCAGTTTTTCTTTTGCTTTTTGTTGTGATGGTACCTTTATCTTGTGTTTTCTTGGATGTAATTGATCGCATTGGGCTGGAGTTTCTTTCAAGTATCTTCTATAGGGTTGGCTCGCTGCATATATATTGTGAAAATTTATTTATATTTTTAAAAGACTCACTATGTAGATACATAAACTCATTATCTTCCTGCTTCTAGCTCTCAAGTTCTAGGATCACACTTGCTGAACTTGTTTAAAGATTTCTCCCCCTAATTCTGGAATTAATACTACTAACCAGAAACAGTTTGGTGCATCCAGGGTGAAAGACACTTTCAAATATTTTCTGTGTCCTGATGCATTTAACTATCATAGTAGTCTTTGGATCAGCCATTTATTTCCATTAAAACACATTGCAATACATCCACAGTTAAGCAATTTGCTTACTTAAAGTGGAAGTTTTTGGTTTGTTTTAAGACTGAATTTTTTCATATGATGTTTTGCTGCAAGCTGTGCACATGATATTTTGCCGAGTTCTTCACTGATGCAAACAAGAAGGGGATGACAGGTTAAAATAATGTCAGAGAAAATAAGCAAGGTGATCAAAAGTCCATATACCTCAGTTCAAAATTCAAAATTGTATGCAATCCTATGGTACTATTAGATTTTCCTGAATCTCTCAATGTAATGATTGATTCTTTATATACAGAAAGAGTTATGTTGCATATAGAGACTGCTGAATTTGTTCCTGATAACTCAGGAATAACCTCAATATTTACACAATTACAAAAGGCCATCAGAAGTAAAATCTATCAATTATGTGTTACTCATATTTGGTCTCAGGCAGGCTTCCCAGGTCCATCGGCAGAAGGAAATGAGAAAATTGACCAATTACTAATAGGAAATGTGTTATAAGTCTACAAATATCGTGAAAAACATCATGTTAATGGAAAAGATTTAAAGAAAAAAATTCTATCACTTGGCAACAAGCCAAAGAGATAATAATTTTAAAAATGTCTTAAATGTTCTCTATACAACCAAGCTCTATTACCTGCTGGTAGTAACCATAGGGGTAACAAACAAAATGAGATCTGGAAGATGGATGTTTCTCATGTTGCAGAATTTGGAAAACAAAAGTATATACACCAGATCATTGACACATACTCAGGGTTTCAATGGGCAACTGCTTCATGTTCTGAAAAGGCCGATTGTGAAATCATGCACTTATTGGAGATAATGACAATTATGGGTATACCTGTAAAAATTAAGACTGATAATCTCCCACATATGTATTCAAGAAGATAAAGTAATTCTTTGCATATCATTTTATAAAGTTCATTGTGGGTATTCCACATAATCCTACAGGACAAGCAATTGTAGAAAAAGCTTATCATACCTCAAAATAATGCTTATTAAACAAAAAGGCACAGTAAAAAACTCCAGGGACAGACTAATGCTTTGTTAAGTCTAAATTTTCTTAATGTTGATGAAAAAGGAACAACAGCAGCTGAGAGCCATGGAGTTATAGAAAAAAAAAGAAGGAGGAGGAGAAGAAGAAGAAGAAGAAGAAAGAGGACAAGCAATATACATTACAGTGGAAACATTGAACACTGTGTGGTAACATTACAGTCGAAACCAGCGATAGTTTTGAGATGGGGACTTGGTTATGCTTATGTATCTTCAAGGAATGAACAAATATGTTTACCAACAAAACTTATAAAGAGTAGATATGACCAGGGAATACCACTTATCATCTGAGATGTGAATATCTTCACAGAGCAAATAGGCCAGGTGATTCACTCTCACAAACTCTCTCAAAATTTGCATGCAAATCATCTTAAAAAGGGCTAGCCCAAAGAACAGACAACACAACAGCTGGACAGACAATACAGAGACTGGACGGACAACACAAAAAATGATACAGCTAGCTTTCCTGGGACTTGGCCAATATCCCAAAATTTCATAGGGTACCCAAAAGATATCTTTGCCTACAGGACTTCCCCAGTCCCAAAAGGTGGGGAGGATATTTTTGCTTGTTTGATGTGTTATTTTACTTTGGTATAGATTAATGTATATTGTAGAAATTTAAGATTATTTTGAGTGATTTAAGATTTTTATATAGAAATTTAAGGTTGTTTTGTGTGTATTGATAGCATCTGACCAAGAGTTAATATCCAGAATATATAAAGAACTTAAGAAGTTAAACAGCAACAAATCAAGTAACACAATTAAAAAATGGGGTAAAGAGCTAAATAGAGAATTCTCAATAGAGGAACACTGAATGGCAGAGAAACACTTAAAGAAATGTTCAAAATCTTTGGTCATCAGGGAAATGCAAATCAAAACAACCCTGAGATTTCACCTTACACCCTTCAGAATGGCTAGGATCAAAAACTCAAGTGACAACATATGCTGGAGAGGATGTGGAGAAAGGGGAACCCTCTTCCATTGCTGGTGGAAATGTAAATTTGTACAACCACTTTGGAAATCAATTTGACACTTTCTCAGACAATTAGGAATAGTGCTACCTCAAGATCCAGCTATACCACTCCTAGGCATATATCCAATAGATGCTCAAGAATACAAAAAGGACATTTGTTCATCCATGTTCATAGCAGCACTTTTTTTTGTAATAGCCAGAGCTGGAAACAACCCAGATGTCCCTCAGTTGAGGAATGGATACAAAAATTGTGGTATACAATAGAACTACTCAGCAATTAAAAACAAAGAAATTATGAAATTTTCAAGCAAATGGTGGGATCTAGAAATGATCATCCTGACTGAGGTATCCCGGAAGCAGAAAGAAACACATGGTATATACTAACTTATAAGTGGATATTAGACATATAATATAGGACAATCATACTAAAATCTGTAAACGTAAGGAAACGAATTAAGAAGGAGGACCCTGGTAAGATGCTCAGTCTTCATTCAGAAAGGCAAATGAGATGGACATCAGAAGCGGAAGAAAACAGGGAACAGGAGAAGAGCCTATCACAGAGGGCCTCTGAAAGACTCTACCCAGCACGGTATCAATACATATGCTGAGATTCACAACCAAACGTTTTGCAGAGTGCAGGGAATCTTATGAAATAAGGGGATATAAAAAGACCTGGAAAGAACAGGAGCTCCACAAAGAGAGCAACAGAACCAAAAAGTCTGGGCACAAGGGTGTTTTCTGAGACTGATATTCCAAACAAGGACCATCCATAGTAATAACCTAGAACCCCTGCACAGAAGTAGCCCATGGCAGCTCAGTGTCCAAGAGGGTTCCCCAATATTAGGAACATGGACTGTCTCTGACATGAACTCATGGGCTGGCTCTTTGATCACCTCCCCCTGAGGGAGGAGCAGCCTTACCAGTCCACAGAGGAAGACAAAGAAGCAAGTCCTGATAACACCTGATAGACTAAGGTCAGATGGCAAGGGAGGAGGAATTATCCTATCATTGGACTGGGGGAGGGGCATTGAGAAGAAGAGGGAGGAAAGGTGAGATTGGGAGGGGATGGGGAAGGAGCTACAGCTGGGATACAAAGTGAATAAACTGTAATTAATAAAAAGAATAAAAATATCTATAAGAGAAATTTCAAAAGTGAATAAAAAGGTTGTTTGTATAACCCTGGGAATTTGAAAGGTATTTTGTTTAATTATTGTATATTGGTTATATTTAATGTTATTTTGTTTGACTATTGTTTGATGTAAAGTTCTAGCTTTACGGTTCTCATAATTATTCTTATTCTGTATAGACTAATAATGTTAAGTGCAAAAAACAATTTTATTAAAATCGAAAGGAGGATATTAAGTAGAAATTTTTGGTTTCTTTGAAGACTGAATTTTGTCTTGTGATGTTTTGCTGCAAACTGGGCATGTGACGTTTTGTCCAGGAGGGTTGTGAGAAGCCACATGGTATTTTGTTCTCTCATGCAAGGGGTGTCACTTTGGCCAGCTGAGAACATCCATAGGTAGATTTTGAGGAGAGGACATATAAAGATGCCCAGGCAGTGTTTTGGCGTCAACACTGCTGTACTGATCTTCATGATTTGCCTCTTTACTTCTCAGAAAGAAATGTTACAAATAGCTTCTCTGAGCAATCCAACTTGATCTTACAACTTTTGCTGAGTTTGTGTTATCATTCCATGTTGGCCTATGGGTTGGACTGCTGGTATTCTGAAGACAAAGTCTGGTAATTCCATAACGATCCACTGAACCTGATTAACAGGAGTAGATAAAAAATAACTACAGCCCCCTTTTCCTACTAATCTCCTGCCTTAGGTTGCAGGAGGTTGGAAGGGAGGTAAAAGTTTTAAGAACCCTAAATAAAGTAGGTTTAGTGAAAAATCAAAGCCTACACTAAGTAACAGAACTAGTTAAAATATCAGACTTCGAACTAAATGCTGGCAAACTGACTGTGGCTTAAAACATACTATTTCTGGAGTTTTCCCTTTACTATCTTGATACTATTTCCATTTTTTGTTTTGCAACATTACATTCTCCCTTTTGAATCAGTTTTCTGGCAGTCTCAAATATAGAAATCCCACACTTCTCTTTTTTTCTTTTACAGTTTTAGGTTTTGTGAGACATGTTGTTATATAGTCTGGTCTCTCAGACTCAACATGCAGCAAAAGTTGGCCTTTATTTCCTGATATTCCTGCCTGTACCTTCTAAGTACCGGGATTATAAGAATGTGCCATTATAGCCACTTTGAACAACATCTATTACTTTGTCATTCTTAAAAAGCTCAGTTATATAACATTTATTGAGCACAGAATATTTTAGAGACAACTATTTGCACACTTACAAAATTTATTTTATTTCCTTCTTCAAATATTCCGCCAATGTATGTATTATATCTGTTTTACAGATGAGAAAAACATGAGACAGTGAACTCATGTAACCTTACTATCATCCCTTAGTTGACAAATGAGAAAGGTTGAATTAAAAATAAAGAAGTCTTATCCTGCTGGCTATGGTGGTACAAATTAGTACAGTATGCTGAATAGGCAGAGGCAGGAGGATCTTAGTTCAAGGTGAGTTTGGTCTACACTTTGAAAGAAGAAAAAGAAGTCAGATCGAGAAGCCATACCTTCCTGGTTCATTTTGCTTTCTTTTGTGATTAAATTTCAGATAACTACCTTTACTCCCCAACTTATTGCTTTCTAGCAGCATGATTTTGGACAAGTAACTTCACCCTTCTGACCCTTCTGAGAATCATACTGACGTCAATTTCTATCAAATGTTTAAAATTTAATGTCAGACAAATAGCATTCAAATGCCATTTATTAATATATTCTAAATAATATTAGTAATTTTCAGCTTTCTAGACAATGTTGGTAAGAATTTCATCTGCTTTCTCAGATAAAAAACAAAACAAACCTGTTATATTTAAAAGCCATCCAGAAAAAACGTAGGGCATTGTAGCCTTAAATTGTTTCTTATGACTGCTGTCTGATGCTTATTAATCATCATCTTTCCAAATAGCCTATTTTTGCAAGTCTTTGATGCTAAGTCCAAAATAGCTTACATTGATTTATGATGTTATACTGCCCCCTTCTGTGGATTATAGGTAATAAAATCAGTATCAATTGCAGATTAAGTTTCACACATAGTTAATAAATGGTAGTGACTTTTTAACTACAATTCTTCTATAAGACTGGATTCTAAGAACTACAGTGATCATGAATAACTCAGAAAGAAGGAATGAATGGTATCCAAGGACACACAGACAGTGTGTTACATAAATGTATATTTGAAAACATACCTTTATACTTTTATTTATCCACCTACTCTTCCACGTTTCTTCTTCTTCTTCTTCTTCTTCTTCTTCTTCTTCTTCTTCTTCTTCTTCTTCTTCTTCTTCTTCTTCTTCTTCTTCTTCTTCTTCTTTTTGTGGTTCCGATTAGGGAATTTTATAATGACTATCACCTACCTTAAGATATCTTTCATATTACCTTCTTTTATTCTAGAATATGGTGCTTCAATTTTATGTTGACTGTTTTCCTTTTGTTTAATAGAACTGTTAATTATCCTTCTTGTTAGATTTTTCTAAAGATCTAAATCTCTATTCAGTTTTTGTTCAGTTGATTTCTGGGAAAGTTATTATTTAGTAGTAATGCTAAAATCAAAGAAAACAAATTAAAAGTTTAGGGCAGAAAAACCATGGCAATTAATATACAAACACAGATAAATAATAATTCAAGTTCAGTTGGCAGAAGAGTGCCTAACATGTAGCAAGCCCAGCACTGCAAAAATATGGAGGGTGGAGCACACATTTAACCCCAGTACCAGGAATGTGGGGGTAACATGACCTAAATTTTAAGGTAATCTTTGGCTATGTCATGAGTTTGAAGACACTATAAGCTACAACAAACAGGTCCTATCTCAAAAAATAATCCCTTATAACACACTATGTTTAAGAAAGTCAACATTGTGGCAACAAGTTTGCCACAAATGAAGTCTCCAACTCCAGATGCTCCTGCATTCATAAAAGGACCTGAGCTTTAGCTCCAATGGACCTAGATTTCAGTTTGAAACTGAAGGTTCAGATCCAAAGGTATCTGAGTTAATCCCAGGAGTATACTTTCACAGAGACCAGGGCTTTGCCTCCAGTAATCCCACTGTTCCTCAATAGAGGTTGACAATAACCTTGACTAGACTGACACAATTCAACATTCGACTAGGGCTTAGGCTACAGAAATCCCAAAAGTGAGTGTGGACCTAAGGTTCTGGATAGTGATTTCACAGGTATCATTGAATAGGGTTTTATATTCCAGTAATCCCATTGTCCATTGAGGGCCTGCAACTTTATTTCTAGTGACCCACAAAATCATGGGAGTCCTAGAGCGCTGAACAAGTTCAGACTTTAGATTCCAACCCCAAAGAGATTCAGAAGGCAAGTATGATCCAGGTTTGGTTTTTGTTTGTTTGTTTTTTCTGGGTCTGATCTTCTTGGTGCTGAATTTTCTGCCCTATCAGGAAGGATAAAAATGGAAATGAAATAAGAAAAAAAAAGACAGAAAGGATAAAAACACAATGGCACATCAATAAAGGTGATAATTATTAGGTAATATATCTATCAGCCACACATGCATAAAATAACGTAGTTTATAAAATAAATAATATTTTATAAATAATAAAATAAATAATATTTTATAAACTAGATCAGACAAATCTTAATCCAAAAAATGTATTTCTTCAATACACCAATCTAATGCTCCTAAAATAAACTGAAGTATTAACCCACACAGTAGGCAAAAGTACTTAGCAGAATATCTGGCCAACAAATGTGAAGTACACATCTTTATAAAAACCCATAGCACCAGTTCTAAAATTGAAAAAGTTCTTTGCCATTATGAGAGTTTTAACAAATATAACAAAAATGAATATTTATATTGTTAGATCATCATACAATAAAAGTAGAAAACAATAATTAAATGAGTTATAAGAACTACAAAATGCATTGAGACACAAAAATGTTTAACTGGGTGATTGAAAAAATCAAGAAGTATATGAACATATTTTTATAATTTAATAAAAATATAAAAATAAAAAAGGATCACATAAAAAATAAAAAAAAATTAAAAATATAAGCAAGATTTACCAGGACTTTCAGAACGCTTGACATTTAAGAAGGAAATTCTAAGAGAAACCATTATGGTTATAAATGTTGACATTAAAAATTGAATAAACTGTAATTAATAAAAATGCAAATAATTAATAAAAAATTCAGAAACATTTTCATTAGTTACTTTTCTATCACTGTGATAAAATACGAAGACCAAGACAACTTATGGTTGGAAAAGTCTGTTAAGGTTTATGGGTCCAGAGGGATAAGAATTAATCAACATGGAGAACAGACACACAAGGTAGGAGAAAAGCAAATTTAAAACTCACATCTTGAATTGTTAATTAGGAAGGAGAACTCAAAATAATGTGTACCATTAAACTCTCAAAGTCACTTTCCTGCGACATACTTCCTCTAAGAAAGCTACATCTTCTAATACTCTCAAACAGGGAAAATTAGGAATAGCGCTTCCTCGAGACCCAGCTATATCACTCCTATGCATATATCCAAAAGATGCTCAAGTACACAACAAGGACATTTGCTCAATCATGTTTGTAGCAGCTTTATTTGTAATAGCCAGAACCTGGAAACAACCCAGATGTCCATCAACGGAGGAATGGATACAGAAATTGTGGTAGTTTTACACAATGCAATACTACTCAGCAATTACAAAGAAGGAAATCATGAAATTTGCAGGCAAATGGTGGGATCTAGAAAATATCATTCTGAGTGAGGTATCCCAGAAGGAAAAAGACACAAAT
>CM053742.1:81176215-81193590 GCA_028658305.1 Pachyuromys duprasi
ATTTGTGTCTTTTTCCTTCTGGGATACCTCACTCAGAATGATATTTTCTAGATCCCACCATTTGCCTGCAAATTTCATGATTTCCTTCTTTGTAATTGCTGAGTAGTATTGCATTGTGTAAAACTACCACAATTTCTGTATCCATTCCTCCGTTGATGGACATCTGGGTTGTTTCCAGGTTCTGGCTATTACAAATAAAACTGCTACAAACATGATTGAGCAAATGTTTTTGTTGTATACTTGAGCATCTTTCGGATATATGCGTAGGAGTGGTGTATCTGGATCTTGATGAAGTGCTATTCTTAATTGTCTGAGAAAGCGCCAGATTGATTTCCAAAGTGGATGTACCAGTTTACATTCCCACCAGCAACGGAGGACGGTTCCCCTTTCTTCACCTTTCCAGCATGTGTTATCATTTGAGTTTTTGACCTTAGTCATTTTGATAGATGTAAGGTGAAATTTCAGGGTCATTTTGATTTGAATCTCTCTGATGGCTAAGGACGTTGAGCATCTCTTTAAGTGTTGTCTTCCATTCTATATTCCTCTACAGAGAATTCTCTATTTAGCTCTGTACCCCAATTTTTAATTTGACTGCTTGATTTATTTCCTTTTAACTTATTTAGTTCTTTATATATTCTGGATATCAGCCTTCTTGTTAGATATAAGTTTGGTGAAGATCCTTTCCCAGTCTGTAGGCTGTTTTATTCTGACAATTTCTTTTGCTTTACAGAAGCTTTTCAGTTTCATGAGGTCCTATTTATTGATTGTTGCTCTGACATCCTGTGCTGTTGTTGTTATATTCAGAAAGTTGTCTCCTATTTTGTTTTAATTCTTCGTTGTGAAGTTATCTATATCCTATGTTTTCTTGGTTGTACTTGATTTCAATGATTTGGAGTTTTCCTTCCTGTGTCTCCTGTACGGCTGGATTACTCTGTAGATAATGCTTAAGTTTAGTTTTGTCACTGAATATTTTGCTTTCTCCATCTATGTTGATTGAAAGTTTTGCTGGGTATAGTAGTCTGGGTTGGCATCTGTGACCTCTTAGAGCCTGCATGACATTTGCCCAGGCCCTTCTGGCTCTCATAATTTCTGTTGAGAAGTCTGGTATAATTCTGATAGGTCTACTTTTATATGTTACTTAGCCTTTTTCCCTTGCTGCTTTTAATATTTTTCTTTGTTCTCTATATTTAATGTTTTGACAATTATGTGACGTCAGGAATTTCTTTTCTGGTCTAATCTATTTGGTATTCTATAGGCGTCTTGTATGTTTATGGACATCTCTTTCTTTGTGGTGAAAAATTTCCTTCTATGATTTTCTTGCAAATATTTTCTAGACCTTGGAGCCTGGAATCCTTGTTTTTGTGTATTCCTATTATTCTTAGATTTTCATCATCTCAAGGCATCCTTGAGTTCTTGGATGCTTTATGTTTGGGACTTTTCTGACTTTACTTTTTCTTTGAGAGATGAATCAGTTTCAGATGAATCAGTGCCCAAGATTCTTTCTTCCATCTCTTGTATTTTGTTGGTGATGCTTAAGTTTACGGTTCCTGATCTTTTCTCCAAGTTATCCAGCTCCATGTTTTTCTCTTTTCGTTTTCATTATTGATTCTAATTCTATTTTCATGTCTTGTACCATTTCCTTCATCTTTTTGAATGTGGTTTCCTGTTTTTCCATGATGGCCTTATTTTTTTTTTTCATTTTTTCTCTATGTGCCACTACTTGTGCCTCCACCTGTGCCTCTGTTTGTTTGGCTGTATTTGACTATATTTCTTTGAGAGCTTTGTTTATTTCCTCTTTATGTGCCTCTAATAACTGGAGAAACATAGCTTTAAAATCATTTTTCTGTATTTCTGATGAATAAAAATATCCACTGATTTTCGGGGTTGCTGGTGAACCATGATGTACTGAATTTTTTGGATGTGTTCTTACACTTACCTCTACCCATATGTTCATCCATAACCTTCGCTGTTTTTTCCTGGAGTCTGTTCTTCAGACTGGGCCCATTTGTCTCCTGTGTCTGGAGTATTCTTCAGGAAAATGAGAGAGATCCACCTGTTTGAGAGTGGATGTTAATGTTTCAGCTGTAGCTAGGGGATGAAGGTTACAGATGCATGTGCACAATCGCGGGAGTGTGTGTGGGAGTGCGCCTTGAAGGTCAGGGAGCTAGAACATGTAGATGCCTGGAAGCATGGAGCATAAGTGCAGGAGGTGGTGCTGGCACTTTTTGTGGGCACCATGAGTATGTGCAGGTGCCATGAATGCCTCAGTGGCTTACAGGCCTGTTGTACTGTCCTCCCATTATTCAGATCTATCTGGGTCCAGGAACTGTTTGTCTCTACTCCACTGGGATACCCACAGTACTAGGGCTTCAATGTTGAGAATTCTGTCCCAAGAATCCTTATGTTGTTCACAGTGGGGTTGTAGGTGGGAAGTATCCAATGTCTGGCTGCTAGCATAGGGGGCACTGCTTCTGGGGATCTGCATGCACTTATTTGAAGGTGCACTCACTTCCTCACAGGCCTAATAGGAAAGCACAGGGGTTCCTCCTGTTCTCTATTCTCAGATTTGGTCCTGCAGGGTCAAATGAAAGTGTAGCAGATCTGTCATCTCAGTGGTGTCCACTGTTTGGTTGCCGGACAGGAAGACCCATACCTGGGGCAGATGTCTCTGCTCTCTCAGTCACTGAGCATGGAGGCTCCTGCTTGAGCTAGCCACTGACCACCTCAACCACAGGCCTGTGGGACTATACAGCCGCCTCTTAGCAACAGACTTGGAAGGTCCATACTGCTGCCACCTCTGCAGTTTCAGTCACCGTGCATGGAGGCTTGTGCTTGGGGCAACCACTGCAGCCTCTGCCAAGCACGTAGGTCTATGCCTGGGGCAAAGGGAAGTGCAAGGGTATCGAATATTCGCCACTCTCAGTCCCTGCAGAGTCTACAGGTGACCTATATCCAAACTGTCCCAGTTCATGAGTTGTCCACTCTCACCCAGGAAGCCTCAATGTCAATATTCTGACTCAGCTGCCCCTCTACTCACTGATTTCGGAGTTTCAGATCCTGTACCCCTCAGATATGCTGCGTGTTGGTGGGCGCCATCTTAGACTCCCCTAGAATGATCAGTTTTCATTCCATCAATTTATCTGCAGTATTCCCAAATTCCTTTTTCTTTACAGATGAATGTGAATATTACCATATTTTATTATTTATTTATCAGTTGATGGGCATCTAAGTTCTTCTCTAATTCCTGGATACTCTGAATAATACACAGTAAACTTTGACGAAAAGGTATTTTTACAATAAGACTTAGGGTCATTTAAGCATACCCCTTGGTGTGGCATAGCTGAGTCTTATGTAATACTAATTCCTAGCTTTTCATTGGCAGCGAGCAAATACTATCTTTTCTCAAGATCCACACTAGTTTTTGCTGTCATTATTTTTTATCTTAACCATTTTATCTGGGGGAAAATTAAATCTCAAAGTAATTTTAATTTGCATTTCTTCGATGGCTAAGGATGTTGAAAATTAAAAATAATTTCTCCATTATCTGTATTTGTTTTTTGAGAACTCTGATTAGTTGCGTGCTCCTCCTTCTGTTTTTTAAATATTGAGGACATTTTTATTAGAGTTTAAAAGAGAAACACCCCAGGGCAAATTGGCTATAAATCTCAGCAGCTGGCCAGAGGAAAATAATGGAGAAGAGAATGAAGGAAAAGCCATGCTGTTTGAGTCAGTCCCACATGGAGGTCAGCCACATGGTGGCAGACAGCCACATGGCAGGAAAGAGAGATTTAGAAAAAGATTAGGGAAGCCCAATTTATCAGACAAAGCATGCTTAGAACAGAGATAAAACATAAACCCAGGAAATATTATCCTTTTCTGAGTTTTTCAGAAAGATGGACAAACTTACGAAGCTGCATTTCTACTGCACACAATGCAGATTTTAATTGGATAAGTGCTTTCTTATTGTTTTCTCTTTGCATTCTTCATATGATCTAGACATTAGTCCTTTGTCAGACGCACAGCTGATAAATAAATTTTCCAATTCTGTAGGCTGCCTCTTCATGCAAGTGATGCTGTCCTTCGTTGCACAGAAGGGTTTTTGTTTGTTTGTTTGTTTGTTTGTTTCACAAAGGCTTGTTTATTAATTACTGGTATAAAGCCCTATGCTGCCAGGTTCTTTACAGAAGGTACTTTCCTGAGCCTAAAAGATGAATTGTATTCTCTGTTTCTCTTCTAAACATCTTAAGGTTTTATATTATTTATCGAGGTCCTTAACAACATTCAGAGTTGAGATTTCTCCTGTTTTATTCTTCTACATATAGCTATCCAGTTTGATCAACACTGCTTGTTGAACAGGTTTTTTAAATATCTCGAATGTATATTTTTTGTGCCTTTGTAAGACTCAAGTGGCTGTATGAACTTGGGCTTATATGTGGGACTTTTCTTATATTCTGTTTATCAATGTGCCTATTTTGGTGCCATTACCATGAAGATTTTATTGATATAGCTCTGAAGTGCAGCTTGAAATCATGGGAAGTTATAATTCCATCTTTTGTTCATTTGTTTTGTCCAGTAGTGCTTTGGCTACTGGATATTTTGCTTCTTCATATGAATTTTAAGTTTTCTTTTTCAGAATTTTGTGAAGAATTATATTGGCATTTTGATATGGATTGCAATCACTCAAAATTTATGGGATATTTTTCTATTTTCTGTTATCTTTTAAAATTTCTTTTCCAGTGTCATAAAATTTTGTTTATTCGTTTGTTTGTTTGCCTTTATGTTTTTTTCACTTTCTTGATAGACTTAGTCCAGGATTTTTCAAGATACAAGCAATGGGATAATTATCTTTGTTTCTTTCTCTATATGTTTGTCATTTGTATATAGAAAGGTTATAATTTTTGTGTGTATTAAATTTGTACCCTGTTGATATAGTGAATATATTATTTAGCTATTGGGGGTTTCTAGTGGAGTTTTGAGGATCTTTATATACAAAAGCATACCATCTACAAGTAGAGACACCTTGACTTCTATTCCCTTTTGAATTTATTTTATCTTATCCATAAAAACAAAACAAACAAACAAAAAAACAAATTCTACCTTAGACATTAAGCACCAGAAAAGAGAGAGAGGAAGTTTTTGTCTTGTCCTTGACCCTAGTAGACATGTTTCAAGTTTGTCTTCCATTTAGCATGATACTGGTTGTGGACTTGTCTTTACATGTTGAAATATGTCCTCTGTATTTATAGGTTTTACAATAATTCTATAATAAAAGGATGTTGAATTTGTTAAAGGTCCTTTTCTCTGACTAATGAGATGATGGTATGGTTTCTGTCTTTATCTTGCATGTTTATTACATTTGTTCATTTGCATCTCTTGATCTATTCTAGAATCACTGCCCTAATGCTGAGTAGATATTATTAAATGATCTTTGTCTTAGTTAAGGTTTGTATTGCTGTGAAGAGACACCATGACCACAGTAATATTTACAAAGGAAAGCATTTAATTGGTGCTCACTTACAGTTCAGAGTTTTAGTCCACTGTCATCATAGTGGGAAGCATGGCATGTGAGACAGGCAGACATGGTGCTGAAGAAGGCCTGAGTGTTCTATGTCTGGATCAGCAGGCAGCAGGAAGGGATTGCCACACTGGGCCTGGTTTAAACATCTAAGACCTCATAGGTTACCCCAGTGATACACTTCATCCTCTAAATGCCATACCTACTCCAACAAAGCCACAGTTCATAGTAGTGTCACTCCCTATGAACCTATGTGGGACATTTTTTTTCAAACCACCACAATCATTTTGTTTTTTAAAATAAAAAAATCAGTTTGCCAATATTTTATTGAGAATTTTTCTGTCTATGTCCAATAGATATAATGATTTATAATATAATTTTTCATTGTGTCTTTTTCTGACTTTGGTATTAGGATAATACTGACATTGTAAAAATATATGCTAATGTTCAGCTTTATGTATTTATGTGTGTATTTATCTATTTATTTATTTACTTATTTATCTGGTCTCACACGATACATCCCAATCATGGTTTTCCTTCCCTCTACTCCTCCCAACCTTACTCCCCCAACTCCTTCCAGTATCAACCCATATCCCTTCTTTCTCAGATCCGCTCCTCTTCTATTTGCCTTCAGAAAAGAGAAGGTGTCCAAAGATACAATAAAGCCACTTTTATCAATGCTGGGTGAGACAACCAATTAAGGGGAAACTGGTTCCAAACAACAGAGGGAAGAGTCAGAGACAAACCCACTCCCAATGTTAGGAGTTCCACAAAAACATCAAGCTAACAATCTAGAGGATCTAACACAGACCCATACAGACTCTGACTGACAGTTCAGCTTCAGTTTTCATGAGTCCTTATGAGCTTTGCTTAGTTGATTCTCTGTGAGCCATGTTCTCGACCCCACTGGCTCCTCCACTTATTCTTCCTGCTCTTCCACATGGTTCCTGAGCTTTGAGAGGAGGAACCCAGAGGAGATCTCCAATTTGGGTTCTCTCTGCCTAATGTTTGGCTGTGGATCTCTGCATCTACTCACATCAACTGCTGGAGGAAGCCTCTCTGATAATGATTGGGCTAGGCATCAATATGCAAGCATAACAGAATATAATTAGGAATCATCTTCCTGATTTTTTTTCTATCCTAAGTCTCTGGACCATCCAGCCTTCACTACCTGGTCATCCAGACAAGATTGAGTGTGAGCTCCCTTTTGTGGTGTGGCCCTAAATTAGACCAGTCATTTGCTAGGCCACTCCCACCAATTCTGCTCTTCCATTGTCCCAAAACATCTTGAAAGCAGGATAGATTGTAGGTCCAAGGTTTAGTGGCTGGGTCTTTTTTGTATTTTATGGAAAGTTTCTCAGAGTACTGATGTTAGGTTTTTTTGTGTATTTTTTTTGCTTCCCCCTCCCAAGATAGTACTTTATTTTCTTTATTTTTAAATTTTTTATAATGTATTCACTTTATATCCCAATTGTTGCCCTCTCCCTCATCTCCTGCTAGTCTCACCCTCTCTCACCCTTTTTCGTATACCCTCCCCTAGACCATAGGAATGGGGAGAACTCCTCCCCTACCTTCTGACCCTAGCCTATAACGTCTCATCAGGACTACCTGGATCCTTTTTATCTGTGGACTGGCAAGGCCACCCCACCAGGGGGAAGTAATCAAAAAGCAGGCAACCAAGTACATATAAGATATAATCCCTGCTCTCCTTACTTGAGGACACACATGGAGACTGAGCTATCTATGGCCTACATCTGAGCAGGGACCTAGGTCCTCTGTATGCATGGCCCTTTGTTGGTGCATTAGTCTCCGCAGGGGCCCCTGGGCCCAGTTTTGTTGGCTTTGTTGGTGTTCTTGTGGATCTCCTGTACCCTCTGGATCTTTCTGTTTCCCCAACTGTTCCATAAGAATCCCTGTGCTCTGCCTAAAGTTTGGCTGTGAATCTCAGCATCTGCTTCAACCCCATGCTAGGTGGAATCTTTCAGAAGCTATCTATGACAGACTCCTGTCCTTTTCCCTCTCTTCATATGTTTCTGTTATCTATTCTATTTGCACTTCTGAATGAGAATTAAGCATCCTCCCTAGGGTCCTCCTTGTTGTTTAGCTTCAATAGGTTTGTGGATTTTAGTATGGTTACATTGTATTATGTGGAACTATCTACTTATAAGGGAGTATGTATAATGCATGTCTTTCTACTTCTGGGTTACCTCACTCAGGATTATATTTTCTAGCTCCATCCATTTGTCTGAAAATTTCGTGATTTCCATGTTTTTAATAGCCAAATAGTATTTCATTCTTCAAATGTACCACAGAACTCAAGAAATTAAGCACCAACAAACCAAATAATCGAGTTAAAAATGGGGCACAGAGATAAACGGAGAATTATTTTAATTAATTTATTTACTTTTTATTTATTACAATTTATTCACTTTGTATCCCAGCTGTAGCCTCCCTAATCACCACCCAGTCCCATCCTCCCTCCCTCTTCTCTTCTCATACCTCTATTCCAGCCCACTGATTGGGGAGGTCTTCCTCTTCTTCCATCTGACCCTAGCCTATCAGGTCTCATCAGGAATTGCTGCATTGTCTTTCTCTGGAGACTGGCAATGCTGCACCCCCTACCAGGGGGAGGTGATCAAAGAGCCAGTCACTGAGTTCATGTCAGAGACAGTCCCTGTTCCCATTACTAAGGGAACCACTTGGAGACTGAGCTGCCATGGGGTATATCTGTGTAGCAGATCTAGGTTATCTCCATTCCTGATCCTTGGTTGGAGTATCAGTCTCAGAAGAGACCCTTGTGCCCAGAATTTTTTGGCTCTGTTGGTCTCTTTATGGAGCTTCTGTTTCCTTCATGTCTTTATATCTCCCCCTTCTTTCATAAGATTCCCTTCACTCTGCCCAAACTTTGCTTATGACTCTTCTCAGAATCTGCTTTAATACCCTGCTAGGAAGACTCTTTCAGAGGCCCTCAGTGGTAGGTTCCTGTCCTGTTACTTGTTTTTGAACTCTTCTTATGACCATCCCATTTGCCCTTCTGAATGAGGATTAGGCATTCTCCCTAGGGTTCTCCTTTTGCCCAGCTTCCCTAAGTAAACAGAACTTAGTATGTTTATCCTGTATTAAATGTCTAATATCTACTTATAAATGAGTATATACTTGCAAATCAAAACAACCCTGAGATTTCACCTTACACCCATCAGAATGGCTAAAATCAAAAATTCAAGTGACAGCACATGCTGGAGAGGTTGTGGAGAAAGGGAAACACTCCTCGATTTCTGGTGGGAATGTCAACTTGTACAACCACTTTGGAAAGCAATCTGGTGCTTTTTCAGACAATTAGGAATAGCACTTCCTCAAGATCCAGATATATCACTCCTGAGCATATACCTGAAAGATACTCTACCATTCAACAAGGAAATTTGCTTAACTATGTTCATAGGAGCTTTTGTGGTAATAGCCAGAATCTGGAAACAACTTAAATGTCTCTCAACTGAAGACTGGATACAGTTGTTTTGTTTGTGTGAGTGTGTGTGTATGTGTGTGTGTGTGTGTGTGTGTGTTTGTTTTTGTTTTCGTTTTTCTGAGGGTTTGTTTGAATTCCAAGATGATTTCATCTGGTCCTGAGCTTTTGACAGTTGGGAAATTTGAAATTACTGTTTCTGACTCATAGGTTGTTATGGAAATTTTTACATTATTTTGTCTTTATTTAATGTTGGTAATTCATTCCTATGTAGAGTCTTTCAGGGGCCTTCTGTGGTAGGCTCCTGTCCTAATACTTGTTTTCTCCTACTTCCAATGTCCATCCCATTTGTCTTTCTAAGTGAGGATTGATCATCTTACCCGTGGTCCTCCTTCTTTTTTAGCTTCTTTAGGCGTACAGATTTTAGTGTATTTGTCCTGTCTTATAGGTCTAGTATACACTTATAAATGAGTATATACTGTGTGTGTCTTTCTCCTTCTGGGATACCTCACTCAGGATGATCTTTTCTAGATCCCACTATTTGCCTGAAAATTTCATGATTTCTTTGTTTTTAATTGCTGAGTAGTAGTTCCTTGTGTAAATGTACCACAATTTCTCTATCCATTCATCCATTGAGGGATATCTGGGTTGTTTCCGGGCATAGAAACAGAATGGTGGATCAATGGAACTAAATAGAAGACCCAGAAATAAACCCACACACCTGTGGATGCTTGATTTTTGACAAAAAAAGCCAAAATCATTCAATGAAAAAAGATAGCATCTTCAACAAATGGTGCTGGTCCAAATGGATGTCTACATGCAGAAAATATATCTGTATTTATCACCCTGGACAAAACTAAAGTCCAAGACTTTAGTTGGATCAAAGACCTCAACATAAAACCAGATACTCTTAAATCGGTTAGAAGAAAAAGTGGGGAAGAGCCTAGAACTCATTGGCACTGGAGACTACTTCCTGAACCAAACACCAACAGCACAGGCTCTAAGATCAAAAAATTGCTAAATGGGATCTCATGAAATTGAAAAGTTTCTGTAAAGCAAAAGACACTGTCATCAGAACAAAATGACAGTGTACAGACTGAGAAAGGATCTTCACCAACCCTATATCTTACAAAGGGCTAATATACAGAATATATGAAGAACTCAAGAAGGTAAAAAGCAGCAAATCAAGTAATCCAAGTAAAAAATGGGGTAAAGAGCTAAACAAAGAATTCTCAATAGTGGAACACTGAATGGCAGAGAAACACTTAAAGATATGTTGAAAGTCCTTAGCCATCAGGGAGATGCAAATCAAAATGACCCCGAGATTTCACCTTACACCCTCAAGAATGGCTAAGATCAAAAACTCAAGGGACAACAGATGCTGGAGAGAATGTGGAGAAAGAGGAACCCTCCTCCATTGCTGGTGGGAATGTGAACTTGTACAATCACTTTGGAAATCAATTTGGCACTTTCTCAGACAACTCTGAATAGTGCTTTCTCAAGATCCAGGTATACCACTCCTAGGCATATATCCAAGAGATGCTCAAGTACACAACAAGGACATTTGCTCAATCATGTTTATAGCAGTTTTATTCATAATAGCCAGAACCTGGAAACAACCCAAATGTCCACTAACGGAGAAATGGATACAGAAATTGTGGCAGTTTTGCACAATGCAATACTACTCAGCAATTACAAAGAAGGAATCATGAAATTTTCTGGCAAATGATAGAAACTAGAAAAGATCACCCTGAGTGAGGTGGCCCAGAAATAGAAGAACACACATGCTATATACTCACTTATGAGTAGATACTAGACATATAATATAGGATAAACCCACAAAAATCCATATACCCAAAGAAGCTAAGCAAGAAGGAAGACCCTGGGTATGAAGATCAGTCCTCATTCAGAAAGAAAAATGGATGAACATTGGAAGAAGAGCAAACAGGAATCAGGACAGGAGACTACCACAGAGGGCCTCAGAAAGACTCTATACCCAACAGTTTATCAAAGCAGATGCTGAGACTCATATCTCAACTTTGGGCACAGTGCAGGGAATCTTATGAAAGAAGGGGGAGAAAGTAATACCTGGAGAGGACAGGAGCTCCACAAGGAGAGTAACAGAACCAAAATATCTGGGCACAGCAGTCTTTTCTGAGACTGATACTCCAACTATGGACCATTCATGGATATATCCTAGAACCTCTGCTCAGATGTAGCCCATGGCAGCTCAGTATCCAAGTGGTTTCCCTATTAAAGTGAAGAGGGACTGTCTCTGACAGGAACTCAGTGGCTGGCTCTTTGACAACCTCCCTATGATGCGGGAGCAGCCGTGCCAGGCCACAGAGGAGGACAATGCAGCCAGTCATGATGAGACCTGATAAGCTAGTGTTAGATGAAAGGGGAGGAGGACCTCCCTCATCAGTGGACTGGGAGAGGGGTATGGGAGGAGATGAGGTAGAGAGGGTGGGATTTGGAGGGAATGAGAGGGGGCTACAACTGGGATACAATGTGAAGAAACTGTAATTAATATAAAAAAAGAAAAGTTTAATAAAAAAATAAAAGAAAAATGTATCACAGGTATTTCCCCAGACCAATTTGCTCAACTGAGTTTCTCTCTTCAAAAACGACTTTAAAATGTGTGAAGTTGGCACAAAACTAAACAGCAGAAGAAGTATGAAATGACCATCCTCATCTCTTCTGATTATTTTTGTTGTAATGTCTATTTTTTCAGATAGCTCAGCTTACTTTTTCCTACATTGAGAAATGAGTAAAGATATCCAAAAAATGAAACTAATTTCATCTTAAGATAGTGTCCATCTTGATGATGAGATGGGATTTCATTGAGACAGTGAAAGATGGATACTGTGTTCTAATATAATATGCTGTTCTGTTTTGTTTATTGGTAAACATTAGTCTTGGGAGTTATTATTGAAAAAGTGTATGGTTATTCTTATTTTATTTATTTGTTTTTGCTCTTTTCTTAGCCCTTTTTTGCTTAACTGGGGTGGAATAATTTCTGCCTTTTAAACTGTAAGTGGGTTAATCTTTTTCTTCATATTTAAGTATTCCTTATAGTATGTTTAGAAGACCTGGCTTCATAGCCATAAAATTCTTTTATTCTAATTTTGTCATATAAAGATTTTGTTCCTAATTTAATTTTAACTACTAAATGCCCTTGGTATTATAGCATGGGTTGAGAACTGTTGATTTTCAGAACTTTTTTCCAGGCCAAAGCCAAAAATGTATGCAGAAGAGGTGGAAAGATTGCGTGAGCCACAGGTTGTAGGTAATTCCTAGGACTGATACACATGTAAACTCACAGAGACTGTGGCAGCACATATAAAGCCTGTACAGTACAAATTTAAACTCGACAAAATCCTAGTATGGAGGTTATATGGACATAAAATCTAACACTTAATCAAGAAGCTATATGCAATTGATACCCACGGTGAAAGGGAAAATCAATTTTATTCAATGGAATGTCACTATGTGTATCAACCATACACAGAGAAAGCCCCCTATCCTGGAGTAGGTGGCCAACATGAAGTAGACACCATGTTGTTTTATTGACTTTTTGTATTGTATTGTTGTACATAGTTTTATTTATTTTTGCCTTGTTGGTTTTCTTTCTTTGTGTGTGGGTTGATTTTTTGTTTTCGTTTTTTCTTGGTAGAGAGAAAGAGATTGAAAGTGAGAACATGAATTTGAGTGGGTATGGAGATGTGGAGGATTTGGGATGAGTTGAGGTTAGGGAAAAATGTTATCAAAATACATTGTATGAAATAAATTCTACAGGAAAATGAGGCATTATTCTGATGGGGCTGCCTTTATAGATGACTTGACCCTTCTGTCTCATCATTTTAAATAACCTTTCTTTAGGCTGTGCTTTCAATGATGTCACTTTTGTAACTTTTTGTTGGTTTGCATAAAGTTTTGCGACAGGGTATCACTGTGTGGCCCTTGTTGGTCTAGAACTCATTATGTAGACCAGGTTGGCTTTTAATTCACAGAGATCTACCTTTACCTCAAACTCACAGAGATCTACTTGCCTGTGTTTCCAAGAACTGAGATTTAGTACGTGTATCACTATACTTGGATACATGTTTTAGCTCTAATATATGAGTTTGTTTTTCGTGGCCTATCTGACATTCTGTATATCTCATTTACCTGGATAGGCACCTTTTTATCTTTGGAAATTTTTATGGTTTTGTTAGAAATATTCTGTCCACTTTTACTATGGTATTGTCTTTATTCTGTGTCTGTATATACTGAAGATTGGGTCTTTTCATGCTACCCCTTAACTCTTTCATTTTCTGTTTATATTTTTAATAATTCACCATTATTTTTAACTGGTTAAAATTATCATTATCTTTACCTCAAGTTCCAGCCATGATTTTATGATTTATACAAGTTCCATCTTACATGATCAATGAAATCTAAAAAATACAGTTGCCTAAAGAAGAAATGCACAATGACAACACTAATTTACATGCTGATGTGTATGATGTGTCTGAATAACCCTATTTGAAAAGCAATAGTAATTAATGACAGCTGAGTCAGTAAAATAACTCTTCTTGTTGGTAGGCCATCTGATATTAAATAATTATTCCTAAACATATTTATAAAACACTAAATTTACTCATATACAAATATATGTATATGCATGCATATAAACATATGTGTGTACAAAACAATAATAATAGAGGAGGTATATTAGTTCACTTTTTATTGCTGTGATAAAACGCTATAATCAAAAGAAACATTGGGAAGAAAAGATTAATTTGGCATACATGTCCTAATTACTCTCCATTATTGAGGGAAGCCAACTCAGGAACTAAATTAGGGAAGTAACCTGGAAGTGAGAAATGAAAAAGAGACCATGGAGAAATGTTACTGCATTACTCATCCTTCTTTCTTATGCAACCCTGAACCACCTGTCAGGGAGTCCTATCACTCACAGTTTGTTTGACCTTCCTTTATTAACAATTAATCAAGAAAATGTACTTAGCAAATGTGCCTTTGTGTTAATTTAATGGTGACATATTCTTATTGAGGTTCCGTCTTTTTTAAATTTATTTCTTTTTATATCAATCACAGGTTAGGTACTTTGAATCCCAGGCATAGCCCCCTCCCTCATTCCCTCCTACCCTCCCACTCCCTCCCTCATCTCCCTCCTCCCCGCCCCCTGCAAGTCCACCAACAGGGGAGGACCTCCTCCCCTTCTATTCAACCCCAGCTCATCCTGTCTCCTCAGGGCTGGCTGCAATGTCCTCCCCTGGGATCTAGCCAGTCTGTCACTCCCTGGCATGTATGGGGGAGGGTCAAAGAGTCAGCCATCAAGATCATGACTGAAACAGTCCCTGTTTCCCTCACTAGGGTCTTCAGTCCTACATCGAGCTATCATGGGCCCCATCTGAGCAGGGGTTCCAGGCCACATCCACACATGGTCCTTGATTGTAGAAACCGTCTCATACAAGACCCCTGTGCCCTGCTCAGTTTGGTCTTTGTGGAGCTCTTGTTCTCCCCAAGTCTCACCAACCTCCCCCAGATCTATCATTACTTCTCGCCCTCTGCCAGAGGCTTGATCGTGAGTCTTAATATCTGCTCTGATACATTGCTACATTGACCTCCCCAGAGGACCTCTTTGGCATGCTCCTGTCCTGTTGCTTGTTTTCTCCTTGAATGAACAAATGGGATGGACATTGAGGTTCCGTCTTCTTAAGTGACTCTGGTTTGTGCCAAGGTAACAAACACTAACTAGTAGCCAAGACAGCATGAATTTGATATGGGTTTTGGAGAATTTGAGTACTGAGAAGGAATAGAGTAGACTACATAAATCCAGTATTCATGGTGGTTTTCTCAGAGATATAAGGGCCTGGAAAATCCCAATTCTAGACATTCCTTTCATCTACTTAAAACTGAGAAGCAATTATTTTCTATGTCTAATTTAAAAATGGAGAATTTTTAAAGAAAATAATGAAAAGCAAAACAAACTGTGTGGTAAACAATGATGTTATGAACAATGACTTTTTATACCTTATTTTATTATTTAGAATTCTACCAGTAATGGAATAAAAAAAGAAAATGTCTTTAGTATATGTGTCAAATTGGAATTGCTGAATGTCTAGTATTTCCTCAGATTATGAATTTGAATATCTCAGCTGTCCCAATCTATCACTGAAGGCCTAGATTTCTGGAGAGCTGCTGGTGTGCAATGTATATTGGAAGACCAAAGAATTTCACAAAGCACACCCCACCAATAGATGAACTTTCCAGTAAGAGTGAAGTCAAGCAGACTAAAGCAAAAAACTTTTTTTTCAGTGACCCCCTTTTTCTGTGCTGCCACTAAAGAGTGTTGATTACAGTTAAGGTAAGTCTTCAGGTTTTTTAATAATGTGATCAAGAAAGTCCCTCATAGAGTACCCAGTGGGTTGTATTTTAGGTGACTTGAGTTCCAGTCCAGTTGACAGTAAATCATCTACCAAGCTTGCATTTAGACCTCAGGACTTGCTATCTATGTGCTCTTAAGCAAGTTATTTTATTGACTGTCTTCTATTATCTAGTTTATTCAATGTATATTCTTGGTTGTGAGAGTTTAATAGTGAATATTTTAATTTAATTATTAATTTCAGAGAATGTACAAATTGATCCACATACATAACATAATTTTTTTCATAACACTTGCTGTGACCATAATTACATATTTTATATCATCTCATTTGTATTGCCTTATTTTTATGAACAGAAACTCTAATCATTGCTACTGCTACTAGTGCTGAATATAAATTTCTCTATGTAATACCTGTTTCACATCAAAGAACCACTGGAACTTCAGACATCCCTATGAAGTAGTAAATTGCTTTTTCATTGTTTTCCATTTTGTTTCTTATATCTACACTGACTATTTGTTGTTCAATTTCCCACCTAAAATAGCTATGGTAATATGTGTTTTCTCACTAAATTTGGTGATATTTTGGAAGTATAAGGAATAATAATTAGGATGACAAGAATGGCTCAAATGGGTACCTTGAAAATTTGTCTGGTGTACTTGGAATTTAAATGTATTCCACTGAATGGGGAACTTTAACTTGTTTTCATATAACTTGGGTATCACTGTTCATATTTCTGCTAATTTTTTCTCTTTATTTAAATGTAATTTATTTATTTTTATATTAATCACAGGTAAGGTATTTTGCATCCCAGATATAGCCCACTCCCTCATTCCCTCCTACTCTCCCCAACCCTCCCTCATCTCCTCCTCACCCCCTCCAAGTCCAAGAACTCAGGAGGACCTCCTCCCCTTCCATCCAACCCCAGTTCATCTTGTCTCCTCAGGGCTGGCTGCAATGACCTCCGCTGGGATCTAGCCAAGCTGTTACTCCCTAGCCTGTATGGGGGAGGGTCAAAGAGCCAGCCATTGAGTTCATGACAGAAACAGTACCTGTTCCCCTTACTAGGGTCTTCAGTTGGACACCAAGCTACCATGGGCCACATCTGAGCTGGGGTTCTAGGACATATCCATACATGGTCCTTGGTAAACTGTCTTGTAAAAGACCCCTGTGCCCTGCTCAATTTGGTCTTTGTGGAGCTCTTGTTCTCCGAAAGTCTTACTAACTTCCCCTATTTTCATTATTATTCGCAACCCTCTGCCCAAGGCTTGGTAGTGAATCTTATATCTGCTTTGATACATTGCTATATCGATTCTTTCAGGGGCACTCTTTGGTATGTTCCTGTCCTGTTGCTTGTTTTGTCCTCCATTTAATGTCCATCCCATTTGTTCATCCAAACAGGCATTGATCATACCAACCTGGGTCCTCCTTCTTGTTTATCTTCTCTAGGTGTATAGATTTCAGCATGAACTTTCTATCCTATAGTCTATATAAGTAAGTATATACCATATGTTTCTTTCTGCTTTGGGGATACCTCACTCAGGATGATCATTTCCAGGTCCCACCATTTGCCTGCGAATTTCATGATTTCCTCCTTTTTCATTGCTGAGTAGTATTCCATTGTGTAAAAGTACCACCATTTCTGTATCCATTCGTCAACTGAGGGACATCTGGTTTTTTCCCGGTTCTGGTTATTACAAATAAAGCAGGTACAAACATAGTTGAGCAAATGTCCTTGTTGTGAACTTGAGCATCTTTGGATATATGCCTAAGAGTGGTATAGCTGGGTCTTGAGGAATCACTATTCCTAATTGTCTAAGAAAGCGCCAAATTGATTTCCAGAAAGGTTGTAAAAGTTTGCCTTCTCACCAGCAATGGAGGAGGGTTCCTCTTTCTTCACAACCTCTCCAGCATGCGTTGTCACTAGACTTTTTGATCTTAGCCATTCTGGTGGGTGTAAGATGAAATCTCAGGGTCGTTTTGATTTGCATCTCCCTGATGGCTAAGG
>CM053742.1:81194090-81226176 GCA_028658305.1 Pachyuromys duprasi
TTTTTTTTTTTTTTTGGAAGGGAGGCTGTTGATGACTACTTCTATTTCCTTGGGGGATATAGATCTATTCAATCTATCTACCTGATCTTGACTTAATCAAGATGGAATCAATCAAGAAAATTGTCCATTTCATTTAGATTTTCAAATTTTGTGGCATATAGTCTTTGGTAGTAAGACCTAATGATTGTTTGGATTTCCTCAATGTCTGTTGTTATGTCCCCCTTTTCATTTCTGATTTTGCTGATTTGGATAGTTTCTCTCTGACTTTTTGTTAGTTTGGCTAGGGGTTTCTCTATTTTTTTGATTTTCTCAAAGAACCAGCTCTCGGTTTTATTGATTCCTTGAATAATTTTATTACTTTCTAATTGATTGATTTCAGCCCTGAGTTTGATTATTTCCAGCTGTCTGCTCCTCTTGGGTGTATCTGCTTCTTGTTTTTTTGTGCTTTCAGTTGGGTCATTAAGTTGCTTGTGTGAGATGTTTCAAATTTCTTCTTGAAGGCACTTAGCGCTATGAACTTTCCTCTTACCACTGCATTCATTGTGTCCCATAAGTTTGGGTACATTGTGCTTTCATTTTCATTGAATTCTAGGAAGTCTTTTATTTCTTAATTTCTTCCCTTTCCAAGCTGTCGTTGAGTAGCAAGTTTTTCAGTTTCCAAGTATGTGCAGGATTTTTGCTGTTTCTGTAGTTGTTGAGGTCCACCTTTAGACTGTGATGGTCGGATAGGATACAAGGTATTATTTCATTTTCTTGTATCTGCTGAGGCTTGCTTTGTGACCAACTATGTGGTCTATTTTGGAGAAGGTTCCATGTGGTGCTGAAAAGAAGGTATACTCTTTTGATTTTGGATGAAAAGTTCTGTAGATATCTATTAGGTCCATTTCATTTAGGGTCTCTGTGAGTGCCCTTGTTTCACTGTTTTGCTTCTGATAGGATTGGTGAGAGTGGAGTGTTGAAGTCTCCCACTATTAAGGTGTTGGGATTAATGTGAGATTAATGTGAGCCTTAATAATGTTTCATTTACAAATGTAGGTGGTCTTTATTTGGGGCATAGATGTTCAAAATTGTGATGTCTTCCTTTTGGAATTTTCCTTGGATGAGAAGGAAGTGCCCCTCCTCATCTTTTTTGGGTAGTTTTGGTCGAAAGTCTATTTTACTAGATACTAGGATTGCTACCCCAGCTTGTTTTCTGAGTCCATTTGCTTGAAACACGTTTTTCTAGCCTTTTACTCTGAAGTAGTGTTTATCTTTGTTGCATAGGTGTGTTTCTTGAATGCAGCAGAACGTTGGATCCTCTTTCTGCAATAATTCTGTTAGTCTGTGTTTTTATTGGAGAGGTGGGTCCATTCATGTTGATAGATAATAGTGACGAATGACTATTAGTTCTTTTTATTGTGGAGTTGGTGGTCTTACTACGATTCATTGCTTCTTTTTCCTCTTTTAATTTTTGCTGGGAAATTATCTGTATCCTATATTTTCTTTGGTGTAGTTGTTTTCATTGCATTGGAGTTTTCCTTCTAGTATCTTCTGTAGAGTTGGGTTGCTGTGTAGATATTGCTTAAATTTAGATTTGTCATGGAGTAATTTGTTTTCTCCATCTGTGTTGATTGAAAGCTTTGCTGGGTATAGTAGTCTTGGTTGGCGTCTGTTTTCCCTTAAAGTCTGCAAGACCTCTGCCCAGGCCCTTCTGGCTTTCATAGTTTCTGATGAGAAGTCTGGTGTGATTCTGATAGGTCTCCCTTCATATGTACTTGACCTTTTTCCCTTGCTCCCTTTAATATTTTTTCTTTGTTTTGTAGGTTCAGTGTTTTGGCTATGATGTGACATGAGGTATTTCTTTTCTGGTCTAGTCTATTTGGTGTTCTGTAGGCTTCTTGTATGTTTATGGACATCTCTTTTTTATGTAAGGGAAATTTTCTTTTATGATTTTCCTAAAAATATTTGCTGGTCCTTGCAGCCTGGCGTCTACTTTTTCATCTACTCCTATTATTTTTATGTTTCATCTTTCATGGCATCCTTGATTTCTTGAATGTTTTGTTTTTGGGACTTTTCTGATTTTACTTTTTCTTTGAGTGAGGAATCAATTTCAGCAAGTGCATCTTCAGCTCCTGAGATTCTCTGTTCCATTATCTTGTATTCTATTGGTGATGCTTACCTTTGTGGTTCTTGATCTCTTTTCTAAGTTCTCCAGATCCAGGTTTTTCTCTGTTTGTGTTTTCTTTATAGATTGCAATTCTGTTTTCATGCTTTGCACCATTTCCTTCATCTGATTGAAGGTGGCTATTATTTTTGTAATTTTTTCCTTTCTATATGGTTCTAATTATTCCTCTAAGTGGGCCATTATATTCTTTTGAATTTCTTTGAGAGCTCTGTTCATTTCCTCTTTTTGTTCCTGTAATTACTGGATAATCATAATTTTAAATTCATTTTCCTGTGTTTCTGCTGAATTAAAATATCCATTAGTTTTTAGTGTTGCTGGTGGGGCAATGGTATCCTGATTTTTCGGGGGTGAGTTCTTATATCGACCTTTGGCCATTGCTTATATATAATCTTTGCTGTTTGTTCCTCGAGTCTGAACTTCATACTGGAACCGTCTTACTCTAGTGTCTGTAGAATTCTTCAGGAAGATTAGTGAAGACCTGAGGTTTGAGAGTGTGTGTTGTTGCTTCAGTTGTTCCTGAGGGAGAAGAAGCCACTGGAGCAGAATTTTAAGTGTGTTTGTGTGTGTGTGTGCGTGAATGTGAGTGCAGGGATGTTTGTCTTGAAAGGGAGTGCTAGGGTGTGTAGCTGCTTGGAATGTATGGGTTGGGAGCAAGCCCAGAAGGGGATGTGGATGCTAGTGCATTTAGCAAACACAGATTGCGGATATAAGGCACCTGCGCAGGTTTTCTGACAACCTGGTGGTCTACAGTCTGTGGCTGGGGCAGCAGGCTGGACTCTGAGGTCTGCAACTGACACTGTGGGCGGGACACGTACTATGTTGTCGACTCTCTGTGCCCAGCCCTGAGTTCTGAGCTGGAAGCTGGAAGCCAGGCAGGCTCCACTCTGCTCTCTGAGTTGGGAAGCACTATCTGCTTCCTTAGCTGCTACCCTTTCAGACAAGGCTGTGGGGGAATGCCAGAGATCTGTTCTTGGTGCATGAAGCACTGTGCTCCTTGCAAATTGCTGTATGCACTGCCGGCTGCCTCCTCTGTTTCAATTCTGGTTGAAGTACCTCTTCTACTGCCTTCCTACTGGCTGCGGTATCTCCCTTGCTTCCTCTACTGCAGGCTTGGCTATGTCTCCTGCTGCTTCTGCCCATTAGGGGGAAGTGCCCAGGAATCGACTCCCAAAGAGAAGTCCATGGAGATGACCGCGGTTGACCTGTGTCCTATTGGACTCAGATCAGGTTTTGTCCCCTTCTCTCAGGCTCCTTGTATGGTTGTTTTGGGTTCCACAGCCCCTCTATTCACCAATTAGGAGAGCTTCAATGTGTGGTTTTCTCCCGATAGGCAAACCAAGGCTCAGGTGCTCTGGGTAGCACAGATCTGTCTGTGACATGTAGTTGGTGCTCAGCAGGTCTCTGGGCTGGCAGTGCGAGCACCCACTGGTTTAGGGGACTTTTTCAGGGAGAGCCTTGGTACCCTAACGCAGTCCCTGTGTGCTTTTTTCCCTGTGGGATTTTCTCCCTACAGGGAAACCCAGGCTCTGATGCCCTGGGCCGCACAGTTTTTCTGTGTTGGAGAGCTGGGCACACAGCAAGTCTCTGTGCTCGCTCGGGGGTGGAGCCTAGTTCAGAGATGGCTGAGTGTGCCTGCCATTTTGTGGGACCTTTTGCTGGTGAAGGCTGGGTGACCTGGTCAGTCCTGTTTCCTTCCTTCCCTGTGGGTTTTTCTCATGACTGTGACTCCCAGTCTCTGGTGGTTTTGTGTCCACTGTTCAGCCTGGGAAGGTGATCGTGAGTGACTTGCAGGCATGTGGCTCTGGTCTGGTGATCGAGTCCCTGCACTACCGGGGATCTCTTCCAGGTTCTGGCTAGGTGTCCTGGGAATGGACTGGGCCTGTTCCCGAACCTTGGGGCCTCCTCTCTCCTGGGAAACAGGATCACTGTTGTTTTAAGGTCCAGAGTTCAGGCCCTTGATCGCTATACAGAAAATGTTGTTCTGCAGCTCAGAAGCAGCGTCCTCCTTGTGCCGCCATCTTGTCCTGCCCGAGGATTCCCCTTTCTACACATCCTCTCTTGCATGTATTGTCACTTGAGTTTTTGATCTTAGCCATTCTGATGGGTGTAAGGTGAAATCTCAAGGTAGTTTTGATTTGCATTTCCCTGATGACTAAGGATGTTGAGCATTTCTTTAAGTGTTTTTTTGTCATTCGATATTCCTGTAGAGAGAATTCTTTTTATCTCTCTAATTTTTAATTGCATTACTTGATTTGTTGCTTTTTAACTTCTTAATTCTTTATGCATTCTGGAATTAGCCCTCTGTCAAATATAAGGTTGGTGAAGATCCTTTCCCAGTCTGTAGGCTGTCATTTTGTTCTGACTACAGTGTCCTTTGTTTTACAGAAGCTTTTCAGTTTCATGAGGTACCATTTGTTGTTTGCTTATCTTAGTGACTTTGCTGTTGGTTTTCTGTTCAAGACGTTGTTTTCTGTGCCAATGCGTTCAAGGTTCTTCCCCATTTTTTCTTCTAATGGGTTTAGTGTATCTGGTTTTATGTTAATGTCTTTTATCCACTTGGACTTCAGTTTTAGCAGGGTGATCAATATGGATATATTTGCATTTTTCTACAAGTAGATACCCAGTTAGACAAGCGCCATTATTTGAAGATGCTATCTGTTTTCCATTGTATGGTTTTGGCATCCTTTTCAAATTCGGTATATCATTTAACGTTTAGTATTTTTTTCCTTTCATGAATGTGGCTCACTTTGAATTTGGGGAATAGATATTCAGAATTGAAACATCATCTTGGTGGAGTTTTCCTTTGATGAGTATAACGTGTAATTTCCCACCTCTTTTTGATTAATTTTGTTTGAAAGATTATTTTATCAGACATTAGAAAGGATACAAAGAAAACAGGGAACACGACAGGAGCTTACCATAGAAGGCCTCTAAAAGGTTCTACCCTGCAAGGTATCGAGGCAGATGCTGAGACTCATAGCCAAACTTTGGGCAGAGTGTAGGGAATCTTATGAAAGAAGTGGGAGATAGTAAGACCTGGAGATGACAGGAGCTCCACAAGGAGAGCAACACAACCAAAATATCTGTGAACAGGTGTCTTTTCTGAGACTGATATTCCAGCCAAGGACCCACTCATGGAGGGAAATGGGTGGGGAAGACAGAGGGTGTGGTTGGGAGGGGAAGAGATACAGGGGGGAGACAAAGTGAATAAACAGTAATTAATAAAAATAAAATAGAATAAAAAAGAAAAACCCTTGGGAGGATAAAAAAAGAAGAAAGGGCACTCTAGCTTGGGTATTGGGTACATTTTCTTGGAAAACCTGAGGTAAAGTCTATATTCTTTGTTTCTTTGTTTCTTTTATGCAACAGAATGGTGGCTTCTGTTTTCACATCCATTCTGTTAGCCTGTGTCTTTTTATTGGGGAATTGAGTGCATAGATGCTGAAGGTATTAAGGACCAATGTTTGGCAATTCCTGTTATTTTGATGTTGTTGGTGGTAGTGTGTTTGTGTGTGTGTTTCTCTTCTGTTGGCTTTGCTGGTGTGAAGTATTTTGGAGTTTTTCAGTTGGAGTTTTCTTCTAATATTATTTATAGGGCTGGATTTGTGGATCTATATCATTTAAATTTCTCAATCTATGGTGTTTAAAAGTGTTTCTGGGTATAGCATCCTAGGCTGACACCTTTAATCTATTAAGAATCTGAAGGACATCTGCCCAGGGCCTTATGGCTTTTTGAGTCTCTGTTGAGGATAGCAGAAAAACAGATGAACCAGAGAAAGATTTGACAGAATATGATATACCCAATTCTCATGAGAACAGGGAGGACAGGAAAGCTACATAAAGAAGCAACACAGATAATGAGAGAGAGGAGGCAGTTTTAGCAGGAGAGTTTTATAGAGAGAGGATGAATAAGAGAACAATCTCAACACAGGTGAAGACAGAACAAGCCATACAATGAGAAGGAGCCAGCAGATTAGAAGCGATTGTTGGTGTTAGTTTGAGGGCAAGTAAAGCAAAGCACAGGCTGAGAGAAAAGGCAGATTGAATAAGTTAGCTGGGAGAGGAGTTTGAGCCATAATAGCTGAGTTTAACGAGCCAACCCAAGGCTCAATAAGAACAAGAAATGTTGTGCTTGTTAAGTAGTAAGTCTCAGAGGCTGAAAACATTCTAAGCCTAGTTATATTGTATGGAGGCTAGACACTTCTAGTACTAGGACTAGATTAGAAGACAAAGGCAGTAATCTTCTGAGATGACAAGTGAAACGCGTGAATAAAAGGCCATTTTACAAGGAAGAATCTCATGCACAGAAGAAACAACTGAAGAAATTGATACATCAGTTAAGGAAAATGTTAAATCTAGAGAAATTCTGACATAAAATACAAGCCTATAATTGAGTTCTTACAGGTTTGATATTTTCCCACTACATTGTTAGAATAATACTTCTTAGGACACAAATGTCCTGTATGCTTTACTTATGTGAAATCATTTACTCCTTATGTTCATTTATATATGTAGGTCTCATTTAGTGACAGAAATTAAAGAAAGGTACAGAAAAAAACTAGTCTCATTTTTGTAATAACAGCATTTCCACAATAGGAAATAATTTGCAGTTTAGAAATATTTCACTTTGTAGGTGACCTATGCAAAATTGTAGTGTTTGTTTTGTTTGAAAGGAAAATAAAATTTAATTTTTACTCTAAAGTTGTCTTTATCAAGTTTTGTTCAAAGTAGTGAAAGTAAATAGTGTTATAATTTTTTATTTTCCAAACTTCTAGCTCCTAAGGGACGTGTGTGTGTGTGTGTGTGTGTGTGTGTGTGTGTAAGGAGGTGATAAAGATAGTCAAATAACAAAGAAATGGGGAAAAGAATATTACTAATAGGATTTCTTTTAACAATTTATTGCACACTGTGGAGTGAAACAGAACTAGGCTAAAATCCTAACTTCATAACTTTTAAGATGTGTTAATATGTAATATGCCACTTCACTTATGGGTTTGTTATCTCATTTTCAAATGGGAAGACAGTGACATTTACATTTTAGAATTGATAGCATTAAATTAAATATGTAAAGATTTAGTACAGAGATTTTTCTTGGCAGATATGATATACTAAACAAAAGAGAACACATTATGACTTTGGTGAGGGTGATATTTTAAATTACAGGAGTGGCAAAATCTAGAATCTCCAAGTCATGAAACTAAGAAAAAATGTAATTCTTTTCCTAGATGCAGAAAGTGCTCAGTGCTCTGGATGTGGCAGGCATGTGTTGTTGTTACTAGGTATATGTAGATATGTGTTTCTATTACCGTTCCAGAAACAGAAGGTAAAATTTTGGATAATCAAAGCAATGGCCTGAGAATCAGGGATCTTAGGTTCTACTTTTATATTTGTCACTATCTTGCTCAATAACCATGTCTAAGTTTTCCTCTTCTGTGGGACTCAAGAGTCCAATTTATAAAAGTAGATAAATAAAAGATTTGAGTATAAGCATGTTTATTCATTTATTTATTCTAGTATGTGTTATAACTGATAGTATAGACTAGTTTATACTAAAGTATCCCTTTGAATGTTGATTGAAATTATCGTGTTTATAATGTCTAGATAGAACATTCTGGAGAAAAGTTAGAATATATAAAGCATGAGGAACTGGAGTAAATAGATCTTTTAGAGACTTTCTGAACATTGGGTTAATGTTCAATGCAAGCAATAATAAGGTCTTGAACTAGGAAAAATTCAGAACTGCATAAAATTGATTCCTAACAAATGTTTAAATCATGACAATGATGTACTATGGATCTGATTCCTTTGTTTTTCATATTAGATTGGCCTCTTCGTAAGTATGACATATACTGCTATGTCTCGGTTTTATACTTATAAAGTATGACATTGTTGTAGCTTACAGTGGGAGAGCTATTTTCAGGAGTGTAGAATGCATGGAGTGATTCATCTTGCAGCTAGCTGCCAGCCTATTTTCCCCCTCAGAAGAGACCAAAATTATCTCACTTTAAGGTGTTTTTGTTGTTGTTGTTATTTTTTAAAAGTACAGTGTGTGGTTGCATCCAGTTGAGGAAGGATAGAGTTGCTGAGGACAAATTGAAATGTATCTGTAATTAATGTCTATGCAAATGAACACTTAGTCTCATTTGTCATTATCATTTAAAGGTCACTGTGCTAAGGGCTATCATACAATGACTATTTAATATTTAAACAGTTTTTGTAATTACTAAAGAAATTCATCTTCGCTGAAGAAAATTTAGAGTACAGAATGCTAATCATTTAAAAATTTATTGAATGAAATCACAGTCTGATAGATTATCTAATATAATGTCATAAGAAAACTGAGGTAAATACTCTCAAGCCCTTTAATTTTTTTGGAGGTGTTAAGAATACTGAAATTTTAGTTTGTTTCATTATTATTATTATTATTATTATTATTATTATTATTTAAACTCACAATGCTAACATGCAGTATGGTACAGCTAGGATTTGAGGACAACTCTGTGTGATTGTAAAATTGGTGGCTTTTGCTTTTTAATTGAAAAATTATAAACAAAAATACCAAGAAAAATTTACTAATGATTGAACCGCATAGAGTCAAAGAATATCAATTTTTGATATACCTTTTGTAGTATTTTAAAGCACATTTAATGATGCTTGGAAGTCAGATCCTTGTAGCAACTTTGGTGGCTCGGTACTTTTATGGCTCTTTCTATCTCTTTTTCACTTCCAGAAACACAGTCTCTGGTATGGCTGTCTGATGGTGTCATCAAGGTATTCAATAACATGAAGATGTTCAGGTTTCAATGCCAGAAAAGTGAAGAAACCCAAGAAAGCAGTGCTCTTCTGCCTGAAATAGAACAAGAACTACACCATGCCACAGAGGCAAACAATGCAGTCAGTCCTGATGAGACCTGATAGAATAGGGTCAGATAGACTAGGGTCAATCAGTAGACTCGGGGAGGGTCATAGGAAAAGAAGAGGGAGGGAAGGTAGGATTGGGAAGCAATGAGAGAGGAGGCTACAGCTGGGATACAAAGTGAATAAACTGTAATTAATAAAAATATGGAAAAAGGAAGTACAGCATTAGGGAGAAGGGCAAAAAGACCATGCTAGGAGACATAGGGCAGACCTTGAGCAAAGTTATACAAAATTGGTCAAGAGGCTTCCAGACAAGGACTGCCACTATTCTCTCTATTATACAACCTATGATGGCAAAAGAGCAATAAAAAGGACTTGGGCCCTTGTGAGTGAATCTCTAATGAGAAAATTACCTAAGTAATATCCAACCTCTAAGCCCTTAAATCCTCTTTCTGTTCCAACCTTCTCTGTCTCTGTTACAAAATAAACTAACAAAAGTCTGTATACCCAGATTTCATCACACATAAAGAAAAGAAAAAGTATTTTGAAATATCAACACAGTATATCATTTCCCCAAACTATCAGACCTACAGAAATGTGGGTCTCAAGTTGGGCGAGGCATTAGTTGGACATTCACTCCATCTCTGCTTTCTTTATCCTTAAACATCTTGTAGGCAGGGTAAATTTTGGATTGATGTTTCCGTGGAGGAGTTGTTGTTCCCCTCCCTCCACTAGAAGTCCTGTCTGGTTGTGAGGTGTTCTCTTTAGTATCCATGACCCCTACTACTAGGAGTCTTAGAGTCACCCCATATCTTTCCAGAAGCCTACCCTATTGTAGTTCTCTAGCTTGTCTCAGAGATACGCTTGCCCCAGTTCTCTCTTCTCTCTCCATGTCATCAATCCATTCATTCTTCATAAATAAATGAATAGTCAGAAACAGGACTTTTAAAAACCTTCTATGAAGTTGACATCACTCTAATACTTAAACCAGGGAAAGAGCAAAAGAAAAAGAAAGAAAAGAAAAGACTTTGGATACTATCACTATTGAACATAGATTAACACAATTTAAATAAAATGCTTGAAACCAAATACACACACACATAAAAATTACTCACGATGACTAAGGTGGCTTTTATCTCTGAAATGCAGTACAGTTCAACATACATAAGTCACTACATGTAATAAACCACATTAATGGACATATAAAGACAAAAAACACATGATCAACATAATAGATTTAGAAAAAAAATCTTTGACAAATTCAAACTCCTTTCAAGTTAAAAAAAATCTTAGAGAGAATGGGACTAGAAGGAACAAAGCTTAGCATTAAAATGGTATATGTGAAAAACCCACAACCAACATCATTCTAAATGGAAAAGTACTGGAAACAATCCCACACAAACCTGAAATAAGACAGAATTGTCCATTATCCACATTCTGTTTCAATATTGTTCTCAAAGTACTAACTGGAACAATAAGTCATGAGAAGGAAATCAAGGGCCTATAAATAGGAAAAGAAGAAGTCAAACTAGTCTTATTTGCAAATGATATAAGAGATCCCAAAACTTCTACCAAGAGATTCTGGAAGTGATAAATTCAGCAGTGTGTCAGAATACAAAACAATGTAGTTTAATTAATAAGTATACACCCACAGCAAACGAAGATAAAGAGATTATATACATACTCACATTAAACAATAGCCTCAAAGCAAAAAAAAAATCTAAAACTAAAATTAATCCAGAGGATGAAGGAAGTTTACATTGAAACCTTGAACCACTGAAGAAAGAGGTAAAGGTACTAGATGCAAATCTAGTGAGAGTTCATCTTAACTTCAAACAGAATAACCAAGACCAATAATAATAATAATAATAACCAACAACAAATGCTGAAGAGTATGTGGGAAAAACAGTATTCCTTATTCACTGTTGGTGGGATTTCAAATTGTTCCAACTACTCTGGAAAATAGTGTAGCAAGTTGTCAAAAATCTAAGAATATATCTAACTACATAATTCAGCTCTTCTGCTCTCCTGCAAAATGCCCAACAGACTCAACATCTGATCTACAGATACTTGCTCAGTTATGTTTATAGCTAGGATATGGAAACAACTGAAATATATGTAATCTGACAAATGGATAATGAAAATGTGGTACTTATACACTATAGAATACCAATCCATTGTAAAGAAAAAAAATCAAATCACGAATCTACCAAAATAACAAATGAGACTAGTAAAAGTCATATTGAGTGAGGTAATGCAGACCAAGAAAGGCAACTGTCACATATTAATTTTTTTCTGAGGTTCTTAATTTTAAATTGGCACATGTGAAGATATAACCTGGAGTAACTGCAGAAACTAAGAAAGTAAAAAGAATGAATTCGAGGTGGAGTGTTAAGAAGCAATACTGGGGGGAATCCAGGTTACAAGTGAATCAAAGGGATACAAATCGGAAAGGAAGAAATCAAATATCACTATTTGTAGATGATATGATCGTTTACCTGAGTGACCCCCCCCAAATTAAAACATACAACTCCTTCATCCAGTAAACACATTCAGCAAAGTTGCAGTATACAAAATTAACTAAAAAAAAATCAGTAGCCGTCCTGTAAACGAAAGACAAAAAGGGCTGAGAAAGAAATAAACAAAACAAGACCCTTCATAATAGCCTTTAATAACATAAAGTACCTTGGTTTGACTCTAACCAAGCAAGTGAAGGGCCTGTTTGGAAAAAAAAAATCAAAAAACCTCAAGTCTCTGAAAAAAGAAATTGAAGAAGATATCAGTAGATGAAAAGATCTCCCATGCTCATGGATAGGTAGGATTAACATAGTGACAATGGCTATCCTATGAAAAGCAATCTACAGATTCAATGCAATTTCCATGAAAATACCACCACAATTCTTACAGAACTTAAAAGAATAATTCTCAATTTCATGTGAAAAAAAAAAACAGAATTGCTAACAGATGGTTTGGAAGTATCTCCATCTCTGATCTCAAGCTCTACTAGAGAGCAATAGTAGTAAAAACTCCATTGCTGCAGGGAATGTAAATTTGCATTACCACTTTGTCAATATATCTGGTGCTTTCTCAGACAATTAGCAATAGTGCTTCCTCAAGATCCAGCTATACCACTCCTAGGCATCCTAGGCATATATCCACAATATGCTCAAGTACACAACAAGGACATTTGCTCCACCATGTTCGTAGCAATTTTATTTCTTGTGTGTGTACGAATTTTTAAATTACACTTTATTCACTTTGTATCCCCCCATAAACCTTTCCCTCCTCCCCTCCCAATCCCACCTTCCCGCCCCCTCCTCCATGCATGCCCCTCCTCAAGTCCATTGATAGGTGAGGCCTTCCTTTCCTTCCTTCTGATCCTAGTCTATCAGCTCTCATCAGGAGTGGTTGCATTGTCTTCCTTTGTGGCCTGGTAAGGCTGTTCCCCCTTCAGGATGAGGTGATCAAAGAGCAGGCCAATCAGTTCATGTCAGAGACAGTCCCTGTTCCCATTTTTATGGAACGTACTTGGATACTGAACTGCCATGGGCTACATCTGTGCAGGGGTTCTAGGTTTTTTCCATGCATGGTATTTGGTTGGACTATCAGTCTCTGGGAAGACCCCTGTGTTCAGATTTTTTTGGTTCTGTTGCTCTCCTTGTGGAGTTTCTCTCCTCTCCCTATCTTACTATTTCCCACATAGTTCATAAGATTCCATGCACTCTGCCAATTTTATTTCTAAGAGCCAGAAATTGGAAACAACCCACATGTCCCTCAACTGAGGAATGGGTACAGAAATTGTGGTACATTTTCACAATGAAATACTACTTAGCAATTCAAACCAGGGAAAAATTTTCTTTGACAGGTACATTGATTTCTTCCATTGTATCTTCCACACCTGATTTTATTTATTTCATCTCTTTTAGTTTGTTGGTTATGCTTACCTCTGTAGTTCCTGTCTTTTTCCCCTAAGTATTTCTTCTCCATAATTTCCTCCGTTTGTGTTTTCTTTAATGTTTACAATTCTAGTCTCAGATCTTGAAATGTTTTGTTGATTTCCTTCACCTGTCTGACTGTGTTTTCCTGATTTTCCTTCAATTCCTTCACCTGTTTGTTTGAACATTCTTCTGTTTCTTTTATTTTTTTTTCAGTGATTTAACTATTTACTCTCTGAAGGCCACAAACTGTTTGGCTACATCTTCCTGTATTTCTTTACAGATGACAACATTCTGTTTGACTTTATCTTTATTTCTTTATGGATAGCCATGTTTTGTTTGATTTTTATCTTCCTCTATTTCTTTAAGGATAACCCTAATTTGTTTGACTTTATCTTCCTCTATTTTTTAATGGATGGCCATAATCTGTGTGAGTTATCTTCCTCTAATTCTTTACGCAATTTTTGTTTCCTCCATTATCCTCCTCATAAGCATAGATATAAGGTCATCTTCTTGGATTTCACTTATGATAGGGTGTCCAGGGGTACTTGCCCCTGTATAACTCTGTTCTAGAGATGCCATATTGCTTTGGATATTGTTGCTTGTGCTTTTATGCTGGCCTCTACCCATCTGGCTGTCTCAGGTCACTGTGTTTTCTGGGATCAGCCCTCTTGATGAATCAGAGATCCCAGGGTTTAGTCAGTTTGGCTAGGGAGACAGATTGCACCTTGGAGCAGTGTCTGGGTGGTAACCCCATGGATACCAGGCTACTTTAGGTCTGAAGCTGGTGCTCACTGCCCCAGGACCCAAAAGGTAATCAGTGGCAGGTGAGTGCAGCACTCATGTGTGCAGCAGGAGGCTGGAGCCTGGAGCCTTCGGGAACCCAGAAAGTTTTCTGGAGCTAGATGTCCTGAGATTGAACCTGATGTTTCTCCCACTATGGGGTTTCATCCCACAAGGGAGACCCCTATCTGTTGTGTTTTGGGGTCCACAATTCAGTCTGAGATGGTGAGCAAAGTAGGCAGGTGCACATGGGTGGCTCAGCACTGGCGACTGGGTACATGATGGAACACGGGCACTTTTCCTGAGAATTTTTCGGGGTGTTTTTTTTGGGGGGGTGTTCAGCTGAGTACCCTGAGGTCAGGCCTGATCTTTCCCTCACTGTAGGGTTTCTTCCCAACAGAGAAACCCAGTCTCTGATGTTTGGGGGCTCACAGTTCTGTCTGGGTCAGTGATTCTGGCATGCAGGTAGGTCTCTAGGCTGGCAGCTGAGTCTCTTCCATAGCATGGGACGTTTTCCAGGGATTGTCTGGATGACCTGAGGTCCATCCTGATTGCTTCCTTCACTGTGGGTTTTTTTTCTCAACTGAAAATTCCAGTCGTGGTGTTGGGGGCCCACAGTTCAGTCTGTGATGGTGTTCAGAACACATAGGTCTGTGTCTCTGGGCTGGTGACCAAGTGCCTGCTGAGACCCGGGAACTCTTCCTGGATTTAGATGGGTGATCTGAGAATGGACCAATTGATTCACTCACCATGGTGTTTCTGGGAAACACATTCGCTGGCGTTTTAAGGCCCAGAGTTCAATCTGTTGGTTACTGTGCAATCACTGCTCTCCTGCTTGTCAGAGTTTCCTCTCAACACCACCATCTTGGATCCCCCCATCACCCAACTTCTAGCTATACCTCAACAGTTTTTTAACTTTAACCCTCTTTCTGAAATTCCACTTTGGCTGCACAAGACTAGCCATATTGCTGATTTGGGGATATGGAGTGTGGAGCCAAAGCTTCACTGCCATCTCCACTAAGGGTAAGCACATGGTGTCACCGCCATCTTAAATTAGGACAATCAAGCCATCTTGGTAAACAAAACAAAACAAAACAAACAAACCCAAAAAGAAATAATAAGGAAAGAAACAAAAATAAAACGATATGGTTTCCCCTGCTGTCAGCTGCTTTTACTACTTTGTTTCTGTACCACTGTTTTTGCAGCTACAAAACTGGAGCCTCTTGTAGATCCTAAAAGGCCACTGTCCCACCTTTCTACTTCCACTCTAAAGATGCCTTTCTGCTCCTATCCTTTCCTGTGAGTGAGATTCCCACTATGAGAACTCAGTTTTAATGCTGATAAAGTCCTGGCACCAGGCACCAAGTCTTGGGCTTAGCCATGCTTAGCCCCTGACCTGGTGTGATATTTGATTGATGAACCACTAGCCACATGGTCCATTCCCATTTCCCCTTTCTAATTCACAGGGACGGCTTCCCCACATTCTCTCCCCTTTGAGAAAGCTCTGGCTTCTTCACCTATATTTTTCCTACTCAGATGTCTAATACCCAGTAATATCCAGAAACACTAAGAGCGATCCACTAAGTAAAAAACAATTCCCTATTTTTCTTTTCTCTCTGCCTCCTATCCCACTAAATTAAAATACTCTCTGGTTCCTTTATATACTCTCAAAAATATTGAGATTAAATTGTTATCCTTAAGGTGACCACATGTTATGAATAATTTTAATCACTATTAATTCTCTGTTTATCTGCTTTTAGACTAAAATAGCATCAAGTCTCATTTTAAATGGGTATGGATTTTTAAATTCAAAATTATATTTTTACAACATGATATATATATATATATATATATATATATATATATATGATTCAACCCTGGATCAAAATAATTTTTATATGATGCTGAAATTTAAAGGTTATAAAATGCTATTCAAGTTAAACTAATTTAAAATTGTATACCTAACTGCCTATACCTTTATCAATTTTTTTAATTTTTATTTTTGTATTAATTTATAGTTTATTTACTTTGTGTCCCAGCTATAACCCCCCCTCATTCCCTCTCAATCCCACCCTCCCTCCATCATCTCCTCCCATGCTCCTCTCCAAGTCCATGGATAGGGGAAGTCTTCCTCCCCTTCCATCTGAGCCTAGCCTATCAGTTCGCATCAGGACTGGCTGCATTGTCCTCCTCTGTGGCCTCCAAGGGTACTTCCCTCTCAGGGGAAGGTGATCAAAGAGCCAGTTATTGAGTTCAAGTCAGAGATAGTCCCTGCTCCCATTACTAGGGAACCCACTTCGATACTGAACCCACTTTGATACATGGGCTACATCTCTGTAGGGTTTCTAGGTTATCTCTATGCATGGTCCTTCGCTGGAGTATCAGTCTCAGAAAAGACCCCTCTGCCCAAATTTCTTGGTTCTATTGCTCTCGTTGTGAAGCTCCTGTTGTATCAATGAATGAATGCTGTTTCTCCTGCCATGAGCTACCTGTGATCCAGATTCACAACTAGGCTTTCTGGCTAATGGATTTGGTATAATAAATTCAAATGTAATTTTAAAATTGCTTCATGCTGTTCTACTATATTGTTTGTTTAAAACTTATAACTCAGGGATTATTAAATAAAAGTTTTTGCCTAAATACCCTTAAACCATATGATATAATATCAAGAATACTTTAAATTATGATCATTTAATTTTACAAGCATTTATTTATTTATGTTAAATCTTGATCATTGTGTTATATCTTCACTATCAAAAGCTTAAAATATGGTTGGTCTTGTTTTCTAAAAATGGTATTATTATTAATCTATAGCATAGCCTTAGACTTTTATAAGCTATGAACTTTTTATATACTAAATCATACAGGAAACTGTTATGCTCTTACTTTAGTGGACTACTTTTAAGGCTCCAACTTAACAGAGATGAAACCTAATGTCCTAATATTTATTACTTAACTAATGCAAATTAATAATTCAGTTATCTTATTTATGATCACGTCTTTTAACATACTCAAAAATATATTTATAGCCGACAGATGCAAACATGGCCTCACTGTCATCTTTACTTAACAGCTGAGGATGGTCCCTGTGTCACCATACAGGAGTTGGTAAAAATAGTAAGAGAGGAGTCTACCTGACAGGCTCATCTACAGCAAAAACTATGCTCCAGACCTTGGTTGCTGCTCTGAGGCTGATGGCATTCCCTCACAAAAAAAAAAAAAACAAAAACAAAAAAAAACAAAAAACTGAGATGTCTGCAATGCCCGATCCCACTGGCGTATAGCTAAAAGTCAACTGGTAACTGTTTCAAATGCAGCCAGGAAGGACACTGGTCCCACAACTGCCTCAACAAGCCATGACTGCCTGCTGGCAGACTAGCCTGTGAAAGTCAAAATGCTCCCATGCAGGCTTGTCCTCTGTGCCCAGCCATGGAGTTTCAACAATAACAAGAGCCACAGACACTTCAAGCCTTCAAGCTCCTTGCCCTGGCAGAGGACAAATGATTCAGAGACCTCCACTACCTTTGCCTAGTCCAGGGTAGCATCGCAGGTCTATTTTGGCCTCACACTCGTGCCCCACAGACGAATTGCCAACTTTTGTCTTGGGAGACTTCAGATGCCTTGTCAGTTCTCTTTATATGCAGGAGACCAGGCCTTAAACCAGAGTCTTAGAGTTGCTACTATCAGGCCTATACACAATAGACCTTGTTGCCAGACTCAAGAAATAGGACTTAGGTGTAACCTTTTCCCATCCCTTTAGCTATAGAACAATACATGTTCATGCCAGTCTCACCTGTGTCTAATGGTAAATAAATAGATACAAGGGCCTAAGGAAAATATTGTTTGGGAGTCTAAGAAACTGTTTTAAAGTTGATAAATGCAAGTTATAAGGATTGCAAGGTCTAAGGTGATTTAAGTTATCCTAAATAGGTAAAAATGTTTAATATTTCCTCCTATTGCTATTCTACTGTTATGTTAACCGTCCAGAACTTTGACCTTCATCCGTAGAGCTCTGATTTACTAATCTAACTCTAATAAAAAAAACATTACACTATACTAGCCACTATCATGGTTCCAGTATGAAGATTTTAAACCTCCTTTGGTTTGTCTTTTAAGTAACAATTTTTAAACCTAAAAATTGTTTCTCATTGTGCTAGACCTACATACATCCAGTCTTCTGGATAGAAAAATAAGCCTTCCTTCCATAATGTGTAATCATACTAAATATTAAGATCAAGTGAGCTTTTTCCCCCTTCTCCTTCAAGAAAGGCTTCTGCCTTTCCAGAGCTCACCTTATAGAGTATTTATGTTGTTAACACAAAGGTATATGTCTACTGCCTTTTCTACAATGTATATTTTAATTCAGATTACAATGGTGATGCTAACATGTCTAAAGTTTTATCACCTTTGTAAAACTTAAAAGGGATTCTTGTAAGCTGCAGGAAATCCACCTGAATCCAAGTCTCAAGTCAATTGAGCTCCAGAACAGTTTCCTACCTAGTTCCTCTCTCAGAGGGAGGGATTCCTCTACTTTCCCTGGTTTGGGGGACTTCCTTTTTCTGGCTACTCAATTGCTACATTCACACAATCAACACCAGCTGATTGGTGAGTCTTCCTTTCTGGTTGGCAACAATTCCTGGCTACTGGATTCCTACATTCCTACACCCAACACCAGCTGATTGGTGAATCTTCACTTCTGGTTTGCACAAACATTTCCTACCACTCTCACCAACTTACGTCCAAACCCTTCATCTAGGACCTTCTTCTGCCTTGAGTAAAACTTTCTCTTTACCAACACAGTTTCTCTCCCTCCCTCTCTTGCTCATCTATGGGATCCTAGCTAGGTAAACCATGTCTGCTATGCGTAACTGTGACCTTCGTCTCTGGCCAACGCTGACAATCTGTTGGAACAGATTGTATCATATTAATCTAATGAGTCAAACCTTGTTCTTGGGATGCCTTGACAGGTCATTGACTGCTACCTGCCCAATGGGAATTGTCCATTTGTCCATTCCTCCAGATTCTCCTCTGGGATGTCTTCTGAAGAATTTCACATTTCTACACCTAGTGCCCACTTTAAGGACCCTTAAGCTTACACACTTCTGTAACCAAACTTGGCCTCAATTTCCTTAAATGGCAGATACAAAGCAAAACCTTTTTAATTACTGGCAGTGTTTGGGATAATGGAGTTTCCCACGGGTAAATGGAGGTTGCCATGTTGAAATCTCCTTGATCAAAATGTTCCACCTCTGTTCGCTCTACCAAAACTTTTTAATGTTCATGTAAAGAAATTTTCTCCATAACCTACTTAACTTTGTTTTCTGCCTATATATATGTTCCAGTATACTGCCAGACCCAGGTGTTTCCTACATCCACCTGGAGAGTTTTATTGGGGGTCTGATCACTCTTTGATTCCCCACACCCAAGTAGATAATCCCATACTCATGTGCATTTGTCAAAGTGGATCAAAGCTAACTAGTTAGAAAACTGACTAAATAAATAATAAATAATAAAAACTAAGTACAAAAAAGTTTTGAGGGGTATATATTAGGAGATTCTTTTGGGAATAGTAGGAGGGGAGCAAAGTAGATATGAAGATACATTATAAAAGCCAATGAAAATGTTAGAAAATAAAAATAATATTTAAAACAGTCTGTAAAACACAGGTGATGGACAAGATTTCAAGGTACTAACTGAAGTAACATCCAATATTATAAAAAGAGGTCAATTAGAATAATAAGAGTTCTCATCAGAATCTAAAGGGATGTGGGCCACTATATGGAAAAGGTAATTTTCCATAGAAAATTCTGTTATTTATCAAAATGGTCATTCAAGGTTTCAAAAGGAAATATTGAAATTAATTACAAACGAAAAGCTTCTGGCTCTGTTACTTTGTAATCTAACAGTTAAATGATGACTATGGAAATGATAAATTGTAAAGTATGAGATATTAGTATGTTTATCCTATGTTATATGACTAATATCCCCATATAAGTGAACATATACCATATGTGTCTTTCTGTTTCTGGGTTACCTCACACAGGATGATCTTTTCTGGTTCCATCCATTTGCCTGCAAAGCTCATGATTTCCTTGTTTTCAATTGTTGAATAGTATTCCATTGTGTAAGTGTACCACAGTTTTTGCATCCATTCCTCCTTTGGGTCCATAGATTGTAGCTTGGATATCATTTACTTGACAGGTAACATCCATTTATAAGTGAATAATACCCTATTTGTCTTTCTGTGTCTGGAATCCAATAATACTCTATTTACATTTAGTACAAATAGTACTCTATTTGCATTATATTTACCCCTCGTGCTACTACAAACTCCTCTTGTGTCTCCTTCACTCAAATTCATGATCTCTTTCTCCTTAATTATTGAATATATATATATATATATATATAAACATACACATAGATATGAATATAACAACCACCATGAGATTCCAGTTAATGTTATTTGTCTGTAGTGTTTTCCTGGGTTTATGTGTAAATGTGTGTGTGTTTATGGCTGTCTGATTAAGACTGAATAACCTATCAGAGGACTCCTGTCTGGAGAAGATGGATTCTTCATTTCTCAACAACTGTTGATTGCCTGCTACTCTACACCTATGGCTGGAGTAACATGACCATGTCCCCAGCCACTTGGAGATGTTAACTGGTGTTATAATGCTGTTCTTGTTGAGACTATATTGTTGAAGTTTCATGGATGCAGCTTCATTATAATATATAGAAAAAATTTTAGCAGATTTCTTGGTCCTCTTAGTATTATAATCTTCTCACACCATCTTCAAAGATATTCTCTAAGCCTTGTATGAGAGATGTTTGTATGTGTATCAATTGAGTTTTGACATATTATAATCTGTAGTTCTCTGCATTTTGGCAAGTTGTGGACATCTGCAGTTGTCTCTTTCTGCTATAAAAGTAAGCTTATTTGATGGGTGCAAAAGCTAGACTTCTCTGTTGGTGTATAGGTAGGTATTTAGAAAGCAGTTAGAAATTATACCAGTTTCAAGAATTGTCAATATCGTTAATCATGTCAGGGGTTGGCTTTCTCCCCTGGGGTGAATTTAAGGTTGGGCCAATCATTGGTTGGACACTCTCTCAGTCTATGTTCTACTTTTGTTCATGTCCTGTCTATGCTTGCAGAAGGAAGCCATGCATATCTGCCTTCTGAGTGGCTTCACTCAGCACCTGATGGAAATAGATGCTGAGACCCACTACCAATCACTGGGTGGAGTGCAAGGATCCTTGTGAAAGAGTGTGGGAAAGGACAGACAAACCCAGAAGGGACAGGAGCTTTACAATAACCAACAGAACCAACTAACCAAGGTCGGGGGTACAGGGGTGCTGTGGATACTGAAGCACCAACCAGGGTCCATGCATGAACTGGACCGAGGTCCCTGAAGAGATATAACCAAGCTCTTTGACCCCCCCCTCCCTGAGGGAGGAACAGCCTTGCTAGGACACAGAAGAGGACATTGCAGCCAGTCCTGCAGAGACCTGATAAGGTAGAGTTAGATGGAAGGGGAGGAGGTCCTCCCTTATCAGTGGACTTGGAAAGGGGCAGGGAGGAGATGAGGGAGGGATGGCGGGAAAGGGAGGGAATATGGGAGGGGGCTACAGCTGGGATATAAAGTACATAACCTGTGATTAATATAAAATAAAATAAAGAGATACAGCCAATGAACAGTTTGGTCCTCACAAAAGTTTCCTAGTAAGAGGACCTACGGGGGCTGACTCTGACATGGACTCTGTTGCCTGCTTTTCGATCACTTTCCCATAGTGATGCTTGTATTATTGCTTTCACTCTTCTAAAACAGATTAAAGTTATATAGACAGAATACACGTCTATGTTATCAGTAATAAAGTGATAAAATAATCGAGTGAGGAAAACAAGTCACACTTTAAAATTCATGTTATATTTTGTGACTCATCATTATAAATTCAAAAGTGTCTCTTCTTATGATTGCAATAATGTTTTCACACATGTGCCATTTCACACGTGTAGGAAGAAAGCCCATTTTCTCTTTCATGTTATTTTTTCTGTTAATTTTATAATTCATCCTTTGGTTACGACTTTTAAAAATAGTATGGTACTTTTAAATGTCTAATAAAAAGGATAAGCAATTATCAACCCTGAAAATCTACATGTGTAAGGACAAATTGATTAAACGGGTTTTATTTAAGAATATATAAGTAATCATTAAAGAAACAGAGGCCATGAATTTTAAAGAAAGAATGGTGGTGGTATATGGCAGTATTTGAAGGAAGATAAGGAAGGGTAAATGATTAATTACATTATAATCTGAAAAGGTAAAAGTATTTTAAGGTAGACTGATGATAGATATGAAGATAGACATTTCAACTGAGGTGAAGGTTTTTAACATAATAATAAAACATGGAAATATATGAAATGGAAAGATAGAGCATACTTCAGATCACAAATATTACCATAATTTTATCAGATATTAAATGCCTAGATATTTTTTCCTACAGGAAATTGAAAACCATGATAAACTCTTAGTAGAAGAGCGGCATGGTCATATTACAATTCACAATTTTCTTTCTTTTTTCTGTTGGAGATAGTCTAAAGAGAAGAGGGAAAATGCGACTGTGAAAATTATGTAAATAGGTATGAAGTAGAAGTGGTTTTCCCTTACATCAGAAAGTGCCAATGAGTTTAAATTAAAAACAACAACAACAACACACAACCTGATTGGTTATTGACTAATTGAGAATTAGTAGAATTGAGCAACAGAGAGTTTGGTACATTTACACAACGGAATACTACTCAGCAATTAAAAACAAGGAAATCATGAAATTTGCAGGCAAATGGTGGGATCTAGAAAATATCATCCTGAATGAGATATCCCAGAAGCAGAAAGACAGACAGGGTGTATACTCACTTATAAGTGGATACTATAATATAGGATAAATAATAGACATATAATATAGGATAAACATACTAAAATTTTAATGCTGAAAGAAGCTAATCAAGAAGGAGGAGCCTGGGTAAGATAATCAATCCTCATTCAAGTAAGATGGGCATTGGAAGAGAGAGAAAACAGGGAATAGGACAGGAGCCTGCCACAGAGGTCCTCTGAAAGACTCTACACTGCAGGTTATCAAAGCAGAGGCTGAGACTCATAGCCAAACTTAGGACAGAATGCAGGAACTCTTGCGAAAGAAGGGGGAGATAGAAAGACCCAGAGGGGACAGGAGCTCCACAAGGAGAGCAACAGAACCAAAAAATCTGAGCACAGGGATCTTTTCTGAGACTGCTACTCTAACCAAGGACCATGCATAGAGACAACCTAGAACCCCTGCACAGATATAGTCCATGGCAGCTCAGTGTCTAAGTGGGTAAGGGGAAGAGTAGCTGTCTCTGACATGAACTCAGTGGCTGGCTCTTTGATCATATTCCTCTGAGTGGGAGAGCAGCCTTATCAGGCCACAGAGTAAGACAATGCAGCCAGTCCTGATGAGACCTGATAGACTGGGTTCAGATGGAAGGGGAGGAGGAGCTTCCCTATCAGTGGACTTGGGGAAGGGCATGGGAGGAGAAGAGGAAGTATGGGTGAGATCCGGAGGGGATGAGGAAGCAGGATACAGTTGGGATACAAAGTGAATAAATTGTAATTAATAAATATAAAAGAAAGAACAGAAGCCAAGAACTTAGATTTGAAATCTCTTGAGTTTCATCCAATGCTCTTACCATTTCTCTAAGCTGTTTACTCTTCTCTGCTGCTGCTATTAGCTTGTACTGGACCTCTTCCATGGCACAGGAGCCTGTTCTTTCAGTAAAGTATCCTGTGTATCTTGCTTGTCTCTGTGATTATATTAAAAGAGTGCAAGCAGGAATTGCAACTTCTCTTTTTCCTTTATATTTAGAGATGATCATTTAGAGAGGCATTCTTGAAGGTTAGTCATCCTGTACTTAGGAGCTCTTATGGCCATTGGGTGGCCTGGGCATCAACACAGGAATTGAGGAAGGTGCCTACTGCACCTAATGATGTAGTTCTTTAGGACCCATTTAAATGTCTCCGTGGGAAATCTTTGCAAATACTGTGATTCCAGCTACCCTGGGGGCTTTGCCCAAACAGAGAGTGTTCTTGGCTGAGCCTCCAATCCTTCCATTTCTAAACTTTGTGTATTTCAATAGAAATCTGATCTGGACTCTTCTGATTCATTTACACTTAAATCATCCAAGGGCTCTGTTGTAAGAGTGAATTCGGCTCCAAAAATGTCTTATAAGCATTGGTTATAAAACTCCCCAAAATTTTGTGAGCTATTTTTTTTTACTCCCTTTTTCTTTGAAACAAGATGTTGTGACTTTGCCAAGAGTAAATGGATTTCCAACCTCAAAGGGGTCGTGTTTGGTTCAAGAGTCAGAAATTATGGAGCTCAAAGGCCCAAGTACATTCTTCAAGAACTGGCAATAATGAATCCCAGGGGATGGGAGGAATAATAAATCTGAGAAGCTGAGTGAGGGGGTGATAGGAAGCATCTATTCTACCCTTTTGGCTCAGTGCCCTAAAGCCTTAGGACTTTTGTTCCTTAACTGAGTAAATGGGGCCATGGAGCATCACAATGCTACGAGTCACCAAGAAAATTAAAGAGGGAAATATTTCCCATTTTGAATAAGTGCCTGACAGTTTAGAGTGCTTTTCACAGTTTTTCCTTTCACTAAGTTCTTCAGTGGCTCTGAAGGCTTGGACTAACCATATCCATTTTTCAAAAGAAGGAAATGAGACTAAGAAGAGTTTCAGTGACAATCTAATCGCAATGTCAGAGGTTCTCTTTAATTAACTTCAGACTGCACTAATAAAGGAGACATAAGACATGCCTACTTACCTTGAATTACCCAGAGACAAAAAGGCAACATCATAGTTCCTAACTTGCAATGGCTATTTGATACAACCTGCAGTGCAGCAATAATGTTCCTTGAGCCTTAGTTTGTTGATACATCTCATAACATATGTAATATTTTCCTTTTAAAGTTAGCTGTGTATTTATATTGTAGTTTTCTTACTCATGATTCTCCATACATAATTAGACTATGAATATCTCAGAGACTGGAATGTATATCAGATATCTTTCTATAGCCTAACTCAATGTCAGACATAAGAGATGATAATCTATGAGTGAGTATTAGAAATATATAATATAGGTAGATCTTGGATCTGTGACCATATACAGACATGAACATTTAGAAAGGTGTTGTTATGTGAATGCAGAGTTTTAGAAAATAGGAGGTCTTGGTGAGGCTAAGTATATTACCACGAATTTAGAAAAAGAATATCATGTACCAGTGTATATCTGTATATGTATCAGAATTATATTATTCTATGACTGTGCTTAGAGATTTGCCATAAAGGCACTTAAATTTTTTCTAGTAGTATTTTTCCATAGAGTGTTGGATCACTAAACAAAGAAATAGGAACAGTAAAGTTATTAAAGTCATGAATTTCTTTCTATGGCATTTCCTGGTCATCTGTGCACTTATCACCATTTCCAGCTACTTGTTCCCTCAAGTCAACGAAGTCTTGCGTATGAATTCATGAGAAATATTGGTGTATAGTTTATTTTCTGGTAATGTCTTTGTTTTTTGTATTATGGTAATATTAGACTCTTAAAATGAATTTGGGAATTTTAACATACTCATAAAATATATTACAAACCTATTATAATCAAAACAGCATGGGATTGGAAGAGGATTGGCATATTTACTAGTGGAACTGGAAAAAAAAAGAAATGCATCTATGCATAGTAAATGTTTAAGTGATCTTATATGATATACTAAGAATTTCAAACATTGAAAGTACAGCCACTTCAACAAATGGAGTATAAAAATTAAATATATATGGAACAGAATAAATGCCCATAGCAGCTATAAAAATTATATAAAATTTCCTCAAAAGATTAAAACTAGAATTGCCATATGATTCAATAATCCAATTTTACTGGATTATGTGTCAGAATCAAAGAATTATGTATGTTGAATATAAAACTCTACTTTCATGTACATTAAAAACCATTATTATTAACAAGCAAGATGTGGAAAGACCCTAAATTCTGTAATGCATGTCTTTCCAGGTAAGGCATTTTTGTAACTTTCAGAGTTCACAGCTAAGTGTTATTGATGATTAATTTTCTCCTGCAGCAGCATGCTTAGAACTTTCCAGAACTATAAAAGCTACCCAGTGCAGCTGAAACTCCTTGTTCAGTGTCAACTTAATTTCCCCATGTTTTATGACTCAATATGTGTTGCCCTCAGTTAGAGGGTATTCTATAGGGTAATAATAGTAAAAGTAGTAGTAGTAGTAGTAGTAGTAGTAGTAGTAACAAAACCATTTCCAATCATTTGTAATGTTTTGGCAACAGATAAAGTCCTGTGTAATGTGCTTCCCTGGCCTACAGCTCCAAAAGAAGTCACCCATTCCTGGCAACTGGATTTTTCATTTGTTTGCATGTAGTGTTTTAGTAGGGTCTTTGTTGCTTCATTATGGGATAACCATTTACAGTTTAAAAACATATATATTAAGGAGTTTCTGAAGCACTAGAAAGGTCGATATGACTCTTTCCAGATGTCGTTAATACTGGTTATTCATTATTCCCTTTTCTGCCTTGCAATTTAATCTCTGCCCCATTTAACTTCATATTCTATTATTCCCCTTTACTCTGTTATACTACTGCATTCACTTTCTCTTTAATTGAATCCCTATCCAATGATACCACATTAAGTTCCTGGCCTCTATGGGTATTTCAAATGAAACATTTGAAAATTCAAAGGTAACACACACTAAGAAAAAAAAATGCAATATTGCCTTTCTGGGTATGGGTTACGTCACTCTGCCCGGTTGTTTCTAGCTCCATCTATTTACTTGTGACTTTTATCATTTTATTTTTCTCAAAAGATAAATAATATTCCACTGTGTAAATAGACCACCTTATCATTATCCATTCATCAGCTGATGGACATCTAGACTGTTTTTGTTTTCTGGCTATTGGGAAATAGCAGCAATGAAGCATAACTGACTATCATTCTGATCAAATCTCAGATAGAAATGGGGAACATGCTATTGGACAATGGAAGAAAGACCATTCGTTCTCTAAAGTGATGATGAAAATGGGAGAATTACGTAGAGATCTTAGTGTTTTTTTGAGGAAGATAAAGCTTGTGAAGAGTGAAATTGGACTTTTGACAGAAAATAACTTTTGAAAAGTGATGAAGGAACAGCCTATCCCTCTTGATTGCTAACAATAAAAAGTGAGAAGAGCGAACTGATTTAAGAATTGAATTGTTGATCATAAGGGAAGCCTAAACTTAAAAACTTTAAAAATTTTGTAGCCTACCTATGGGTTGCTAAGGAAACTCAGAATGAATATGTAAAGAACAGATAAAGTCCTGTGTAAATAAATGTGTGTTGTTTGACATAAGTTAATCGTGCAAAGGCCAAAGTGACTGGCCTATGGGAAATAGGCAAAATCCCCCTCATAGATCAGGTTCAGAGAAAATTGACAGAAAAGTCTTCCTCCGGTCCAAGTACTAGTGTTTACAATTAGTCAGTAGGTGTAAAAACTAGCAGCTGATGCTTCCTCATCTAAGATGCTTGCAGTCTGATACTGCTAGCTTATAGAGACCTCCTGCCTATGGACACTAGTCAATCCCTTCATCCCTGTGCTGTATATAATAAACATCCTGAGGTTACATATTACTGTGGTACTTGATATTTCTTCATCAGAGTGCTGATATTCCACCCAACTCCAACTTTTCTGTGTACATGCATGTCATTCTTTTAGTGTCACTATCTTTTCTTTATTCCCTGGCCACCCTTAGTCAGGATTCCAGAACCAAGGCCAAAGAGAAAAAAAAAATCTGGCCATGTTTGATAAAGAAATTAAAATGAATGAGCTATGTCATTAAAAGGTAGAGCTATTTATCAAGACAGTCCGAAGATATAGTCAGTTATCTCTACAATGGATGACTGGCTTTAAACTCTTCTTGGAAATCATCTTATATTCATGTCACATTATAGGACCAGAATGAAAGTCCATGAAATGCAGGGTGCCAAGTGAGGTCAATGCAACGATTATTGCTTCCCAATAATATTTTAAATTAAGGCTCCATTTTTCTCACTGTGGCCCTTAGATATATGGTCATACCAAGATCAGTGTGACTAGCAAAGCAATGGATATGACGGCTTTCACCTAGACATCAAAGGATAAGCCAGAGAAGTGTGAAGCACTGGGAAATAACTGTCACAGAAAAGGGTTAGTGTTTCTTCACACTCTGCCCTACCCTCAAATGTTCAACATTACTTAACCCTTCTTGCTCCATTATACCCCAATAGGAAGAACCTACTGTTGTTTTTCTGCTAAATGGATATAGTATTAAACCTACTGATGAAAACATAATTTTACATAATTTTATGGATAACTTATCTCTCAACAAAGAAAAGCTTCTTGTAGTCAATGGCGATTAACACGCTAACTATGACTGATAAATGTTGGGGATGAGAACTCCACATGAAGATAAACAGAGTAAACTAACCTAATGTCATGGGGTCTCACAGAGACTGAACCACCAACCCAACTGCATGCATAGACAAGACCTTAGGGCTCACAAAGACTGAAGCATCAACCTAGGCCCTAACACTTATGGAGCTGATGAATAGCACTGTCTTCATGTGGGTCCTTTAGCAACTGGAGCAGGGGTTTTCACAGACATGGATGCAGTTGCCTGCTCTTGGATCACTTTCCCCTAACTGAGAAGCCTTGTCTGCCCTAAGTGGAAGAGGACAAACTTAGTTGCATATGACATGAAGTGTTGAGATGGGATGCCATGTGGTGGTGGGGTGTCCCTTTTGTGAGAAAAAAGGGAGGAGGGGAGAGGGGAATGCAGGAAGTGAGTGGGAAGGTGGGACTGGGAGAACTGGAAGAAGGGGGCTGGGATCAGTATGTAAAGTTAATAAATAAATTATAGAGAAAATACTAATTAGAAATATTTTTTTTAAAAAGAGATCATGGAATGTTCATTCCTGAATGTGATATTTGTATCACATTGCCTAATATCAAGGCTCAAGAGTCCCTATGGAAGAGTGGAGAAGAATTGTAAGTGCCAGAAGCAAAGATTATGTTTTAGAAACAGGGTTTTCTGAACACAACAGGAAAGTTCCCAGTACGAACTGAAAGCTTCTGGGACTATTTGCCCAAAATTTGTACCGAATCAAAGGTAAGATATTATTCCCAAGCCATGGCCCCAAATAAAAAGTGAACATTATGGTCTGAATATGTCCCCCTCAATGTTCATGTCTAAAATGTTTTGGGAGTTAGGGTCTTTGAATTGTGATTAGTTTTTTAATAAATGATTGGGAAATTAGTTATTATTATTATTAATATTAATTATAGGAGAGTGTGCTATTGTGGGAGCAGTTTTGCTTTCATCTCTATTATCCTACCTCACCATTTCACCATCTGCTGTGGATGATACACAAAAAATCTTTTTCTAGATGTTGAACCCTTGACTCTAAGCTTCCCATTATTTTCTCCACATCTTGGAAAAATTAATTTATTTTCTTTAAAAACTACCTACTTTAAGGTATTCTTTTACCATAATACAATGATGGTAGATAAAATGTGACTTAATCCTAGCTTTCACTCATTTTGAAACACTCAGCTTTTCTACTCATTTATACAGAAAAACCCAGGTGCATATGTGTGAAATGAAACAGAAATAAGAGTCAATAATTCTTTTCTCCAAATGGAATTTTCTGGGTGACCTGAAAAGATAACTAAACACTATAATCCCTTTTCATCCAAAAATTGAAGGTTTTAATGTGCATTTAAGTTGGTTGTTTTATGCTAAAGATAAAGAAAAAACACACACATGCATTACACAAAGCAAAAGAAACAAATCTTTCAATAAGAGTAAGATAACTGGGGAGTGATAAAGTTTGGCACCAAGTGTTCAATAGCCTTGCATAGTTTGGAGTAATGTTTTAATTCTTTCTTTTCTCCCTTTAAGTATTTTTCTTAAAATAATACTTTATATCAATTGAGTGTGTCACCCATAGAATGTTCTCTAAAACTGCTGCCACAGCTTTCTTACATTTCTGTCTGTACTACTTTCGGGGACTGCAATATAATTGCTAGTCTAGCAAACATTTTTGAAACATCTCCTCATACTCATGTGGGCATTCATCAAGAATTCTTATTACTTTATACCACAGAAAGGAAGACAGTCCTGCCATATTTCCCCTGTAAAAATTCCATCATGACTTTCTATTTTGTCACAGTTCTGCCTTAAATTCATGTCTTTTCAAACTTAATTTCATCATGACTTAAATTCCATTATGACTTTCCATTTCGTCAGACAGCTCTGCCTTAACTTCGTGTCTTTTCTTTGAGAAAACAATAATGACGTAACTGCCACTCCACTAAGAAGATATGTCATTTCACAAAATATGGCTTACCATAACTTACCTCTATTGTACCCACAGATATTCCACACTCAGAAAACTCAGTGTAAGTTGCAGGCCTTACTACCCACATAAAGTGCTATATTACCACTTTTTCCAAACTCTTTGATTCTGACATATCTCACACTCATGACTAATCTGTTGTGTTACTTTTCTTGAGGCTATACGAAAAATGTCTAACCATGTCATATAGGGCACTAATGACAGACCAAGGCAATAATTACAGTCAAGCCCAGATAAGTGAACAAATGAATTTTGAGGGTTGCTTACAGTAAGTAAGTGACGCAAGTGTCTGAAACTCAAAAGCACCTATTTTCTGCCACAGTATAGGATGGCTAAAGAAATGTATATTACCAAACCCTTCACTCAAGTCATCCCTCTACCTCCTACTCTGGCTCTGACAAAGATTATGCACAGATCTAACAAGTTACTGAATGCTGAGGGGACAAAAAGGAATATTTTGTTAGGCTATCAATCATGGTTCTGATGATGCTTCATCCCTATGAGAGAAAATTAGTAATTGTCTTGGATTTTCTTTTTATTCAGGTGATCACAGCTGCTTTGATTTCAAGATGGCAGTAGTTGCATTGTGCCCAGAGGAAACAATTCCACCACAAAGCAGTTGTTTCTTAAAAGTCACTTTAGATGCCCCTTTATTCTAGCTGCATACTTTTCAGATATTCAAACATCTGTGACCAGTCTGGGAGGTTGTCTTGCAATAATGTTTGTATGAAATGCTTGGAGAAACATGCTAAGAAAAGGTTCAGTACTTGAGAAGAGATCACAAAGTAAACAATTTTGTTTTATTCATGAAAGTTCAGGTACTGAAGAAAATTAAGCTTCTAAATATAGTATGATAATTTTTCACTTGAATCTGCTTCAAAAGCACCACAATTTTTAATTTTTTCTTTATTATCATTTATTGCAATTTTTCACTTTGTAAGGCGGCTGTACCCCCTCCCCATTTTCTCCCAGTCCCACAATCCCTCCCTCTTTCCCCACTATGCTCCTCCCCTAGTTCACTGATATGGAAGGTCCTCTTCCCTTACTATCTGACCCTATCCTATCAGGTCTCATCAGGACTGTCTGGATCCTCTTTCTCTGTGGCCTAGTTAGGCCACCTCACCATGGGAAGTGATCAAAGAGTCAGCCACTGAGTCCATGTCAGAAAGAGCCCCTGCTCCCCTTACTAGAGAGCCCACATGGAGACTGAGCAGCCCATGGGATGCATCTGAACAGGGGGTCTAGGTCCTCTCCATGCATGGTCCTTGGTTGACACATCAGTCTCTGTAGGTCCCCTAAGCCCAGATTTTTGGCTCTGTTTGTATCCATGTGGAGTTTCCCTTCCCTCCAAGTCTTTCTACCTCCCTCTTCTTCCATAAGATTCCCTGCACTCTGCCCAAAGTTTGGCTATGACTCTCAGCATCTGCTTTGACACCCTGGTGGGTAAAGTATTTCAGAGAGCCCTCTGTGGTATGCTCCTGTCCTGTTCCTTGTCTTATCCTACTTCTGATGTCTATCCTGTTTGCCCTTCTGAATGAGGATTAAGCCTCTTCCCTAGGTTCCTCTTTGTTGTTTAGCTCCCTTAGGAGTATAGATTTTGGTATGTTTATCGCATATTACATGGCAAGTATCCATTTGTAACTGATTATATACCATGTGTGTCTTTCTGCTTCTGGGATACCTCACTCAAGATGATCATTTCTAGTTCCATACATTTTCCTGAAAATTCCATGATTTCATTGTTTTCAATTACTGAGCAGTATTCCAATGTGTAAATATACCACAATTTCTGTATTCATTCTTCAGTTGAGGGACATCTAGGTTGTCTCCAGATTCTGGCCATTACAAATTATGGT
>CM053742.1:81244547-81297588 GCA_028658305.1 Pachyuromys duprasi
TGTAATAGCCAGAACCTGGAAACAACCCAGATGTCCCTCAGTTGAGGAATGGATACAGTAATTATGCCACTTTTACACAATGGAATACTTCTCAGCAATTAAAAAGGAGGAAATCATGAAATTTGCAGGCAAATGGTGGGACCTGGAAACGATCATCCTAAGTGAGGTATCCCAAAAGCAGAAAGAAACATATGGTATATACTCACTTATATAGACCTATAGGATAGGAAGTTCATGCTGAACTCTGTACACCTAGGGAAGATAAACAAGAAGGAGGACCCAGGTTGTTATGATCAATGCTCGTTTAGATGAACAAATGGGATGGACATTGAATGGAGGAGAAAATAAGCAACAGGCCGCTTTGCATACCAAAGAGGGCCTCTGAAAGACTCAATATAGCAATGTATCAAAGCAGATATTAAGACTCACAACCCAGCCTTCGGTAGAGGGCTGGGAATAATAATAAAAATAGGGGAAGTTAGTAAGACTTGGGGAGAACAAGAGCTCCAGGAAGACCAAATTGAGCAGGGCATAGGGGTCTTTTATGAGACAGTTTCTCCAACCAAGGACCGTGTATGGATATGGCCTAGAACCCATGCTCAGATGTAGCCCATGGTAGCTTGTTGTCCAACTGAAAACCCTAGTAAGGGAAACAGGGACTGTTTCAGTCATGAACTCGATTGCTGGCTCTTGGATCCTCCCCCATACATGCCAGGGAGTAACATCCTGGCTAGATCCCAGGGGAGGACATTGCAGCCAGCCCTGAGAGACAAGATGAACTGGGGTCAGATGGAAGGGGAGGAAGCCCTCCCCCATCAGTGGACTTGGAGGGGGGCGGGGAGGAGATGAGGAAGGGATGTCGAGAGTGGAAGGGAATAAGGGAGGGGGCTATGCCTGGGATGCAAAGTACCTAAACTTTGATTAATATAAAAATAAAAAATAAATATATATATACAGTTGATTTTGGATGAAAGCTTCTAATTTCACATTTATTCTCTGTAAGTAAATTAATGTTATTAAAATTTATTATTTTTTCTAAGGTCTATTTGGTGATTTGTGTTACTCAAGTAATGTATCTGTTTTATCATACTCTTAAAAATAATGAAATGAATAAAGGCATTGTGTTTTCTTATTTTTTTTTACTTAAAAAAAAAAAAACCGATGTGGCTATGTTGTCTGATTCTCAGAATACTGATAATTCCTTAATCCATCCTGCATGGTACAAATATCTGACTCAGTGAAGATCCTTATTTAGAAAATTTAAGGAACTGTACTGAAATCAAACTAAGCTCAGTATTTTAGGGGAGCAATATTAACCATTTCCTTAGAAAGACATGCTTATCTGCGCTTTCAGGTAGCCAAGTGTGACTTATTATAACCACTTCCACTATTCACTACCTCTATTCAGTCTGTAAAGCATCTATTAATCCAATTTACAAAATATCAGTCCAAATAAAACATTTGCCAATAGTGCTCTAATCCTTTCATACCTAACCTGAAAAAGAGAAGTTTGAGCCCACACTTGGGTCCATAAAACCGTTTTTCTGCGAAATTGGCAGTTTTCAATATGTGTGATAACCTCTGGATTGAGGCATATTCTTCTTATAATTACAGGTTATGATTATGTGGTTTCTTTTTTTGCTTGCTGGTTCATACCTTAAACTTCCAAAATCATGTTCTAGAAGGTTGGCAGTTTCCAACTCACAAATCACACGAAAATAAAAAAGTAAAGAAAGACTTTCAAAAAGCTTTAGTTTGGATACAACCTCTCAATTCATGTCATCTTATCCTTAACATGAGTCATTTCAAATATTTTCACCCAAACCATATTTCAAGTCCTGCTTTTACACTCATAGTTCTAGAAAGTCACTTTAAAGGATCTTCCTAGTGTTGGCTGAATTGCAGCTATCTGTAGCTTCTGTTTTGTAGCTCTAGTTCATTGACTGATTCCACAGGAAACATATTTCCCTCTACTGGCTTTCTTTTATACCTACTTTACAGTTTCTGTCATTTAAAGGAGTCTCAGCAGATCTTTAAATAAAACATCTCTTGGACAATACAGAAAAGAGAATAATGTCACATTTTATATTTTGAAATTAGATACCTCTATTGATAAACCTTAAAACAAAACTCCTCCAGATGGGATCCAAGATAGCGGCACTGAGAGGACACTGTGTCTGAGGAGAAGGACAGCAGTGTAGGTACACTACTAAGAGACTGAACTCTGGGCCCTAAAACACCTGCAACTCTGTTTCCCAGGTGAGAGGAATCCCCATGGTGTGTGAATCAATTGGATCTGTTTTCAGGTCATACAGCCAAAAGTCGGAAGAGTTTCCGGGTCCCTGTAGGCACTCAGTTACCAGCCCAGAGTCACATGACTGTGTGTCCTGATCACCTTCCCAGGCTGAACTGTGGGCACCAAAACACCAGAGACTGGGATTTCCAGTCATGAGAAATCCCCACAGTGAAGGAAGCAAATGGGACTGATCTCATGTTACTCAATCAGTCCCTAGAAAAGGTCCTGACTCACTGTCCCAGACAGAACTGGTGGCCCCAGTGCACAAGAGACTGGGGTTTCTTGTTGGGACAAATCCCCACAGCGAGAGAAACAGCAGGTCCAAGCTTAGAGTACTCAGCCCACCCCTATCCCCACTCAGACACACACACACACAAACACTTTTCTGGGGAAAAGTTCCTGGGTTCCTGTAGGCTCCCAGTCATCAGCTTGGCGCCACCACTCTCCTGTGCCTTCGTGCTCTATGTTTCACTCTAGACAGAACTGTGGATCCGCAAACACCACTGACTGGGTATCCCTGTTGGGAAGAAACCCCAGGTGTGGGAGGGGGACATCTGGTCCTACTTCAGGACACCGAGCTCCAGAAAAGTTTCTGGATCCCCATAGGCTCCAGGCTCTAGCTTCCTGTTGCCCACTGATTACTACTTGGGTACTGGGGCACAGAGATCTAACCTCAACCTACAGAAGCCTGAGATCCCCAAGATCAGCCCTCAGATTCTGCTCCAAGTGGCAACCAGTTATCCCGAACTAAATTAACCAAACCCCGGGCCTCCCAGGTTCTTCAAGAAGGCTGTGCCTAGAAAACCATGTAAGTAGAACAGCAGCAGCTCACTAAATTCAGAGGAAGAAACCGAGCAGCATGCTGGAACTATGTGACCTGGTTTTTGATTTTGTTTTTATAGAGGATTACAGTGAAGAGATTGCATGAATCTCAGAAATAACTTTGGATTTTTAAACATTGTTGAGATTGAGAGACTACGGGACTTCTGAAGTTGAACTAAATGCATTTTGCATTATGTTATGATTACAAGCCTATGGAAGCCAAGGTTGTTTGAATAGGTATGTGGTATGAATGTGGTTGTTTGAATACGTATCTCCCCTCACCCCCCACTGACTCATGTGTTTAAGTGCTTGGCACCAGTAGTAATGAGGAGTGTTCTTGTTGGTGTGACACATTTCCATGTGTCAGTGTGGAGGCAGGTTTTGAGGTCATATATGCTCAGGCTATGTCTAGTATATTACACAGTCTCCTTCTACTACCTGTGGATCAAGATGTAAAATTTTCAGCTCCTTCTCCAGCGCCATGTTTGCCTGGATGGTGCCATGCTTCCTGCCATAATAATGGAATAAACTTCTGAAACTGTGAGCCAGCCCTAATTAAATGTTTTCTTTAGAAAAACAAACAAACAAACGAAAAACAAAATTTCCTATCTCCCATTCTCCAGCCCTCCATATTGAGTTACAGATATGCATACTTCTCTGCTTTCTCTCTGCAATAAATCAAGCCATACTTTCTGCATTCTTCTTCTTTACAGATACAAAGTTGACAAGTCCTCCCTCACATTTGCACATGGAAAATAAATTTATTATCTCATCTACTGACTTCCTCTTTGATTCCTAGCATGGTTAACAAAGCAAAGGTTAGTTCACATGGTGTGGAACTTACACCCCCATCTCCTCGAAAACCTGTGAATGAAAGAAATGCCTTTCCCTTCATGGTCTCCAATTGCTGCCTATGGCCCCCACTGCATTCTCCTCTTAATGATTTCCCACTTTAAAGCCTAGCCATGCTTGTATTGTCTACATATCTTCCCTTTCACAACTACATAAGCCAAGGTTCACAGAGAAAATGATGTGCCTTAATAATAATATGAGCTAAAACCTGCAACACAGCCATCGTCTAGCTAAGCAATAAGTTAATATCCTATAGGCTCTTTGACCTCCCCCCAACGGAGGGAGAAGCAGCCTTGCTAGGCCACAGAAGAGGACTTTGCAGCCAGTCCTGAAGATATCTGATAAACCAGGGTCAGATGAAAAGGGAGGAGGTCCTTCCCTATCAGTGGACTTGGAAAGAGGCAGGGAAGAGATGAGGAAGGGTGGGATTGGGAGGGAATGAGGGGGTGAGATACAGCAGGGATACAAAGTTAGTAAACTGTAACTAATATTTAAATTTTTAAAAAATCCTGTAGTTAATACATAGTGCTACAAAATAAGTCATTTTTTTTCTTTAAAGGAAATCTACATCCATATCTCTGTGTCTTCCAGTTTCCTTTACTTCCTCATTTTCTCATCATTCCTTTCCTCCTTCCCCTATTTCTTTCCTTTCCTCATCTTTTTTATGCCTTTCTGTCTTCTTTACTTCCTCTACCATATTCTCAGCACATTTAGCACATGGGACATTTACAGTATTACCTAAGATGCATTTTATGTAAATAAGATGTTCACATTCTCTGAAAGAGATGGAAATGTATACAAACATTTAAAAAATGCACTCCTATCAAGATATGATGGTTAATGGCAAATTCAGAATGAAAGAATGGTGAAAGATTTAACAGAGGGATTTGAGTCGCTTCTTGGTGAAACAGCAGGAGCTTGCCAGAATGTGTATTGGAAAATGCATTTTAGATAGGATGAACAGTGTGTGAAAAACGATGGCCATGCTTAGATGAGCAAACACGAAAGCATGGTTGATACATATAATACCATGGACAATGGTGAAGGAAAACTTTAAAAGACAGAGAAATGAAAACTAAATTATTATTGACCTTTCATAACACATTAAGTACTCAGAATTTGGCCACCCACTATTCTTACCAACAAAGGACAATGTGAAGCCATATGCACCATGTAGGTAGCAACAGGAACCAATCAACCCCTAATTGCATCCTTAATAATAGTGCAGAACCAAGTACATGCAGCATAGCCTATCCTGCAAATACCATCTTAAACACCAGAGGATTAACACAGTATATAGCTCCCAGTTTAAGTAGATTCACTATCCTAAACCTTGGGCTGGCTATAGCTTATTCAACATAAAGCTACATGATTTATAAAACCATAAAGAAGGACAAGGAGAAGAGAAGCAGAAAGAGGTGTTCTGGCTCTTGGCTAGTGTCTGTTCAGTTAGCCAGCAGCAGACTCTCAAAATGCTAAATATAGGAGAAATTAAATCACTTAGTAAAAATCAATGAGAAATTTTAAATGTATATATATATATATTGAAAAGAACATGAAAGAACTGTGAAATGCCAAGAGAAGACTTCACATTTGAATTATGTACATAGAAGAATGTGATAATAAAGGCATAATATATCTTCAATAAGATTATAAAAGAAAATTTCTCAAACTGAAAGAAAGAGAGGTCAATCCAGATACATGAGGCCTACAGACAACAAAAGAAACAGAAAATCCTCCTCACAGCATATTCTTTTTTAAGTGAGTAAAATGAATTTATTTATTTTTATTTTTTTAAAACTATATTTTTTATTTAATTATAGTTTATTCACTTTGTATCCCAGCTCTAGCCCCCTCCTTCATCCCCTCCCAATCCTATCCTCCTTCCATCTTCTCCCATGCCCCTCCGCAAGTCCACTGATAGGAGAGGTCCTCCACCCATTCCCTCTGACCTATCAGATGTCATCATTGTCTTCCTCTGTGGCCTGATAAGGCTGCTCCCTCCTCAGGGGAAGGTGATCAAAGAGCCAGCCAATGAGTTCATGACAGAGACAGTACTTGTTCCCATTACTAGGGAACTCACTTGGAGACTGAATTGCCATGGGCTACATCTGTACTCACAGCATATTATAGAAAAGAAAATACAGAAATTGAAGCTTCTAAGAAAGAAAGGTAAACTACAATGGCAGACACATCACAAAAGCGTCTGATTTTGACAGAAATGTATGAGAGTAAAAGTTTCTGAAAAATATATATGCCAAGTGTTTTATTTATTTTAATTGAAAATTGATATTTTCATACAATACATTCTAATTAAAGTTTTTACTCCTCCCACTCTTTCCAGATCCTCCCCACTTCACCTTCCACTCAAATCTATACCCTTTCTTTCTTTGTCTCATTAGAAAACAAACATGTAAATAATAACATTATATTATTAAATATAATAACATATTAGTATAAAATAATAAATTTTAATGATATTATTATAATATAAAATATGATATAATATAAATTATATAATATATTATTATATGTTATCTATTGTTATATTTAATAATAATGTTATTATACTAATAAAAACAAACAAATCAGAATAGGACAAAAGAGAAAAAAGAGCCAAAGAAAATATCACAGAAAACATATTCAGATGCAAAAATGCCACGAAAACATAAAACCAGAAACCATTCTATAATATAATATAATATTATATAATATATATACAAAAGTCCTACAATTAAAAAAAATAAAGCTCTGACAAAGCATTATGTGATACAATACCTTCAAAAAAGACACCAAGTTAGGTTTCTGTTTGCTGCCTACTGCTGAGCATGGGGTGCCTGCCCAAGAGTTTGAATACTCAGTGATATTTTATTATAGAAAACTAATTTTTACTTTGTTGGCAGTTATCAATTGGAGATATATTCTGGGTTAGGCATGAGGGATTGGGTCCTCTTTTCCTACCAATACTTGGACCTCATTTGGCTTAGACTCATACACACCTTGTGCATGATGCCACAGCCTCTTCTATTTCATATGTACATTGGTCTTGCTGTGTTCCAAGGGTATTGTTTAATTTGTGTCTTCCATCACCTCTTGGTCTTACAATCTTTCCTCCTCCTTTTCCACAGGTTTCACTGAGCCCAAAGGGAAGGAAGTTAATGAAGACATCCCAACTGGTACTGAGTGTTTCAAAATCTCTCGTTTTCTGCACGTTGTTCAACTGTGAGACTGTTTATCTGTTCCTATGTACTTCAGGAGGAAGCTTCTCTGGAAATGGCTGACAAAGACACTGATTTTTGAGTATAGTAGAATGCCATTAGAAGTCGTTTTATTCCTGTGTTTATTTAGTACAACAGTAGTATTTGGTTTGCTGTTGTTGTTGTTTAGATCTGTGACCTATCTCATCTCCAGTTCTAGATCACCTGGGCAGTGTCAGGCATGGGATCTGTCTTATGGAGTCAGAACTTTATTCCAATCAGATAGTAGTTAACAATTACCACAAACTCATGTCACTATAGTACCATTATTGCTTACAGGCAGGTCATCATTGTAGATCAAAATATTTGTGGCTGAGGTGATATTTACCTGTCTCCTCAGGTAACATCCAGAGTACTTTCCAGTACCTTTGAACACTAGTCAGTGGGGGTGGGAGAGGGAGGAAGACTAGGTAGGCACAAGCTCAAGGACTCCATGAGTTGTATAGGAGTTTATTCTACCAAAAAGGGCCTGACCATCAGTTTGTGAAGTACAACCAAAAGCCTTGGTATATTTTGGTCATAAACTCAATGGCTGGCTTGTCGACTGCCCCCCCCCCGAGGGGGAAGTAGCCTAACTAGATCCCAGAAGAGGGCATTACAGCCAGCCCAGAAGAGAAACGTTAAGCTAGGGTCAGGTGGAAGGGGGGAGGTCCTCCCCTATCAGTGGACTTGGAGGGGGGCAGGGAGAAGATGAGGGAGGGATGGGGAGAGTGGAAAGGAATGAGGGAGGGTGCTACAGCTGAGATAAAAAAATATAACCGGTGATTAATATAAAAATAACAATTAAAAAATTAAAAAGCCTTGGTATTATTTTGGGGGTTTCCATGGGGTCCCATTTAACAATTCAGTTAAATGTAACCCAATTCCAGAACTGGAAGTTTGACTTTGTGATGAGAGATGTCTAGTTGGGGCTTTGTCTTCTAAGTTATTTGGTTTCTATATTTCATTTTCTTTAATCTATGCATATATTTTAAGTTGTTTCAATTATATGTTTCCAAAAGACCCCTGAAATGATTCATAATTTTAGCTGTTCTTCCTCATATTCTCTACCTCACCCACCTCTTGTTTCCCCCTCTCTGTTTGGTAATCCCATTCCAGACTCCATGCTTAGTAAAACTTTAACTATGCATTCAATTTTTCCTTTGTAGGGAGGTCTATAACTTTCCCACTACTCCCTTACTCTATACCTAACTTTTGCAGTTATATAGATTATAGCCTATTTGTTGAAGACTTAAACAGCTACCATTCACATATAACTAAATATATACAATATTTGTCATTGGGTATCTGGATTACTATATTCAGGATATATATTTTTTCTAGCTCCATCCAATTACCTACAAAAAATTTTAAACAGCTGAATAATATTCCATTGTGTAAATGTACCATATTTTCTCTGTACATTCATCTATTGTAGACATCTAGGCTGTTTCCAATTCCTGGATATTATGACTAGAGCAGCAATGAATATGGCTGAGCATGTGTGTTCAAAGTTGATTATAGATTCCTATGAGTATACGCCCAAGAATGGTAAAACTGGATATTGAAGGAGATCTATTCCCAGCTTCCAAAGGACTTGCCACACTGCTTTCTATAGTGGCTGTGCAAGTTTACACTCCCTTCAGCAATGAGTGAGTATTCTCCTTACTCCCCATTTTTGTCAGCATGGGCTCTTATTTGTTTTATTGATCTTAGTCAATCTCATTGGTATAAAATGAAATCTCAAAGTAGTTTTAATTTGCAATTCCCTGATGACTAAGGACACTAAATATTTCTTCAAGTGCTTCTCAGCCATTTCAATTTCCTTTTTTGAGATTTCTCTGTTTAGATATGTACACTATTTTTTGTTGGATTGTTTGTTTCTTTGATGTTTAATTTTTTGATTTTTAAAAATATATTTTACATATTAGCTCTCTATTAGATTCATAGTTGGTAAAAGTATTTTCTTTTTCTCCAGCCCTCCACTTTTTTTGATTGATGGTGTTATTTGCTATACAAAAGCTTCCACTTGCTCAGTTAGAATTACCTTAAGATGTTTTATTTTTTTGAGGCTATTATGGAAGGTATTATTTTCCTGTTTTCTTTCTCAGTTCGTTTATCATTTATATATAGGAAAGCTTTATCTTTGTATATTAATTTTGTAAATGCTATTTTGTTGAAAGTGTTTTTTAGTTGTAGAAGTTACCTTATAGAATTTTTAAAATATATTTATTATTCATCCAGTGTTCTACCTGCACGAGTGTCCACATGCCAGAAGAGGGCACCAGATCGCATTATAGATGGTTGTGAGCCACCATGTGGTTGCTGGGAGTTGAACTCAGGACCTTTGGAAGAACAGCCAGTGCTCTTAACTTCTGAGCTATCTCTTTAGCTCCACCTTGTAGAATTTTTAGTGTCATTTATTGAAAGAGTCATAGCATCTACAAATAAAGATAACTTGACTTTTTACTTTCCTGTTCCTACACCCTTGAACTCTTATATTTGTTGTATTGCTCTAGCTAAGTTTTCAAGTTATGTATAAAATAGAAATGGAAATAGTGCACAACCTTTTATTGTTCCTTATTTTAATTAATAAGCTTGGGTTGGCAATGGATTTGCTGTAAAATCACTTTGTTATGTTGAGGCATGTCCATTGTATCTTTAACCTCTCCAAAATGCTTATAATAATGGGGTGTTTGATTTTGTCAAATACCCCAACTTTTTAGCTAATTAGATTATCATGTGCTTTTGTTTTTCTGTCTTTCTGTGGTGGGTAGCATTTATTGATTTACTTATGTGGAACCATCCCTGCATCTCTAGAATGAAACCTACTTCATCATGGTGGATGAATAATATTTTTGATTTGGTCTTCAAATACATTGCAAGCATTTTATTGAGAAGTTTTGCTTATATGTCCAAAAAATAAATTGGTACAACAATTTCTGCCTTCATTCCTCCTTTGAGGGACATGCGGGTTGTTTCCAGCTTTTGTGTGTTCTTGGAATCAGTTTTCAAGTATTTTATTGAGCATTTTTTGCATCAATGTTCATAAGAAAGATAGGTCTGAAATTCTCTTTTGTGTTGGGTGTTTATTTAGGTATCAAGATGACTGTGGCCTCATAAAATGAGTTTGGTGATGTTGCTTCTGTTGTTATTATGTGAAATAGTTTGAAGAGTATTGGTGTCAGCTCTTCTTTGAATGTCTGGTAGTATATTGTTCTGAAACCATCTGGGCCTGGTTTTTTTGTTTGTTTGTTTTTAGTTTTTAGTTTCTGTTTTTTTGTTGTTGTTTTGTTTTGTTTTTTGGATGGGAGACTTTTGATGACAGCTTCAATTTCCCTGAAGGATATAGGAATATTTAATTTATTTACCTGATCTTGATTTAATTTTAGTAAATGGAATCTATCAAGAAAACTGTATTTCATTTAGATTTTCAAATTTTTTGGCAAATTGGCTTTTGTAGTAGGACCTAATGATTGTTTGGATGTCCTCTGTGTCTGTCATTATGTCCCTCCTTTTGTTTCTGGTTTTGCTGAATTGGATAGTTTCTCTCTGCCTTTTAATTAATTTGGCGAAGGGTACTGCTGTCATATTGATTTACTCAAAGAACAAGCTCTTGGTTTCATTGATTTTTTTCTTTTTTAACATTTTGATTTCATTTTATTTTATATTAATCACAGGTTATGTACTTTGTATCCCAGACATACCACCCTCCTGCATTCCCTACCTATCCCCTCAATCCCTCCCTCATCTCCTCCCTGCCCCTTTTCAAGTCCACTGATATGGGAGGACCTCCTCCCATTCCATCTAACTCTAGCTTATCAGGTCTCTTCAGGACTGGCTGCAATGACCTCTTCTGTGGCCTAGCAAGGCTGCTCCTCCCTCAAGGGGCAGGGTGGTCTGAAGAGCCAGCTCTTGAGTTCACGTCTGAAATAGTCCCTGATATATTTGGTCCTTGCAGAGCTCCTGTCCTCTCCAGGTCATATTAACTCCCCTTTCTTTCATATGATTCCCTGCACTCTGCCAAAGGTTTGGTAATGTGTCTTAATATTAGCTTTGATACATTGCTAGGTAGAGTCTTTCTGAGGCCCTCTGTGGTAGCTCTTGTCCTGTTACTTGTTTTCTCCTACATCCAATGTCCATCCCATTTGTCTTTCTAAGTGAGGACTGATCCTTTTACCCCAGGTCCTCTTTCTTGTTTATCTTCTTTAGGTGTATAGATTTCAGTATGTTTATCCTATCTTGTAGGTCTTTATAAGTGAGTATATACCATATGTGCATCTTTGCTTTTGGGATACCTCACTCAGGATGATCATTTCCAGGTCCCACCATTTGCCTTCAAATTTCTTGATTTCCTCATTTTTAATTGCTGAGTAGTATTCCATTGAGTAAAAGTACAACAATTTCTGTATCCATTCCTCAACTGAGGGGTATCTGGGTTCTTTCCAGGTTCTGGCTATTACAAAAAAAGGTGCTATGTACATACTTGAGCAAATGTCCCTGTTGTGTACCTGAGCACTTTTGGATATATGCGTAGGAGTAGAATAGCTGGATCTTGAGGAATCACTATTCCTAATTGTCAAAGAAAGCACCAAAATTGATTTCCAGAGTGGATGTACAAGTTTACATTCCTACCAGCAATGGAGGAAGGTTGCTCTTTCTCCACATCCTCTCCAACATGTGCTGTCACTTGAGTTTTTTATCTTAGCCATTCTGGTGGGTATAAGGTGATATCTCAGGGTCATTTTGACTTGCATCTCCCTTATGGCTAAGGATGTTAACCATTTCTTTAACTGTTTTTCTGCCATTCTACAGTCCTCTACAGAGAGTTCTCTGTTTAGCTCCATACCCTATTTTTTAATTGGATTACTTGATTTGTTGCTTTTTAACTTCTTGAGTTCTTTATATATACTAGATATTACCCCTCTGTCAGTTATAGCGTTGGTGAAGATCCTTTCCCAGTCTGTGGGCTGTCCTTTTGTTTTGATGACAGTGTCTTTTGCTTTACAGAAGCTTTTCAGTTTCATGAGGTCCCATTTATTGATTGTTGCTCTTAGAGCCTGTGCTGTTGGTGTTCTGTTCAGAAAGTTGTCTCCTGTGCCAATGAGTAAAATTGTGTTCTTTGGGTCTAATAATGGAGATAAGCTCTGACTTTCATTATTTCCAATCTTCTACTCTTGTGTTGTGTGATGGATTTTTTACCCTAGGGTCTTTAGGTGTGCTGTTAAGTTGCTTTTCTGAGATGTCTCATACTCCATTCTGAGGGCACTTAGTGCTTTGAAGTTTTCTCTTAGTCCTGCTTTGATTGTGTCTCATAAGTTTGGATCAGTTGTGCCTTAATTTTCATTGAATTTTCTTCCCTGATCAATCTGTCATTGAGTAGAGAGTTATTTAGTTTCCATATATATATATATATATATATATATATGGCTTTTTTGATTTCTGTTGTTGTTGAGTTCTAGTTTTAGTCCATGTTGGTCTGATAGGATATAAGGGGTTATTTCTTTTTTTCCTTTTATTTTTTTATTATTAGTTACATTTTATCAACTCTATATCCCAGGTGAATCCCATTCCCTCATTCCCTCCCAATCCCACCCTCCCTCCCCTTTCTACTCCCTGCCCCTTTCATGTGGCTCTGGTTTATAGGGTCTCCTGAAGACTGGCTGCAAAGTACTCTGTGGCTTAGGAGGGCTGCTCCTCCCATTCTGGGTGGGGATTTCAAAGAGTCCGCCATTGAGTTCATGTCAAAAATAGTCCCTATTTCCTGTGTTAAGTTATCCACTTGAATACTGAGCGGCCTAGGCTACAGGCAAGCATTGGTTCTAGGTTATATCCACCCATGGTCCTTGGTTGGAGAAACAGTCTCATATAGGACCCCTGTGCCCACATATATTTGATTCTTGTGGATCTCCTATCCTCTCCAGATCATAGCAACTGTCCCTTCTTTCATATGATTCCCTGCCATCTGCAGAAGGTTTGGTTATGAATCTCAGTTTCTACTTTGATACACTGCTAGGTAGAGTCTTTCAGGGACTCTCTGTGGTAGGACCCTGTCTTGTTACTTGTTTTCTCCTACATCCCATTTATCCTTCTAAGTAAGGATTGATCATCTTATCCCGGGTCCTGTTTTTTTGTTTATCTTCTTTAGGTGTGTAGATTTCAGTATGTTTATCATATCTTACAGGGCTAAATAAGTGAGTATATACCATATGTGTCTTTCTCCTTCTGGGATACCTCACTCAGAATGATATTTTCTAGATCCCACCTTTTGCCTGCAAATTTCATGATTTTCTCATTTTTAATTGCTGAGTAGTATTCCATTGTGTAAAAATAGCACAATTTCTGTCTCCATTCCTCCATTGGTGGACATCTGGGTTGTTTCTAGGTTCTGGCTATTACAAATAAAGCTGCTACAAACATGGTTAAGCAAATGTCTTTGTTGTGTACTTGAGCATCTTGTGGATATATGCCTAGGAGTGGTATAGCTGGGTCTTGAGGAAGCGCTATTTCTAATTGTCTGAGAAAGCACCAGATTGATTTCCAAAGTGGATGTACCAGTTTACATTCCCGCCAGCAATGGAGGAGGTTTCCCCTTTCTCCACCACCTCTCCAGCATGTGTTGTCACTTGAGTTTTTGATCTTAGCCATTCTGACAGGTGTAAGGTGAGATCTTGGGGTCGTTTTGATTTGCATCTCTCTGATGGCTAAGGATGTTGAGCATCTCCTTAAGTGTTTCTATGCCATTCTATATTCCTCTACAGAGAATTCTTTGGTTAGCTCCATACCCCTTTTTTAAATTGGATTGTTTGATTTATTGCTTTTTAACTTCTTTAGTTCTTTGTATATCCTAGATATCAGCCCTCTGTCACATATGGGGTTGGTGAAGATCATAGGGGATTATTTCAATCTTCTTCTATCTGTTTAGACTTGGTTTGTGGTCTATATGGTCAGTTTTGGAGAAGGTTGAGTTTGGGTGGAAAGTTCGGTAGACATCTTTTAGGTCTATCTGATTTAAGCTCTCTGTAAGTGTCATTGTATCTTATTTACATTCTGTCCAGATGATCTGTCCCTTGGTAAGAGTGGAGTGCTGAAGTCTCCCACTATTAAGGTGTTGGCATCAATGTGTAATTTATGCTTTAATAATATTTTGCTTACAAATGCAGGTGCTCCAGGGGTCTTGTATGAGACGGTTTCTACAATCAAGGACCATGTGTGGATGTGGCCTGGAACCCAGATGGGGCCCATGATAGCTTTTTGTCGGAGTGAAGACCCTAGTGAGGGAAACAGGGACTGTTTCAGTCATGAACTTGATGGCTGACTCTTTGACCCTCCCCCTGTACAAGCTGGGGAGTGACAGACTGGCTAGATCCCAGGGGAGGACATTGCAGCCAGCCCTGAGGAGACAGGATGAGCTGGGGTTGGATGGAAAGGGAGGAGGTCCTCCCCTGTTGGTGGACTTGGAGGGAGCGGGGAGGAGGGAGATGAGGGAGGGAGTGGGAGGGTGGGAGGGAATGAGGGAGGAGGCTACACCTGGGATGCAAAGTACCTAACCTGTGATTTATATAAAAATAAATTAATTAAAAAATAAATTAAAAAAAAACAAATGCAGGTGCTCTTGTATTAGTGACATAGACATACAGCGTTGCGATGTCTCCTGGTGGATTTTTACTGTTGATTAGAATGAAGTGTTCTTCCTTATCTCTTTTGATTAAGTTTGGTTGAAAGTCTATTTTATTAGATGTTAGGATGGCTACTCCAGCTTGTTTTCTTCATCCATTTGCTTGAAAAGCCTTTTTCCAACCAATTACTCTGTGGTAGTATTTATCTTTGTTGCAGAGGTATGTTTCCTGGATGCAGTAAAATGTTGGGTCTTGTTTCTGCAACCATTCTGTTAGTCCATCTCTCACCCTCTTTCTCCCCTATCCCTGATAAGGGAAGTTCTTCCTTTACTGTCTGGCCCTAACCTATTATTTTTTTAATTGCAAAAATACAAAAATAATGCTGGGAAAGGTATAGAAAAATGATATTTTTGACATGGATGTAAATTACTATAACAACTATGTAAAACAGAATCAATGTAATTTTAAAAACCCTAAAGTTATAATTCTCATATGATACAGATAATCTCACTTCTGTGTATTTATACAAAGTAATGAAAATCACCATACCAATGAGGTAGCAGCACTCAAATATTTACTGAAAAATATTCACAGCAGCCAAAATGCATAATCAACCAAGATGTCAATCGTCAGATAGATAACATATATAATGTTATGTACATATTTCACATAACATTCAAGGGAATACTGCTTTTCAGCCAGAAAAAGACTGAAATTTTGTCATTTGCAACAGGTATAGAGCTTAATGGTATTAAGTGAAATGATTCAGGCTAAAAAATGACACTATCACATGATCTTACTTATTTTGTTAAGTTTAAAAACATTGATGTCATGGAAGAGAGCATATTATTCAGTCATTAGCACTCGGGAAATAGAGGGAGAGGGCGGGGATAAAATAAAATTTATAATGAGTACTAAAATATAGTTGCATAGGATAAATGAATTTTGTCATTCTATGGCACAACAAGCTAAGGAGAATCTAAAATAATCTGCAGTATATCTTCAAGTAATAAGAGCAAAAATAACCCAAAATACCTTCCAGCATATTGCACTGTCTCTCATCTAGTGCTAACTAACCCCATCTTCCCACTGGTAGCAAATTTTATGCTTTTGCTCCCGTGAGGCAGAGATCCCCACTGAGCCGACTGGAAATAGTACTCCTAGAAGCAGAATATGCCAAGCAAATAGCAGCAATTTGATAGCATGCAAAACATTCTAGAGAAACAAGTTGGTGAAAGGAGATGATGTCTGTTACTTTAATAAAAAGGGGGAGTTTATGAGAGAAAAGGTCCTAACTTACATCACAGCTGTTGTTCAGTGACTGCAGGTAGAAATACTGCTGCTCTTACTGGAGAATTTCCACTGTCAAAGTTAGAATCCACATTGAAGATTAGGTATTGAGCGGATCCCAGGAAAAAAAATCTTAACAATTCTACCACCTCTTATCCTCTGGAGGTCATGTTTCTGTATATATTAAAATAAGGCTTTACTCGATTTTTGAGACTAATTATTAAATACATTTTAGAATTAGCCCTCTACCATGGCTGTCTTTTACTGATGTATTAGTTACTTTGATGTTTCTGTGATACAATACTATGAACAAAAGCAACCTTAGGTAGAAATTTTATTTTGGCATATGGTTCTAGAGGAAGAGTCCATAATGAAAAATTCTTAGCACAGGTCCAGAATGCAGTCAGATTGCTTGCCAAAATATCACAAAATGCCTTATAGTCTAGTTGTTTTTAAAGTACTAAAACCTCTTGAACTGCTCCATTGTCCGTAATACTTTCAGAACTATTCCCTACAAGTCCATTCTAGAAATAGTTGTTAAGCTCTATGCTTCAACCTAAACAGCTATGGGACTGACCTTACTGGTGCATGAAGGGAATGGCAAATTGACGAAAACACTGCAGAAAATCTGGTATCAGGTGAGCCATACACTTTGATAGAGGTACACCAACAACAACCCAGAAACTGAAATCATTAATTATATGAAGTTCAAATTAGGAGGAAGCAGATTAGCTAGTCTCAGTAAGAAATCTTAGTAGAAGATCAGTCTCAGGTTGCAGTCATGTGGAAAAGAAGCTTCAATTGATAGTCTCAACATACACTAGTTTTACTTAAAGGTCTTCCTCTAACTTGCAAAAACTTTTATATTTGACTAAAGGGAGATTTTGCCATTTCCATGGATTAGAGGAACTGGATTCCTTGACATGGTTATGATCATATCAAGCATACACATTCACTCAGGACTTCATCTGTTTCCCATATCCCTGCTTACACCATTTAACCCATTTTTAAGTCCAAAATTCTGAAGCCTTCCACATTTCTCCAAAAATCCCCACATGTTCAGGTTCTTCACAACATCAGTTCCACATTTCTTGTTACCAACTCCTACATGTTACTCCTACATATTACTTTCTGTTATGTCAAATGCCATTAGAAAAAAACCAAATTAAATAGGGGCGGTAAGTTATTTGGGCTTATAGTTCCAGAAGAAGAGCCCATTGTGGTTGGAAAGGCATGACAGCAGGAGGAAAGAACTGTGGGATCATATTATAACCACATGCCAAAAGCAGAGAAAGTTAACAGGAATAGAAGTGAGATTATAAATTCATACAACCCATTCACAATAATATACTTCCACTGGCATAGCTCAACATCAAAAGAAAATCAATGAGACTATTTGAAATAGTTCTCATTGAGATCATCACAATGACTTTAGGAATACCAAGCCTGGGTAGAAAGCTAATTTGGCAATATAACTATAATTAATATATGGAGGGGAACAGTTGCATACGAAATAAACTAATTAAGTAGTATATGGATAATACAGGTTTCTAGATACTCAGTGCATTTGCTCTTAAGTCATTGATACTTAGGATTTTATTTACCATCATTTTTTTCAGTAACTTGATGAAGGTAACATCTGAACTAATAGAATTCATGTCTTGACTCCAAATCCAATTTTATTGCTGTTTTAAAATCAGCTATATTGCCTCATATTTTATATAGGAGAAATTAAAAAATTATATTCTAAGAAAGAATCACGAAAATATGTTTGTGAAACCATACTGTAATCGTGCTATTACAAAATGGGTACTTTCATTCATTTCTTACATTCTGGGTCAATTACGTTTATATTTTTCAGTACTTCTATTTTTTTCAGAGAGAGTTTATAGTTTCTAAAGTTAAGTACATTATATTATAAGTTATACATAGTTTTCTAAAACTTTATTTGTGAATGAGTGTTTTGCCTACATCTATGTCTGAATGTTTTCTTTTTCATAATTGTGCCCATAGAGGTCAGAAAAATAGCATAGAATCTCCTGTAATTTGTGTAAAAGATAATTGTGACCCACAATGTGAGTGCTCAGAATCAAATGTGGGCCCTCTGGAATAGCGGCTGGTGCTCTTAATCACTTTACTGTCTCACCAACACTCATTATACATAATTTTACAGACTGTCTCTACATGATATATTAAAAGATGGTGAACTTTTTGCAGAAGAATAAACCCAGTTCCTGGAATATTCTACAGCATATAGTAATTGCTCTACTTAAAATGTTTTGGATGCTATAGCTGTGGCTCAGTGGTAAAGCACTTGACTAGCACACATGAGGCCATGGATAGAGCTCTGAATCACACCTTTTTGTTGAAGTGTGTTTTTTTCAGTATTCTACAAAGAAGAAGAACAAACAGGAAACCCACACACACATGAATAAAGGATGAATAAGGGATGCACACACATATGATTTATTTTAAGGAACTAGATCACATAATTATTACAAAAGTTGGCTAGTATTTCCTAGTCTGCAAGATAGATTGACAGATGGGAAAATTTAAGCAGGAGCTAAAACTGAAATTTAGACTTAAAAATTGTTTTAAAAACTTTAAAATTTGCTCTTAAGACATCTTATGAGTGAGTATATACCCTTTGTGTCTTTCTGCTTCTGGGATACCTCACTCAGGATGATCTTTTCAGTTCCCACCATTTGCCAGCAAATACCATGGTTTCCTTGTTTTTAATTGCTGAGTAGTATTCCATTCTGTAAATGTACCACAACTTCTGTATCCATTACTCAACTGAGGGACATCGGGGTTGTTTCCAGCTTCTGGATATTACAAATAAAGCTGCTACAAACATGATTGTGTAAATGTCCTTGTTGTATACTTGAGCATCTTTTAGATACATACTCACTCATAACTGGATATTAGACATATAATATAGGATAAAAATACTAAAATTTGTAGACCAAAAGAAACTAATCAAGAAGGAGGACTCTGGGTAAGATGCTCAATCTTCATTCAGAAAGACAAAGAGTATAAACATCAGAAGAGGGAGAAAAGAGGGAACAGGACAGGAGTCTACCACAGAGGACCTCTGAAAGACTGTACCCTTCAGGGTATCAGAGCAGATACTGAGACTTATGGCCAACCTTTGGGCAGAGTGCAGGGAATCTTATGAAAGAAGCAGGAAATAGTAACACCTGGAGTGAACAGGAACTTCACAAGGAGAGCAACACAACCAATAAATTTGGGCACAGGGGTCTTTTCTGAGACTGATACTCCAACCAAGGACCCTTCATGGAGATAACCTAAAACATTTGCACAGATGTAGCCCATAGCAGTTCAGTGTCCATGTGGGTTCCCTAGTAAAGGGAACAGGGACCATCTCCGACATGAAATGATTGGCCTGCTCTTTGATCACCTCCCCGTGATGAGAGAGCAGCCTTACCAGGCCACAGAGGAAGAGTAAGTGAGAGGACTAAATTTAAGCTATGGTTTACAATGTGTCTATTGTGGTACCTAAGACCTTTATACGTATATATGTGTATGTGCATACATGTGTAGGTATGCTTGCATTTGTACATGTGTTTACATGTGTTTACATGTGTATGGGGGGGTCAAAGAATTTGCCTCACCAAAACAAGGCATATAGTTTTGTTCCACCAGCAATACATGCCTTGTTTAGGTGAGACAATTTCTCCTAAAGGATTCCTGAATTTAGTGTGCTGGTTGGCCAGTGAATTCTAGAGATCTAGCAGTCTCTTCCTCCTCAGTACTAAGATTGTAAGTGAAGCATGAAGCTCAATTATGTTAGTGTGGTTTCTTAGAATTGAACTCACCAAGCACTTTACTGATTGATCTCTCTCCCTAATCCTTGATACCTGAGATTTTAATGGGTCGGTTCAGAACCCTGGTTTGTGGATACAGGACTAGGTTAAGCACCGAACAGTTTAACATAGGCTAAGAATTGTATGTGCTTAGACTTATTCAGGCCATAATCTGAAAATATAGTTAGTAAAAAGTTGCTGAGGTGACTGCCTATATTGCTTGGAAGGCCCCTCCTCATTTTTTTCTACCTTGGACACCTCAAACCTCATCTGTCTCACCCAGGATTCTATATCAAATGCACTACTAGAAAGATACCTTTCTTTTCACATTTAAGACCAGAAAAATTGTGTAGCACTTCAGGATACTCTGAAATTCACAATAATGGATTGGGCTCTTCTTAGGCAAAGAAGGACAAAAAAATGCCACAAAATAAAGTGAAAAATCAAAACACATCTTCCATTAAATGCTTTAAGTATTAATGTTCTCAATCCTACCAGTCAAAAGACATAAGATAGCTGACTGCATTAGAAAACAAGTCTCAAACTTGTTCGTATGAATCATACATACCATATATCCAAGGATAGATACTATTTTTGTAAAAGGATAAACAAAAATTATCCCATGCAAATGTGACAAGAAGAGAAGCATGCATCAATATAATATCTACAGAAAATAGACATGAAACTGTAACTAACCAGAAGATAGTTACTTCATTCTTGTCTGTAAACAAGCCACCAAGAGGACCTAAATTTATATGTACCAATCTCAGGAACGCCTACTTTCACAGATATTAGCATAACTAAGTTCAGTGATTAATCAAACAGTGCCTCAGATGGGGTTATCATTACTGTAATAAAATACTATGTCCAAAAACTATTTAAGGAGGAAAGTGTTTGTTCCATTTACTCTTTCTATTATAGCTCTTCATCAAAGCAAGTCAGAGAAGGGATTCAAGTAGATATGGAACATGAATGCAGGAGCAAACACAGAGACCATGGAAGAGTCTGCTTGCTGTCTTGCTTTCATGGTTTGCTTTTCTGAATGTTTTCATAGAGAACTCAGAACCACCAGCAGCTTAGGATGGCCCTATTCACTGTATGCGGAGACCACACACAATAATTGCTAATCAAGAAAATGCCCTGCAGTATTGCCTATATTCCACTCTTGTAAATTTCTCAGTTGAGGTTCCCTTGTCTCAAATGACTCTAGCTTGTATCAAGTTGACATAAAACTAGGAAGCACACATTGTAATTGTGGGTAACTTCTGTGTCCCACTTTTACTAATGGATAGCTCATTCAGACAAAAAAAAAAACATCCAAATATATAAACACTAGAGTTAAAAGACACCACAGAGCAAATGGACCCAATAGATAGCTACAGGGCACTTTACACAAACATGACAGGATATACAAACTCCCCAGCAACTTAAAAGAACTTCCTTTTTTTAGGAAAAAAAGCATGCATATAAAAAGAAAACCTCATTAACAAATGCAGAGTGGTCATCCTTGAATCCACACAACAGAACCAGACTAAGAAGGATGTATTTACACACACACATACACACACACACAAACACACACACACAAACACAAGCACACACACACACACAGACACACACACACCCCAAAATAAATGGGAGTATTTAGTTGAGAGTATATGGACATGGAAAGAATTCAAGGGAGAGTAAATTGAAGTAGTTGAAGTGATGGCAGTGATGTAATTCTGTCTCAATTAAAAACACTAAAAAATCTCAACAAATGTAGAAAAATTGAAATAACTCAATTTTTAGACTTGTGACTTTCGTTTGGAGTACCCATAGAAGTCACTTAATTAGTAAGAAACTATGGGTAGGGGAGGACTTCAAGTAAGGGGAGAAAAAAACACAGTGCTATAAAAAAAAAGGAGTAATAATGAAAGAAATAAATTAAATTTGTAAATTGGGGTAAAGGATGTTGAGCAGGGTATAGGAGGGAATATGAAAAACAATATCATGCAAAATACTTTTCAGGCATATGAAAGCCTATACGTATGTATGTATGTATGTATATGTGTGTATGTATATTTGTGTATGTATATTTTGAATAGTTACTTCATAACAGGATGTCAAAGTCACTACCAGGAACCACATACTAACAAATTCTCAGTAATAGGAATACATTTTCTCGTTTTTAATTGTTAGCACGTCAGTTCCTTTAGAACACAAAATAGTACAGGCTATTGTTATTTGTCTCTCTTATCCTTCACAATTTGATGATGGAAGGTGATACACATATTATCAGAAGACAAAAGTCATGCTTGATCTTCCATAGTTATGATCCTTGTGAGTTACTATACTAAACAGCATGGTAATATGAAATATGCAAATCAAAATGACCCTGATATCCACTTATAAGTGAGTATATACTACGTGTGGCTTTCTGCTTCTGGGATACCACATTCAGGATGATCTTTTCTAGATCCCACCATTTCCCTGCAAATCTTATGATTTCCTTGTTTTTAATTGCTGAGTAGTATTCCATTGTGTAAATATACCTCAATTTCTGTGTCCATTCCTCAACTGAGGGACATCTGTGTTGTTTCCAGATTCTCGCTATTACAAATAAAGCTGCTATGAACATGGTTGTGTAAATGTCTTTGTTGTATACATGAGCATATTTTGGATCTACGCATAGGAGTAGTATAGCTAGATCTTGAACAAGCACTATTCCTAATTGTCTGAGAAAGCACCAGATTGATTTTCAAAGTGCTTGTACTAGTTTACATTTCGATCAGCAATGGAGGAGGGTTCCCCTTTCTCCACATCCTCTCCAGCATGTATTGTCACTGAGGTTTTGATCTTAGCCAATCTTTTGGGGTGCAAGGTGAAATCTCAGGGTCGTTTCGATTTGCATTTCTCTGATGACTAAGGATGTTGAGCATTTCTTTAGGTGTTTCTCTACCTTCGATGTTCCTCAATTGAAAAGTCTCTGTTTAGCTCTGTACCCCATTTTTTTGTTGTTATTGTTGTCACTGTTCTTTTTTATTTTTTTATATTTATTTATTTTTATATCAAATACAGGTTAGGTATTTTGCATCCCAGGCATAGACCCCTCCCTCATTTCCCTCCCACTCTCCCACTCCCTCCCTCATCTCCCTCCTCCCCGCCCCCTCCAAGTCCACCAACAGGGGAGGACCTCCTCCCCTTCCATCCAAACCCAGCTCATCCTGTCTCCTCAGGGCTGGCTGCAATGTCTTCCCCTGGGATATAGCCAGTCTGTCACTCCCCAGCTTGTATGGGGGAGGGTCAAAGAGTCAGCCATCAAGTTCATGACTGAAACAGTTCCTGTTTCCCTCACTAGGGTCTTCAGTCCTACACCGAGCTATCATGGGCCCCATCTGCGCGGGGGTTCCAGGCCACATCCACACATGGTCCTTGATTGTAGAAACCGTCTCAAACAAGACCCCTGTGCCCTGCTCAGTTTGGTCTTTGTGGAGCTCTTGTTCTCCCCAAGTCTCACCAACCTCCCCTAGATCTATCATTACTTCTTGCCCTCTGCCAAAGTCTTGAATGCCAGTCTTAATATCTGCTCTGATACATCGCTACATTGATCCACCCAGAGGTCTACCTTGGCATGCTCCTCTCCTGTTGCTTGTTTTCCCCTCCACTCAATGTCCATCCCATTTGTTCATCCAAAGAAGCATTGATCATACCAACCTGGGTCCTCCTTCCTGTATATCCTCTCTAGGTGTGTAGATTTCAGCTTGACCTTCCTATCCTATAGGTCTGTATAAGTGAGTATATACCATATCTTTCTTTCTGCTTTTGGGATACCTCACTCAGGATGATAGTTTCCAGGTCCCACCATTTGCCTGCAAATTTCATGATTTCCTCCTTTTTAATTGCTGAGTAGTATTCCATTGTGTAAAAGTACCACAATTTCTCTATCTATTCTTCCATTGAGGGTCATCTGGGTTGTTTCCAGGTTCTCGCTATTAGAAATAAGGCAGCTATGAACATAGTTGAGCAAATGTCCTTGTTGTGTACTTGAGCATCTTTTGGATATATGCCTAAGAGTGGTATAGCTGGGTCTTGAGGAATCACTATTCCTAATTGTCTAAGAAAGCACCAAATTGATTTCCAGAGTGGTTGTACAAGTTTGCATTCCCACCACCAATGGAGGAGGGTTCCTCTTTCTCCACAACCTCTCCAGCATGCGTTGTCACTAGAGTTTTTGATCTCAGCTATTCTGGAGGGTGTAAGGTGAAATCTCAGAGTCGTTTTGATTTGCATCTCCCTGATGGCTATGGATGTTGAGCATTTCTTTAAGTTACTTCCTGAATAGAACACCAACAGCACAGGCTCTAAGGTCAACAATCAATAAGTGGGACCTCATGAAGCTGAAAAGCTTCTGTAAAGCAAAGGACACTGTCATCAGAACGAAACGACAGCCAACAGATTGGGAAAGGAGCATTACCAATCCCACTTCTGACAGAGGCCTAATATCCAGTATATATAACGAACTCAAGAAGTTAAAAAGCAAGAAACTAAATAATGCAATTAAAAAATGGGGTATGGAGCTAAAAAGAGAACTGTCTGTACCCCATTTTTAAATTGGGTTACTTGAATTGATGCTGTTTAACTTAAGTTCTTTACATATTCTGGATATCAGCCTTCTGTCAGATAAAGGGCTGGTGAATGGGTAATAATACTAAAATCTGTACATCTAAAGAAGCTAATCAAAAAGGAGAACCCTGGGTAAGAATCTCAATCTTCATTCAGAAAAGCCAAAGAGACGGACATGGGAAGAGGGAGAAAACAGGGAACAGTACAGAGGACCTCTGAAAGACTCTACCCAACACTGTATCAAAGCAGATGCTGAGATTAACAGCCAAACGTTGGGCAGAGTGCAGGGAACCTTATGAGCGAAGGAGAGGTAGAAAGACCTGGAAGAACCAAGAGCTCCAGAAGGAGAGCAACAGAACCAACAAATCTGGGCACAGGGTACTTTTCTGAGACTAATACTCCAAACAAGGACCATGTATCGAGACTTAGAACCCCTACACAGATTAACCCATGGTGCCGGAGCTCGCCAGCAGAGCAGAATGGGTTCCTGAGTTGGGAGTGAGGATTGAAATTAATAAAATACACAACACATATTATGTTCTGAGAGGCTTTTGGCAGTCTACTCTTAGCACCATGCACCCTGCTCCCAAAAAGTAGCTCCCCAGATAGCCTTGGTTTATTTATACAACACAGATAACATAATGGGTTAACTTCACAAGGAGGTGAGGCAGGAGTTGTGATTTCAACAAGCTCTCCCACCTGCTGTCACAAAACAAAAGGCGGATGGACTTGCAAATTCTTCCCTGACTCCAGGGGAAGGCCTGGTAGAGAAGCCTGTCTTCTGTGCTGAGACTTGAATATCAAAGCAGGCCGCCAAAGCGGCTGTGACCCAGCGGCCCCGACACCATGGCAGCTCAGTGTCCAAGAGGGTTCCCAAATAATAGGAACAGGGACCATCTCTGACATGAACTCAGTGGCTGGCTCTTTGATCACCTCCACCTGAGGGTGGAGCAGCCTTACCAGTCCGCAGAGGAAAACAAAGAAGTCAGTCTTGATGAGACCTGATAGACTAGGTTCAGATGGAAGGGGAGGAGGACCTCCCCTATCATTGGACTGGGGGAGGGGCATTGGAGAAGAAGAGGGAGGGAGGGTAAGATTGGGAGTTGATAGGGAAGCAGGCTATAGCTGGGATACAAAGTGAATAAACTGTAATTATTTAAAAAATAAGAATTAAGAAACTATCCTGAGATTCCACTTCATACACATTAGAATGGCTAAGATCAAAACCTCAAGTGACAACAAATGCTAGAGAGGTTTTGGAGAAAGGGGAACCCTCTTTCATTGCTGATGGGAATGTAAACTTGTATAACCACTTTGGAAATCGATCTGTTATTTTCTCAGACAATTAAGAATTGTGCTTGCTCAAAACCAGCTATAGCACTCCTAGGTATATATCTAAAATATGCTCAAGTATACAACAAGGACATTTGCTCCACCATGTTCATAGCAGCTTTATTTGTGATAGCCAGAATCTGGAAACAACCCAGATGTGCCTCAATGGAAGAATAGGTAGAGAAATTGTGGTACATTTGCACAGTGGAATACTATTCAGCAATGAAAAACAAGGAAAACATGAACTTTGCAGGAAATTGGTGGGAACTAGAAAAGACCATCCTGAGTGAGGTATCTCAGAAGCAGAAAAAGACACATGGTATATACTCACTAATAAGTAGATATTAGATATATACTATAGGATAAAAATATTAAAATCTCTACACCTAAAGAAGCTAAGCAAGGAGGACCCTGGGTAACATGATCAATCCTCACTCAGAAAGGCAAAAGGAACAGACAAGGGAAGAGGGAGAAAACAGGAAACAGGACAGGAGCTTACCACAGAGGGTCTTTGAAAGACTCTACCCAGCAAGATATTAAAGCAGATGCTAAGATTCATAGCCAAATTTTGGGCAGACTGCAGGGCATCTTATGAAAGAAGAGGGAGATAGGAAGACACGGAGAGGACAGGAGGGACAGGAGCTCCATAAGGAATGCAACAGATCAAAAAAATCTGGGTCCAGGGGTCTTTGCTGAGACTGATACTCCAACCAAGGACCATGCATGGAGATAAATTAGAACCCCTGCACAGATGTAGCCCATAGCAGATCATTGCCCAAATGGTTTCCCTTGTAAGGAGAACAGGAACTCTCTCTAACATGAACTTATTGGTGGATCATTGAACACCTCCCTCTGATGAGGGAGCAGCCTTACCGGGCCACAGAGGAAGACAATGCAGCCAGTCCTGAGGAGACTTGATAGGCTTGGGTCAGAGGGAAGAGGAAGAGGACCTCCCATATCAGTGGACATTGGGAGGAGTATGAGAGAAGACTAGGGATTGGAAGGAGATGATGGAGGGAGCTACAACTGGGATGCAAAGAGAATAATCTTTATAAAACTGTAAATTATAAAAATGTAAATAAGTTTTAAAAAATGGGAAAAATGTTTGGAAAACAAGAGCAAACCAAAGAGAAAACCAAACTTGTAGATGGGAAAAATAACCAAAACCAGGGCAGAATTGAGTGAAATAGAATAAAACAAAAAAAGCATATATTAATGAATATAAAACAATTAATGAACATAGTTAGTTCTTTGAAAATATTATCATGATTTACAAACTTTTTAAAAATTTAACCAAATTAGAGAGAAGTCTCAAATGTAAGGATCAAAGGGAGACATTAAAACAGCAAAGAAATTAGAAAGTCATAAGAACATACTTAACATACCTATATTTCAACTAGAAAAAGAATACAACTGAAACTATAATAACATTAATAATAACATTAAAACAAAAATAACAATAAATCAACAGGTCAAATATATTCACAACAAAATTCTATCATTTGATGAAGATCTATGGCAAGTTTTCCTAAATTATTCCATAAGATGAGAATAAAAGAAACACGTTCAAAATTTTCATTCCTATCCAGCAGTATTCTAAGACCAAAACTATACAAAGATACAGAAAACTAAGCATCATTATCCCTGTTTGAACATAAACATAAGCATTATCAGCAAACTACTTCAAAATTGGATGAAGAAACATATTTAAAAATCATCTGCCCTCTCCCATCTATGAACTCCCAACAATATGGCTGCTAAAAAAATGACCTGAGCAATGACAATACCACCTGACATGCCAGCATGGGTAGAGGAAAACTCACATGAGTTTATGAAATTGTTGACTTCAGAGAGGGAGTGAGAGAGACATAAAATTTGTATACCCTATAAATGATTCCCCTAACTTGTTATCTAACACCAAATGTTCAGCACTGAAATTCAAAATAAATACATAAATAGAACACACCATGTCTCTTTAGTATTGCATATACATATATGAAAAAAATATATTTGATCAAGGGTATAAACTTGAATTTGAAGGTGGAGAGTTTATGGGAAAGATTGGAAGGAAGAGAAGAAAGTGGAAATTTTGACTTTATTTTAAATAAAAATGAAAGAAAATAAAAAAAATAATTCACCATGATCATGTTGATTTTATTCCTGAGATTTGAGGATGGTTCAAAATATTGCTATCATCAAGAAATAAAATGACAGAAAATGCTATCAAAGACTTTGAGAAAGGAGCATCTCAATTGACTATTTGTAAGATTGTAAACTAGTGCTTTCAATATCCATGTAGAGATTTCTAAAACAGCTAGAAACAGAATTATCATATGACCCAGCTATACCTCTCCTAGACATATATCCAAAGAACTCTGTATCCTACTAAAGGATACTTTTCATCATGCTATAATCTATATATAATTACTTGGAAATAGAGTAAGCATAGATTATTAGGTAGTGTGAAGAGGGTGCCCAGACTCCTTTACTTCATATATAATGCATGATTAGATAGTTAAAATGTGGCTACATATACACAAGGGTCTTTTATTTAGCTGTAAAAAAATTAAATCAAGTAATCTCAGGCAAATGAATGGAAGTGAAAAATTTATACTGAGTGATGTAACAGTCTCAGAATGATAGGCATCACATATTCACTGTCATATGTGAATCATTTTTCTTTTTTAAAGTAATTTATTTATTTTTATATTAATCACAGGTTATACATTTTGTATCCCAGCTGTAGCCCCCTCCCTCATTCCCTCTCACTCTCCCCATCCCTCCCTCATCTTCTCCCTGCCCCCCTCCAAATCCACTGATAGGGGAGGACCTCACCCCCTTCCATCTGACCCTAGCTTATCCTGTCTCTTCAGGGATGGCTGCAATGTCCTCTTCTGGGATCTAGTTAGGTTGCTCCTCCCTTGGGAGGGGAGGGCAGTTGATAAGCCGGCCATTGAGTTCCTGACCGAAATAGTCCCTATTCCCCTTACTAGGGTACGCAGTTGGGTACTGAGCTACCATGGGCTACATTGGAGCAGGGGTTATAGTTTGTATCCATACATGGTCCTTGGTTGGAGAAACAGTCTCATAGAAGACCCCATGCCCTGATCTATTTGGTCTTTGTGGAGCTCTTGTCTTCCTCAAATCTTACTAACTCCCCCTTTTTTCGTATGTGCTTCATTTGGTGTATTAGAATACAGAAGACTAGAAAGGAGCTATTGGGAATAGATCTCCTAAAAGAGAGGGTTTAGTAAATCATAGATATTATATTGGTTATATTAAGGTTTAAACCCAGATAGGCAGATAGTGGGGGGGATTTAAAGACTAATGGGTCAACCAAACGGAAAGGTATATGAAAAACAGTGCAGAAATTTACTGTATTGTGAGGCAACTGTGGTGGTTTATTTGACAATGGCCCCCATAGGCTCTTATATTGGAATACATAGACCCCTGTTGGTAGAACTGTTTGGGGAGAATTAGCAAGTGTGGCTTTGTTGAAGATGTGTCATCTTATAGGGTGATGTTTGAAAAGTCCAGCCCTTTTCCAATTATTCTCCCTGTCTGCTTCATGTTTGTGGGTAAGATGTAACCTCTCAGCTATTTCCCCGGGGTCATACCTGCCTGTTTGCTGCAATGTGTAGCACTCTTTTTAAAACTTCTCCTTTATTTGGGTTGTTTAGGCTTCTACATTCTTTCCACCAATACCCCAACTTTAAGTAGGAGACAGAAAAGTTAGTGGGGAGAGGGGGCACAGACCCCTTTACTTCTCCTAGATATTTAGAGTCACAGGGTTCTTTTGGGGCCCTATACCAATCTCCATCAAATGCAGACAGAGCTAGCAGTCTTCTCCATGCCACTGTGCGTAGAAACATTCTCTCCATATGTCTGCTTCAAACTATCACACTGCCTGACTCTGGTCTCTCCAAACTACTACATGCCACATGCCAACACCAAATGTCACTACTAGTACCAACTCTTCTCTTTTTTGGCTTTCATTTATACTCTCAGAGTCCTATATCATGCCCTTCTTCACATGCTGCATGCAGGAGGCCACAGCTGACAAAAGTACATGCCACATGAGACAATTAACAGGTGTGGACAAACTATATCCCAACTAACATCTCACTCATGGGATTAAAACAAAAGCATATTCACATTACACACAAAGAAATCAAAACTTCCATTATAGCAATGCCCCTTCTCTTGATGGCCATAGACTCAGCCTCTGAAATTGTAAGCCCAACACACTATTGCTTTTCCAAGTAGCCATGGGCATAATGTCTTATCCCAGGAAAAGAAAAGCAACACAGACATAGGCACCATAAGTATAAAAGGTATGGCCATGCAGATTTTTTAAGGGATGTCAAATATTTTGGGCCCTTGGAATAATAAAAAGGCCAAATATTAGAAGCAGGGTTTGTGAGCCATTTATTTTAGGATCTTGGAAGACAATAGCTCTGAAAACAATGTGGATCATGAAGGCCACCTCAAAAGTTTCAGAAGTGAGAAATATTAATAACTGGACTAGAGACCCTCTTCCAATAAATTGGTAAAGAAGGTAACAGCCACTGGGCTAGGCGGCTCCAAGATGGTACAGACCAGCACATACCTTATCTGAGTGGCAGAAGATCTGAAACTCCAAAATTGGTGAGTGGAGGGGTGGCTGAAACCAGAACATAGATTTTGAGGCTTCCTGGGATAAAGGGGGAAATCTGTAAGATAGATTCAGGCATGGGGTTCTCTTCAGGCTGCCACCACTGTCCCAAGCATAAGCTTTCATGCCTAGTGACTGAGTTAGCAGAGGTGGAAGCAGTACAAGCCTCCCTGCTCTATGACTGAGACAGCAAAGGCAGACCCAACTACAGGCCTACCTGCAGAACAGCCAAACCGATGACATTTCTGACAGATCTCCTACACTTTTTTCCCCCATCTGACCCTAATCTAAGAGTAGAGCACCTGGGGGACCGCTGTGCTTTCCACATAGGCCTGCTAGCAAGTGCACCTTCAAGTGAGTGCAAGCAGAGCACTAGATCCAGGGTCCCTCTACACTAGGAGCCAGACATCAGAACCCTCTCACCCCCACCCCTACAGTGGGCAACATAAGAATACCTGGGAGAGTAGTCTCAACTTTGAAGCCCCTGTTCTGTGGGTCTCCCAGTGGAGTCCAGGCAAATATGCCTGGAGCCAAGATGGTGCAACCAAGAAAGATTTGAGTGCATGGAGGAGAGTACTACAGGCCTGCTGTTCACTAAGGTATTCAGGGCATCTGCACGTGTGCACTGAGCACACGAACCGCACCAGAGTCCCCACATACAATTATTTTCCACCCTTTCAGACATCTACATACTCTAGCACCAGGTCCTTCAGGCCTTTCATGCACACTTCCACGCTTGCACACATGTACGTGTCGCCTTCCTCCCTTAGCTGCAGCTGAAAAGCCAGCATCCTCTTTCAAAAGGTGGACCTCTCTTATCTTCCTGAAGAATACTCCAGACTCCAGAGACAGACAGACCCAGTCTACAGTACAGAAGCCGGGGGGTGGGGGTGGGGATAGGTACAGGTTACAGATAAGTAGATGACTGGAGGCAGGCATAAGAATACATCCAACAAAAATCAGGACATCATGGCTCCACCAGCAACCCTCAAAGAAATCAATGGATGTTTTAATTCATTGGAAACACAGGAAAATATTCTCAAATCTATGCTTATCCAGTTATTAGAGGCATATAAAGAGGAAATGAACAAGCTCTCAAAGAAATACAGGAAAATACAGCCAAACAAATAGAAGCACAGAGACACACTTAGAGGCATATAAAAAGGAAAGGAACAAAAAAAATAGAGGCCATCATGGACAGACAGGAATCCAAATGGTGCAGGACATGAAAATGAAATTAGAATCAATAAAAAAAAATACAGAGAATCTCCTGGAGATGGATAACCTAGTGAAAAGATAAGAAACCACAGATGTCGCATCATCAACAGAATTCAAGATAGAGGAGAGAAACTTGGGCACTGAAAACACAATTGAAGAAATCAATCTCTCAAAAAAGACTTAAAATCAGAAGAGGTCCTGACACAAAACATCCAAGAAATCAAGTGCGCCATGAAAAGAAAAGAAAAGAAAAGAAAAGAAAAGAAAAGAAAAGAAAAGAAAAGAAAAAAACCTAAGAATACCAGGAATAGAAGAAAAAGAAGATTCTGGGCTCCAAAGTCCAGAAAACATTTTCAAGAAAATCAAAGAAGAAAAATTTCCCAACTTAAAGATATGGCTAGCTCCTAGACTGCCTCCCCTCGAAGGGGGAGCAGCCTTACCAGGCCACAGAAGAAGACAATGCAGCCACTCCTGATGAGACCTGATAGGATAGAGTCAGAGGAAAGGGGAGGAGGACTCCCACTATCAGTGGACTTGGAGAGGGGTATAGGAGGAAATGAGGGAGGGAGGATGGGATTGGGGGAGAAGAGCGAGGGGGCTACACCAGATACAAAGTGAATAAACTGTAATTAATATAAAAAATAAAAAATTTAATTAAAAAGAAAGTGATGACCAAAAACATTCAACAGGCCTACAGAACACCAGATAGAATAGAATAGACCAGAAAAGAAAATCCTCATGTCAAGTAATAGTCAAAACAGAACAATAGTCTACAGAACAAAGAAAAAAATGTTAAAAGCAGTAAGGGAAAAGGGCCAAATAACATATAAAGGTAGATCTATCCAAATCATACCATATTTCTCAACAGAAAATATGAAATCCAGAGGACCTGGGCAAATCTCATGAGGACTCTAAGAGAACAAAGATGACAAGCCAGACTACTATAGCCAGCAAAGCTTTAAACCAACATAGATAAAGAAAACAAAATATTCCATGACAAAGCTAAAATTAATCAATATCTACACAGTATCCCAACCCTACTAGAAGGAAAACTCTAATCCAATGAAATCAACTACTCTCAAGAAAACACAGGATATAGATAACTTCACAACAACAACAACAAAGAAAATAAACAAGCATTGAAACACAGTAACTCCAACAACTCCACAATAAATGGAACTAACATTCATTGGTCATTATCATCTATCAACATGAACAGAGTCAACTCTCCAGTAAAAAGACACAGACTAACACAATGTTTGTGGAAACAGGATCCAACATTCTGCTGCATACACGAAACATGTCTCTGCAACAAAGATAAACACTACATCAAAGTAAAGGGCTGAAAAGAGGCTTTTCAAGCAAACAGACCAAGGAAACTTGCTGGAGAAGCCATCCTAATATTTAATAAAATATACTTTCAACTGAATTTAATCAAAAAAATGAGAAGGGACAGTTCTTTCTCATCAAAGGAAAAATCCACCAGAAAGACATCACAATACTGAACATCTATACCTCAAATAGAAGAGTACCTGCATTTGTAAATTAAATATTATTAAAGCTTAAATCACACATTGATCCCAACACCTTAATAGTGGTTGACTTCAGCACTCCACTCTCACCAAGGGACATACCATCTAGACAGAAACTAAATAGGGAAACAATAACACTAACACAGGCCCTAAATCTAATGGACCTAATAGATGTCTACAGAACTTTTTACCTAAACTCAAAAGAGTACACCTTCTTTTCAGCACCTCCTGGAAATTTCTCAAAAATTGACCATATAGTTGGGCACAAAGCAAGCCTCAGTTGATACAAGAAGTTCGAACTAATCCCTTTCAGACCACTGTGGCCTAAAACTATACCTCAACAACAACAAAAATAATAAAATCCGTAACTAAATATGGAAACTAAACCATCTCTCTACTCAATGACAGTTGGATCAGGAAAGAAATTAAAAAAAAAAGAAATTAGAGACTTCTTAAAATTCAATGAAAATGAAGGCACAATTTACCCAGACTTATGGGACACAATGAAAGCAGTGCAAAGTGGACAGTTCATAGCACTAAGTGACTTCAGAAAGAAGTTTGAGACATCTCATAAATACAACTTAACTGCACAACTAAAAGCCCTACAAAAAAAGGAGACATACCCAAAAGGAGTAGATGATTGGGAATAATCAAACTCAGAGCTGAACTCAATAAATTAGAAACAATTAAAAGAATCAATGAAACCAAGAGCTGGTTCATTGAGAAAAATCAACAAGATAGACAAACCCTTAGCCAAATTAACTAAAAAGCAGAGAGAAACTATCCAAATCATCAAAAAAAATTGACAAGGAGCACATAAAGACAGACATAGAAGAAATTCAAACAATGATTAGGTCTTACTACAAAAGCCTATATGCCACAAAATTTTAAAATCTAAACAGAAAGGACAATTTCCTTGATAGATAATATTTACCAAAATTAAATCAGGTAAATAGAGTAAATAATCCTATATCCCCCAAGGAAATAGAAGCAGCCATCAAAATATCCCTACCAAAAAAAAAAGTCCAGAGCCAGATTATTTCAGCACCCAGAATATTACCAGATATTCAAAGAAATGATCTCTCCAGTACTCTTCAAATTATTCCACAAAACAGAAACAGAAGGAAGATAAACAAACTATTCTATGAGACCATGGGAGGAGATCCAAGATGGCTTCACCAAGAAGACACTGTGTCTGATTTGCAGGACAGCAGTGATTGCACAGCGACTGGCAGACTGAATTCTGGGCCCTAAAACACCAGCGATTATGTTTCTCAGGTAAGAGTAAACACCATTGTGTTGGAAGCAATTGGGTCTGTTCTCAAGTCACCCAGTTAAAACCCAGAAGAGTTCTTGGGTCCTGGCAGATGCTTGGTTGCCAACCCAGAGACCCACCTGCATGCCTGACTTATCATCTGAGACAGAACAGTGGGCCCCACAGCACCAGAGAATTGGTTTCCCTGTCAAGAGGAAACCACACATGAGGGAAACATCAGGTCCAACCTTAGTGCACCCAGACAAATCCTCCCACCCCTATGAAAAGGTCTCTGGGAAAATTCTGACCAGTCGCCAGCATGGAGCCACTCACCTGGGCCTCCTTGATCTACTCACCATCCCAGAATAAACTTGGATCCACTAACACCACAGACTGTGTCTCCCTATTGAGAGGAAACCCCAAGGTGTGGGAAACATCAGGTTTAGCCTCAGGACACCAAGCTCCAGAAAAGTTTCTGGGTTCATGCAGGCTTCAGGCTCTAGGCTTCTGTTGCTTGTGTGAGTGCTGCTCTCACCTCCAACAGAGTACCGCTTAGGTATGGGGGCACAAAATTCCAACCTTAGGCCTACAGGATCCTGGGATCCATGGGATCATCCCCAGACACTGCAGCAAGGCTCAACCTGTCTCCCTAGATAAACTGAGTAATCACAGGGCTCCCTGCTTCTTCAAGAGGGCTGCACCTAGCAAATACAGCAGCAGCAGCTCACTAAATTCAGAGCAAGAAACCCAGTGGCAAGGCAGCTGTCTCCAGGACTTCTCCTGGTGAGAGGACAGTCCCCCTGACTACCATCGACCACAGTTACAACACAGGTCCATATATCTGAGGTGAGCTGTGGCAATTCTTGAGAAGCAACTGCCATTCAGTGACAGTACCCAAAAAGCTGAGGAGGCCAACTTCAGGAACAACCAGCTTCCTGCCAAGGGGATTTCCCCCACCCCAGGATTATGGCAGGGACCAGAATCACCTGAGACAACCAGAGGGATAGAGGATAGTGTCAAATCACAACCAACAAAGGTCAAATCAATATGATATCTCTAGAACCCTGTCATTCAGAGGTAAGTAGCCCTGGATACCCAATCATAAAATGAAATCCAAGATGACCTTATATCTATGCTTATGAAGAAGATAATGGAGGAAACAAAGAAAATGTATAAAGAAATAGAGGGAGATTAAAGTCAAACAGATTAGTGCAATCAGTAAAGAAATAGAGGAAGATAAAGTCAAACAGAATATTGATGGTGGGAATGTAAACTTATACAACCACCTTGGAAATCAATCTGGTGTTTTCTCAGATAATTAGGAATAGTACTATCACAAGATCCAACTATAACTATAAAATATGCTCAACTATACAAAAAATATGTGCTCACCCATTTTTGTTGCAGCTTTATTTATAACAGCCAGAATCTTGATACAACCCAGATGTCCCTTAAGAGAGGAATAGATACAGAAATTGTGTTACATTTACACAATAAAATGCTACTCAGCAATTAGAAACAAGGAAATCACGAAAGTTGCAGGCAAATGGTGGGAACTATAAAAGATCATCATGAGTGAGGTAATCCTGAACCAGAAAGACACACATAGAATATACTCACTTATTAGTGGATATAAGTCATATAATATAGAATAAACATATTAAAATCTATACTCCTAAAGAAGCTAAATTAGAAGGCAGACCCAAGGGTAGTTGCCCAGTCTTCACTGAGAAATCAAATGGGATAGACATAGGAAGCAGGAGAAAACAGGGCACAGGACAGGGGCCTACCACAGAAGGCCTCTGAAAGACTAACCATCAGGGTATCAAGGCAGATGATAAGATTCATAGACAAAGTCTGGGTAGAGATCAGAGAATCTTATTAAAGAAAGGGGAGACAGAAAGACTTGCAAGAGACAGGAGCTCCACAAAGAGACCTACAGAATCAAACTATCACGGCCCATTGTTCTTGGCAAAGACTGATAATCCAACAAAGGACCATGCAAGGAGATAACCTAGACCCTTTGCTCAGATGAAGCCCATTCCATCTCAGACTTCAAGTGGGTTTCCTAGTAAAGAAAGCAAGGGCTGCCTCTCATATGAACTCAGTGGCTGGCTGTTTGATCACATCCCCCTGGGGGCTGCATCCCTGCCAGGCCACAGAGGGAAACAATGCAATCAGTATTTTTTTATTATTAATCATACTTTATTCACTTTGTATTCTCCCTGTAGAGCCCTCCCTCCTCCCCTCCCAGTCCCTCCACTCCTCTCCTTCTCAACTCATGCCCCTCCCCAAGTCCACTGATAGAGGAGGTCTTCCTTTCCTTCCTTCTGATCCTAGTCTATCAGGTCTCATCAGGAGTGACTGGATTGTTTTCTTCTGGGCCTGGTAAGGCTGCCTCCCCCTCAGGGTGAGGTGATCAAGGAGCAGGCCAATCAGTTCATGTCAGAAGCAGTCCCTCTTCCCATTACTATGGAAGCCACTTGGACACTGAACTGCCATGGGCTAAATCTGTGCAGGGGTTCTAGGTTATCTCCATGCATGTTCCTTGGTTGGAGTATCAGTCTCAGGAAAGACCCCTGTGCTCAGATATTTTGGTTCTGTTGCTCTCCTTCTGGAGCTCCTGTCCTCTCCAGATCTTACTATTTCCCACTTCTTTCATAAGATTCCCTGCACTCTGCACAGCCATTGGCCATAAGTCTCAGGATTTGCGTAGATAGTCTGCAGGGCAGACCCTTTCAGAGGCCCTCTGTGGCAGGCTCCTACCTTGTTCCCTGTTTTCTCCTTCTTCTGATGTCCACCCTCTTTGCCTTTCTGGCTGGGGATTGAGCATGCTACCCAGAGTCCTCCCTCTTGATTACTTTCTTTAAGTGTACACATTTTAGTATGTTATCCTATATTATATGTCCATATGAGTGAGTATATACCGTGTGTGTCTTTCTACTTCTGGGATATCTCACTCAGAATGATTTCTTCCAGTTCCCACCATTTACCTGAAAGTTTCATGATTTCCTTGTTTTTTATTGCTGAGTAATACACCATTGTGTACAAGTACCATAATTTCTGTATCCACTCCTCAATTGAAGGACATCGGGGTTGTTTTCATGTTCTGTTTATTATGAATAAAACTGCTACAAACATGGTTGACGAAATGTCCTTGTTGTGTACTTGAGCCTCTTTTGACTACATGTCTAGGAGTGGTATAGCTGGATCTTGAGGAAGTGGTATTCCTAACTGTCTGAGAAAGTGCTGGATTGATTTCCAGAGTGGTTGTAGAAGTTTACATTCCCACCAGCAGTGGAGGAGGGTTCCCCTTTCTCCACAAACTCTCCAGCATGTGTTGTCACTTGAGATTTTGATCTTGGCCATTCTGATGGGTGCAAGGTGAAAAGAAATCTCAGGGTCGTTTTGATTTGCATTTCCCTGGTGGCTAATGACTTGGAGCATTTCTTTAAGTGTTTCTCTGCCATTCGATATTCCTCTATCGACAATTCTCTGTTTAGCTCTGTTCCCCATTTTTAATTGGATTACTTGATTTGCTGCTTTTCAACTTCTTTAGTTCTTTATATATACTGGATATTAGCCCTCTCTCAGATATAGGGTTGGTGAAGATCCTTTCCCAGTCTGTAGGCTGTTGTTTTGTTCTGACAACAGTGTCCTTTGCTTACAGAAGCTTCTCAGTTTCATGAGGTCCCATTTATTGATTGTTGCTCTTAGAGCCTGTACTATTGGTGTTCTGTTCAGGAAGTTGACTCCTGTGTCAATGATTTCAAGGTTCTTCCCCACTTTTTCTTCTAACTGATTTAATGTGTCTGGTTTTATGTTGAGGTCTTTTATCCACTTGGACTTTAGTTTTGTGCATGGTGATAAGTATGGATCTATTTGCATTTTTCTACATGTAGACATCCAGTTAGACCAGCAACATTTGTTGAACATGCTATATTTCTTCCATTGTATGGTTTTGTCATCTTTGTCAAAAATCAGGTGTCCATAAGTGTGTGGGTTCATTTCTGGGTCTTCTATTCACTATCATTGATCCACCATTCTATTTCTATGCCAGTACCATGCAGTTTTTATTACTGTTGCTCTATAGTACAGCTTGAGATAAGGGATGGAGATACCTCCAGATGATCTTCTATTGTAGAGAATTGTTTTAGCAATTCTGGGTTTCTTGTTATTCTATTGAGAATTTTTCTTTCAAGGTCTGTAAGAATTGTGTTGGTAATTTGATGGGAATTGCATTGAATCTGATCTGTAGACTGCTTTTGGTAAGATGACTATTTTTACTATGTTAATCCTGCCAAGCCATGAGCATGGGAGATCTTTCCATCTTCTGATATCTTCTTCTAATTCTTCCTTCAGAGACTTGAAATTTTTTTCATAGAAGTCTTTGACTTGCTTGGTTAGGGTCACACCAAGGTACTTTTGTGGCAATTGTAAAGGGTGTTGTTTCCCTAATTTCTTTCTCAGCCCTTTTGTCTTTTGTATACAGAAGGGCTACTGATTTTTTTAAAGTTGATTTTGTATCCAGCCACTTTGCTGAAGGTGTTTATCAGCTGTAGGAGTTCCCTGGTAGAATTTTTGGGGCCACTCATGTATACTATCATATCTTCTGCAAATAGTGATACTTTGACTTTCCTTTCGGATTTGTATTCCCTTGATCTCATTCAATTGTCTTATTGCTCTAGTAAGGGCTTCCAGAACTATGTTGAAGAGATATAGAGAGAGTGGGCAGCCTTGTATTCTCCCTGATTTCAGTGAGATTGCTTTAAGTTACTCCCTATTTAGTTTGATGTTGGCTATAGCCTTTCTGTATGTTGTCTTTACTATTCTAACGTATGTGCCTTGTATTCCTGATCTCTCCAATACTTTAAACATGAATGGATGTAGAATTTTGTCAAATGCTTTTTTGGCATCTAAGGAGATTATCATGTGTTTTTTTTCTTTCAGTTTGTTAATATGGTGGATCACATAGATGGATTTCCATATATTGAACCACCCCTGCATCCCTGAGAGGAAGCCTACTTGGTGATAGTGGATGATATCTCTGATGTGTTCTTGTATTCGGTTTGCAAGTGTTTTGTTGAGTATTTTTGCATCAATGTTCATAAGGTAGATTGGCCTGAAATTCTCTTTCTTTGTTGGGTCTTTGTGAGGTTTAGGTACCAAGGTGACTGTGGCTTCATAGAATGAGTTTGATAGTGTTTCTTCTGTTTCTATTTTGTGGAATTGTTTGAAGAGAACTGGAGTTAGCTCTTCTTTGAAGATCTGGTAGAATTCTGCACTGAAACCCTCTGGTCCTGGGCTTTTTTTTTTTTTTTTTGGATGGGAGACTTTTGATGACTGCTTCTTTTTCCTTAAGGGATATAGGATTTTTTAATTGATTGACCTGGTCTTGATTCAGCTTTGGTAAGTGGAATCAATCAAGAAAACTGTCCATTACATATAGATTTCCAAATTTTGTGTCATATAGACTTTTGAAGTAAGTCCTAATGATGGTTTGGATTTCCTCAGATTCTGTTCTTATGGCCCCCTTTTCATTTCTGATTTTGCTAACTTGGATATTGTCTCTCTGCCTTTTAGTTTGGCTAAGGGTTTGTCAATCTTGTTGATATTCACAAAGAACAAGCTCTTGGTTTCACTGATTCTTTGAAATGTTTTATTTGTTTCTAATTTATTGATTTCAGCCCTGGGTTTGATTATTTCCAGCTGTCTACTCCTTTTTGGTGTGTCTGCTTCTTTTTTTCCCCAGAGCTTTTAGGTGAGCCATTTAATCGCTTGAATAAGATGTCTCAAATTTCTTCTTGAAGGCACTTAGTGTTATGAACTTTCCTCTTAGCACTGCTTTCATTGTGTTCCTGAAGTTTGAGTATGTTGTGTCTTCATTTTCATTGAATTCTAGGAAGACTTTAATTTCTTTCTCTATGTCTTCCCTGACCCAGCTGTCATTTAGTAGCAAGTTGTTCAGTTTCCATGTGTGTGTAAGCTTTTTGCTATTTCTCTTGTTGAGGTCCAGCTTTATTCCATGGTGATCAGATAGGATACAAGGGATTATTTCAATCTTCTTGTATCTGTTGATGCTTGCTTTGTGACAAACCATATGGTCTATTTTGGAGAAGGTTCCATGAGGTGCTGAGAAGAAGGTAAATTCTTTTGTGTTTGGGTTAGAGGTAGATGTCAGGTCCATTTGATTCATGACCTCTGTTAGAGACATTGTTTCTTTTTTTTTTTAATTTCTGTTTTGTTGACCTATCCTTTGTTGAGAGTGGGGTGTTGAAGTCTGCCACTATTTTTTTTGAAGTCTGCCACTATTAATGTGTGAGCATCAATGTTTCTTTCACAAATGTGGGTGCCCTTGTATTTGGGACATAGATGTTCAGGATTGTGATGTCTTCCGGGCGGAATTTTCCCTTGATGAGCATGAAGTATCCTTCCCCATCTCTTTTTATTAATTTTGGTTGAAAGTCTATTTTTATCAGATATTAGAGTGGCTACTCCTGCATGCTTCTTGGGTCCATTTGCTTGGAAAACCGTCTTTCAGCCCTTTACCTTCAGGTAATGTCTATCTTTGTGACTTAGGTGTGTTTCTTGTATGCAACAGATTTTTTGGTCTTGTTTATGCATCCATTCTGTTCTTCTGTGTCATTTTATTGGAGAATTGAGTCCATTGATGTTGAAAGAGATTAATTACCAGTGGTTGTTAGATCCTTTCATTTTGATGTTGGCTGTGGTAGTAAGTTTGTGTGCTTGATTACTTTTTTGTTTTGCTATAGTGAGATTAATTATTTCCTGTGTTTTTTTGAAAGTAGTTAGTTTTCTTGGGTTGTATTTTTTCTTCTAGTGTCTTCTGTAATGCTGGATTTGTGAGTAGGTATTATTGAAATTTGTTTTTGTCGTTGAATATTTTGTTTTCTCTGTCTATGAGAACTGAGAGTTTTGCTGGGTATAGTAGCCTAGGCTGACATCTGTGTTCTCTTATGGTCTGCATGATATCTGTCCAGGCCCTTCTGACTTTCGTAGTCTCCGTTGAGAAGTCAGGTGTGATTCTGAGGGGTTTGCCATTATATGTTACTTGACCTTTTTCCCTTGCAGCTTTAAATATTTTTTTCTTTGTTCTGTATACTTATGTTTTGATTATTATGTGGCAGAAGAATTTTCTTTTCTAGTCTACTTTATTGGATGTGGTGTAGGCCTCCTTCTTTTATTCTTATAGGCCTCTGCTTTAAGTTGTGGAAATTTTCTTCAATGATTTTGTTTAAAATATTTTCTGTGCCTTGGAGGAGGGAATCTTCTTTTTCCTCTATTCTTATTAATCTCAGGTTTTGTCTTTTCATGTTGTCTTGGATTTCTAGGATGGTCTATGTCAGGAATTTTTTTAGATTTAACATTTTCTTTGACAGATACATTGATTTCTCCCATTGTATCTTCCACACCTGATATTCTTTCTTCCATCTCTTGTAATCTATTGGTCATGCTTACCTCTGTAGTTCCTATTTTCTTCCCTAAGTTCTTTCTCTCCACAATTTCCTCTATTTGTGTTTTCTTTAATTTTTCCAAATCTCTTTTCATATCTTGAGGCTTTTTGTTATTTCCTTCACCTGTCTGACTGTATTTTCCTGTTTTTCATACAATTCCTTCAGCTGTTTGTTTGAACAATCCTCTGTTTGTTTTATTTCTTTCAGTGATTTAAGTATTTCATCTCTAAAGGCCACAAACTGTTTGGCTGCAACTTCCTCTATTTCTTTATGGATGGCCATATTCTGTTTGACTTTATCTTCCTCTAGTTCTTTACGCATTTTATTTGTTTCTTCTAGTATCCTCTTCATAAGCATAGATGTTAGTTCATTGTCTTGAATTTCATTTATGCTGTGGTGTCCAGGGCTGCTTGCCCTTGGATAACTGGATTCTGGAGATGCCATATTGCTCTGTGTTTTGTTGGTTGAGCTTTTAAGCTGGCCTCTACCCACTGGGCTATGTTAGGTGTTGGGTGTTAGTTTCTGGTGGTTCCTGGAATCCTGTGGTGGAGAGAATCCCCTTGTCAGGAAGATGGTTTTTCCTCAGCTTTTTGGTTATGGTCACCGAATGGCCAGTGTTTTTTCAGGAATTGCCGTAGCACATTTCAGGTATACAGACCTGAGTGGTAGCTGTGGTCCTTGTTAGTCAAGAGGGCTCTCCTATCACCCAGAGAAGTCCTGGAGACAGCTGACCTGATTCTGAGTTTCATGCTGTAAATTTAGTGAGCTGCTGCTGTAACCCGGGTGCCCCGTGGTTTGATCAGTTTAATTATGGATAACTGGTTGCCCCTTGTAGCAGTATCTGGGGGGTGATCTCAGTGAACCCAGGCTTTTGTAGGTCTGAGATTGGGGCTCTGTGCCCCAGTACCCAAGCGATAGTCAGTGGCAGGTGTGCTGTGCTCTCATGCATGCAGCTGGAAGCTAGAATCAGGAGCCTGTGTATAGCCAGAAACTTTTCCAGAGCTAGGTGTCCTGAGGTAGGGTCAGATGTTTCCCCCACCGTGGGGTTTTCTCCCAACAGGAAGTCCCAGTCTGTGGTGTTTGGGGTGGCACGTAGATCATGCAGACTCTCGCGGGTGGTGACTCCAAGCTGGTGCCTGGGCAGGTACCTGAAATCTTTTCTCAAAGACTTTCCCATGTGTAGTGGTATGTGTGTGTGTGAGGGGGTGCAGGGGATTGGCTGAGTGCTCTAAGCTGTCTCCCTCCCTGTGGGATTTTCTCCAGTCAGGAAGTCCCAATCTCTGATGCCCTGGGGCACACAGTTCTGTCTGTGACTGAGAGTCAGGCGCACAGCAGGACTCTGGGCTGCTTGCCTGCAGGTCTGCAGGACCTTTTCCAATGATAGACTGGGTGACCTGAAGTCAGTCCCCATTTGCTTCCTTCTCTGTGGGGTTTTCTCCCGACAGGGAAACCCAGTCTCATGCCCTGGGGCACACAGTTCTGTCTGTGATGGAGAGTCAGGTGTGCAGCAAGTCTCTGGGCTCACTGCTGGAGCCCCATTCAGGGCTGGCAGCGTGTCTGCTGGTCTGCGGGACCTTTTCCAGGGAAAGGCTGGGTGACCTGAGGTCAGTCCCGTTTCCTTCCTTCCCTGTGGGTTTTTCTCGTGACTGAGACTCCCAATGTCTGGTGTCTTTGTGCCCACCATTCAGCCTGGAAAGGTGATCAAGACATACAGGCGTGTGGCTCTGGTCTGGCAACCAAGTGCCTGTGCGACTCAGGATCTCTTCTCGGTCCTAGATGGGTGACCTGAAGGTGGACCCTTCTGATTCCCACACTGTGGAGCATCCTCTCACCTGGAAAACACGATCGCTGTTGTTTTAGGGCCCAGAGTTCAGTCTCTTGGTAGCTGTACCGACATTGCTGTCCTGCTTCACAGACACAGTGTCCTCCCGGCACAGCCATCTTGGATCCCCTTGCAATCAGTCTTGATGAGACCTGATAGGCTGTGGTCAAATGGAAGGAGAGGAGGAACTCCTCTATCATTGAACTGATGGAGGGGGATGAGAGGAGATGAGGGATGGAGATTGGGATTGGGAAGGGATGAAGAAGGACCCTAAAGCTGGGATACAAAGTTAATAAAATGTAATAATCAAAAAATAAATGAAAAAATAAAAATAATTCTAAATTTTGTATCCATCTCAAAAAAAAAATAACAGCCTAAAGGTATAAAACTGATGAATGAATAATGATAATGTAGCATGTATACACTGTAGAATCGTATTGATGAAAAGCAAAGTGAAATTGTGAACTTTAACAAGTGAATGATGAAACTAGAAAAGATCACATTGAATGAGATAACTCAGTTTCCAGAAGACAAATATCATATATTCGCCTTTATTAAAGGTTTCTGAGTAAAAACATTTATATTCAAGTGCTTTATCTGTTGTTATTACAGAAACCAGGAAAATAAAATGAGACAAATGCCAAGATTGGTGGTGGCATGTTCCAGAGCAATAGAGACAGAAATGACAGGGTCCAAGTAATATGATCAAAGAAACTGATAACTCTGTAAGTACATTAGTAGCACACATACCTTGGTGGTGTTCAACCACTCCCTAATTGGGTTTAAATCTACCCAACAAGAGTGATAGTATACATGTGATTGTAAACCTAGATATCTACTCAATGATAGTAAAGTAGTGATTATTAGAAGAGAATCTACAATCACTAATTCATTACACCAGCATGATCCCTAACAAAAATCCAGAAGTGCTTGTACTTGTACCCATAGATAATATAAGTTTCACTTTCTGTCACAAGAAAACTTCTCTTTGCAATAGACAGAGACAACCACAGAAAGCCTCAACCAATGAAAATTCAGAGTTACGGAGCCAAGTCCATTAGCTAAATATAAAAAACAACTCCCACACTTAAGCTTCAAAGAATTTTGAAGAAGAGGTGCAAAAACTGTAAGAGTTAGAGGACCAGGGAGTTTGCTACAAGATTATGTCTTCTAATAACACCAGAATCTACATCTGTAAAGTCTCAGCAATATAACCAGTTAAACATGAGGTAAACAAGTATGACACCAAATAATACAGCAATCTGGATGAAGAAAAAATCCATGAAGCCTCTATACTACACAAAGAACTACAGGCAACTGAGTCAACGATTGAGTATGAGAGGTATCTTATCAGGGAAGAACACACTACTTGGCTGTCCAGTGCCCTGGAAACATGCATACAAGTAACATTGTATAGACTCAGAAAGTTGTACTTAGGAATATGTATGTGTGTGCAAACACATAGATACACGCAATAGAAATTAAGGAAAAGAGACAGCATAAATTTGAAGCAGATCAGGAAAGGGTATATGGGAGTAGGTTTTAGAGGGTAAAGAAAGGAAGGGAGAAATATTGTAATTAAGTTACAAACTCATGATCTTAAAAAATCTTATATGTGTGTGTGTGTGTGTGTGTGTGTGTGTGTGTGTGTTTTGTACCTACTTCACAAAGTGGAATTCATGTTTGTTACTGTAAATCACTTCAAAAAGCCATGGTTTAGAATATCTTAGGCCTAGTGTAAAAAAGTTGCTATTATTTCTTATGTAAATTGACAGACATCATACTGCCATCTGAACGCCTATGTTTATTTCTATACATATTTTTTCAACCTTAAAGAAAGAAACTTTTTTATAATCAATAGTCATAAATTCATAGATTCCTGGATTCTCAAAATAATGAGAATAAATAAGTCTGAATGCTCAGCCCTAACTAGTTCACATATGACACCACTTCTAAAACTCAGGGAATATATTGGGAGAAAGAACAGAGGATCTAGTAAGGGCCATCAAATACTATCTTCTTGGTATGCCACAATCATGGACACAACAGATGTGGTTCTTTGCAGTGGGTTTGCACAAGTCTGACTTTCTTTCTGAACTATTGGATACTGATGGCCTGGAGAGATCCCATTCTCTGTTGAAATTATTTTTATAAAACTGTGTTTCTCAGTTTCTCTCTTAACCCAGTTATCACACAAATAATTGAAACTCTATTTTATTATTTTAACAAGGTTCACAGCACAACACCTAAGCAATTATTACTTGATTTTAAGCCTCTAAGCTAATCCTGTTTCCTTCCTGCATACATCCCAGAGATACTGGCTTTGTGGCTTTCATTCTCCAGCTCCTCTTTGCTGAGGTTTGCTGGACCTCTACCATAGTTCAAGCCCTCACCTCCTCCTCTAGCTCCTCCTCCCATGGTTAGTAGGAAGTTTAACCCTATTCTCTCCCTGGCTGTAATTGGCTATAAGCTGATTTATTGGAATAGCAAGGGACAATTGGGTAGCAGTATTTATATGACATTAATACAGGAGATTCTCAGAACAAGGATTGTAACCAGATATTGGGGGGTTATAGAAATGAGCATTTGAAATATGCAATAAACTTATACTTACAATTCTTTTTAAATATGTGCACAATTGAGTCCACTTGGCTTCACAGGATAGCACCATACCGATGGCCACAGACACAACCCTGTTTAAAAATAGTTGCTCACAAAACGATACATAAAATGATAAGCATAGGGAAGGAAGCTGTACAGAAGAAGGGGGGTTGATAGGAGTAGTAATGCAATAAGAGAAAATCTGGGGTGAAAGAAAATCAGAATGCATTATTTCCATGTATGATATGGGTGTCTATGACATTGTCAAAGAACAAATTCAATTAATTTTTTCATTACAGTGAATCATGATAAAAAAATTCAGTTTTTTGTTGCCTTTCTCTGTTTTTGAAAATTGAACACAAAATTATAGCACTAAATTTATTCTTTAGAGTTTCAAGATGGGGACTGTGGTTGCCGATGCAGTAATGTACTAGACTGGTATGCTTAAGGCCCTGGATTCAATTCTCATATGGAAATTTTTTTTGGAAAGTGCTTAAGATAATAGTTTTATGTTATGCACATTTTCATATAAATAAAGTGTAGTTTAAAGGATTTTTTCTTTGTCAGAGTAATAATACAAACTTGAAACTTTATATCCAATAATAATTAAGAGACATACATAAAGGTTATATAATATTCTAGGAATTTTATGTTCAATTTTAGATAGTTAGTACTTTGTATAAAACAACTGACACCTACATAGTTTAATTTATCCCAGATGATGTAGGAGAGAAGACAGTCAGGACACTTAAACCTCAGTCAGTATCTTTAATTCCATTTATGGTCAGTTTTAATAGCATCATAAAGGATACTATTTTTACAATGGTAAGGCATTGTAGATTAATACCCCATTTAAACATAAAGCCATTGTGAGGATAATTCTAAAGTCATATTTTATCATTTATTTTGTTAATTATAATCATTTGTTTTATTTATCATCATCATTAATATTTTAAAATAAATTTGTTTATCAATGCTGTTAAAATACAGTGCAATACTTTTAAAATATTGAATTTTATATTTATGGTTGTGAGCTTAGATTTCAGTGGCTGAGCCATCTCTTCAGCCCACCTAATTTTAGATGAGAAAGTATATTATAGAAGTTTGTATTGAATGATGGAGAGGACATGTCCAATAGCACCCTCTGGGGGATGACTAGCCAGTGAAAATAACTTGATAAATAGATTTATGTGATCACAGAATGAAGGCATTTGCTTTACACTCTAAAAATGAGAGAACACTGGTTTGCTAAAAGAGAGTCTTTTTTCCCCTGGTTTTTATTCTACCTCTACTAGCTCAGTGACCTTGAATATCTGGTGTCCTTAAAATTTTCTGATCTTAAACAAATCTAAACCAGGATTGTTCTTAAATTTTCTGGATTACAGAACCTACTGAAACAGGGTTAAATATTATAAACCCTTATTTGGAAAAAGTGTTTTCCACATTGGGCCTCTCATTACCAGGAATGCCCCTTTATCACATCTGTGAATATCCTACCTCTGTGTTCAGATATATAGGACTATTTGTATCAGCTGATAGTTTGACCTTTACATATTATCTAGAGATAGGTGTGCAAACTAAATATGTTGGCTCAGAGAAAGTAGAAATTTTCTTCCAGGGAGTAAACCATTTGAGAAACTGGGCGTTTATTTCTTTGTTCATTTGAAAATAAGTACTTATCTTTGCAGACATGCTCATATATATATATATATAGATATATATAGATATATATATATATACATTCATTTTAGTTTGGTTGTCTTTTTTTTAAATGTATAAATAGCCACAAGTTCTTCTGTGTGGCTCAGCAACTGTAACCTAACTAGAGGCAGTAAAAGAATGAAGAAAACAATGGAACACAGACACATGAACACAGAAAAGCTGGAATTAGGTGGGTTCTTCACACTTTGATTGTGCTGAGCCAACTATTAAGCAATCTTAAACTTCAGTTTTTATTATATACAACACAGTGGAGAGTTGTTGCCTAGCATTGGTAGGAGGTCTCAAAGCGAACAGTCTTAGGCTGTAAACATTTGGAAGAAGAAAGCTATAGTTGCTAGTTTTTGCACACACTGGACAAACATTCATAAATACTGTTACTTGAAACAATGGAAGGATGTGCCATTTTCTTTTGGGTCTAAGGCGTTGGTCCCTGACATGGCTGTGCATATGTTAATAATACACACTCACTCAGGACTTCATCCACTCTTTACACATTCACTCAAGGATTCCTCCATTCCTCACAAAGTATTTTCCATTCTTTTGGTCAAATAAATGATAGCCTATTGTGGGACATGTGAAATGTATGACTGGAGAAACCAGTCTGAAGCAAGAGTCAGGTCTAGGTGTGTCCAAAACCTGAAAATATTATCTTGAGACTGACACAAGTAAGGATCTCCCCCTCCCTGTTCTGTGCCTGTATGTCTTGGTGCACATGGTCCTGCAATCCCCATGTCCACTATGAGGAAGTAGTGTAGCCTGGTTACCAGTTTTCAGGTTTCTTCATAAGGACATGTGCACCTGGCATGTGACATTTATCTCCATGCAAATAAAGCAACCCAGCCTCAGCCAATGATGTACACTCAGCCTGAACACCCCTGCCTTAGCCCTTATTCCTCCAAATAAAGAAGAACTGTATCACTGGAAGAACAATGTCACTGAAAAGGCTGTATAACTGAAAAAGCTGCATCCTTCGAAGTCAGCATTATGCACATCAGTGCATGGATAACAAAAATGAAGCAGGTTCCGTGTTCCTCAATGACAGCCTATCAATAATATTCTATATCCCATTAGTCTCAACAAAAAGAGCATCATCAACAAAACCAAAAAACCAACCAACCAACCAACCAATCAACCAAGCAAACAAACAAAACACTAAACCACAGATATAGAAAGAATTATTTCATTTTCAAATTCTGGAAAGGACTAGCTGTATATACCTTTGGCCTGTTTCCTAATATAGTAAGTTTAGTAAGTAACTAAAACCTCACAGAGCTATAGTCCATACTGAAATGAGAAAAGCAAAGACCTTAATACAATGTCTGATAGATCACCAATCTAACTCAGTAAGAGTTTTAGTTTCTTTCCATGATAACAAAAAAGATAAGGCCTAGTGGCTGGAGACATGAATCCAAGTTTGATTCCTTGTAACCACAACAGGATTATAAACAGCTACCAGTATAACAGCTCCACAGATCCAACACCTTCTCTTTTCTGTCACAACTGCTTACTCATATGTTGTTTACACACAGAGATAGACATATGACAAATTAATACTGAAAAAAAGAGAAGGCCTTGGAAAAGTCAAAGTTAACCTGTGTAAATAGAGAAGAGGCAAGTGTGTAGGCTGAAGAAAGGCACCTAAGGAAATGTGGTTTCTGGAAAACAAAAAATGAAAGGGAAATGCTGCTTTCAAATATTACGCCAAGTTTCTCTAATTCTAAAGCTGATGTTAAGCATGTAAAAAACAAAAAGCTCATCTCTTAAGTCTTCTAAAAATTCTTTTGGTTTTTGTCTGACACACAAATGCATAATAATTATTTATTTTTCAGAATAAACAACTTTCAAAGCAAAAATATGTCTGTTATTCAAAAAGTTTGGCTATTATTGCATAGTAACAGCCCAAAACTTTAAAAACCACTAAGAGAAGATCCAAAGGTCAAACAACAACAACAATAACAAAAAACAGCAGGCATAAGCCTTGAGGAGGTACTCATTAAACATTTTCTACAAAACAAGGACACATGCATGTTTCTCATTCTTAACTTTCTTCTCTTTGCACACTTAGTATACAATCATTGCTATTTAATAATCCAAATTTCAATCAGAATTTTTCAAGTCTCCTTTCACAGAAATGCCCAAATTTATTTAGTGAAAATTCATACATTGTTTTATAGATCTACAGAATACAAGGCCTTTTGATGTGAACACTCTTTGTATTTTACAGAGCAAAACAAAAATTGATGATTGCTAAATGTTACAGAGTATGAGTTTAAGATGGGACTTGACTTATGGATTTACCATCAGTGTATATTCTCTTTTACACAGTTGCCTATTGATTTGTAAATCTCCAATGTGTATAGTGTATAACCCGTGTGCCAGTGCTGAATCCGATATTTTTGTTTTGTATAACCTCACTAAATTTGTTAAATTTGACAATTTCAACCACTAGCTCAGCAACATGGATTTTTTAAACATTTTTATTTTATATAAATCACAGGTTACGTACTTTGTATCCCAGCCATAGCCCCCTCCTGCATTCCCTTCCTATCCCTCCCATCCCTCCCTCATCTCCTCCCTGCCCCTTTCCAAGTCCACTGATAGGGGAGGTCCTCCTCTCCTTCCTTCTAACTCTACCAACAACATGTTTTAAAAACTGACAAACATATTTTCCTTCATTCCTGTAAAACAGAAATATTTACTACAAGTTTCTGGGAGTGCATATCCACACTCTTCGATAAGGTCAATTAGTCTCATATGGCCTCTGAACTCTGGTTTGTGTAACTAAGGCAATTCCATTTTCTATTGTGCTTGACTTTATGTAAAACCAAATAGCCCCATTAGATTAGGGCCTATCATATTGGTCAACATGGCTATATAAAATGGGAACAAAAATTTGTGCTTTCCTGGGAGGAAACGAAGGATAATAGCAAAATTCCTACACTGTTTGGAGAGGTTCCTAGAGCCCAGTAAACCACAACTTCAAGGAAGGTTTTTGATGAAGATTTTGTTATATAAACCAAGAATATTCCATTGGCAGAATTACCGCTGTGTGGCAAACCTTCATTAAAAATAAAAATAATATTTTAATTATGCTTATAAAGTAAGGTTTTGTCATTGCTTTTTCAAACATCCTTAGTATAATTTATATCTCCCTGTTTCCCTCTTCCTTTATATTACTCCCTCCCTTTTTCCCAGTTAGAGACACCTTAGGTTTACCCGTTTGTTCTCTTCTTCGTAGCATCTTTGTCCTATGATCCTTACTGAGAGCACCTACCCCATAGGGTCCTTATGTTATTCTGGTTTCTGTATTTAAATCAAAATACTCCAGTCTAAAGATTTAGAGCTAGGATACACAAATAAGATAGAATATCAAGCGTTTGTCTCTTTGATACCCACTTATTATAATTTCTAGTTTCATCCATTCACCTCCAAACTTCATGATTTTATTTACTTACATATCGATAGAACTCAATAAATATTTCAACATTCCAAATTAATTTATTTTTAATAAAAAAGTTACATAATTTGACCCCTTTTCTTTTCTTCTTCCAACCATTTCTACCCACTCCTAAATTTAGAGCCTCTTTTTCTTTACTGTTATTACTTCATATATACAGACAAAAATAATCACATGTCACCTGTAGAGTTTGTTTAGAGTTGTTTGTATGTATGTCATTTTAGGGCTGACCGCTTTGGGATCATCTCTGGGGATGACTAATTTTCCCTCTCTTGGTAGTCAGAATTGTTATTCTTTGTCTAGGGATGAAGTCCTGCGAAATTTCTCCATTCCATAACAGCTTGCATATTGATATCTTTATTGTTCAGATTTTGCTTAGGGAGCCATATTGTAGATTAAACTTGAGTGAAGCCCCTCTGCCATTTCTAGGAGAGAATTGCACAGTAGAATTTCTGGTTTTCTGGCTCTCATGATCTCTCTGCCCCTACTTCCACAATGTTGCCTGAGCTTTGGGTGAAGATGTATCCACTGTTGGATAAACACCCAAAATTAGTTATTCTCTGCATTTTGACTAGTTACAACTTTCTGTAATGCTTTATGTCTTCTGGAAAGAGGACTTAGTAAGGGTGAGGGATACACTTATTTGTGTGAATAAATACTTAGAATCCAGTTTTGAGTTGTACTTACTTAGTACAATGTGAGATTCATGGTCTCACTTGCTTCAAGAAATTGGGGAGCTTTCTAGTAGAAGACAGATTTCCCTACTTTGAAAAGTCTTCAAGTCCAGTTAGACAGCTGTTGATTAACACCAATATTGCACTTTTTAGGACTATCTTGCCTTGCTGATCATTGCTGAGGTTCATACGCATCATAGCTGGGTAAGACTGTTGTTCCCCCCACTGCATAGTATATTTAATGCTTCCTGCTACTACAGAAGGTAGTCCTATGAGAAGGGGAATTCAGATCAGATACATCTCTCTAACCTTTCAAGTTCTATGTCCCTTGTATGCTGTCTTTAGCAATAGAGAATTACTTTCAACCTCTGTTAAGTAACCAAGGTCAACAACAGTAGCCTATATTATCTTGGGAGTCACTTGGACAGGCCTGACCAACGACTGAAAAGAGGATTTTACGTGTCTAATACTTTTTATTTTTTCTTAGATAGTCTATGGCTTCTGGGAACATTGCTAGCAGAAATAACATACATTCTTAATTTTCAAATGTTCTTAGTATTATTTTTTGTCTTAATTTCTCTCCTTTTGTAATGAATTTCATCTTCCCTCTCCAGTTAAAGTCACCTCCATTTTTCCTACTACTTTGTACTGGATTCCCCTTTCTAGCGCTCCTTCCACACCATTCTATACACAGTCCCTTTATGCTTTTCTGTTCTCTGTAGTTACACTAGATTATATATCTAGGTTATATA
>CM053742.1:81297688-81309690 GCA_028658305.1 Pachyuromys duprasi
CTCTCTCTCTCTCTCTCTCTCTCTCTCTCTCTCTCTCTCTCTCTCTCTCTCTCTTAAATGAAGACAATGAAGCACAGCAGGTAAAAAAAATATATATATACTCTTTGGTCTCAATAGTAACCCAATGGTGATATCACCTATTTTTTAGGACTGTTGTAAAGATTTTAAAACAGTAATAAATGCATCAGCATTTATAATCTATGAAGGGCTGTTCACATAGAAGAAATTAGCAAATGAACTTTTATTCTACTTTGCTTATAACTCCAGGGATCAATTACTTTGTCTGCAATGTTTTAGAGTTAGATATTGACCTGTCTGTCTCTTTCTCCATATTGTGACCTCCTGGAAAATCCAGACTGTTTCTGAGGTATTTCAGAATCCAGTTTCAAGGGCAGTGCTAAGCACAGACCACACACAAAGATAGCCAAGTAACAACCCATTTAACTCACAGAACTAAACCTCATGAACAGTAGTATCGTTTTCACTTTAAAATTCAGTCATAGAATATACCTTCATTTCTGCATATAAAATTTTGATACTGTTAATTTTGTCCTTACTACAAACAACATCAAGATACATCAACTGTATTTGTCCTAAATGTCTGACACTATCCTTGCTCTTTATTTCATTCATAATACAGAAAATATTGCAGGTGGTTTGTATTGAAAGAAAGCACATTTGCTGTGAATATACACATTATTTACTTTCATTTTATAATTAGAGATTGTACATTCAAATGATTTCTGTATAACATTCCAGCTCATGATTTAGGAAAACCATTTCCTTCTTTTGAATAATATTTTCTTCTGTCATAGAATAATCATAAAAATTGTACTTTATGGTGATATAAAAATTGAAACAGGAAATACATGGTGTCTGGAAATATAAAAAATCAATAATCAGTTTATATATAACATGTACTTATAAATGAAATAGGCAAAAGTGAATATATATCCATAATTAACATTTGTTCTTTTATTATTTTCCACTTCTTGTTCAAGAACCAGATCTCTGGTCATTCAATAAGATGCAAGCGTGCTTAAATCTGGCCAAATGTCATCTCCAAGTATTAATAAACAGAATGACAAAGTGTAAACCCTAAAGCATTTCCTATCTGGTACTTTGGAAAAAAAAAAAAAAGAACACTGACCACTGACCTGAAGGAGGAATCTTGCCTAATAGCAGTTACCTCAAATCAATAACCCAGAATTACTGTAAAAATTTAATGAGAAAAACTATTTGGCATTCAATATGGGCCTATTTTTTCTTTGCACTTTATTTTCTCTGTAAATTGATAAATATTTATAAATTTAGAGTTAATAATTCAAGAGCTGTTAAATTTTGACTTCCCTTCTTAATCATTTTTCCTTAACTGGGCTATTTAGTGCTATGCTACCTTCTTCCCATGGAGTAGCCCACTACATATCAGTGGGAACACAATAAAACTTTGCTTATTTGGCATCAAGTGAACAAACTACAAATAGGTTTCCTTCTTGTGCAGGTGACCCATTTCTGAGATTATACTCCTGAGACCATAAAGTGACTTTATTCAAAGCACCACAATCATTTCTGCCTTTTAAAAAATGTTTCCTACATATTGTCTGAGGTTTAGATTTGTTTACTTCTGTCTAACTTTTGACAACCATTTAAGATAAACAGTTAAATTCTGTAGATGAAAATACTACAGCTTAGAGATATAGACAACCATATAAGACAGACAATTATATTCTATAGACGAAGCTACTATAGCATGGAGAAATTCTGTCATGGATAGCATTTTCGGTCATAGAACTTTCTTTGCTCAACTTTTCAGATAAAGAAACTAAAATATAAGGATCTTAGATAACTTAAATAAACTACAATTAATTGATTCTAGAATCATCAATCATCTCTGTTGTTGAGACTACAGAATACAATGGTGATATGTTATCATGATGATGGTGGAGAAAAGAAAATTAAACAGCCATTAAAACAATACCTTTTTTGGAATCTCAGCCTTACACGTGTCTGAGATCTCTACTTTGTTTCAGAAAACATGATTCCTTGAGAGAATTATTACCTCTCAGGCATTTACAAGAAACTAATCCAAGTTCCAATTTACTAACTGACAAAACAGATCCTTTATCTATTCCTGCTTATACCAGGAATACCAAAATTATTTTTAAAATTTTTTATTAATTATAATTTATTCACTTTGTATACCCCTGTAGCACCCTCCCTCCTCCCTTCCCAAACCATCCCTTCCTCCCCCTTCTGTACCCATGTCCCTCCCCAAAACCACTGATAGGGGAGATCTTTTTTTCCTTCCTTCTGATCCTAGTCTATCAGGTCTCATCAGGAGTGGCTATATTGTCTTCCTCTGTGGCCTAGTAAGGCTGCTCCCCCTTCAGGGTGAGGTGATCAAAGAGCAGGCCAATCAGTTCATGTCAGAGGCAGTCCCTGTTCCCATTACTATGGGACCACTTGGACACTGAACTGCCATGGGCTACATCTGTGCAGGGGTTCTAGGTTATCTCCATGCATGTTCCTTGGTTGGAGTATCAGTCTCAGGAAAGACCCCTGTGCTCAGATTTTTTGGTTCTGTTGCTCTCCTTGTGGAGCTCCTGTCCTCTCCAGATCTTACTATTTCCCACTTCTTTCATAAGATTCCCTGCATTCTGCCCAAAGGTTGGCCATATGTCTCAGCATCTGCTTTGATAGTCTGCAGGGCAGAGCCTTTCAGAGGCCCTCTGTGGCAGGCTCCTACCTTGTTCCCTGTTTTCTCCTTCTGATGTCCACACTCCTTGCCTTTCTGTCTGGGGACTGAGCATTTTAGTCAGAGTCCTCCCTCTTGCTTAGTTTCTCTAGGTGTGAAGATGTTAGTAGCTTTATCTTATAAGTCTATATGAGTGAGTATATACTGTGTGTGTCTTTCTACTTCTGGGATACCTCACTCAGGATGATCCCTTCCACGTCCCACAATTTACCTGCAAATTTCATGATTTCCTTGTTTTTTTTTTTTATTGCTGAGTAATATTCTACTATGTAGATGTACCACAATTTCTGTATCCACTCCTCATTTGAGGGGCATCTGGGTTGTTTTCAGCTTCTGGCTATTACAAATAAAGCTGCTACAAACATGGTTGAACAAATGTCCTTGTTGTGTACTTGAGCCTCTTTTGGATATATGCCTAGGAGTGGTATAGCTGGATCTTGAAGAAACGTTATTCCTAGTTGTTTGAGAAAGCACCAGATTGATTTCCAGAGTGGTTATACAAGTTTACATTCCCGCCAGCAGTGGAGGAGGGTTCCCCTTTCCCCACAAACTCTCCAGCATGTGTTGTCACTTGAGATTTTGATCTTGGCCATTCTGATGGGTGGAATGTGAAATCTCAGGGTCGTTTTGATTTGCATTTCCCTGATGGCTAATGATTTTGAGCATTTCTTTAAGTGTTTCTCTGCCATTCAATATTCCTCTATCAACGATTCTCTGTTTAGCCCTGTTCCCCGTTTTTAATTGGATTACTTGATCTGTTGCTTTTTAACTTCTTGAGTTCTTTAGTTCTTTATATGTATTGGATATTAACCTTCTGTCAGATATAGGGTTGGTGAAGATCATTTCCCAGTTTGTAGGCTGTTGTTTTTTTTTCTGGTAAGGGTCCTTTGCTTTACAGAAGCTTTTCAGTTTCATGAGGTCCCATTTATTGATTGTTGCTCTTAGAGCCTATGCTTGTTGGTGTTCTCTTCAGGAAGTTGTCTCCTGTGTGAATGAGTTCAAGGCCCTTCTCCACTTTTTCTTCTAACCGATTTAATGTGTCTGGTTTTATGTTGAGGTCTTTGATCCAATTGAACTTTAGTTTTGCGCATGGTGATAAGTATGGATCTATTTGCATTTTTTCTACATGTAGACATCCAGTTAGTCCAGCACCATTTGTTGAAGATACTATCTTTTTTTCCATTTTATGGTTTTGGCCTCTTTGTCAAAAATCAGGTGTCCATTAAGTGTGTGGGTTTATTTCTGGGTCTTCTATTTGGTTCCATTGATCCACCATTCTGTTACTATGCCAGTATATTTTATTAGTTCTTTGAGAATTTTCCACAATTCATTTTGATCATATTCACCCAAATTTCTCTCATATGCATCTACCCTTCCCATGGTGAATGTACAGGGAACTACACTCTTGGAGAAAACTGACTCTCTCCCAGTAGCTATCAAATGACAATAACTACTTGGGTAGGAGTGGACTAGGCCCACACTGAGATTTGTTCTGGCATGAGATTGCCTAAGTCTTGTGCATACTGTCATAACATCTGTGAATTCACATGTACATCTGGCATGCCATGTTGAGAAGACACTGTCTTGGGTTGTTTCTTTACTTTTTTTCTCTTCTCTTCTTTTCTTTTCTTTCTTTCTTTCTTTCTTTCTTTCTTTCTTTCTTTCTTTCTTTCTTTCTTCTTTTCTTTTTGCTTGCTTGTTTGTTTTGTTTTGTTTTTGTAGTAACCAAGTGTCTCTGGCACTCTGGTACTTAAATTCTTTCTGCCCCCTCATTACTCCTTGGAGTGTGATTGAAAGTGGTATACCTGGGACATATAGTAAATGTATTCAGAGCTTCTTGAAGAGCATCCACACTGACTTACATAATGCCCATTGCTTTGGGAGCCATTCTAACTGGGGCAAAATAAAAATCTCAAAGTAGTTTTAATTTGTTTTTTTTTCCAAACAATTGTATTTCATTCAGGTAGGAGCTGGTATAAACAGAAATCTTACTTAGGAGTGATCATTTCACAATATCTTATTCTCTGTACCTCAGTCAACAGTGTGTGTGTTTGTGTGTGTGTGTGTTTAGTCACCATCTACTGCAATAGGAGTTTCTCTGATGAGGGCAAAAGATATATTGATCTATGGGCATAATAGTAAATAATTAGAAATGGGTTTAATAATATACTCATTTAGCAGAAAAGTAGTAGGCCTATGACTCAACTATGTGGTGTCATCAGCAACAGAGTCTTAGTGTTAGTTTGGGGAGGATAACCAATAACATTGACAATAAGTAGCCTGTAATGATTGGGGATCTTGAGAAACTCTGCCGCCAGAAACAGACAAGTAATGTATTTCTGGCAGTGTGGTTTTTGTTTGTTTTGGTTTTGGTTTTGGTTTTGGTTTTGTTTTGGTTTGGTTTGGTTAGCCTGTGTTTTCCAGTCATGGCATTATCAACCTGTTACAGAGTAACTCTCTTTTAACTGGTTTGGTGGGGGAAATTGAGGGACTGTGGTGGTGTGTCTGTGCACGCTTATGTGCCACGCTTGTATTTGTTTCTATTTATTTAATTTTAGAAAGTAGAAATACAGTAATAGAATTCTAAATTTTTTCAAGATGTCCTTAGTGCTGTTTATCCTTCCCTGTGACATCACTTTTCTTTTTCTTTCCTTCTTTCTTTCCTTCTTTTTTCTTTTCCTTCCTTCCTTCTTTTTTTCCTGACTCATTTTGTAACTGGATTTTTTTTTTTATCTTTAGCTTCCCCCCACCTCATCTTTTTGTATTCCAGATACAGACTTTGATGAGATAAATAGCTAGTGAAGACCTTTTTTTTTTTTTTTGCATTTTGTAAAATGCTTCTTCACTAGAATTATAGTGCCCTTTGCGTCACATAGTTACATAAACCTTTTAGCTTCATGAGGTCCATTATTAATTATTGGTTTCAATTTTTGAGATATTGGGGTCCTATTTGTTCACTGCCTCAACAAGTTCAAGCATGATCCCTACTTTTTTCCAAAGGTTTTAGCTATCTTACCACATGTTGAATACTTTGATCAATTTGTAGCTAAATTTTGTGCAATAAGAAATTTTATTCTTCTACATCTAGCTATCCATATTGACTAGCACTATTTGTTGAAGATCCTGTCTTTTCTCCAATACATATGTTTGGGATCTTAGAAAAAAAAAAAACAAGAAGCTGTACAAGAGTGAGCTGATATGCAGGTCCTTAAGTCCATTTGTCAATAAGTCTGTTTTTATAACAGCACCACACTTTTATTACTATTACTTTGTCATTTAATTGAGGTCTGAAATGGTGATATCTCTGCTTTTCATTGTTTCAGATTATTTGACTACCGTGAGTTTTTTCTATTTCCATATGAAGTTTAATGTTATTTTTAAAAATTTCCGTGATAAGAACTGTGTGAGAATTTTGAGGGAATTGTATTTAATCTGCAATTCATTTCTAGTAGTATGGCATTTTTTTAAACAATCTAATCCTGTCAATTCACAAGCATGAGGGATCTTGTCATTTGTTGATATCTTCTTCAATTTCCTTTTTAAGTGTCTTAAACTTTTCATTGGACATTTCTTGCACGTTTTTGATTTGTGTGTATGTCTATTGTGAATGGCATTGTTTCCTTGATTTCATTCTTAATGTGTTTGATATTTGCATATAGAAAAGCTATTGATTTTGTGTCTTAATTTTTTATCTTGCTACATTGCTCAGTGTGTTATCATTTGTAGGAATTGTGGTGAAATCTTTACAGTCTGTTATATATAAAATTGTACACTCTGCTTATAAGGATAATTTCAATTATTTCTAGCAATATTTATATTCACTTAGTCTCCTTTACTAGTCTTATTGTTCTGGCAAAGTATGGTTATAGTGAACATTCTTCTGTTATTCTGGATTTTGGTGGGAATTCTACAGTTTTCTCTATTTAGAATGATGTTGATTAATGCTTTGTTATATATTGAATTCATTATGATGAAATATGTCTTACATATTATTAGATCTTTTTAGAAATTTTGTTATAAAGGGATGTTACATTTGTGTCTGTGTTGCTAATATTCCTTTCCAGTCTTTAGCCTAAGAAACACCTACTCCTTCTCCTGAAGTTCCAAGGACAAACCTAGGTACAATTTGTCTGAAGTTTACTCTGTGGAACCGATGAACTTACTGGACTTTCTTACGGAGCATATGTGAGGGGCTATTTACCAGAGTTGGCACTTTTCCCACAACTGAAAATTTTTCTCTAACATGGATGGCTTTCTCATAGCCAACTAGATGGAGCTGTTTCCACAGCTTTCTTAGCCCAGTCTATACTCTAGTCCATCCCCCAGGCCATGTGCATAGTTAGCAGGTAGTAGGAAGCACCTGGATACTCAGACAAGAATCTCATGACCTTCTCTGCCTTGTATGTAGATACATGAACTATAAACAAGCCCAACTAAGATGACCTTTTGCAAGGGAGTACAGCTTAATTCCCTCCAGATGGCAGTTGCTTTGTTCAGGGTATACTCATTTGTAACACTCATCACCTCTTCCTCTGGTTCTTTACACTCTGGCCTGCTGTTCCATACCCATTTCTTTTTTGTTTTTTTTTATTTTTTGTTAATTGTGCTTTATTCACTTTGTATACCCCTATAGCTTCCTCCCTCCTCCCCTCTCAATCCCTCCCTTCATCTCCCTTCTCCACGCATGTCCCTCCCCAAGTTCACTGATAGGGAAGGTCTTCTTTTCCTTCCTTCTGATCCTAATCTATTAGGTCTTTTCAGGAGTGGTTGCACTGTCTTCCTCTGTGGCCTGGTAAGACTGCTCCACCCTCAGGGTGAGGTGATCAAAGAGCAGGCCAATCAGTTCATGTCAGAGGCAGTCCCTGTTCCCATTACTATGGAACCCACTTGGACACTGCACTGCCATGGGCTACATCTGTGCAGGGGTTCTAGGTTATCTCCATGCATGTTCCTTGGTTGGAGTATCAGTCTCAGGAAAGACCCCTGTGCTCAGATTTTTTGGTTCTGTTGCTCTCCTTGTGGAGCTCCTGTCCTCTCCAGATCTTACTATTTCCCACTTCTTTCATAAGATTCCCTGCATTCTGCCCAAAGGTTGGCCATAAGTCTCAGGATTTGTGTAGATAGTCTGCAGGGCAGACCCTTTCAGAGGCCCTCTGTGGCAGGCTCCTACCTTGTTCCCTGTTTTCTCCTTCTTCTGATGTCCACCCTCTTTGTCTTTCTGGCTGGGGTTTGAGCAATTTAGCCATAGTCCTCCCTCTTGATTTGTTTCTTCACCCTACCCATTTCTGAAATGGTCTCTGAACCTTAGAGGGGGTTGCACAGATGTGTGACTATACTTATCCTGCTCAAGCTATGCCCTATAATTTCATGCCTTTATATTCACTCTTCCATTTGCAGAATGTTGTAGCTGGTGACCTTCAGAAGTGTTGTCTTGACTATAAAAAACACAAAAGCAGAGGAAATGACAAACAGAAAAGAAGTCCCTTGTAAACTGACTAGTAATAACTTTGGACATAAACTCAAATAGCAGGAAAGCACCTTGGCTAGCATATCTTATCCTAAGAACAATACTAGGAATGACAGCCAACAAGGGAGAATGTAGTAGAAAGCCACTGGTGGTACTCCTGCTTAAAACTCTACTTTATTTGATGTGTTTAGTCCTCTACCTCCCTTCCACCAACCCCCAACCTTAAGCAGGAGAGGGAAAAGGTTAGTGGGTATAAGGGGGCCCAGACCCCTTTACTTCTCCCAGCTAGTTATTGTCACAGGGTTCTTTTAGGGCTCTATACCAATCTCCGTCAACCCCAGACACAGATAGCAGGCTCCTATATTGCTGGCACTGAAGCATTTCTCTCCATCTGTCTGCTCCAAACCACCATTCTGTAGTCTCTAGTCTCTCCAAATTAATCCATGCCAAATGTCAATGACAAACTCCACTAACACCACCAAACTATCCCCAGTCTCTTTCTTGGCCTCATATTTATACTCTCACAGTCCTAGTCCACACCCCTTTCTGTGCAGCACTTGAAAGGCCATTACCAGCTGGCAAAGATCACGCCCCACACTCTAAAATGAACAGCTGTGGACAAACTATAGCCCAACTAAAATCCCACACATGGTATTAAAACAAAAGCATTTTTATATAACATACAAATAAACCAAAAGTTCTATTACAGGAAAAGTTTCCATCTCAGTTCCAGCTTGATTTCTTTCTCACCAACAATCACAGGATGCAGAGTCTTCAGCAATAGGGTCTTGCCATCTAGTTCTGGAATGCAACCAAGATTAGCTACTGTAGCCTATATCATTATGGGGAGCTCTGGAGCCTCCATGGTCAATAGGTTAATAGGAGAGAAGCCTATCACTAACACTGGGGTTTTTATTTAACAACCATATACTTCCTGAGAGGGTCTTCTTCCATCCATGCATGGTCCCTGTTGCACTTAAGATCTTCAATTATTGCTTTAGCAACTCATTCTTTTGGTTATTTAACCCTTCTCTAATAGGGTTATATGGCAGAGAGAAGTACTGTTGCTCCAGATTTTTCTCAGCCCAGCTTCACAAATTGGTGATCCTGAAGTGAGTGACCCTGTCATTGTAAATTCTACATGGACACTCATAAATAACACTGCTAACCTCCACAGTTGCTCACTTTCAAGAAAATCTCATAAGGTTTGTGTCAATATTTACACAAATAAGAATATACTTGCATCCTTTGCTATAATATGCCAACCCTTCATGGGGAAGGTAGACTTATGAATGTATCCATCCATCAGGAACAAGGATTGGACATCATGCTTCATGTCTGAGTATTTTATTGGAATGCCAGCAACTTTGGCTATTTTCCTTTCTGTATTGGCTCCCCAGTGGCCAGAATTTATATGTAACCAGTGAGGTTCTTCCAGAGGTGCTTGAGATAGATGGCCCTTGCCTTGTTGAATCCATCTGTGGTAGTTTGAATGAAAACAGTCTCCATAGGCTCAAAAGGAGTGGCTCTACTAGCAGGTGTGGCCTTGTAGGAGCAGTTGTGGTATTGGTAGAAGAATTGTGTTACTGGGGATGGGCTTCAATGCTGAAGCCAGTCACAGTGCCTCTCTCTATCTTCCTACTGCATGCAGATCCAGATATAGAATTTGGGCTCTTCTAGCACATTCTGCCTGTGTGCCACCATGATTCCTGCCATGAAGATAATGGACTTAACCTCTGAACTGTAAGTGAGCCGTAATTAAATACTTCCCTTTCTAAGAGCTGCTGTGGTCATGGTGTCTCTTCACAGGAATAGAGAGGCTAACTAAGAAAGTAGCAGGTCTTGATTTCCCAAGGGACTCAGAGATGGGCTGCCACAGGATAAATCACCAGTGATTCACAATTTTGTTTTACTCTGCTGTATATATTTTTTGTATATCTGTTGCTACCACAAGGATCATACCGTTATTTGTCAGGTTTTTTTCTCTCCCTCAGGGCTATCTGCAAGGTAAAGTAAGACCTTTCAATGCCACTCAGATGTGAATACAGATGGTCACCAGTCTGCTATTTGTATCACTGTTATTACCACAATTCTCAGATCATTCCTCTGGCATTTTCTTTCTTTTTCCAGCCACATATTATCTGTATTAATACATATTACTGCCACGACCCACTTCAATATTGACTTCTTGTTGGTACCATTCTTGTACCAGTCAGAAGAAAGAATTGGGAACAACACTTCATGCACTCAGGTTTGATGAGAGGGTCAATTATGGCAGGGGTGGGGAAGGACAGTGGCTTGAAAGAACATTGGAAAATTTGCTCCAATACCTGCTGCATGGCATTGATAATTGGGTTTGCTGACACTACTCTTTGATGCTGTAAGTATACATGACATTGATAGCATTTAGTTTTTCACAACTGCATAAAGTGGCTTTGTCAAAGGGACTTTGACTTTATTGGATTTGCAGTTTTCACAGTAATGGAGATGGAACTAGTAACAAACTCCACTTGTTGTAGTGTCTTATATTGCCAACATTTGTTACTCTAAGACTGTATACTGTTTCCACAACTTTACATGGCTGAGACCAAACCCATTGTGACCACCACCTGCCCAGATTGTCATTGTCAGAGATCTCAACCATAGCCCTCGGAGCTCTGCGGTACTTCTAGTAGGAAGGATAATAGGAAGAATTAGGCATACTGCCATTTAGCTTGCTGTGCAACTATCTTGGCTTGATTAAAGACATTTTCAGCCTTTCAACACCAGTCCCACATTTTAATACTTTTTTTTTAGGATTATACAATGAATGGGAAACCTGGATAAGGTTAGTTATAAAAACTCTCCGTTCTCCTAGGAGGCCCTAGAATACAAGCAATTAAGTTGCATTAACAAGCACAGGCTTCTGTAATTTAGCCTTGTGAACTATTATACTTGAGTACAATACACTTTAAAATTTTAGTGTCTATTTTGGTTCTTGTACTGTTTTCTTATAAAAGAAAACATTTGATTTTATCTGGTTTACAGTTTTAGAGATTTAATCCTTTATTGTCATGACAGGAACCATGGCATCATACAGGCAGACATGGTGCTAGACACAGAGCTGAGAGTTCTACATCTTGATCCCCAGACAGCAAGGAGGTCTTTGTGCATTTTTGTGATCAATTTCTTATCTGTGTTACTTCAAGAACACTTGTGAGTCTAGCAAATGGGTTTAAAATTTGGAAAGTACTTAGAAATTAGCCTGGTATTATCTGTATAGTGGAATCTTTTTACAGAAAGTGGGAAGGGTAACTAGACCGGATTCTAAGCCAACATTCTACAAAACATGGTGAGGCTATAGAGGTAGAATTGTCAATATTCTGAGGATACATTATCATCGGTTCAACATGGTTGTGAATTATCTTGGGATTCAGCAACCAGGGTGATTTTTTTTAAATTTCTTAACAAAACCCATAGCTACAGGGAAAACCTTCATTATCTGCATCAGATGCTCACAAAGAACAGCAATGTTTGGCACAGATGCATGGATGGGAGGCACTACCTTACTTAACTCCCTGTAACCCATCATCATTCTCTAGAAGCCATCTGGCTTCCTTATTGGCTACACAAAAGCTACTGAAAACTTAGGCTCCTACTCAGCAATTAAAAAGGAGGAAATCATGAAATTCGCAGGCAAATGGTGGGACCTGGAAACGATCATCCTAAGTGAGGTTTCTCAAAAGCAGAAAGAAACATATGGTATATACTCACTTATATAGACCTATAGGATAGGCAGGT
>CM053742.1:81310190-81372588 GCA_028658305.1 Pachyuromys duprasi
GGGGGGGGGGGCATTTTCATTCAAATTAACACTCTAGACTTGTTTTGGGTATGTGAACCTCAACTAAGAAAATGCTCCAGTTTGATTGGTCTATAGGCAAGCTTATGAGATATATTCATGGTTAATTTCTTGATTAATGATGTATGCAGGAAGGCCAGCCCACAATGGGCAGTGCCACTCCTGGGAATATGGTCCTGGACTGTGTAAAACAGCAGTCTGAGAAAATCATGTCTGAGCAATCCAGTTCCTGACTTGAGCTTCTACTGATGATATATTTCCTAGTCAAATAAACCCTCTCTCTCCAATTTGTTTTTTGTTCAATGTTTTGTCTAATATTAGAAAGCAAACCAATACAGAAATTGGTACTAGGATGAGGTGGTATTGCTGGAACATATCTGACCATGTTGTTTTGTGAAGGAGTTTTGACCTTTGATCTGGAAATACCATGAAGTATTCAGAGCTTATTGGGAAGTTTTGGGGCCTTGGAAGACAGTGCTGAGAATGATATAGACAATGCAGAACTTGAAAAGGTTCAGACGGAAGTTTGAGAGTACCTTAAAAACTCTATTAGGAAGTTTTGTATGATATATTTTAATGAAGAATCTCTGCTCTCTGGTTAGCCAGAGCTGAATAGGAATAACCACTAATGACTGACAAGAGAACAGTACCATGAATGTGAAACCTACACTTTAGTAGAACAATCAGTTCTGGTCAGTTAGAGATGAGAAACTGACAGAGATTAAGGGAAACATCAATGAAAAGAAATCTTCCAGGAGTATTTCCTCACTGTCAGCATGCAGAAGTACTAACATACAGAGACTAAGGATGCATCAGATTCTGGCCTCAAGTCTCAATAATGTATAGTCTTCCAGGTAGTGCTGGTTTTAAAGAACTTATGGAGTATTGCAGAGAACCTGGGGATTGGAACTATGAAAATTCCAGACAGGTCAATGATGAAGGTCCAGCCTCAGTTGCACTGGAAGCCTTAACATTGAAAGGGTCATGGGTAGAGGCTAAGTCTTGAAAACATGTGTCAAGGTTAGAAGCTCTGAAGAGACCAGGAGAGCATTAATGAAAATGCAGTCTTTGGAAACCTCAGCATATTAAATATACCAGGATTGTGAGACAATCAGCAAGGGCAGAAACAGCTATGAAATATACCTGGCCTGAGCCTATAAGACAAGCTGTGTGTTCTGTGGAAAACAGAACTGGAAAGGAAGAGCTGCCCAGGCTCTTTGGAGCCCAGATGATTGTGATTGCATACCAGATGTCTAACACAGAACTTTTTGCACTGTTGATGTTTGGTTTATCTTCTTAGAGTTGTAACTATGCCCTGGTTCTTTCCTCTTAAGTTAGAAGTGAGTATCTTGTTTGTAACTTTTTTATAAGAGCTCACAGTTAAGAGACTGTCTTTTATAAAAACTCTGGATATTTTAAAAAGACTAAACTTTAACACCTATGGGAATTTTACCAATTGGAATTTATATTATATTATCATATTAACATGAAATCTTGGGTATAAAAAAGATAAGTTTTGGTTTAATAGTGGCGTATTTGAATCTTGAGTTGACAAGGGATAAATTATGCTGGTAGATATTTTTCAGCTTCACAAAATCTGTGGTCTCTGGGAATAGGAAACTTCAATTGAGAAAATCCCATTTTATTAACCTGTAGGCAAGCCTGGGAAGCTGAGTAATGATTGATGCAAAAGGGACCAGCTCTCTTTGCATCTTCCTATACCTAGGAAGGTGGTCTTGGCCTATCTATATATGAGACAAGACTGAGAATGCTATGGGAGACAAAGTGAATAAATGGCATTCCTCCACAGTCTTCATTGTGACTCCAGGTTTCTGCTTGATGAACTGTAAGTTTTTCCTCCCCAAGTTGTTTTTCTTCCCCAAGTTGTACTATTTCTCCCCAAGTGCTTTTTTATTAATAATTCACTAATTTATTTATTTACTTTACATCACAATGAGGAGCTTCCCCTCCCTCCTCTCCTCCTGGGCCCTCCTACTCCATGCCTTTCTCCTCAGAGAAGGGGAGACCTCCCATGGATATTAACCTGCCTTGACATGTCAAGTTGTAGTGGAACTACTGGGTGCATCTTCTTCCACTGAGACTAGACAAGGATGTCCAGTTAGGGGAAAGGGATCCAGAGACAGGCAACAGAGTTAGAACACCTGCTCCTTTTGTTAGAGGTCCCATGAGGACCAAACTGTACATCCATTACATATGTGTAGGGGGCATAGATCCATCACATGCAAGCTCTCTAGTTGGTGGTTCAGTATCTGTAAGCCCTTTTGGGCCCAGGTTAGTTGATTCTGTAGGTTTTCTTGTTGTATCCTTGACCTCTCTGGCTCCTTCAATTTCAGGCCCCCACCCTTCCTTCCACAGGATTTCCCAAACTTCACCTAATGTTTGGCTGTGGGTCTCTGCCTCCGTTTCCACTAACTGCTTCATGAAGCTACTCAAATGACAGCTTTGCTAGCCTTTTGTGTGCAAGTATAGCAGAGAATTATTACTAGTGTCAGGAGTGGACTCTCTCATGTCGTGGAACTCAAGTTGGGCCTGTAATTGGTTGACTATTTCCTCACTTTCTGCTCCCTCTTTATCCCTTCATGTCTTGTAGGAAACAAAATTGCAGGTTGAAGATTTTGTGTCTGAATTGGTATCTCCATCCTTCCATTGGAAGTCTTGCCTGGTTTTAGGAGTTGACCTTTACATGTTTCATATTCCCTATTGTTAGGAATCTTAGCTAAGGTAACCATCATAGATTTATGGAAGTTGTCACTATCCTAGATTTCTAGCTTGTCCCAGAGATAACTCCTCACTGATCCCAGTTCTCTTTCCTGCCATTCTCCTCACACTTGATCCCTCCTGTTACCCTTCCCAACCTCTTTCCAACCAAGTTCCCTCTCTCCATCCACCCCAGATGTCTGTTTAGTCAGTGTTTTTTCAAAATGAAATGTGAACTAGGACAACCTTTGTGGATCTTTTTTCCTTCTTCTACAGTTGTTATTTGTAGGTTTAGGGTTTTGAAATCACATTACAGAATTCCTGTATGTTCTATTCTTGTCGGATTTCTCTTTCTCTCTCAACATTTTTCTTAATTGAATTATCCAATTGCTCTACCTTGTCTCCAATATCAATTCCCAATATTATCTCTTCCACATGATCCATTCTATTGGTGAAGCTCTCCTCTGATATTTTTGCTTGACTTCCTAAAATTTTCATTTTTAGCTCAATTTCATTTTGGTTTGTCTTCAGAAATTATCTCTATTACTCTTTAATTTCACATCATGAATAGATTACGTTATTTCATTCATTTGTTTCTTTGTGATTCTGCTGTCTTTATTCTGGTGTTTATTTATATCCTCTTTAAATTTCTTGATCATACTTATTGTTATTTTGAAGTAATTGTTTTGTACATAATCAAAGTAACTTTTCTCAGAAAACATTATGAAGTAGTACTAATTTCTGGCAGAAATTTATTATTTTGGTTATTCAAGATTCTGGTTTTACTATGAGACTTGGGCATTTCTTGGTATGTAAATCTTGTCCCCTCATTGGTAAATGGATGTCTACATTTATCCTGATTTTTAAGCTATATGAGGCTTAGGTTTCAGCCTTGGGGAAATTTAGTGTTGATATTGGAATGATATTGGAATCAGTGGTCCTAGCTCAGTTCCAGCTTAGTGAAGTTTCTAAGGCCAAGAGCATACGTTTCTCATATCAATCTTCAGGAATCTGGAGGTGGTGCTCAAGAGTTCTCCTTTGCCAGTGGTAGCTGATGGAGGTTTTGATGCAAATCTAGTATTTCTACCTAAAGAAAGAAGTAAGAGGAGGAGCTAACGGGCATATAGAATGGTGGAGCTGGTGGCACAAGCTTATGTTCACAATCCGAGAGACACAGCCTTCTATCTCAGAGATGAGTAATAGGTAACAGCATATTGTCAGGGTCACTGACAAGATGTGTGGAATAGTGGTGTGTAGCTGGTATGGATAAAATTTGGGCTGTGAATCTGGGCTCACATGAAGAGATAAATCTGGAGAGGAGCCATTAGGCAAAGTAAGAATGTGTGGTCTTTAACTAGATCAAGGGGTTGTGTGTGAGTCTAAGACTACTGCCTGAGTGGAGATGGTGCCCAGGTCAGGAGTTTAGAGATGTTGGAGGTACCAGTCTAAAATTCCTGACTAGAAATCAGAACAAGGACACATGGAATGGATGGATCGCATTGGTGAGAATTTTTGGAGCTGGTGGCATGAGTCTGGAAACTTTAGCTGGAGAAAGAGGGGTCCAGAAGGGCTCTGGGAAGACAGGCATAGAACACAATATTCTCAGGAAGGTAGCAGAGATGGGCAGCTTTGGAGAAAAGTGTGTTTAAGGTCCCTGAAGTGGAAAGAGATGGTCCTTGAGTCTCAGGGGTCAAAAATGTTGGTGGTGGGAGTCTAGGAGCCACCATTTGGTGAAATAGAGTTGACAGCAAAAAATCTGGGAGCAGTAGAGAGAAAGGAAAGCAGTAAGACAGGTCACATGACTGTTTTTTCATAAGCTTAGGTCAAAGTTGGAACACTTTCTGTTGGTACACAAGTCCATAATTCAGCTCCCAAAGCTTGCCTCTAAATTCTCGTGTTTGAGGCAATAAGTATAATCTGCCTATCTAGTTAACCTGAAAACAACATTTGCAATCTGTCTAAATAAGAAAGACCTGGGATCACACTGCAGTGCCTGTCTCATTTTCTCCATGGGGAGTTCCTTCAGACAGCTCTTTCCAGGAAATTTTGTCTGCAGCACTTTTCTATCCTTTCATTATATTCATATTTATTACAAGAGCATAAGCAGTGCTGGGAGTCTATCTGCTCAGCACCAGCAATAAGAATTTTTACATTCAAGATAAAATTTGTAAGGACAAAATATTCTCTTAGCAAAAATGTATTCCTATATGTGTGTTTATATTATGTGCATATGTTATTATTCATTGTGTATGTGTATTATTATTTGTAATATGTAATATTTCACTCTTGTACTTGAACCAAGAATCATGATTACTTTATTTTATTCTCAAAACCATTTTGTCAAGGAGTCACTGTTTCACCTCCATTTTACTTATGATGAAGCAAGGGGCTGGAGGAATTATGCCATCTTTTCAAATTTCGACAGCTAATTGGTGAAGCCATGATTGTAACAGAGAATCTCCACTTGAAACCATTACATTTTTTCAAAATAAAAAAATCAAGTTTCTATACAAGGATACACTTTTTGAGAATATCAAGAACACATAATATGGAGTGTATAGTTAATATGAAGAGCCTTTGAAACCACTGACATCTTCAAAAATTGCTACTTTGAATAAATTGATTTTTATAGAAATTAGAAAGTTCTTTAAATTTTTCTATTGCAAGGCAGAGGAAGCACCTTCAGAACAAACATAAGTGTTTCTTTTTTGCATTAGTTTGTATAACCTAACCAAGAACACTAGCAAGTTGGAATGCTTTGAGTCTGATGATGCCTTGATTTTTGAGATTTTGATATATCACTTTCTTCTTTCCACCCACTAACCCCACTTTTCCTATTAAGACTGAGGACCTCCTTTTTTGTAATTGTTGTTTTTCTTGTTCTTGTTGTTGTTGTGTGTATTCCTATATGTGTAAATACAACCTATTATAAATATAAACACAAACATAAGTTTGAATAAAGTACTTGTATGTATATTTTTCGAGGTGGAACTTTGATAATTAATAAAAATTGCTATGCTCTTCCTTAGGGAAGAACATTTCTTCCATTTTCAATATTCTTAGTTGTCTATAGTTCTTTAACTATGGTTAAGGCCCCCTGAGCTTTCCCTTCTGCATTAACCTGGTGTGGCATCACCTTGTACAAATCATGTTTAGGCAGCCTTGCTGTTGATACTCCCTGGATATAGCTTCTCTGCCATTTTTAGAAGATATAATCTCATAGCAAACTTCTTGTTTCTCTGGTTTTTACAGAATATTCAATGCAAGAGTCACAATATTGTTAATTAATTTCTTTCCAATTCCAATGCCAAAGTTTGACGTACAGTAGGAACATTGTGAATGATTGACAAGAGATGAATACAATTGAATTTCAATAATTAATGACATTGTACCAACACTGAAGCCATTTTCTAATTATACATACTACTGATTTTGATGTTCATGGACTAAAGCTGATTCAAGGTAGCCAGGTAATGCATAACATAAGTTAGACTTAATCTCAGAAGTTCTTATTCTAAACACAGTGTTCTTTCAAAGACAAAATATATTTTCAGATAAATTTGTCTTGTCTTCTTGATTTTATTATTAATAGTTATATTTAGCATTTATTAAGCATTGTTCTAAAAATATCTACCTAAACTTCTAGTCCATTAATTGTTGTGAATAATTTGCTTCTTTATGATACCCAATTACAAATGAGAAAATTGAGATATGGAAAGGTAGAACAGTTTTCCCAGATTGACAGAATTTGAATACACTGTAATTTTATAGCAAGGATTTGGAGTGACATTCTTATTATTTTCTTACATGCAAATGAGGTTTTGAAGCTACATTTTGTTGTCACTAAATATCTGAGGGTTTTCAATTTTAACATGCAGTATAGATCTTTCCACATTTAAAATAGAGGGCTGTAACTTGTTATGGAGTATTTGTGTGTGTGCGTTTTATGTATGTATATATATATATATATGTATATATATGTGTGTGTGTGTATACATATATATATGTATATATGGAAAGAATGAAGTAGTTTATTTTATATGTTTGTGTATTGTATCAAAAAAGAATAATGTGTTCATCAGTTAGTTTTATTTATTTGCTGTAATCATTTGAAGTTGTCATTTTTGGGTTGACAAAGATAAATAAAATACATTTTCCACAATGTATAAACTGATGAAATTACTACAGGTTCTTATCACATCTAAGAATAATACATAAGCATGGCAAGTAAAAAAGAACAACAAGTATTTAGGTGTTTTGTGTTTGGAAATCACTTTCTAAGTGGACAAATAGATACTTTCAATGGAAACGTGTGGTGTAGCATATACAACAGATCCACAGGGCCAGCTAAGCTAAGTGGTTCAAGGGCTGTCTTCCCAAACTTAACAGTCTTGTAATACTTTAAGTAACAAACTGGCAGGTTGTTCTACCTTGTTGTGGGACAGGGGAATGATTTGAAACATGAGAAGCACTGGATATGACAAACTTGGATCTCTTAGCAAGGTAAGGGGATCAATGTGTGTGCCTTCTGAAAGCACTGACTATCTCCCAAAGTGCCCAGTTTAGTGATGGGAAACTAAGGCTTGACACAGTTTAGATAAAACAAAGATACTTTTTTCTAAGTACTGTATTCCTACCATTTAATCTTATCTATTTTTGTTTACTAAAGACATGAGTCTCTGAATGAAAAAAAGAAAAGAGAGATGTAGCAAGAACCCTAGCACTGCTGGGACTGGCCAGTGCATGGAGAAGAAAAAGATAGATAGACCACTGGTAGGTGTATAGATAGAACTGTGAGGAGAGAGAAGCTCCAGATTTCAGTTCTATATTGTCATAACCTGCATGGTTTTGACAAACCTCACTACTTTTTACAGTCTTGATTTTTGATTCAATAAAATGATAAGAATAAAAATTTGTTAATGTCAGAGAGGTGTTGATTGCTTGAGGTGCGAAAATGTTAGGAATGTTGAAAAGGGATGAGGTGCTCCAAAATTCTCTCCATGCAGCTTTTTCCTAAAATATGTCAGTCTCCAAAAGCTTTTGGTTTTGCCCTTTAAAAGAATTTTCTTTGTGACAAAAATCATTTAATGAATATCTACTATGTTTAGAATGCCATGGGAATTGAGATGGACCTTGCTAAGAAAGAATGCCTTTCAATAAATAATGAAGAATAAGAAAAGGCAGGTGAATAATAACCACAGCTATAGTCTCAGAGCTCAGTGTCAGTACTATAGTGACTTTGTCCTGAAAGAAACCTTTGAGTGTGCTTCACTTAGACCACTGTTTAATCCTCCCTATTAGTGTTTCATTTTTCTTCTACTCTTTTGGTGAATGTAATCAGAAAATATACCAGCTTCAAATAATTCTCCTTGGAATTCCAAGATCACTCCTTTTTGTTGGTGGTGATTTTTCTCTCTTCATATTCTTCATTGCCAATCACTTATAATGCTTTCACTGTGAATCCTTCTATAAGCCATGGCCCTGTATAATCTCTCATATCCTCCAAACAATCCTCTTTTCTATCTCTGCCTCTATACTTCAATTTTTCTCTATTGAAACTAACTTTCTCATCTGTAAGGTTCTGCCGACAATTATGCCTCAGCAAAAGAACATAGTTTTGTTCTGAATCATTGAGGTTAAGGTGATTCTGTTTGTTCCTTTTTCTCAATTTGAACTTTGAAGTCAGGATAAGTTCTTCCCTTCTGGTTTGGATGCTTTTCATGTTTGCTTGTTTTTCTTTCTTTGTCAAAAAATTTAAACTAGTGTAGCTCAACATTCTACGTTTCGGTTTCTAACATGTTGATATTTCTGAAACGGTACAATTTTCTAAATTTTAAGACAGAATATTTACAACTTCACTAATAGAATTTTATGCCATAAGTAAAGTTCAACAGACATTCACACCATTATAAAAAGAAAGGTAGAAGTGAGCTCTTTTGTTGAAGTGAGAAGATTATAAGTTCTAGATAATTCCCAGGATGTCTTCATAGACTCCTTTAAGAGTACATGTGACATAGTTTTATAGTTACTGCCACCAAACACTAGACAATACTAGGTCAAAATGAAAACACATATTCGGTGATTATTGATTGACAGAAGTCACAATTAAGCAATCCAGTGGCCATGAGGTACACTGTGGAGCTATGGTAAAACACATGATAGGAAGTAATGGTTGATGGAAGGGGAGGAGGTCCTCCCCTACCAGTGGACTTGGAAAAGGGCAGGGAGGAGATGAGGGAGGGATGGGGAGATCGGGAGGGGATGCGGGAGGGGGCTACGGCTGGGATACAAAGTATATAACCTGTGATTAATATAAAATAAAAAATGTTAAATATAACAATCACTCACAGAAATGAAAGGAAAGCTTCCAAGACAACATAGGAAGGGACCTCTGTTACTGAAGAAAAGTCAAGATTCCAGGACTGGTTCTCAGCAATTTCTGATTGCTCTGTTTAAACCCATACCACTGCCAAAAGTAAAGTCCCCCTGTCTGAAATTATTTATCTTAGGTCAATTTCCCATTGTTTGAAACAATTTCTAATAAACATCTGAATATTTCTTATTTTAAGCATCCAAAGAGACACTTCCCCTGATGAAATACAGTCTCTTAACAAAAACATAACTGTATATTTCAGTACATAAGACCTATATTTCTTTGGATGACTAACCATGAAAAACAATTAGGCTAACCTGTGGTTTCTAAACTCTGCCCTCTGTAATTAGTAAAGGGATGTCAACTTGAATTTGTGTTATGATTTTTTTCAGCCACATAAGCTCTAGGTTTTTATCAATATTATTAGTGTTATTATTATCTCATGTATTACATCATGATCACAGTTTTTGCTCCCCCACATCCACCCCCTCCTCTTTTTCCCCTCAGGAAAAAGTAGACTTCCCAGGGACATCAACTAAAAACAGCATAACAAGCTACAGTAAGGCCAATAATAATTATCTAGTGATCTCTCTGTCATTTGGTTTGCTTGGGTTACCTCATTACTTTGTGCACTAATTCTATTGCTATAGGAACTATTGGCTTATTGATTGATTAACTTACTTCTTAAGACAGAGTCACACTATGTAGCTTAGATTAATCCAGTGTTTGGGATCCTGCTGTCTCTACCTCTTCAGTGAGGTGCTATGTTTATTCCAATTTTACATGTGATTAAGCATAGAGCTTTTAAATAACCCCCCCAAGTTCCAAGGCTGGAATGATGATTTATTCATTATGTATTCAAGCCAGGTTCTTGCAAATGAAGACACTAAGGCCTTATAACAATAAAGAAATTTGTCAATAGTGACAAAGTGGTTCTCTACTTAATAAGAAAGAGTACTAGATTTCTCTTGGGTTCTTTATTGTATTACAGAGATTGAACCAGCAGGGTGGTCACTTAGTGGGCATTACAAATGTCTTAAAGGCCAGTTGTTTGGGCTGGCTATTTTTGTTATTAGGTATCTCCTGAACCCCAGGTGGGAAAGTATACCCTTTCTCTGGATTTCCATTTTACTAACTATAACATAATTTCATACCTTTTCCATCCTAACTCAGAATGTAAATTTTACATGGACTTGTATTGATTTGAAATGCTTACCTATATTTTCTTATGTTCTACTCCATAACAAATATGACTTATTACAATATAAATCTTTCAAATAGTCTAGTCCAGTCCCTGTGGCTGACTGGATATATTAAAGAAAAAATAATGTTTTGTGTAAGAAAGCCAGGCATCAGTAAGGAAAATCTGATGTTGTTGCATAGCCATATAACTTATAACTTATTCTTAAGATGAAACCTCTGTTTTGTGTCTTTTCTGGGATAAAAAAATGCATGCTCCCTACTGTCAGTGACTAAGCAAATCACTGGATGCATTAGACAAGTGTGGAAGATGAATATTTTGTATGCCTTGAAGATAGTGATAGGTAAGGTGTGAGAAAATGGTCATGGGGGTCATGTATCTGTCTAACTGAAAATTTCCCACAAAGTGAGCTCATTAGCTGTTCTCAGCAACCTTACAGGCTTATACATCCTGAAGCATATGGTAGTCTCTTGCAGCCTGTTCTCTAAGAAGGTCATTTTGTGTAACTAGTCAGAGTATGAGTCAGAGTACAGATCAAAGCTACTAGAATCATCAACCATCTGTTCACCATCATTTTCCTGTGAAACCCGTATCTATGTCTGCAAAGGATAATAAATTTGTTCCTCTGAAAAAGAGGCAGGTAAGAAGTTATTTGGAAAGCAAGTCAAGGCTCTTCTGACTTCAGTGGGGAGTAAGATGCCCATCCAAAACTATAACTAATAACATGAAAGGTTGTTTATCTGACTAGAACTACAAACATATTTCTTCACTTTCATCACATCCTGGACAAAAATAATTTCTTCTTTCCCTTCTTCCCTTTTCACTGCAAGACTGATTGAGAACTATGTTCATGGAGTGCTTCAAATCTTTCACTCTAGCTACCAGGTTCCTCTGTACCTCAAACAAGCCCTATCTGTAGCTTCCCCCTCATATTTTCTGGTTCTCTTTATTTAAGACCAAACTCCTGTCACATCTATGAAAGTGTCAGTGAGATTACTTTTATAACACTTTCCTTAAATCCAAGTTGAGAAAGAATTACCAAGCACCCTGTGCATATGCATTTCTGGTATATATGACTGCATCATCCCAGAGTACAAATCCCCCAGAATAGGGACTGTATTACTACTTAAGTCCTCAAAGAGCCCCAGAATCTGATTGGTTCAACACTCCATTCGAGCAAATTTGTTAATGGAAATTATATACAGAAAATTGGGGTAACTAAGCATGATAACAGGGCAATCAGGTTTCCCTTGAAGTTCTTAGTCTCATTAATAAAAATAATGTGTAGATTAAAAGGGAAATCTCTTTTAAGTTGCAAAGCACAAACTAATGTCAGCTAGCTATAAATATTGGCCAGTGCCTAAGGAAGAAGAATGGAGAAGAGAAAGAAAAGAAGCTGTGTCATTTGAGATAAGTGATCATGCAGATAAGTCATATGACAGAGAAACAGCTGCATGATACAGACCTCACTTTAGAGAAAGGGAAGTCTGAAGTATTAGGCAAAGAATTCTGAGGAGAGAAAGACAGAGACAGAGACAGAGAGAGAAGGAAAAGTTAGGCTTTTCTGAGAAAATATGAAGAAGACCAAAGATAACCCCATGGAGGCTTTGCTATGAATGCTAAGAAAGCATGAATTATGGGAAGGAAATGTGCATTGTCTCTTTAAAGGGAAAATTATTACTCCTAGCTTTAGAATGGTTTAATATAAATCCCCATTCCTGAGAGGTAGTCCCTTGACCAGGCAAGTGACCAATTCTACTGGATAAACCCTTAAGAGAAAGAAGATGTGCATACCCCTTAGTTGGAGTATCAGTCACAGAAAAGACCCTGGGGCCCAGAAGTTTTGGTTATGTTGTTCTCCTTGTTGAGCTCCTGTCCCCTCCAGGACTTTCTATCTCCCCCAACCACATCACAGATGTAGCCCATGGCAGCTCAGTATCCAAGTGGTTTCCCAAGTGAGGGGAGCAGGGCCAGTCTCTGACATAAACTTAGTGGCTGGTTCTTTGATCACCTTCCCCTGAAGGGGGGACATCTTTAGTAGGACACAGAGGAAGAAAATGCATCCAGTCCTGATGAGACCTGATAGGCTAGGGTCAGAGGGTAGAGGAGGAGGACTTCCCCTATCAGTGGACTTGGGGAGGGGTATGGGAGGAGATGAAAGATGGAGGGTGGGATTGGGAGGTAATGATGGAGGAGGCTACAATTGGAACACAAAGTGAATAATCTGTAATTAATAAAATTAATTAATCAAAAAAGAGAAAGACTATACAGGCATATTTTCATATACACAGAGATAGATTCCATTCTTTACTGTAAAAAATTAAGTCTTTGCCATAAATCAACAAAAATTGGAGTTTATTAGGTAATGTTGAAAATTCAACTCATCAGAGAAAAAATAAAACCCAGACATGTGTGCTTATTTACCTGTAATCTCAGTCCTAGAGAAAAATAAGGTAAGAGTGTCTTGGATTCAAGGCCAGCCTGGAACACACAGAAAAACTGTCAAAAATCGTTCTTACTGCTTCCAAATAATCCAGTGAGAAAAATTCCTAGCAAAGAGTCGTCTTGTAATCTACACATTACCAGAACACTAAGGAAGAAGGCATTCCAGTACAAAACCATTGATCTTAAAGTTCTTCTCTGCTCTGATGATCACAATGGATTCAGTCACTTGAATTCAGCAACACTGTTGTCCTGTCCTAGTTATAGCTTAACCTCATGGTGCTAAATAAAGGAAGAGAAAGAAAAGAGAAGGGCAAACAAGGTGAGCATAGTCTCAGAACTCTTTAAAAGTCTTCATTTATTCACGACAACTGAGAAATCAGGACAAATTCAGGGAGTATAAGGGTATAAACGTATAAGGGTATCGGGTCTTAGAATCATAAACCTGTTTCTAAAATCATCTTGTCACAGTCCCCTCACTGAAGAGATGAGAGATTTGAAGCACACTTATAGAGAGGCTCTTGCCTGAAATCATATCACACTGGTAGTGTAATCTAGGCTAGAGGTGTAATGACATTGTTACTGGGAAAACTGAGGTTCCTTTTTAGAGCTTTTAGTCTTACTAATAACAGTTTAGAAACTGAATCAAAAGGAAGACTGAGGACAAACTTACAAGCTTTAAAGAGAGAAACAATAGGGCATACAAAGAGCTTTAAGGAAAAAGATAATTATGACAAGAAAAACAATGTTGTGTCATTTCTTAAGGAGATGAACAATCATCCATATAGCAAAGGCATTGGGAAGCTTCAGAAAAAAACATAAAAAGCCAATGCCAGGAAAAGCATACTTAGCCTTTGGTCAGTAAAACTTAAATTTTTCTGAGGCAAACTGCATGCAGACACACCACAGTGTTCCCTGATAAGAGAACTGGTAAGAGACTTCTGGGAAGGAAAAAATACCATGTCATTAAGGGATAATGCTTACCATCTCCTTTGGGGTAGCTTAGAATAACAGATTTCCACTTAGGGCTAGAGATGAAATTTAGAACAAAGGGTAGATATCTTAAAGTTTTCAAATGGTAAATGAAATTCCTAGAAAGGGCCAATCTGATGCTTGCATTTCTTGTGTTACCAGGAAACCCAGGAGGCGGGGGTTCAAAATTTCAGTACCTTAAGGTTATTGTAGGACAAAGAAGGTTAAGCCTAAACAATTATACTAATCTATAATACTAGTATGATTAGATTATACTAGTATAAATTACCTAATACTACTATATTCTAATTATACTAGATTAAAAGACTAGACATCATTTTTCTCATTTATGAGAAGGAATCATAGATCTATGTAGAAATTGTTATGCTGATCTTCTGAGGCAATACATGTGAGGAATCTTTCAGCTGTTAATTTCTTGTGACTGGAGAAATGGTTGAAAGAGTGTTACAGTACTGGAAGTGTGATTGGAAATCAAATTAGTGTTCCAGATCTAAGGTAGAGGCAGACAACCTGGACATTGCAGAGAAGATGGGTAGGAACCTATAAGACTTACTGTTGACACTGGTTGTTTTGGACTATTGGGCTAGCTAAAAATTAAATAAAATATGCTTATATTATTTAACAAATATTTACCCAGTGTTTACTTTGTCACAAGCATTTCTCCAAACACTTCACAAATAATAACTTGGCTAATCTTCCTGACATCCTTATTAGTTTGAGAATGATATCATGCTTCATTTTACAGATGAAGAAAGGGTAATGCAGACAGGTAACATAACTTACTTGTGTCTACTTAGTTGGTGAAAGGCAGTGAATAACTTTAAACCCCAATTGTTTGCCTTTACAGTCCATGGAATTACCTGTCAGAAATTACTTAGTCAGATGAAATAGATTGTGTACAAGTTGGCATCAAGGAAAGCCCTAGATTCTAAAGTTTTATCATTTAAAAGATTTTTGTGATTGGATTAATAATTCTTCATGCATCTTCCTATGTGTACAGGAAGTTTCCCTTTTCCATTACCATTTCTGATCCTCTGAATTCCTTGTCCATTCTAAAAAAATTTTTAATCAAGCAATAACCTTTGTGTTCTTTTCTCATCACTACTCTCAGCTCGTCATGACTTATCTACTCCACGGGACAATTCTCTTTCTTCCCCAAGAAGATTGTACTGCAGAAGTAGAGAGACCTCCAGGAAAGTTTATTTTTCTGTTGTTTAGATTTAATAAGACAATTATTGACTTATTTAAATATTATTGGGTTATTAAAAGCATTAACCTTTTCTTTCTTTTCATCTTGTTTGTTTAATGTCTATTTGAGAACAGAATGTGATTAAGGAAATATTCTCTAGCAGATGTATTTTCTTTGTGCTTCAAATGTAAAGTTAGGTTTGAGAGGAAGCTCATGACATGGCCTAAATTCACAACCTAGTGCTCGTTATTTAACCTCTGTGAAGCTGAGTATACAAGGAGCTAACAGATAGTTTTCCCAGCTCTTTGAATATAAATCTTTCCTTTAAAGAATGGTGTAGTGCTGTAGGTTCAAAGTAGAGCTATTACATATACTGGTTGCTACCTTTTCACTGATAAGGAAACTCAACACAGATAGAAGGGAGTTGCACATTAGTCACTTAGAGTGGCTAATTGTGGAACATAATTATTGTACTGAAAGCCTTATGAGTACAACCATTAAATCTAATTTATTTGCCACACACTTTCTTCAACAATTGGTTATAATAAGACACAATGATAGCAGTTAAAAACTACTGCACATGGAGTCACAGGAATAATTAAGGTCTACTGAATTAAAATATATATCATCATCATCATTATTATTATTATTAATTATTATATATTCACTTTGGATCCCAGCCATACCCCTTCCCTCATCTCCTCCTAGTCCCACCCCCTCCTCTTCTTCCATTATGTCCCTCTCTTAGTCCTTCTCCCCTACTATCTGACCCTAGCCTATCAGGTCTCATCAGGACCTTCTGGATCCTCTTTCTCTGTGGCTTCATAATGTCACCTAACCAGGGGGAAGTGATCAAAGAGCAGGCAACTGAGTTCATGCCAGAAAGTACCCCTACTTTCAACAAAAACTGTAAGAAGCTTTGGAAATTTGTTTGGTAATAGAGGGGTCTTTCTTGGATAAAAAAAAGCTAGGGCTTTAACTAACAAAATTTTCCTTTCAGCAAAAGATATGAAAAAGTTCTTTGTATCATTATCCTCTCTACCTCATTGCTATTTTTATGGTGAGGTTCCTTATGGCTCCCTAAGAATCCTTATACTCAAAATGGTGGCTATTAGAAAGAACCAGAACATATAACATCTCTTATTTATGAAGGATAAGAATCTGTCAACTTTGGTCAGAAGGCAGTCACTTTTAAAGACACTATTGAGACCAAATCTTTATGTATGTATGTATACGTGTATGTACGTATGTGTGAGTGTGTGTTTGTATAATTTATTTACTTTATATTCTGATTGTAGTCACCTGCCTCATTGCCTCATCTCTTCCTTGTGTCACCCTCCCTCCCTCTTCCGTCTTATCACCCTCTGGGAGTTCACAGAAAGAGAGAACCCTCCTCTCCTACCATCTAACTTTAGTCTATCAAGTGTCATTAAGACTGACTGCATCCTCTATCTCTGTGGCCTATAAGACACCCTCCCTCTGCCAGCCAGTGGGAAGTTATAAAAGAGCAGGCAACAGAGTCCATGTCAGAGACAGGCCCTGCTCCCCTTACTAGGAAACTCAGATGCAGACTGAGCTGCCTATGGGCTACATCTGAGCAGGGTGTTTAGGTCCTTTCCATTCATGGCTTTGGGTTGGTGCATCAGTCTCTGCAGGGCCCCTGCGCCCAGATGTTTTGGCTTTGATGGAAATTAAATCATATTGTTTTCATTTATAGCTATGAGAACTTGAATAAATAAGTCTGATTTAAATACTGTCTCTCCACAAACTATGTTATTGATACCTGCCTTGATAGGTGACATGAAAAGAGTAGTTTATATATTATCAAAATTAAGTTATATCAATGTGTAGGAAATTATGAAACATCATACCTGGCATACAGTTTTAATATTCAAGACACATCCTCCCTTATCAACCAATCTTTGACCGGCTCACCTCTATTCTTGTGGGCACTGATAACCCTGAATAATATCAGGAATAGTCTCAATATGTCCTGTTTTTTGTTATATTTTGGAGATACCAACTCAGTATGAGGCTTCCTCATAGTTCTGTGTCTCTGCCATGTCAAAATTCAATAGCCAGACATAGACAAAGTCTTCTTTTCTGAACTCTTTATTGCATATCCCTGAAGGTAAGTCCTTTCCAAATCTCTGGAAGCATTTTTATGTTCTGTGTTATTAAAGTTTTTTCTTTCTCATTGTCAGGTGTAACTTTGGATTGTTGACGGCTCTGTTGAGTTACTTATATTTACATAAAAATTTATAATTAATTGAGCTCTTCCATAGTTTTGAAACTCTGTATCTATAGCTCAATCTGACCTCAACAACAAAGGACTCTTTTTGTCACAGGTATAATGGATGTACATTGCCACACCCACACACTTTTTCATTCTAGAATCCCTTCTCACCATCCTGAGAAGTTTAGTATGAGAAGAAAACATTGTTTATATTTTGCAAATGTGGTAACTAAGACTCAGGTGAAGCCTATATTTCTTCTTCTTCATCAGAATGCATATTTTTACAGATATATACAGACCTCTGAAGGGAAATGACCCTGAACCAAAATAGTGGTTTAGAAGAAAGTAGGTTTCGAGAGGACTTTAGATCCTCTGCATTTGCAAACCCCTCAAAGCCTCTCTAAATGTTCATGGGGTATATATAAAGTCAATAAACTTACCCATACAAGTAGAGATTTAACTTAAATTCATACATCCACATTACACTTCTTTATATGGATAAACTAGAAACACTACTGTCAAAAACAGTGGGAAGGATTGAAATCTTAACTATTATATCCTTCCCTCTTTATTACACATGGCATTTAACAGAATCTGCTGTCTCTGATACTGTCTCAGTTAGAAAGGCAATTTCAAAGTAATCTCAGAATAGCAGCTCAAAAGGACCAATAAGAAGCTGTATAGCAGGGGTTCTAGGTTATAAACATACATGGTCCTTGGTTGGAAAGACAGTCTCATAAAAGACCCCTGTGCCCTGATATATTTGGTTCTTGCGGAGCTCCTTACCTCTCCAGGTCATACTAACTCCCCCTTCTTTCATATGATTCTCTGCACTCTGCCAAAGGATTGGTTATGTTTCTTAATATTTGCTTTGATACACTGCTAGGAAGAGTGTTTTCGAGGCCCTCTGTGGCCAGCTCTTATCCTGCTACTTGTTTACTCCTACATCCAATGTCTGTCCCATTTGACTTTCTAAGTGAGTATTAATCCTCTTACTCCAGGTCCTCTTTCTTGTTTATCTTCTTTAGGTGTATAGATTTCTGTATTTTTATCCTATCTTATAGGTCTGTATAAGTGAGTATATACCATGTTCGTCTTTCTGCTTTTGGGATACCTCACCCAGGATGATCGTTTCCAGGTCCCACCATTTGCCTGCAAATTTCATGATTTCCTCCTTTTTTAATTGCTGAGTAGTATTCCATTGTGTAAAAGTACCACAATTTCTGTATCCATTCCTCAACTGAGGGACATCTGGGTTGTTTCCAGGTCCTGGCTATTACGAATAAAGCAGCTACGAACATAGTTGAGCAAATATCCTTGTATGGTTACAACCTAGAACCCCTGCTTGTATGTAGCAAATGGTAGCTCAGTTTCCAAATGGGTATACTAGTAAGGGGAAAAGAAACTATTTTGGACATGAACTCAATGGCTGGCTCTTTGACCTCCTTGTCCCCCGAGGGAGGAGCAGACTTGCTAGGCCACAGAAGAGGACATTGTAGCCATTTCCGAAGAGACCTGATAAGCTAGAGTCAGATGGAAGGGGAGGAGGTCCTCCCCTATCAGTGGACTTGGAAAGGTGCAGGGAGGAGATGCGGGAGGGATAGGGAGGGAATGCGGGAGGGGGCTATGGCTGGGATACAAAGTACATAACCTGTGATTAATATAAAATAAAAATAAATTACAGGGGAAAACATGAGAAGATAAACGAAGTGACATGGGGATCTATGCAGAGACTCTTGTTTCTGCCCTCAAGGTAATTAACATCCCTAGACTAACTCCCCTTGGCTGTCAATCTTGATGCCCTGTACAGATTTGAATGCTGGATATCCTCTGCCATCTAGCCACAACCAACAAAGACAGCATTGCAAGCTCTATAACATGGAACGTTGGGAGATTCTCTGAAGAATCTTCTCCTTAGGTCAGTAATAAAACAAGTACTCTCTGCACTGAGATTTGCACATTTACTTCAATAAAGGGCATCTTGAATCTCAAAAAAAAAAAAAAAAGTTGTATAGCTGGATCTTGAGGTAGCACTATTCCTAATGGTTTGAGAAAGGTCCAGATTGATTTCCAAAGTGGTTGTACAAGTTTGCATTCCCACCAGCAATTCAATAAGGTTCCTCTTTCTCCACATCTTTTCTAGCATGTATTGTCACTTGAGTTTTTGATCTTAGCCATTCTGATGGGTGTAAGGTGAAATCTCAGGGTCGTTTTGATTTGTATTTCCCTGCTGACTAAGGAAGCTGAGGATTTCTTTAAGTGTTTCTCTGCCATTTGGTAATCCTTTACTGAGAATTCTGTGTTTAGCTCTGTACCTCATTTTTAATTAGATTACTTGATTTGTTGCTGTTTAACTTCTTTATATATTCTGTATATTACTTCTCTGTCAGATATAAGGTTGGTGAAGTTCCTTTCCCAATCTGTAAGCTGTCATTTTGTTCTGATGACAATGTCATTTGCTTTACAGAAGCTTATCAGTTTCATAAGGTCTCATTTATTGATTGTTGATCTTAGATCCTGTACTGTTGGTGTTCTATTTAGGAAGTTGTCTCCTGTGCCAATGAGTTCAAGGCTCTTCCCCACTTTTTCTTCTAACAGGTTTAATGTGTCTCTTTGTGTGTCTCTTTTTATATTGAGGTCTTTGATCCACTTGAACTATAGGCAAACTTTGGGCAGAGTGCAGGGAATCTTATTAAAGAAGGGGGAGACAGAAAGACCTGGTGGGCACGGAGCTCCATAAGGAGAGCAACAGAACCAAAAAATCTAAGCACAGGGGTCTTTTGTGAGACTGATACTCCAAAAAAAGCACCATGCATGGAGATAACATAGAACCCCTGCACAGATGTAGCTCATGGCAGCTCAGTCTCCAAGTGGGTTCCCTAGTAATGGGAACAGGGACTGTCTCTGACATGAATTCAGGGACTAGATCTTTGATCACCTCCATTTGAGGGGAGGAGTAACCTTACTAGTCTACAGAGGAAGACAATGAAGCCAGTCCTGATGAGACCTGATAGACTAGGGTCAGATGGAAGGGAAGGAGGAGCTCTCCTATCATTGGACTGGGGGAAGGGCACAAAAGAAGAGCAAGGGAGGGTGGGATTGGGAAGGGGTGGCAGAGGGGGCTACAGCTGGAATAAAATTAATAAATGGTAGATAATAAAAATAAAATTTAAAAAAATAAAAACGTTGTGGACCTGCTCTGTTTTTTTCTCAAGGAAATAGTATCTATGGTTAGAACATCAAGATGAACAAGACTACTATTACCAAGACTAATGGTTCTGGGAATCAATGCAGAAAAAAAAAAAAAACGGGGGCTACTGTGCATGATGTTTACACTTCTCACTCATACAGATGGCATGCCAGAGTTTAGGTAATGATGGGTATGGAAATGTGAGTAAGCAGATAACCTTTGGCCTTATGAAAAATGGCCCATAATACCTTTTTTTTTTCAGTTACAGAGAGTGAGCCTAGAAAATAAATGTCCTTGCGTCCTCTTTCAATTTTCTATGTTTTATACCTCCTCCTACCATCAACGACAATCCATTTCCTGGAATTTACAGCACCACTAATAGGCCAGACCTCAACTTGGGAAAACTGTCAAGATCTGAGCCTCAAACTTTAATGGGGATAATAAACCATGAACTTGAACACAAGAAAGTGATCAGAGTGAAATATAAGATTCCAAGACTTACAAGGATAGGCTGAAATGTTATTTGAATGCAAATTATGGAGATATGGTATATGGAGGCTTTCTGCAGGGCTTCCCATGGGGCAAAGTAAGTCCTGAGCATCTAGTGATTCAAAGGGACAGAGTAAAGATATGTAGAGAGATTTCATAATGAGTCAAGTAATGTTCTTTATAAGAAATTCATGGTTGACATGAATTATGTCTAAGAAAATTATCAGAGCAAGGGGTTGAAGAATAATTTCTCAGCTATTCAGAAATCCTAACATATTTTCTCTGTCAATAATCATACAGCTACTAAAAGGTGGATCTAGGAATCAAGATCTACAAACCTCAATGCCCGTGGTGGTCTATTTTTATAAATCCTGACTTTTGACCTGGGTGGGGAATACAATTTCCAATATATGGAGAAAGCACAAATATTGCTAAGGAAGTGTTCATACCCATTTCCCAAATTCCCTTCTATCAACATCAGAAACATGTTACCATATATTTTTTTTTTTTGCTACTCAAAAAATCCTAGTAATACTCAGAGGAAGAAGTCATGGAAGGTGAAATTATCTGAGTTTTTCTTGGACTCACTGTCTGCTTTCTTTTCAGCCTCTTAGGTTTTCTTTCTACAGTAGTTACTACAGAATATATGTGTTTGTGGCTTGTGTTATAGTGGTGGGAGGCAGTAATTTCCCTGGTGTTAGCTGGCCTGCAGACAAACTGAGAGCACCTACACTGCCCTTCAGAGGACTCACCTCATGTGCACCCATTGCTTAAAAAGCTTTAGTTTGCACTCATTTTGTTCTACATTTAATTTGCTTACCTGTGACAGGAAAGGAAATTAAGAGGAAGGGGATAAAAGAAGAAAACAACCTAGAAAGGGCTGAAGGGGAAGAATGGCGGGGATATTAAAACCACTGCTATGTAACCAGCCAACAATGATACTGCATGTTTATGGGCTTCGGTTGCTATAGAGACAGTTACATAACTCCAACTGGTGGTGAAATTTCATACTGCTTGTGGTGGCGAGCGATATTTCAGTCACTTAGGGACTACTTTTAAAGAGAACAAATAAAGTAGCTGAGGGGCCCTTTGTCTTGCCGGCTACAACCTGCACTGTTTCAGCCCCACATACCAGTCGTTTTCCAGTTTTCTGTGTGTAGCAAAATGTTCCCAATTATTCTCTGAGTAGAGCTGGGCACTTACTCCTTTCCTCAATTCAGAATGGCTAGGCATAAGGCTCAGAGCAAAAAGAAAAAATAAATAAAGCAGCCTTTGGGGTGGAAAGCCTATGTGGAAAATTTCAGCTTGGAAAGCTTGTTTTCTGGGAAAGTTATGAGCTGAAAGAAGTGCATGTGTTCACTAGCCCAGAGACCAAAGGCTAGATCTTCCTTGTTCAGTCTGTGTGTGTGTGTGTGTGTGTGTGTGTGTGTGTGTGTGTGTGCCCGTGCGTGTGGGTATTTTACAAATATGCAAACATTTGAACTCACATGGAGACTAATTTAGATTCGTATTTATGCATTTTCTACAAGCATAAACACACTTGATTGCACAGATACATTCACATAAAACATCTGTTTGAATGTACACATCTATTTATTTACATATGCACACATATAGTATAATAGAATATAAGAATTTTCCAATTTTAAGTGTGATGACCTTATAAAATGGTGATTTCAGAAGATCCAACCTATATGTTTCCTGCACATTTACATCTATTTATATATGCATACTATCAATATACTCATTCTCTCACAAAATGAGAACCTCAGAAACTCACTGATATTTATATTTTTCTCCCAGATTCTCTCATGTAATTTTCAAATAATCATGTTAACTATTTTTCAAATACCCACAAGCTTTTATATATTCCTAATGTATTTTCACAGATTATCATACGTTTCCTTGTACTTTCTCACAGGCACTCATTTATGTTGAGTCACATAGTGTCCTGCTAAATACTTGTCATTAAACCACATGTTAGTTACTCTGTTACTCATGTATACACACCAGGGAAAGAAAACTTTTTTGACTCTTATTGTTTTGTTTGTTTGTTTGTTTGTTTGTTTGTTTTGGAGGCAGAGTGTCACTATAAAGCTCTCACTTACCTGGAACTTGCTGTGTAGATCAGGCTGTCCTTGAACTCACAGAGATCCACCTGCGTCTGCTTCCTGAGAATTATAATTAAATGTTTGTGTTGTCATATCTTTCCAGAATTTTAGAGTGAGAATTAGTTGTTAGTTTTTCATTTGGAATCACAAAGAAGCCTTAGGAGTTTCCTTTGTGAGAAATACAAGGATCAGTACAATTATTCCAATTTGATTAATAAATTAAGACATATAGCAAAGATTGTCCTATGTTCATACAAGAAGTACTAAATAGATATTAGAATTTTGAGGCCACATTCAGTCAGATTGCCCCTATACCACTTATCTGTCATGGGCAGATGTTTCCAGTGAAAATGTGCACAAAACAGAGACTGGAAATATCTGCCTAAGCTGAACCATGAAGGAGGTCAAAGTTGGTTTTTAGACGACAATATTAGTAAAGAAGAACAACACTGGTATTTTACTCCTACTTAGAATCCTTCTATTTCACCCATACTTCAAAAATCTCCTACTCTAGATTCTTGGTTTGCTCAATGATTAAGAGAAGCTCTGGCTTTTTGACATCCATCTTTTACCATTATTTATAGCATGAGATCCAAAATTTGACCTGAATCAGAAGCAATTCATCTATGTTGCCTGCAACATAAATTAAGAGGAAAAGAGTATTTCAGAATCATTGGCCTTTAAGAACAATATTTCTACAAAGTAAATAACCTGTGATTAATATAAAATAAAAATGTTAAAAATTGAAAAAAGAACAATATTTCTAAAAGGATTTTGGAATAATGGATCTCTGGAGAAAAAAGATGCCTGGAAATGTCTTAACAGGAAGCTTTGGAAACCATAAAGTTTTACTTTTGAGATTTGAAATTGGAGCCAGAGCACTTGGATCTGAAAGGATGTTAAAGACGATGAAACTATCACATATTTTGTTGTGGGGGTAAGGTAGCATAGAGAGCTGCATTCACCAGTAGAAATGGATAGCTTTGTTTTTCTCCCTTGCATCCACTATTTGCTCACCTCACCTTCTGGTTTAGGAAGCTCCTTCATATCTCAACTGGATTCAGATCCAGCCTAACTCCCAGTTCTATTTCTTATACTAAGCTCCAGCAAGATAAGAAGGTGTAGAGACAGCCAAACATTAAGGGGAGCTGGGGAAATCCTCCTGAAGATGGAGGCTGAAGAACTGTAGGAGCCAGAAGGGTCAAGGACATAATAAGAAAACCCACAAATCAACTAACCTGGTTTCAAAGGGGCTCAAGAAGACTGCAGTGACAATCAGGGACTGTGCATGTGTCTGACCTAAGCCCTCTGCATATGTGTTATAGTTTTGTATCTTAGTCTTCTTGTGGGACTCTTAATAATGGAAGTTGGGACGCTCCCTGACTCATTTGCCTGCTCTTGGGACCCTTTTCCTTCTACAGGGTAGCCTTGTCCAATCTTAATATGAGGGAGAGATGACTAACTAATTTTATTGCAACTTGATATGCCATGTTTGGATGATATCCCTGGGAGACCTGTCTTTTTTTGAAGGGGAATAGAGCAAGAGCATATCAGTGAAAGAGGAAAGGTGGAGTGCAATGATTGGGAGGAAAGAAGAGAGACAAAACGTCATTAGAATGTAAAATATGATAGAACAAATTTTAATTAATAAAGAAAAGGTGTGGAGAATGAAATGGGGGTCTTGATACATCCCTTTCTGCAGTGTCAGCTGTAATTTGCTGTGCCCCTCAACTGAAAAGCAATTTCCCTTTTTCTTTCTAAATTTCACTAAACCTCTTCATCTATTTTTCTAGACTCCACAATTTAAAGATATATACATTTGTAAATAGCCTTTCTATTAAATACTCTCTGATTTCTTCTAATTGGAGTACATTTCTGTTTTCTTTCAAGGCCAAAGTGCAAGGGCAATTTGTTGGAAGATCTTTTGTTGTTCTCCTAAGCTCTGGAGACATGTTAGAGAGAAGAAAAAGCTATACTGTTGTTTCTATGTTGGCCTACTAGTTCTTGTCCTAGTTACCTTGGCTTCTAATACAGTGAATACTTAAGTAGTACTAGAGACACCTCCTAAGCCACAAGCCAGTTTTAAGGAAGCATGAACTCACTCATTGGTAAAGTTTGTCCTATCATTTTAATTCACTTTCTATTCAATTTCTATCATGAAAAGTGCCTAAGGCTTGACCACTAAATTACAATGAGACATATATTTCAACCTCAGTAAGGCCCAGAATAAAAGAGAGTTATGACAACTCACAACATTTTTCCTGTGTGTGTGTGTGTGTGTGTGTGTGTGTGTGTGTGATATGTGCCTGCTCACAGAGGCCAAAAGACTGTTGAGTTCCTTGGATTTGCAGTTTTAGGGAGTTGTGGGCAGTTTTAGGAATGATGGGTGCAGGAAATTGAATTCAGGTATTGCCTTTCAAGCCTTCCCCTTAAATTTTTGTCCTTAGAGTTAGGAGTTGAGAGAAAAGAAATCTTTTTCTGAACCTTCTCACAAATTAGTAGTCAGCTCTTTGCTCACAGACACCATGAATTGATTGAGTCATTTGGGAAATGCAAATCAAAATAATCTTGAGCTTTCCCCTCACACCTATCAGAATGGCTAAGTTAAAAAACTCAAGGGATGATGCATACTAGAGAGGATGTGGAGAGAAGGGAACCCTCCTCCATTGCTGGAGGGAATGTAACTTTGTACAACCACTTTGAATATAAATTTGGCACTTTCTCAGATAATTAGTAATGTGCTACCTCAAGATCCAGCTATACTATTCCTAGGCATACACCCAAAATATGTCCCACCATTCAATAAGGACATTTGCTCAACTATGTTCATAGCAGCTTTATTCGTAATAGCCAGAATCTGGAAACAACCTAGATGCCCCTCAACAGAGGAATGGATACAAAAATTGTGGTACATTTGCACAATGGAATACTATTCAGCAATTAAAAACAAGGAAATCATCAAATATTGGGAACTAGAAAAGATCATCTTGAGTGAGGTATCCAAGAAGCAGAAATGCACACATGGTATATGCTCAGTTATAAGTGGGTATTAACCATATAATATCGGATAAAGATACTAAATTCTGTACACCTAAAGAAGGTAAGCAAGAAGGAGGACTTGAGGGAAGATATTGAATCCTCATTTAGAAGGGAAAATAGACATTGGAAGTAGGAGAAGACAAGGAACAGCACAGGAACCTTCCACAGGGAGCCTCTGAAAGACTCTAACCACCAAGGTATTGAAGGAGAAACTTAGAATCGTAGCCCAACTTTGGGCGGAGTGCCAGAATCCTTATAGAAGAGGCAGACAGAAAGACCTGGAGGAGACAGGAACTCCATAAGGAAAACAACAGAGCCAAAATATCTGGACTCAGAAAGGCCTACAGAGACTGATAATCCAACTAAGGACCATGCATGGAGATGACCTAGACCCCGTATTCAAAGGTAGCCCATTGGCTGTTCAGTTTCCAAGTGAGTTCCCTAGTTAGGTGAACAGGGGCTGTCTCTGAGATGAACTCAGTGGCTGGCTCTTTAATCACCTCCCACTGGGGGTATAGCCTTGCCAGGCCACAAAGGAAGATGTTGCAGCCAGCCTTGATGAGACCTGGTTATCTAGGGTGAGATAATAAGGAGATCCTCCCCTATCAGGGGACTAGGGAAAGAGGATAGGGGGAGAAAAAAGGGAAGGTGGGTGGGACTGGTAGTAGACAAGGAAGGGGGCTACAGCAGGAATACTAAGTGAATAAACTGTAATAAATAAATATATAAATTAAACTAAATTAAAGAAAAAGATTGTGAAGGATTTGTTTAGCTACTCTTTCCCTGGCTTGTATATTTCTCCAGTATTCTCAGGCATCCCATTTTAGCTAACATAGGTGAATTAAGCTATCTTATTTAGACATAAACTTCAAGATTATTTAGAGGAGCCAGTTTCAAACTGTATGCCTTTAAATTGCTTTAGAACTACCATTATGGTATAAAGGAGAGTTTAAGCAGGTATACTTTAGCACTTAACTACTAACTACTCCCTCTGCTGTCTCTGATATTCTTAGTGTATACAAACAACTTTGGTATGTTTTGTTTTGCTGCATATGTTCAAACCTTGGTAACTTTATAATTATATTTTATTATTAATAACTGTCTGTAATAATGAAAGAATGGGGAACCGACTCCAGTACCTTTCTTGTACAAATAAGGAAATTGAACCTCAGAGAAGAAAAGGGCTATGATCAAGATCACACAGTAAATCCACCAGTAGCAAGTTCAGTCACTCCAAACCTAATGAAGATTTTTTTCTTTATTACCATAGGCTAACTAGTACTAGCCATCAATATCCCTACATTACATGCCAGTAGTCTACTGGTTGATAAGGATAAAAACAAACACATAATGTCCTAGAGTCCTGGAGGATATAGTTTTGAAAACATAGTTGATACCTGGATGTACATGGTACCTGTAGACCAGAGCCTTTTCAGGCAGTTTTTTGGTATACCTGGCATTGAGTTATGCAAGGCCACAAACTCTAGCCTGTCTTTTTACCCCCTGTGTCCAAGGTCTTCATCTACCACAGAGGTTTCCATCTAACTAAATACATTTTCAACTTTAAACAACTATGTGTCATCCTATCTACTACAGAATGACAGCTAGAGGAGATACTGAATGTTTTTCAGGACAGAGGATTTTGGCTCATATGGTACCAAATTGGTGCAGTAGCTATGTGGAGGGGGAGCACACTTCGGTAATTCCTACAGATCATCCTCCACTGACAGAGAATTTCAAGACGCTGCTTCTTCCTCAAGACTAAGTTATTGGACACAAATGTGAAGAAGAAATAATCCAATAGTCAGTCATGGACCATTGAACTGTGTGGCTCTGGCCTCTACCTCTTAGGGCATGCCTAGAAATACAGTATATGTGAGGTTTAAGTTAACATTTGATCCACTTAAGCCAAATCTAATATTTATAGGCATAGAGTAGCAGTTAAGAGCACAGACTCCGAAGTTAGTCTGTTTTGGTTCTATACCTAGTGCTATCACTTACTAGCTACACATATTGTGCAAGTTCTGAGTCATGCTTTATCACAATTGCAGTATTTGTTGAAGAGCAATAATGCCCTAAATTATGGGGATGTCATGAAGATTAAGTACAATGACTCATATCTCAGTGTCCAGGCATATAGAAAGTTCTAGATAAGTATTAGCTATTATTAATATTTTCTAGGCCCTCGAACAAAAAAAAGTGTCAAATATTGAGACTAAGCTAAGTTAGGGCCTATTCATGAGACAGATCCCACGTAATACTTCATTGGAAATAAAGATAAAGAACTTACACTTTATTTTATCCTGGCTAAACTGAAGCTATTTTATTCATTGATCAAAGTGGCATGACTGAATTATCATATCAAATCTGCAATATATATTCATATATATTAATATGAAGAATGTGTGGCTGAGCAAAGTAAATTCTTTGCCAAAGTTTACCCAGAATTAGTAGTTGAGCTTACATTCCTATGTACCAAGTCTTATAAATGTAGTCTATACTTATGGCCAAATAGAGATGATAAGAATTAGTGTTAGAAATGAGATAGTGATGAATCAGAGATGGTAATTATAAAAAATTGAAAATGCAGGAAATCATCACATTAAAAAGATGATGATTTCCAAAGTGGTTGTACTAGTTTACATTCCTGCCAGCAATGGAGGAAGTTTCCCCTTCCTCCACATCCTCTCCAGCATGTGTTGTTACTTGAGTTTTTGATCTTAGCCATTTTGATGGGTGTAAGGTGAAATCTCAGGGTTGTTTAGATTTACATTTCCCTAATGACTAAGGACATTAAGCATTTCTTTGGTCTTACTCTGCCATTCGATAATCCTCTATTGAGAATTCTGTGTTTAGCTCTGTAACCCAGTTTTAATTGGATTACTTGGTTTGTTGTGATTTAAATTCTTTACATACTCTGGGTATTAGTCCTCTGTCAGATATAGGGTTGGTGAAGAACCTTTCCCAGTGTGGAGGCTGTTGTTTTGTTCTGATGACAGTGTCCTTTGCTTTACAGAAGCTTTTCAGTTTCATGAGGTCCCATTTATTGATTGTTGATCTTAGAGCCTGAGGTGTTGGTGTTCTGTTCACGAAGTTGTCTCCTGTGCCCATGAGCTCAAGGCTCTTCCCTACTGATATCTTCTAACAGGTTTAGTGTGTCTGGTTTTATGTTGAGGTCTTTGATCCCCTTGGACTTTAGTTTTCTGCAGGGTGATAGATATGGATCTATTTGCATTTTTCTATGTGTAGATATCCAGTTAGACCAGCACCATTTGTTGAAGCTGCTTTCTTTTTGTCCATTGTATGGTTTTGACATCTTTGTCAAAAATCAAGTATTCATACGTGTGTAGGTTTATTTCTCAGACAATTAGAAATAGTGCTACCTTAGGATCCAGCTATACAACTCCTAGGCATATATCCAAAAGACGCTCAAGTATACAACAAGAACATTTGCACAACCGTGTTCATAGCAGTTTTATTTGTAATAACCAGAATCTGGAAAGAACCAAGAGGTCCCTCAATGGAGGAATGGATACAGAAATTGTGGTACATTTACACAATGAAATACTACTAAGCAATTAAAAACAAGGGAATCATGAAGTTTGAAGGCAAATGTTGGGAACTAGAAAAGGTCATCCTGAGTGAGGTAACCCAGAAGCAGAAAGACACACATGGTATATACTCACTTATAAGTAGATATTAGACATATAATATAGAATTATCCTAAAATCTGTACACCTAAAGAAGCTACGCAAGAAGGAGGACCCTGGGTAAGATGCTCAGTCCTCATTCAGAAAGGCAAATGGGATAGACATCAGAAGAGGCAGAAAACAGGAAATAGGACAGGAGCCTACCACAGATGGACTCTGGAGGACTCTATCCTGCAGGGTACTAAAACAGATGTTGAGATTCATAGCCAAACGTTGCGTAGAGTGCAAGGAATCTTATGAAAGAAGGGAGAGATTGAAAGACCTGGAGGGGACAGCAGCTCCAACAGGAGACCAACAGAACAACAACAAAAAATCTGGGCACAGGGTTCTTTTCTGAGACTGATACTCTACCCAAGAACCATTCATGGATATAACCAAGAACCCCAATACATATGTAGCCCATGGCAACTCAGTGTCCAAGTGGGTTCCCCAGTAAGGGGAACAGGAGCTGTTTCTGACATGAACTCAGTGGCTGGCTCTTTAATCCCCCCCCCGCCCCAAAAGAGGAGGGCTGCCTTATCAGGACACAGAGGAAGACAATACAGACAGTCTTGATGAGACCTGATAGGCTAGAGTCAGATTGAAGGGGAGGAGGTTCTCTTCTATCAATGAGCTGTAGAAATAGCATGTGAGAAAAAGGAGAGAAGGCAGGATTGGGAGAAGACAAGGGAGGCAGCTACAGCTAGGATATAAAGTGAATAAATTTTAATAAATAAAAAATATAGTTAAAAATAAATTAATTTAAATGAAAAAATAATGAAATTTTCGCATCTTTTTTTCAGCGTCTAAACCATTCAGGCTATTTCCCAGTAAAATCTGATGCTCATGTCTAGTTCTTCATTCTCTGAGTATTGAAAGACACTAGAACAATCATTTATGACTCATCCTTTAAGTGTGACTCTGCAGTGTGCACAGGAGATTTTCAGATCTTAGAACTGAATCTTCAATGGGAAAATGTCTAACAACACATCCCCAACAAAAGCAAACTGGATAGATACAAGAAAAGTGAAATGAAACACCTGTGCCTAAGAAGTAAAAACATTTGTTTCACTTCTTGCCTCCCCTATACTGGAGCACCACTGTTGGTTGTGGTAGAACTTAAGACTTTCTATAAACCTTTGCCTGTTTCAAGGGTAAAAAAACAAAACAACAACAAAAAAAAATGTGGCTCCATTTGTTTGTCAGGGTCTGCTATGTAAGTAAAAGAAAAGTATTAATTGATTTGTTAGAAGCAGTTTTTCCTGGGATAGGTTTATCTACCCTGGGGAGGGGGCAAGCAAAGTAGCAGAGATATTATATAGACAAACAGATTTTGAAAAAAAATAGCCAATGAATTAAGTAACTTTCAATAGGTACCAACATATCCACATAATACTGTGCATATCTCTATGTAAAGGGAAAGTAGGAAACAAAGATATTGAGCAGTAAAAGAAAGAATTTCAGCTTGATGATAAATAATGTGGAACAAATTTGCATCAAAAATCGCAATTGTAGACTTTGGGGATAGTTAGGAATGAGTAGAGGCTGTTTAACATTTTGAAAAGGGTGAGAGGGCAGGATAAAGAAAACAAGACACTAGACTCAAGCTACAACTTCTTCACCAGCTTCCAAGTCCCAAGTGCCTTACAGTGCCTAACACGCTGTTGACATTTGGCAAAGGAGATTTATTACTGTGCTCATTGGATGAGACAGGCAGGAGTCATGCGTCTTGGCAAGAAAACCAGGCCAAAAGATTTGCTTTGACTAAAAGCCATATAACTTGAAAGGTTTATTGCTGAACTGATTATGTAATGTAGCTTTGAAAGAGCAGTATTTAAGATAAAGATTTGAAGCCCTCAGGCAGGTTTGAAAAAAGAATTGGGGAATAGGACTGAATGCATTAATAGCCCATTTAAGAATTGACTGCCTCTTAAACCTAATTTCAAACTGTAAAGCAGGAAGGCAGTGGGATACATTAAAGGGTACTGATTTGGACTCTGACCTGGGCTCTGGTTATGTCTCATTTTGATATGATATGAAACCTTTCCCTTTTGTGAAGATTAGCACACTGATTCAAGTCCAGAAAAGTGTGGTTAGGGTGCAGGAGTTGGACCTGAGAATCACTAAGACCTGCTATATTACTGTGCCTGCTATACCCAGGAGTTTGGCTCCATGCAACTCCCAAAGTTTACCAAAAGTCCTAATTGGACCAATTCTCCAGGTGGAAAATTTCCCAAGGTTCTTTCTCTTTTGGCCATATCTAGTTTCAATTGGCCTGGACTAGTAGTTTTCCATTCTGGCAATCCCTTATACTCCTACAGGAAATGTTAAAAATGCCAAGATTCAGGCTCTACCTCCCAGACTTACTAACTTTAAAGGTCCCCTGATAATCTCAATATGCAGCTAGGGAAGAGAATTACTAGCTTAAGAAAACTATCAAGTAGACCCCATGTAAATTTCTGTAACTTCCTCAATCTTCAATTCTTCTCTCATTTGTCTATGTTTACTCTGTTCCTTTGAATATTCACAAAAAATATACTTCTAATGCATTTTGCACCTTTGGTTTAGATACTAACACTAGCTAAATATTGAAAGTAAAATTCTTAAACACTGAAATCAGCCTCTGACCCATTTGAAAGATTCTTATCTCTAGTAAATTTATGTACTGGTTTTTGATTTGCTTGTGCTTATAGAGTCAAAGTTTTGTGATTATAATAAAATGCCTCATTTTTCCATACCATATTCATTTAATTTTATTGTTATAATTAAACCTTTTGAAAATAGCTTTTAAAATATTTCATACAAATGATAGAATTAATCAGTTTAAGTGTACATTTGAATGATTTTAGTATATATACATGTGTACCACTATAAAATTTTCTCAAAATCTTTACTATATTAAAGAAGAAATACTATACCCTTTAGCAAGCATCACTTAATACAATCATTTGTTCCTAACTAATCAATTTGGCCTAACTAATCAATTTTATCTATATAGAAATTCCCCATTTTAATTATATATGACTAGATCATATAATATATTTGATGAATAATTCTTTCATCCTGTTTTTTTGTTTTGAAGCCTGTTCTGTCTGATAATAGAATACCAATCTAGCTCTACTGGATTGCTGTTTGTGTAACAAATGTATTTTTTTTTGCATCGTTATAACTTTATCAAATTCAGCCTTTGAAATTAAATTGTTTACCTCTATAAAACCTATAGTTGAAATGACTTTCTCTTACATACTGACATTTCCCTTTTATTTGCATTGTTTAATACATTCACATTTATGATTAGTATGTTTAGATTATGTCTGACATTTTACTTTAATTTTGTGTATGATTAATGTTTTCTTTTTATTGCCTTTCATTATTTTTCCTCTACTGATTGCTCCAGCATTGAATTAATATTTTCTATGTTGATTTTAATTTTATTAATTTTTTCCAATATATTTTGAAACCTACATTTTATTATCCCTCCAAATTTTATCACATATATCTTATTAGAATCTACTTCAAATTCATACCTGCTTACTTCTAGTAAAATGTAGGAAAGTTATTTCTATATAGCTCTATTCATTTTGCCTTTTCAATAGTACAACTGCTTGTGTATATTATATCTATTAATATTATGAACTTTTGCATTGTTGTAATTATGAAAAACATATTTATCTGGGTACCTACTTTGTGATGTTTTTGAAAAAAAATCCTCTATGTGTATATTATATAAGAGATATTTTTATGATGAGGGCACACTAACACATCATGTACACATTATGTAAAATTAATATTTATATTTATAATGACTAATTGTGTGATAAAATGTGACACTTTGATACATTGTAAAATGGTGAAATAAATTAACATGTCAATCAACTAAACAATGAATTAAAATTGTTCCTTAGAATTATTTTGAACTACACATCAATCATATTTACGATGTTATATAATAGACTTAGTCCTTTTGACTGAAAATTTTTACGTATTGACCTATGTCTTCCCCTTTCATTCCCACTCTTCCTCCAGCTATTTGTTACTTAGCTTCTCTACTTCTGAGTTCAACTTCCTTAAATTCCACATATGTAAAGTTATATATTATTTTTGTCATTGTAATGTGCTTATTTCAGTTAATATATTATTTAAATTGCATACTGATAATAATGTTTTAATATTCTGTATCTTAATAAGAATGAATAGCATTCAAATGCAGATGTTTCTTTTGTTCAGGTGGGTTTGAATTACTGTCTGGAATCATTTGCTTTCTGCTTAAGGAATATATTAATGTTTCTTGTAAAGCAGATATGACAGAAACAAAAATTGCTTCTATTATTTTGAGATGTCATATTTTACCTTGCTTTTACTGATACTTTCACTGTGTGTAAGATATTTTTCTTTAAGCATTTAGAATGCTTCTTTTCTACCTCATTATTTCTGATAAGTTAGCTGTTAATTTTATTGTGATTACCTTGCTATTTCAATATTATTTTTGTCATCTATTAACAATATTTTACTAATTATCTTTGTTTTCTAGATCTTTCTGGATCAGCTGGGAATGGTTTTATAATAAATAGTTTTTTTGTTTGTTTGTCCTTTGTCCTTGTTCTCTCATTGTATATATACTGGTTTCCTAATGGAGCCTCACATTTTATAAGGTTCTATTTCCTTTACTGTTTTCATCTCTTTGGTTTTTTTTTTTTTGACATAGTATTTTTGATCTATCCTTAAGTTTTGTGCTATTTTTGCCTCCCATATGAATTTTATTTTTTAAATTCTTTAGGTAATATTTACATTTTCTGTTTTTTGGCCTTAGATTGTCAAGACCATGTTTACTGTAGAACACATGGTGAGGGAGTATAATCTCAACCATGTGGATGGTTAAGCCTTATGGCCAAAGCCATGGATGCAGATGGGAAAGATGGCTCTGAACCTTTATAAGGATGAGGAAATGAATGCAGCACATTTTCTACTGGAGTTCTGCTCTTCAGGCCATAAGGAAAGCTGACAACTTTAGCCCCCTTTTTCTCCTTTCTTCTTTCTTTCTTTCTTCTTCTTCACAATTTATTCACTTTGTATCCCAGTTGTAACCCCGCCTCTTCTCCTCCCAGTTCCACCCTCCTTCCTTCTTACCCCACACTCAAACCTTTTCTCTCCTAGTTCACTGATAAAGGAAGCCTTTTAACAGGAAATTATCATTCTGGACTCTAAGGGTATATAGAAAAATGTGGGTCAGGAGTATCATATCTGTTTCCAGATGAAGAGGATCTTTGTTGGACTGGGTAATTCTAGATGCATTTAAGAGGGGGTCCTCTGAAGAAGGGTATTCTCTGGTCACTTTCCAGTAGTTATAACTTACATGGCTGGCATGAATCATGTGGGTGCCATCTTGCATTCCTGAAAAGACTTAAAAATTAATTGAGAGACTTCTCAGAAAGACTGATGGAGGAAGAGAAGTGGAGACCAAAGAGACAGGATGAGCCTGTAAAAGGAAGTGAGCACCTCTGAGTTCATTCAAGTTGATAGTGACTAGTCCCATTACTCGGACTGCATTCCAAACAAATGCTAGCAGAAATAGCAGAGAGCTGCAAAACATCACAGGATGGAAACAGGAGAAAATAGAGAACAAAATTAAAGAAAAATGATGGGAAGAGAAGGAAGTTGAGGGGAGAAGAAGAGAGAAATTGCAGTCAGGACATAAAAAATAAGAGAGAAATTAATAAAATAAAATAAATTTTTTGTCTAGACCATGGTGAAAGATGAAAGTTTGTTGTAGCAAGAGTTTCTTCATGGTGTCTAAAAGATCTGTTTTGCAGGTAATTTTTCATCTACAGAATTTGCACAGGATTATTTTTAAAATTATTGTCTCTTAATTTTCACTCATTTAATCTTATAAGTTCAGTTGACTAAACAAGATCTGATTCATGATAACACTAATTGACAGTGCAACATGATGAGCAAAATTTCACAGGGATTCTGAAAGGGGGAGATTCAGTCATCTCCAGAGACAAGGCCCCTGATAGGTGGTTATAGAATTCCAGGTTGTCAGCCATAAGCATATTTATATATGCTTATCAATGCTAAATAGATATAACATTGCTTGGATATATAGGTGTATGTCTGTGTAAATAATGATAATATTTTAATTAAATTTTTATTTCATATTAGTTACAGTTTATTTACTTTGTATCTCAGCTGTAGCCCTCTCCCTCATTCCCTCCCAATCCCATCCTCCCTTCCTCATCTCCTCCCTGCCCCTCTCTAAGTCTACTGATAGGGGTGGTCCTCCTTCCCTTCCATCTGACCCTAGCTTATCAGGTTTCTTCAGGACTAACTGCAATGTCAATGTCCTCTTCTGTATCCTAGCAAGGCTGACCCTCCCTTGGGGGGAGGTCAAAGAGCCAGCCATTGTGTTCATGTCAGAAACAGTCCCTCTTCCTCTTACTAGGGTACACACTTCGATTCTGAGCTGCCATGGGTTACGTCTGAGCAGAAGTTCTAGGTTATATCCATGCATGGTCCTTATTTGTAGAAACAGTTTCAGAAAAGACCTCTGTTCTCAGATATGCTTGGTCCTTGTAGAGCTCCTGTCCTCTCCAGATCATAAAAACTCCCCTTTTCATATGATTCCCTGCACTCTGCCGAAAGTTTGGTTATGAGTCTCAGCATCTGCTTTGATACACCGCCAGGTAGAATCTTTCAGGGGCCCTCTGTGGTAGGCTCCTGTCCTGTTACTTTTCTTCTCCTTCTTCCAATGTCCCTATCATTTGTCTTTCTAAGTGAAGATTGGTCATCTTACCCTGGGTCCTCTTTCTTATTTATCTTCTTTAAGTGTACAGATTTTAGTATGTTTATTGTATCTTATAGGTCGAGTACAGCACAGAGTGCTGGTGGACACCAAGAACTGTTACAGCACCACTGAGCTGTTAGTTTGTTTTCTTCTTTAACCCATTCATCATTCCATAATGAAATCTTTAATGTCCATGAGTTAGTGTATTTATGGTATATTAATTTGCTGTCAGTTTTACGTTTATCTGCATTGAGGTCAGATAGAATAAAAGGAACAATTTTAATCTTTTTAAATTTGTAAGGTTTGTGTGTTCTTGTGTGTTTGTGTATATTTGTTTTCCTCTTGCTTTCAGTATACTTTCTTTGTTCTGTATACTTGATGTTTTAACTATGATATGCTATGGAGATTTTTCTTTCTAGTCTTGTCTATTTAGTGTTCATGGTGCTTCTTGTGTCTCTCTAGGCTGTTTCTTTTCTTAGTTTGGGGAAGTTTTCTTTTGTGATTTTGCTGAATATCTGATCTAAGCTATTGACTTGGGTTTCTTCTTCTTTGACTATGCCTATAATTTAAAGGCTTTGCTTTATTGTCATGGTGTCCCACATTTCCTCTATGTTTATTTTCTATTAAAAATCATATTAAGTGAAACAACTTAGATGAATGTTATGCTAGCCTAGTGTCATTGGTTGGCTCTCTCTCATGGCATGAAACTCAAATTGGGCCAGTCATTAATTGGCTGGGTCAGGTTTTGAGTGTAAGTTAGTGTCCCCCTTCCTCCAATGGAAGCTGCTCTTGGCTACTTCAAGCTCTATATCCCCTTCTGCTAGGAATCTCAGCTAGGATCACCACCCTAGACTCCAAGAAGCATCCCAATTTCAGCGATGTCCCCACCTATTTCCATTCACTTTCCCCATACTCCCTTCCCTTTCCCCTCACCTGGTCCTCACCCTGGTTCCACTTCCCAACCCTTCTTTTTCCCAGTTCTCTCCCTCTATCTATTTCAGATTTCTATTTTATTTCCTCTTTTAAGTGAGATTTGAACATCCCCCTTTTGTGCACAGAATAAAAGCTAAACACTAAGCAGAGCTCAGGGAATCTTACAGAAAGGGGGTGAGAAAGATTGAAAGCCAGAGAGGTTAAGGACTCTGCAAGATGACTGAAAAAGTCAACTAACCTGCACCCACAGGAGCTCATGGAGACTGAATCATCAACCAGAGAGCATCCAATGGACGATTCTAGGCCCCACATATATGTAACAGAAGTACAACTTGGTCCGCATGTGGGGCATCTAACAACAGGAGCAGGGGCTGCCTCTTACTCTGTTGCCTCCCTTTGGATACATTTCCCCTAACTGGACACCCTTGTCTCAGTAGAAGAAGACAGACCCAGTCCTACATGATATGCCAAGGCAGGTTTATATTCATGGCAAGTTTCCCCTTCTCTGAGAAAAAAGAGAGGGGGCTCAGGGGTAGGAAAAAATAATTGAGAGGGAGGGACTGGGAGGAGAGTAGGGAGGGGAACTTCTTACCTACCAGGATGTAAAGTAAATAAATTAATTAAAGAATGAAAAAATTCATATTGCTTGCTTATTTGGTTTAGATCTTCCATTTTGTCTTCATGTCCCAATATTTTATCCTCAGCTTGTTTAATTCCACTTAAAAGGTTTTTCTTTGAGTCTTCAGGCTTGTTACTAAGTTTTTATTGTATCTTCATTTCAGCTTGTTTTTATCTCCTTTTTAGACTACATTTTCATCCCCCTGATTGTTGTCTTTATTTTCATCATCTTTTGGTTTGTGTTTTCTTCGGCATTATTCATATGTTTATTCTCCTTAAGCTCTTTTTCCTTAGTTTTATTGAGCTGATTCATTGTGTCTTTTTTAAAATCCTTGAATTATCTAATACATTTTATAATTGTTATCTTAAATTCAGTGTCCTGGGGTTCATCTAGAAAATTCTAGCTGGCAACAATTTCTACAGGACTGGTATTTCTTGTTGGCTTGATATTTCGTATTCTTGGTACTTTTGTGGTGAGATTTGAGCTTGTGGACTTCTTTTGTTAGTTCAAAGTCAGATGTGGAGAGCAGGTTCAGGAAGATTAAAATATGTCTAGGGAAATTATACCTATAGGTTGGAAATTGCTTGGGTAGAATAAAGTCAACTTTACAGAGAAGACTGGGTTGGTGTACAGTATTTGCTCTCTGGTGAAAGCCTAGAGTATGGAAGTATATCTGGCTGACTGGAAAGGTCTGGTTTTGTGTAAGAGAGACTGTGCATTGGGGGTTATATAGGGTGGCTCCTGGAAGAAGTCTTGAGATTGTTTGGAGATGACACAGACACAGGGGAGATCAGACTATGCTAAGTCACTGGATGTGGGACCTGGTTAGGGAGAAGGCATGCATGGTGAGATCAGGGAATCTCACTTTCATACACCATGGAGAAGGAAGTGGGATATTTGGTTGGGTGTAGTGGTTGTATGTGGTGATGATTTCTATTTTTAACTCATAGTCTAAGATATATTGTTATAGCATCTCAAGTAGACTGATATAAATTTGTACAGGACAGCAAGCTAAATACAGCTGCTGTCTTTAGAAATGTTCTAAGCAAACAAATGACAATCAGCTACCCATACTGTATACATGTTATATGCACATGTATCATTATACATGTGAAAAAATGGCAGGAAAATATAAAGCCATATAGAACTGCCCTTGACACAATCAAGAAGTTCATGATTAATGCTCATTTAGATGAACAAATGGGATGGACATTGAATGGAGGAGAAAACAAGCAACAGGACAGGAGCATACCAAAGAGGGCCTCTGAAAGAATCAGCATAGCAATGTATCAAAGCAGATATTAAGACTCACAACCAAGCCTTTGGCAGAGGGCAGGGAATAATAATAAAAATAGGGGAAGTTAGTAAGACTTGGGGAGAACAAGAGCTCCACAAAGACCAAATTGAGCAGGGCACAGGGGTCTTTTACTAGACAATTTCTCCAACAAAGGACCATGTATGGATATGGCCTAGAACTCCCGCAGAAATGTGGCCCACGGTAGCTCAGTGTCCAACTGAAGACCCTAGTAAGGGGAACAGGGACTGTTTCAGTCATGAACTTGATGGCTGGCTCTTTGACCCGACCCTATACATGCCAGGGAGTAACAGCCTGGCTATATCCCAGGGGAGGACATTGCAGCCAGCCCTGAGGAGTCAAGATGAGCTGGGGTCTGACTGAAGGGGAGGAGGTCCTCCCCCATTGGTAGGCTTGGAGGGGGCAGGGAGGAAATGAGGGAGGGATGGGGAGAGTGGGAGGGAATGAGGGCAAAGTACCTAACCTGTGATTGATATAAAAATAAATAAATTACATTTTTAAAAAGTTCAGCAATTAAATCTTGAATAAAGTTATAAAAATGGAAATCATTTTGTGCATAGAAGCCCACTCAGGCAGGTCTAAGCAATAATTTTTATTCTTCTAAGAACAATAATGAAAAACATACTTTCAAAAGCTTTTAAGAGACATATGACTTGGCCATCTCTGTTATGTTTATAGGAGTTTGGAGGATGTTTTGGAAGAGAACAATGAGAAAAAGGCAATGTTGCCTTACTTACAGATGAGTGGATTTCTTTTTGTTTTCATTTTTAAGGTTCTTTTTTTTAAATGTTAGTTACAATTTATTAACTTTGTATCTCAGCTGTAACCCCCTCCCTCATTCTATCCCAGTCCCACCCTCACTCCCTCATCTCCTCCCTGCCCCTTTCCAAGTCCACTGATAGGGGAGGTCCTCCTCCCCTTCCATCTGGCCCTAGCTTATCAGGTCTGGCTGCAATGTCCTCCTCTGTGGCCTAGCATGGCTGATCCTCCCTTGGGGTTGGGGGGAGGTCAAAGAGACAGCCATTGAGTTCATGTCAGAAATAGTCCCCGTTCCCCTTACTAGGAACCCATTTGGATACTGAGTTGCCATGGGCTACGTCTGAGCAGAGGTTCTAGTTTATATCTATAGTCGCATAAAAGATCCCTGTGCCCAGATATATTTGATCCTTGTGGAGCTTCTGTCCTCTCCAATTATAGTCATTTGTGATTATCTTTGGATACATCGTTATGTCCTATGCTTTGGTTAAATACTGACAATATCTGAAGTTAATATTGGATACCACAATTTAAGGTTTTGCATCCCCTTGAAACACCAATCCCTTGCCTGGACTTCCTATACTCTGATCACATACTTATCAAAGGACTCTTATATTTCTCCCTTTCATTTGATAATTTTGTTAAATGGTTCACAAGACTCAAAGAAATACTTTACTTAATACTTATTGATTTACTATGAAGAATAATATACAGGAATCTATATACAGGGGAAGGAGAGAATAATTCCAGAGTTTTCTGTTTGGAGACCAGAGATTTCTGGGCAACTGTGAGCATTGTCTTCCTGGGATATGAATGTGTCCACCCACCTGAATTATTATCAAATCACATTGTTCAAGAATTTTTACAGAATATAATCTGTATCTATCCCAAATCCAAGAACTCAGTTTAGCCGAAAGTTCCAGCCCTCTAATCACTTGATCCATTTGAAAACATGGAATAACCTCATTAGTATAAACTCAGTTATGATTTTTAAATATTCATCATGAACAGAAAAATACACAACTATCACTTAGGAAACAGTAGGAATTTTATCTGCTCTGTGCCTGGTACCAGAGACAAAGATCAAATATAATTTTTATTATATTATAAGGACAGAGATCACATAAAATGACAATAGCTTGGTGAAATGTTATAAAACATAAAAGACTACTTGGATACATAGCTGCTAAACAAGAAGATTACTCCAAGGTATAAAAAAATTGCAAAAAAATGGATTGTAGTCTTTCACTCAGAGAGATAATGTATTCTCTAAGATCAAGTTTGAAGGATGATACCATAAATTTAGTTTTTAATGGTCATTCAGATATGTGCAGCCCTTTAGTTTGCAACAAGAGAATAAAAGTGTTGTTTAACTCTAGATGATACTTGTGTGAGTGGTTACTATAGGCATGACTCATTAGAGTTCTGGCCCAAGAAATAGAAAACCAATGTTACAATGTCATTTTATGCAAAGGTTGACATATTTAACAGTTAGCAATCTCTCTTTCCCAAGGCCTGGATGGCTTTATAATTATACCAGTCTATTTAACATGACTTGGTTACTTTTACTTCTATACTTATTTGTTTTCTTTCTATTTTCTTTTCTTTTCTTTTCTTCATGATCTACCTTAGAATTCTGTTACTTATAGTTCATAGTATATGTTATTTGGAAAGTAAATGTAATAATTTTTCACATTCATCTCATAAATATAAGTATTATGATTTTTTGCTAGAATTTCATTGTTCTGTTAATAGAGATTACATCTATAAAGAATAGTTTTGAAAGTGATAAAGATGTGATATTGGATAACCTGAATTTATTTTTTTCACCATCTGAGTGCTATTGCTTTTTCCAATAATTTATTGTGATGTAAAACTAGTCCTGCATTTAGAGAATTAGACGAAAGCTTATTTTATTACATAATTACCTCTTAGCTCTGTTTAAACTTAAGCTCTATGTCTGGAGCCTAAAGACGTACCAGAAGGTCATTGGAGCCATGTTTTTCTTCCTCTTGCCAAAGTAGCTGCATTGGATAAATCTTTCTTTGTTTCCACTGTTGTCTTCTTAACAGCATATTCAGGGTGGATGGACAAGCCAAGCTTGTAGGGATGATCAGAGCCTAGATTTTATTCTACAAACTGGTAATAACTCTAAAAGCATAAGCATAAATTTTGAATGTTGTTGTGTGTTGAATTGTTTCTCTATCTACATGACAGAATAAAAAGCATAGAAAGTCTACCTATATTCTACTATCTGCCTCAATTGTTTTTTGTTTAGTTGAAAAACTACTATTATAGAAGTCTTCCATTTCTTTGATCAGGCTTATTCCTGAGGGTTTTTTGTTTGTTTTGTGTTTATTTATTTATTTATTTACAGGTCACTTGTGACTGGAATTGATTCCCTGCCTTATTTTTCAGAATGGTTGTGGCAAAGTATAGGAATGTTACTATTTTTTTGTGTTAGTTTTGTATCCTGCTACTTTGCTGAAAGTGTGTGTCAAGTCTAAGAGATTATGTTGTACTCTTCAGGATATCATCTATGTAGAATCATAACTTCAGCAAGTAGGGATACTTTTACTTTTTTTCCTATTTGTATTCTTTGTATTTCCTTTTCTTGTCTTCATGGTCTACTAAGACTTAAAGTTCTATATTAAATAACAGTGGAGAAAGTGATTGTCCTTGGTTCCTTGCCTTTAATTCCTTTTTTGTTTATTAATTAATTATTTCAATTTATTCATTTTGTATCCCAGATATGACCACCTCCCTCACCTCCTCCCAGTCCCACCCTCACTACATTTTTCCCCTATCCACCTCTACTAGTCCACTTTTATATGAACCTAGCCTCTCAGGTCTCATCAGGACTGGCTGCATTGTTTTCCTCTGTGGCAAGGCAAGACAGCAACCCCACACACATGGGGAGGTGATTCGAGAGGCTAGCCTACCACTGAGTTCATGCCAGAGACAGGCTCTGGTCTCCAAAACAGGGAACCGACTTATAGACTGAGTCTATGGGCTACATTACAATAAGGGTTTAAGGTTCTCTCAATGCAGGGTCCCTGGTTGCAGTATATTTCTCTTTAGGGCTTCCTGGGCCAACTCTTCTGGTACTGTTGCTCTCCTGATGTAGCTACTGTCCCCTCCAGGACTTATTACCTCCCCCTTCTTTCATAAGATTCCCTGCACTCTGCCCAAAGTTTGGCTATGAGACTCAGCCACTGCTTCAATACCACAATCCATAGAGTCTTTCAGAGGTCCTGTGTGGTAACTCTTCCATGTCTTCTCCCAATTCTGATATCTATCCCTTTTGTCCTTCTGAATGAGGATTGAGAAGTGTTTTGTTGTGTAAATGTACCACAATTTCTGTATCTATTCGTCCACTGAGGAACATCTGAGTTGTTTCCAGCTTCCAGCTATTATAAATAAAGCTGCTATGAACATGGTTGAGTAAATGTCCTTGTTGTATAGTTGAGCATATTTTGGATATATACCTAAGAGTGTTATTGCTGGATCTTGAAGAAGCACTGTTCCTAATTGTTTGAGGAAGCACGAGATTGATTTCAAAAGTGGTTGTACAAGTTTACATTCCCACCAGCAAAGGAGGAGGGTTCCCCTTTCTCCACATCTGCTCCAGCATGTATTGTCACTTGAGTTTTCCATCTTAGCCATTCTTTTGGGGTATAAAGTGAAATCTCACAGTCATTTTGATTTGAATTTTCCTGATCACTAAGGACATTGAGCATGTCTTTAAATATTTCTCTGCCATTCATTATTCTTCTATTGAGAATTCTCTGTTTTGCTCTGTACCCCATTTTGTTTTGTTTTTTAAAATTTGGATTACTTGATTTGTTGTTTCTTAACTTCTTGAGTTCTTTATATATTCTGGATATTAGCCCACTATCAGATATAGGTTTGGTAAAGATTCTTTTCTAGTATGTAGGCTGTCGTTTTGTTTTGATCACAGTGTCCTTTGTTTTACAGAAGCTTTTCAGTTTCATAAGGTCCCATTTATTGATTATTGCTCTTATAGACTGTGCTGTTTGTGTTCTGTTTAGGAAGTTGTCTCTGGTGCAAATGACCTCGAGGCTTTCCCCCACTTTTTCTTATGGTTTCAGCACAGAATTCTACCAGACCTTCAAAGAGGAGCTAACTCCAATTCTCTCCAAACTATTCCACAAAATAGAAACAGAAGGAACATTTTCAAACTCATTCTATGAAGCCACAGTCACTTTGATACTTAAACCAGAGAAAGACCCAACTAAAAAGAGAACTTCAGACCTATCTTTTTATGATCAGTGATGCAAAAGTACTCTATAAAATGTTGACAAACAGAATCCAAGAACACATAAAAGATATCATCCACCATGACTAAGTAGGCTTCATCTCAGTCATGCAGGGGTAGTTCAATATTCAGAAATCCATAAATGTAATCCACCATATAAACAAACCGAAGGAGAAAAGCCACATTATCTTCTTAGATGTTGAAAAAGCATTTGACAAAATCCAACATCCATTCATGTTTAAATTATTGGAGTGATCAGGGATACAAAGCACATACTTAAACATAGTAAAGGCAATATATAGCAAGCTTATAGCCAACAAAAAACAAAATGGAGAGAAACTTAAATCAATCCCACTGAAATCAGGGACAAGGCAAGGATGCCCACTCTCTCCATATTTCTTCAACACAGTACCTAGCTAGAGCAATAAAACAACTGAAGGAAATAAAGGGGGTACAAATTGGAAAGGAAGAAGTGAAAGTATCACTATTTGCAAATGATATGATATTGTCCATGAGTGACCCCAAAAACTCTACCAAAGAACTCCTTCAGCTGATAGACACCTTCAACAATGTGACAGGATGGAAAATTAACTCAAAAAAATAGTAGCCCTCCTGTATACAAAAGACCAAAGGGCTGAGAAAGAAATTATGGAAACAATACCCTTCACAATAGCAACTAACAACGTAAATTACCTTGATGTCACTATAACCTAGCATGTTAAGGACCTGTTTGAAAAAAAAAATTCAAGTCTCTGAAGAAAGAATTTGAAGAAGATATCAGAAAATAGAAAGATCTCCCGTGCCCGTGGATCAGTAGGATTAACATAGTGAAAATGACCATCCTGACAAAAACAATCTAGAGATTTAATCCAATTCCCATCAAAATGCCAACACAGTTATTTACAGACCATGAAAGAAAAATCCTCAAGTTCAAATGGAAAAACAATAAACCCAGAATTGTGAAAATGATTCTTCCTGTACAACAACAGATCTTCTGGAGGTATCTCTATCCCTTACCTCAAGCTGTACTACAGAGCAATAGTAATAAAAACTGCATGGTACTGGCATAGAAACAGAATTGTGGATCAATGGAACTGAATAGAAGACCCATAAATGAACCTACACACCTACAGACTGTTGATTTTTGATAAAGAAACCAAAACCATACAATGGAAAAAAAGACAGCATCTTCAAAAAATGGTGCTGGTCAAATTGAATATGTACATGTACGAAAATGAAAATAGATCTATATTTATCACGCTGAGCAAAACTAAAGTCCAAGTGGATCAATGACCTCAACATTAAACTAGAAACACTCCATCTATTCCTTGTCCTTTAAATTATTTTCCCTTTAGGTTTTGTTTTTTGTTTCTTTTTTTTTTCTTTTCTTTTCTTTTCTTTTCTTTTTTTTTTTTTTTGGCTTCCAGCTCAACATAAGAAACCTTTACTATGTCAAGTTATGCTCTGTCCATACCTAGTCTCTCCATGACATTGATCATGAAGGAATGTAAGGTTTTGTGAATATATTTTCTGTATCAACTGAGACAGTCATGATTTTTTAGTCTATTATGTGATGTATGACATTTATGGATTTTCATAACTTGAACCATCCTGTAATTTCTATACCAAAGCTGACATGTTTACGATCACTTCTGTTTTGATGTGATCTTGAATTTAGTTTGGCAGGTTTTATGTCATTCTTGACTCTGTTTATCATGTAGAGTGGACTACAATTTTCTTTTGTTGTTATTACTTATGTTGGTTTGGCTTTACTACCATTGTAATACTGACTTCCATACATGCATACATGCACATTTATGCATAAACAGTCATGCACACTTACAATATTTACTTGGTATAACCACACAATAATATCAGATCTCCTTCCTATACAAAAGAAGACATTGACCCAATTTTTAAATTGTTATCATTTATTACAGGTTATTCAATTTCTGTCCTGGCTGTGGCCCCTTTCCTCATATTCATCCAATACCACCCTCCCTCCCTCTTCTACCCCTATGTCCTTCCTCTACTCCACTGATAGGTTAGGTCTTCCTCCCCTTCTATTTGACCCTACCCTATCAGGTGTCCTCAGTACTGGTTGCATTGTCTTCCTCTGTGGCTTGGCAAGGCTGCACTCAATAGGGGGAGGTGATCAGAGAGCCTGTCACTGAATTCATACCAGGAAAAGCCTCTCCTCCCCTTACTAGGAACTCACTTGGATACTGAGTCTATTGGCTACATCTGAGCCAGGGTTTTAGGTCCTCTCAATGCATTGTCATTGACTGGAGTATCTTTCTCTTCAGGGCCTCCAGGGCTCAGTTTTACTCACTCCTAAGTGGATATTAGCCATATAATATAGCATAAACATACTAAAATCTGTAGTCTTAAGGAAGCTAACGACCATAGGGAAGATGCTCAATCCTCATTCAGAAGGACAAATGTGATAGACATTGGAAGCAGGTGAAGACAGGGAACAAGACAGAAGCCTACCACAGATGGCCTCTGAAAGACTCTACTGATCAAGGTATCAGAGCAGAGGCTGAGACTCATGGATAAACATTGGACATAGTTCAGGGAATCTTCTCAAAGAAGGGGGAGATAGAAAAGACCTAGAGGAGACAGGAGCTGGAAAAGGAGACTAACAGTGCCAAAGACCCAATATTTTTAATTGAGAGAAAATTTTAAAAATCCAGATATAGTACAGGATGGTTTTAGCTATTCTGTTTCTGTTTTGGTTTTCATATGAAGTTGAGAATGTTCTTTCAAGGTCTCTATAGAATTGTATTGATATTTTGATGGAAATTGCACTGAATCTGTAGATTGCTTTTGGTAAGATGGCCAATTTACTATGTTAATCCTACTGATCCATGAGCATGGGTCATCTTTCCATTTTCTGACATCTTCTTCAATTTCTTTCTTCAGAGACTTGAAGTTCTTGTCATACAGGTATTTCACTTGTTTGGTTAGATGTACAGCAAGATATTTTATGGTTGTTATGGCTGTTGTGAATGGTGTTGATTCACTAATTTCTTTCTCAGCCCATTTGCCATTTATATACAAGAGGGTTACTGATTTTTTTAACTTTATATCCAGCCATGTTGCTGAAGGTGTTTACCAACTGTAAGCAATCTCTGGTAGAAGCACTTAAAGGGATGTTCAACATCATTAGTCATCAGGGAAATACAAATCAAAATGACTCTGAGATTCCATCATATCCCTATCAGAATGACTAAGATAAAAACTCAAGTGATAGCCCATGCTGGCAAGGTTGTGGAGAAAGGGAAACACTCCTCCATTGCTTGTGGGAGTACAAACTTCTAAAAACACTTTGGAAATCAATCTAGCACTTTCTTAGAAAATTTGGGAATAGCTCTACCTGATGTCCCAGCTATATATCTCCCAGTTATATAACGAAAAAGATTTTCCCATGACACAACAAGGACAGTTGCTCAACTATGTTTATAGGAGCTTTTTTTCATAATAGCTAGAATCTGGAAACATCCTAGATATCCCTCAACTGAAGAATGGGTAAAGTAATTTTGGCATTTTTACAAAATTGAATACTATCCATCTATGAAAAACAAGAAATTTATGAAATCCGCAGGTAAATGGGTGTACTGAGAAAAGATCAACCTGAGAAAGGTAACCAGGATCCAGAAGACATCCATGGTATGAACTCACTTATACATGGATATTAGCTGTATAAAGCAGGATAATGCTACTAATATCTACAGACCTAAAGAAGCTAAATGACAAGGAGGACCCTAGGCAGGATGTTTAATTCTTATTCAGAAGGGCAAACAGAATAGACACAGAAAGTAGTTGAAGAGAAGGAAAAGTAGAGGAGTCTGTCATAGCTACCCTCTGAAGGACTCCACCCAGTAGGGAATTGAGGCATATGCTGAGATCACAGCCAAACTTTGGGCAGAGCACAAGGAGTCTTATGGAACAGTTGGGTGACAGAAGGACCCAGAGGGTTCATGAGCTCCACAAGAAGACCAGCAAAGCCAAAAAATCTGGATGCAGGGAGCCTGTGGAGACTGATACACCAACCAAGGACCAGGCATGGAGAGGGCCTAGGCCCCTGTTCAGATGTAGCCAAAAGGGAGCTCAGTCTCCATGTGTGTCCCTAGTAAGGGAAGCAAAGGCTGTCTCTGACAAGGACTCTGTTGTCTGCTCCTTGAACACTTCCCCATCTAGTGGCAGCCATGACAGGCCACAAAGGAAAAGGATACAGCCATAATTTATGAGACTTAATAGGTTGGGGTCAGTTGGTATGAAACATGGGTTCCCTTTCTAAGGATTAGGGAAGTGGGTAAAGGGAAGAGGGAGGGAGGGTGTGACAAGTATGAGATTGGGGAGGAAACTATGGTCAGGATGTAAAGTGGATAATTTTTTAAACAGTAAATTTAAATTAAAAAATCCAGATATATTTAACCTATCATATTGTTTATGTGTATTGACTTTACATTTTTTCTATTATATTTGTTTCACTGTATCTGTAATTTACAAAATATTGTCATGACAGACAAATGAAAATCATTTAATTATAAATTTATTGCTTTTCACCTTTACCCATTTGAAGTTGTTGTGTCAAGGTAGTTGTTTCTTTGATTTTATAAGACATTTTGATTAATGAACATACTTATCTGTTCATAGTTAGAGAATAAAAATCATTCTTCACTTTCAGTCACAATAAAAGCTTCATTTAATAATCAATATACTCTTTCAAGCATAACAATAAAAAGTTCTGACTTCACTGAAAATTAACAATCGTCTTTTACGCAGTTCTTATCTGCTTTTGGCTGTCTGCTTACAGTGGTGGGAGTCTTCATTATGTCTTTATAAGCATTCTCACCTCTCACTTAACTACCTCCAGTCTTTTCAGGACTGGAAAATTGTATGAATATGAAAGAGAAATAAAATTATATGATTATGTGTGGTTATACATTACCACTTTTATTCTCCTCTTCATGATCAATCTAGTGTGGAATTAAATATACTAAAGTTCACTGATACAAAATAAAGCTGGAATTTGTTTTTTTAAAGGCAAGAGTGTAGGGATGGTACTTCTAAGATTTTCTGTTTTAATGAGCAAAAATGTAGTCCTTCACATCTAGTTTACTAAAAAAGGTTTCAAGGACATCATATAAAGAGCTTAAATATCCTCTGTCACTAAAGAACAGATTGATTTCTCAATTCAAACTTTGAAAGATGGGTGATCCTGCAGCAATGCACTCTAGGCTTAAAAAGCCAGCTATCAACTTAAACTACTGTAACCATCAAAAGTATCTGCTAAATCAATTTCATATCCAGATAAACCCTAAACAAAATAAGAGAAGAATTTCTTTGAATTGAAAATAAGCATGGACATAATCAAGAGAGCGTTGAAAGAAAAAAAGTATATGTATTATTACTGAAAGAGAAAGTATAACTGAAAATGCAAACAGCATGACAACACTCAACACACCTATTCCAATAATACTTTTAAATATTAATTACCTCAGTTCCCCAATCCAATGACACAATCTGGCTGAATGCATTAAGAAACAAATCAGTTCTTCTGTGTCTATAAAAAATTCATTTTAGCTTTAGAAACCACACTAAAGTGAAATTATGAAAAAATTACTCTAACTAAATGACATCAGAAACTAACCAGTTGTCATTTTCTTAATGTCTGAAAAATGATTTCAAGTCAAGACCAATGTAAGAGAAAATAACTCAATGGCTGGCTCTTCGACCTCTCCACCCCTATTTTCTCTTCTGAATGAGAATTAAACATCTTACCTAGGATCCTACTTGTCTTCTAGCTTCTTATTGTCTGTATATTTTACTATGTTTATCCTATATAATATGGGTGACATCCACTTATAAGTGAGTATATGCCATGTTTGCCTCCCTGCTTCTGGGATACCTCAATGAGAATGATCGTCTCTAGTTCCACCCACGTGCCTGCAAATTTCATGATTTCTCTGTTTTTAATTGCTGAGTAGTATTCCATTGTGTAAATGTGCCACATTGTCTGTATCCATTTCTCATCTGAGGGGCATCTGGGTGGTTTCAACATCCTGGCTATCAAGAATAAAGCTGCTATGAAAATACTTGAGTAAATGTCCTTGCTGTATGCTTGAGCATCTTTCTGATATATGCCAAGGAGTGGTATAGCTGGGTCTAGAAGTAGCCCTATTCCCAGTTTTCTGAGAAAGCGCCAGATTAATTTCTAAAGTGGCTGTACACGTTTACATTCCCACCAGCAATAGAGGAAGGTTCTTCTTTCTCCACATCTTCTCCAGCATGTGTTGTCACTTGAGTTTTTGATCTTAGCCATTCTGCTGGGTGTAAGGTGAAATCTCAGGGTCGTTTTAATTTTCATTTCCCTGGTGACTAAGGACATTGAGGGCTTCTTTAACCATCCAAACAAATACACATTTTCTTCCTCTCTTTTATTAGAATATAAGCATATACACACATACATACATATAGATATGTATATAGATATATATACATGTATATACATACACACACATATATATATCCCCCATATATATATATATGTGTGTGCACACACACACACACAAAAGGGACCTCGGAAGAGACCTCGGAACCATCATCAAAATGTACTTTACATACATGAAAGACGAAGAAGAAGATAAACAAGACTTGTGCCAAGGGTCCTCAAGGTCAATAGGACAGTCAGTTCATGATAGGGTTGGATTTCCTGAAAGGAGGCCCTGAATCTCATATATATGTATATACGTATATATGTTTGTATGTAGGCATTTCAAGGCAATGGTGTGCTCACCTTTAATCTCAGTATTCAGGATGCAGAGGCAAATGGATGGAACTAGAAAAGATCATCCTGACTGAGGTAACCTAGGCCCCAAAAGACAAACATGATAGGGACTCATTTCTAGGTAGGTAATACCCATAAAATAAAGGAGAAGCATGCTACAATCCATGCTAAGTAACAAAGAGGGTTCAAAAATAGAAATGCATGAATTACATTGAGAAAGAGAAACTGAATAGACACCATGGCTGGCCAGGAGAAGGATGCTGGACAGAGGTGGGAATGGGAACAGGTGGGTGGAGTATAGAAAAAGGCTCCTGGGAGAGACAACTGGAATGGGGCATCTCTGGGACAAGATAGAAACCGAGTGCAATGGAAACTCCCAGGAATCTAAGACTCCTTAGATTCTTAGCTAAGACTCTTAGCTGTGGGGGATATAACTCCTGAACCAACCATCTCCTGTAACCAGGCAAGATTTCAAATGGAGGAATTGGAACACTAACCGAGACACAACTTCTTGGACCTACATTTTTTTTTTCTGCCCACAAGATGTGCAGGGGTAAAGATAGAACAGAAATTGAGGGAATGGCCAACCAATGACCGGGCCAGCTTGAGACCCTTGCCATGAGAAGAAACCCACTCTTGAAACTCCTAATGATATTCTGCTATACTTGAAGACAGAAGCATAGCATAACTGTCATCTGAGAGACTTCAGCCAGCAGCTGATGGAAACAGATACAGAGAACCACAGTCAAACACTAGGTAGAGCTTGGGAAATCTTGTGGAAGAGAGGGAGGAAGGATTGTAGATGCTGGAGGGGTCAAGGACACCACAGAAAACTTACAGCATCAATTAATCAGGGCTTGTTGGGGCTCACAGAGCCCCACCCCCAGCAACTGAACTGCCAATGAAGGAGTATGCTTGAGAGTGACCTCAGCTTTCTGGACATATGTAACAGTTGTGTAGCTTGGTCTTCAAGTGGGACTCTTAAAAATTGGAGCAGGGACTGTCTTTGACTCTGTTGCCTGCCTTTGAGACACTTTACCCCATTAGGCTGCCTCATCTAGCCTCAATAAGAGAAGATGAATTTATTCTTCCTGCAATTTTTTTTATGACAAAGCTGGTTGATATCCATGGGAGGAGGAATGGATAGGGGAGGGGAGGGAAAAAGACTGGGAACAGATGAAGGAGGGGAAACTGCTGTTTTGGATATAAAGTAAATAAATTAATTAATTAAAATTTAAAAAGAAAGGAGCTGTAGTTTTTAAAGATATTAGCGCCACTAAACATACATCTCTTGCTCATCACTGGGGCAATAGGAAAGATGTCCTTATATCAGGACTTCACCCTTCAAAGTCTCCATCTTGTAAAAATTGGATTTTACTTAAAAGAATGGAGCACAATCTAATAATACCTCTGAAGGGATTTCTTGTTGGAAAACAAATACCTAGGCAGTTTTTTAAAGTAAACACTTAAACGCCAATGTAACTGTGGCCCAAAAGTGTTAAGCAAGAGACCTTGACACCATCATCAAAATGTATTTTACAGACATGAAAGATGAAGAAAAAGATAAACAAGGCTTGTGCCAAGGGTCCTCAAGGTCAATAAGACAGTCAATTCATGACAGGGTTGGATTTCCTGAAAGGAGGTCCTGAATCTCCTTTGTGTGGTTCTGTAAAAGTAAAGCCTTGTGTTATAGAGGCACCAGGATTTCTGGGATATGAAGACAATGAGATGTTTACCAAGAAAAAATCCACAGGAATGAAATAGAGCTGGCACAATGTTACATGTATGTGACAGGAAACAAAGACAGAGGATAATCAGATAATCCTATCATGAACCCCAGATATCATGCATAGAACTGCCGGATTTGTTTTTCACTCAGAGTTTTGGTCTTGCTTTATTTCCATCTTTTTTTCCTGACCCTTCCAATTCCTTCTTTTTGGAATGGAATGTTCATAGTTATGAGATTTCCTTGACAATTAATGGTTCCTGGATGAGGGGGTAACATTTCTCATATTGGCAATTCTTGTGACAATGGTATTTATTCAGAAAATTGTTTTCTCTTCCTATATCTAGAAATAGTTTATCTATGTTTTCTTTCATTCATTTTAAGTTTCAAGTCTTACACTGGGGTATTTGATCTATTTTGAATTGAGTCTTATTAAAAGCAAAACACAGAACTACGTTCATTGTTCTACATATGGCATTCCGTTTTTCCAAGTACTGCTTAATAAATAAGCTATATTTTTCTGCTATGGTGTATTTTAAGTTATGTTTTATTTATGTGTGTGTGCATGAGTGTGTGTTTGTGTGTGCATGTGTCCATATGACTGTACATTACACTGTATGTGAAAAGAGGCTCAGAAGACAGCTTTCCAGAATCTTCACCTTTACTATCATGAAATGAAACTCAACTCAGACCATCAGGCTGGGCAGTAAGCACTTTAACCAGTGAATAATCTTGCTAGTTTTCTGGTAGAGGTTTTTGACAGCTTAGCAAAAATTTAGGTGGCTCTACTGTTGTGAGTTTATTTCTTAGCCCTCCAACCTTTTCATTTGCTTTACAATTCTATGGGGGGGGCAGTACTGTGCTCATTTTGTTACTATGGATGTACAATATCATTCTAGATAAACTAGTACTACTATGGCTATCTTTGCTAAGTGTTGCTTTAGAAATTTTGGGCCTTTTGTATCACCCAATGAATTATATATAATTTTTATTTTCCAGTTCTCTGAAGACTGTCATTTGGATTTTTTTTCATTTTGAGGAGATTGTATTGAACCTGTGTTGCTTCCAATGATATAGGAATTTAAAATATTAACTCTAACTATTTATGACCATAGGAGATTATGGTGACTTGAAGGAAAATGTCTGCTATAGGCTCATATGTTTGAACACTTGGTCCACAGTTTGTGGAAGTATTTGGGAAGGATGAAGTTTTAAGAGATTTGTCACTAGTGGTAGCATTTGAGGTTTAAAAAGTCCAGGAGTTCAAAAGACCATGCTATTTTCAGGTCTCTTTGCCTCCTATGTGGATCAAAATTTGAGTCCTCAGCTGCTCCTATCACCATGACTTTCTTTTACTATCATGAACTACAACCCTCTGAGAACCATAAGTTTAATGCTTTCTTTTATAAGTCATCTTGTTCATGGTATTTTGTTAACAAGGGAAAAGATATTCCCATCTATGTGTATCTTCTGCAGTTTAATTTTTGGTGTCTTTAGATATTCATTATGATGTTCTCCTCTTAAGTTAGGTACTTCTAACTCCTCTGAGAAGCTTCACCCAGAAGCTGATGCAAACAGATGCAGAGACCCACAGCCAAACATAAGACAGAGCTCAGGAAACTAATATGGAAGAATTAGGGGAATGACTGAGCGATCTAGAGGGGTTGACTCTACAAGAAGACGTATAGCATCAACTCACCTGAGCCCAGGGAGGCTCACAGAGACTAAGAAAACAAACAAGGAGCATGCACGGAAGGATCCTAAGTCCACTGCACATATGTAGCAGATGTACTACATATGTACATATGTAGCAGATGTAGCTTGTTCTTCACGTGGATCTCCCCAAAACTGGAACAGGTCCCTCTCTGACTCTGATTCCTGCCTTTGGATCCCATTCCCTTAACAGGGCTGCCTTGTCTGGCCTCAGTGGGAGAAGATGAGAGGATGCACTTAGATCTGCAGCAATTTAATGTGCTGTGGTTAGAGGTTGGTTCTCTAGGGGACCTCTCCCTTCTCTGAGGAGAATGAGGGGAAAGAATGGGAAAAGGGGTCTTCCACCAGGGTTTGGGTGAGGTGGGTGAGGAGTGGAAGGAGTGAGGGCAGCTGCTGCAATCCAGATGTAAAGTGAATAAATAAGTTTAAAAAAGATTGAAACAAACAACAACCAAAAACAAACAAATAAATAAATAATTAAAAAAACAAAATCTATGGTAAAAGACAAAAAATAACAGAGAAAGGTGGGACATTCCTTTAACTCCAGCATTCAGATAGGCAAAGGAAGGCAGGTCTCTGTCAGTTCAATGCCAGCCTATTCTACATAGCTAATCCAGGGCACCCAAGTCTATACAGAGAAACCCTGTCTTAAAAGCAAAACAAAACAAAAATAAAGCTTATAAAACAGTTGAACACACAGGATAAAGGGAGCAGTTTTTACTACGATGTTTAGTTTGATTTTCCAAAATTTTGTTAAAAAATATCCTACGTCAGGGCCAGCAAGATGACTCCATGGGTAAAGTGCATATCACCAAAGCCAAAACCTGAGTCTGGTCCTATGTGATACAGGAGAGCACTGACTTCCATAAATTCTGCTCTGATTGTAAAACATTTATACTCTGATGTGCTCTCTCTCTCACACACACAAAAGAAAAAAAAACGCTATTTTAAAAACTAGTTACTTCAAGGACTCTGAGATGGTAGTGACAAGTGAACATCATTTCTGAAGGGCAGAGGATCTGAAACTCCAAAGCTAGTGAGTGGATGGTCAGCTGAAGCCAGAGCATCGACTTTGAGGCTTTCCTCGCTAGAAGTAACAGCTCATGAGCTGTGAGAGATTGGATCCAGACCTCCCCATGAGTGTCTCCAGGGTCTGAGAGTGTGAACTATCCACTCCCTGCACTGTCAGCTGCATCATTACTTGCTCTGGTAGCTTCTCAGTGGCAGCAATAGCAGTGGGGAGTGCATAACCCCCGTACAAAGAGCCTCCTTATTCTAACTGCCAAACAGGAGACACAAATCTGAGAGTAGAAAACTATGGGCTCTCTGAGCTTACCACATACATCTGCAAGTGAGTGCACATGGGCCTCTGTGCATAGCACACACGCCTGCCAGTGAGTGTGTCTGCAAGAGAGTGAACACAGAGCTCCAGAGCTCCAGAGCCCCAGAGCCCTGGGGGTCTCTCTACACTAGCCATCAGACATAGGATCCCTCCCACCCACATGCCACTGTGGGCAACATAGGGATCACTGGTAAAGCCTTCTCAACATTGAAGCCCCTGTTAAGTGGGTCTCCCAGGGGGAATCAAGCCACATAATACCGGGAAACAATTCCTGGAGCCAAGGTAGTGCAGCACAAATCCGAGAGATTGGAGTACAATACCTAGAAAGGCCTGTGGGCCACTGAGCCATTCAGGGCATCTGTGGACACACACTGTGCCCTTGAACCTCACCGGCGCCTGCATCATGGCCTGCGCTTAAGATCCTCCATTACACTCCACGCTTCCGGGCAGGCACACTCCAATGCACACTCCTAAGCTTACTCACATGCACCTGCATCATTCCTCCCTTAGCTGCAAATGATATACCAATACCCAATCTCAAACCTATGGACCTCTCTAATCTTCCTGAAGAATACTACAGACTCCAGGAAAAACAGACCCAGTCTGCAGTACAGGCTCCAGGAACAAACAGCAAAGGTTATGGACCATCAATGGCTAGAGACCAGCATAAGAATGTATCCAACAAAAATCAGGACATCATGGCTTCACCATCAATCCCCAAAAGCAATAGATATTTTAATTCATTAGAAACACAGGAAAATGATTTAAAATCCATGGTATTTAGTTATTAGAGATACATAAAGAGGAAACAAACCAAAAAATAGATGCCATCATGGAACGACAGGAATCCAAATTCAAACAGATAAAGGAAATAGTGTAAGACATGAAAACAGAATTAGAATCAATAAAGAAAACACAAACAGAAAAAAACCTGGAGCTCGAGTACTTAGAGAAGAGATCAGGAACCACAAAGGAAAGGAACACCAACAGAATACAAGAGATGGAGGAGAGAATCTCTGGTGCTGAAGATACAATTGCAGAAATTGATACTTTTGTCAAAGAAAAAGTAAAATCAGAAAAGTTCCAAACACAAAATATCCAAGAAATCAAGGATGCCATGAAAATGTGAAATCTAAGAACAATAGGAACTGATGAAAAAGAAGATTCCAGGCTCCAATGTCCAGAAAATATTTTCAAGAAAATCATAGAAGAAAATTTTCCCAACTTAAAGAGATGTCCATAAACATATAAGAGGCCTACAGAACACCAAATAGAATAGGCCAGAAAAGAAATACCTCACGTCCCATCATAATAAAAAAACCTAAATCTACAGAACAGGGAAAACGTATTAAAAGAAGCAAGGGCAAAAGGCCAAGTAACATAGACATATTAGAATCACACCAGGTTTCTCACCAAAAACTTTGAAAGCCAGAAGGGCCTGGGCAGACCTCATGCAAACTCTAAGAAAACAAAGATAACAACTCAGACTACTATACCCAGCCAAAGTTTCAATCAACATGAATGGAGAAAACAAAATATTCCATGGCAAAACTCAACTGAATATCTGCAAAGCAACCCAGCCCTACAGAAGATACTGGAAGGAAAACTCCTATCTATCAAAGCCAACCTCACGAAAGAAAGCACAGAACATAGATAAACTCAGAAAAAAAATTAATAGAAAACAAGCATACTAACACACTATCATCAACACCTCCACAACAAAAGAAACTAACCTTCATTGGTCATTATTATCTATCAACAGCAAAGGAATCAACTCTCCAATAAAAAGACACAGACTAACTGAATGGTTGCAGAAATGGGTTCCAACATTCTGCTGCATCCAAAACACACCTCTGCAAAAAATGACAAGCACTATTTTAAAGGGATAGAAAAAGGCTTCTCAAGCAAATGGACGCAGAAAACAAACTGTAGTAGTTATCCTACAATCTAACAAAATAAACTTTCAACCAAAATTAATCAAAAAATAAGAGGAGGGACACTTCATTCTCATCAAAGAAAAAATCCACCATGAGGACATAACAATCCTGAACATCTATGCCCCAAATACAAGAGCACCTGCATTCGTAATGAAACATTTTTAAAGCTCAAATCACACATTGACCTTAATAGTGGGAGACTTAACACTCACACCAAGGAACAGATCATCTAGACAGAAGCAAAAAAAGGGAAATAATGACACTTACAGAGGTCTTAAATCAAATGGATGTAATAGATGTCTACAGAACTTTCACCCAAACTCAAAAGAGTATACTTCCTTAACACCCACAGAACCATCACCAAAACTGACCATATAGTCAGACACAAAGCAAACCTCAACAGATACAGAAGATCAAAATAATTCCTTATATCCTATCAGACCACCATGGCCTAAAACTAGACCTCAACAACAACAGAAACAATAAAAAGCCTACACACACATGGAAACTAAACAACTCTCTACCCAGTGACAGCAGAATCAAGTAACACATGGGTTTGGAGATCTTCTCTGTCACCACCCCATTAGATAGGTGGCTTTTCTCAGCTCTCACCATATGCATATTGCAGGATATTTGGTTCCATTGTGAACCCTGAGACTGTGAACTGTAAAAATCTGGTTTTTGTAAATAGGTCAATGTGATGTGGTTCAACCCTTCTAATCCTAGAACTTTCTACATATAGGATTTAATAAAGTTAACCCTAGATCAAGACACAGAGCAAGAAACCAGCTGACAGAGATTAACAGAAAGGAGAGATTTTGAGAGAAGAGTATTTAAGACAGCATGGAAAAGAAGAGGTTTTAGCTCTCTAGCTCTTGGACTTTTAGTTGTTGGCTTTTTCCTCCTGGGCTGTTGGGTGAGCTTGCAGACCTTTTCCTCCTGGGCTATCAACCGAGCTAGGAAGCTTTTAGCTTGGACTTTTGGCCTTTTCCTTCTGAGAAATTAGCTAAATAGGAGGATGAGCTGGGTGCTTCCTCTGACTCTCTAATTCATCCAAGCATCTGGCTCCTGAGTCTTCACTGGGAAAACAGAACAATAAGGGTTTCCATATTTTTTATAGCAACACATGTCTGAACAATCCTGTCCATGTACTTGGACTTGTGCTCAGGCGACTGGCCAATGGCGCTTGTCCTTTTTCTTACCGATAGGGCCTGTAGTACCATGCTTTTCTATTCCTTTTTCAAGTCCATTGTGGACAAAAATATAGTCATGGATATACTTAACAATGGCCTTAGCATTTGTGGAACCCTCCATTTTATGTGGCAGGACCTCAATATCAAACTAACTGACATCAGTGTCACCCATCCTGAGAAATAATGTCATATGTTATCAATGAAAACCTGATTCATCCTGGGCTCAAAGATCTGCTTTCCTGCAGAGGCCAGTAGACAAGGTAGACACATAGTTGTCAGATGGTGTACTAAACAAGCAAGAAAGAAAACCCTGCAACATAAAGAGTGGTGTCCCGTCCCTCCTTTCCCACGGGTGACCCATAACTCCAGGTAAGAACACCCTTCCCAATAACTGAAGTGCATTTTATTTTGTAATTAATGATACTTTGTTTTCTTTTTTAATTGAACAGATAAGAGGAATAATATGAGCAGCTGTTCTCTGTGGGGAAAAGGATATTAAGAAAGCTGGGGACCTGCACATTTTTCCCAGTTCCCAACACCTGAATATCTCACTCCTTCCCTGAGGATGGTGGGGGTTTTTCCTGGGTCTTCTCTGGGTAATATGTGATACATTTGGGGGATGGGATGATTAATGATTTCTTCTTTTGGGAGAGGAGTGTGTGACAGGGTCTCTCTAGATAGCCCGGGTTGTCCTGAACCTCGCTATATACAGCAGACTGGCCTTAAAATAACAGATCCACCTGATTCTGCCTTTTAAGTGCCAGAATTAAAGGCATGGGTGGACCACCACTCCCAGCAATAATGGTTCTTAAAGTAGTGTTAGAGAGGAGAGCACAAAGTAAAGTGTATGAAGTCTGCCCCCCCCCTTCCCTCTGTCCATTCTTTCCTCCATCCCTTCCTCCTTCTCTCCCTACTTTACCTCGTGAAAGATCTGTAGCCAGATTTCTGGCTTCAATTTCCAGTTCTTGAGGGTTGGAAGGCATGCACTACTATTTCCAGACTGTTTTCTTTTGAGGTAATGAAAACATTCTAAATATGACCATGATATTATTAGTGAACACATTTTTTCCTTTTTTAATTATTTTTTTATAAATTACAGTTTATTCACTTTGTATCCCAGTTGTAGTTCCCTCCCTCATTCCCTCCCAATCCCACCTACCCATCCTCATCTCTTCCCATGCCCCTCCCCAAGTCTACCAATACGGTAGGTCCTCCTCCCCTTCCATCTGACCCTAGCCTATCAGGTCTCATCAGGACTGGCTGCATTGTCTTCCTCTGTGGCCTAGTAAGGCTGCTCCCCCATTAGGGGGAGATGATCAAAGGGTCAGCCACTGAGTTCATGTCAGAGACAGTTCCTGTAAATCTGGGCACAGGGGTCTTTTCTGAGACTGATACGACAAACCATGATCAAGCACAGAGATAACCTAGATCCCCTGCACAGATGTAGCCCAAGGTAGCTCAGTCTCCAAGTGAACATACTTTTTAAAAAGAGAAAAAAAAGTCATTGTATATTGGCTTTGATGTCATAGATGGGCTCAGCATTTAAAGCAATAAGGATCAGTGTACTCTCCCCACACAACAAATGACACTCCTGGAGAACTGAGTGGTCTGAAGTTGGTATGAATATATTCCTACTGGAGAGTTATAGCACAGAAACATACCATCAATTTGAGGGTGCTGTGGAAACTGGGGTAAGACTGGATACTCTTTGAATTTTCCTATGCTACTCTTGTCCCTAGAAAATATATCACTTTCTTATTCACCAAATGTAGGTTGAATTTTAGTTTTCTACAAAACACTTTGTTCAAGATGGTGTGAATAAATAGACAAATGGGGCTCTGGAAACTCCCTATTTGGCATGTAAGTAAATGGGACACATAAGTAACCTCCATAGGACCCAAGAACTAGACCTCAGATTTTATGAATAATGTCAGATGAAAAATGCCCTCTGGGGGAAAAAAACAGCATAAAACAAAAGAACTTAGCCTAGTAGAGAAGACGACTAACAGTTTTTAACTATGCTGTGCATTGAGATACTTAGAAGCCATTAGGGTCCCAGGAAAAAAAGGCCAGCCTGCAGATGGAAAGGCTGTATTCCAGAAGCAGGCACTTTATTACGCAAATGATTGACATCACTGGGAGACCTTCTCCATGAGAATTATTCTGAATTTGCTTTCTACAACCTTGCCTTTGGCTTCTGGCCTGTTAGAGACTTCTTGTCTTCTGACTTATCCTGTGCTGTCTTTTGGCTCTGCTATCTGATTTTTGTCACATTTCCAGCAACTCTTGCTTCTTGAAGTAGGCTTTGTTAGATTACACAAATGTATTTACAGCTTCCTACTCCCTATCTGAACTTTCATGTGTTACTCCCAGGCCCTTCTAGTATTCTCCTGTCCTCTGCTGTATGTGGCACAATGAGGAAGTAATCTGAAATGAGAATTACCTTTCCAATGATTGGATCTAAAATGAATGATATCCCTACATGAAAATATGGAGTAGAGAAAAATAAACATTGCAGCTCCATAGGCAGGGACAGAGTGGTATTAATTTGACCTCTGGCCCATGTGCCCTAGAAATTTTGGCAAACATAAGAACAGCTCTGTCAGGTGAGCCAAGCTATTCTAGCAATTCTGACTCCTTATAGTCTGATGCTTGCGTTCACCAAGTAGTTAGTTGTTCCATTGTATGTCACTTAGACTCTTAAGTCATCTTTTCTGCAAGCAAAAGTAGTGTTGTTCAATTCATGTTTTATGTCAGCGCTCTACCTCTAAACGACACCTCCACTCTGCTGTTTACCTGCTGTTCTGTTTCTTGCCATAAATAAATCATCACCTAACCTCTAGTGATTCTGTAGTCCCTGAATCTTAGTCACCAGTTTCAATTCTAGGTAACTTCCTGGTCTTAGACTCTTTCAAACAAATCTTCCCTGGGAAGACCTGTTGGCCTAACTTTCTGAAGATTCTATAAAACATGACCAACTATAATTTCATAGGAAGTGGACTTTACTAGAAATTAAGATGAAATGCTAAGAAAGGTGGGCCAAAATGTGATTAACATGCCTTCATGTAAAGGGAAGTCAGAGCCAAAAAGATATCACAGAGGAAGTATATGAGCCCTTAAAGGGCAATTATTCAGTTTGGAAAACATTTTTCAGGTTATAAAAGTCATACATTTTTATTTTCTTTTAATTTATTTATTTTTATCTCAATCACAGGTTAGGTACTTTGAATCCCAGGCATAGCCCCCTCCCTCATTCCCTCCTACCCTCCCACTCCATCCCTCATCTCCCTCCTCCCCACCCCCTCCAAGTCCACCAA
>CM053742.1:81373088-81390948 GCA_028658305.1 Pachyuromys duprasi
ATTAAGTTGCTTGTATGAGATGTTTCAAATTTCTTCTTGAAGGCACTTAGTGCTATGAACTTTTGTCTTAGCACTGCCTTCATTGTGTCCCATAAGTTTCAGTATGTTGTGCTTTCATTTTCATTGAATTCTAGGAATTCTTTAATTTCCTTCTTATTTTCTTCCCTAACCAAGCTGTCCTTGATTAGCAAGTTGTTCAGCTTCCATGTATGTGCAGGCCTTTTGCTATTTCTATTGTTGTTGAGGTCCAGCTTTAGACCATGATGGTCAGATAGGATACAAGGGATTATTTCAATCTTCCTGTATCTGCTGAAGCTTGCTTTGTGACCAATAACTGGGTGTCCCTAGAGTTTTCCCACTTGATTTTCTTACCGTAGGAGTTCTGCTCACCTGGCACTCACAATGCTGGCGTTTTAGGTCCCAGAGTTCAGTCTCCTGGTCCCTGCGTTGTTTCTGCTCTCCTACTCCTCAGACACAGTGTTCTTTCGTGGCAGCCATCATGGATTTCTCCAGTCATACATTTTTAATGTTTTTATTTTATATTAATCACAGGTTATGTACTTGGTATCCCAGCCGTAGCCCCCTCACTCATTCCCTCCCTATCCCCACATCCATTCCTGATCTCCTCCCTGCCCCTTTCCAAGTCCACTGATAGGGGAGGACCTCCTTCTGTTCCATCTAATACTACCTTATCAGGTCTCTTCAGAACTGGCTGCAATGTCCTCTTCTGTGGCCTAGCAAGGCTGCTCCTCCCTTGGGGTGGGGGTGGGGTGAGTTGAAGAGCCAGCCCTTGAGTTCATGTCCGAAATAGTCCCTGTTCCCCTTACTAGTTTACTCACTTGGATATTGCGATACCATTTGCTACATTCAAGCAGTGGTTCTAACTTATATCCATACATAGTCCTTGGTTGGAGAGAGAGTCTCATAAAAGACCCTTGTGCCTGATATATCTGGTCCTTACAGAGCTCCTGTCATCTCTAGGTCATAATAATTCCCCTTCTTTCATATGATTCCCTGCACTCTGCCAAACGGTTGGTTGTGTGACTTAATATTTGCTTTGATACACTGCTAGGTAGAGTCTTTCCAAGGCCCTCTGTGGTAGGCTCTTGTCCTGCTACTTGTTTTCTCCTACATGCAAGGTCCATCCCATTTGACTTTCCAAGTGAGGATTAATCCTCTTACCCCAGGTCCTCTTTCTTGTTTATCTTCTTTAGGTGTATAAATTTCAGTTTGTTTATCCTATCTTATAGGTTTATATAAGTGAGTATATACCATGTGTGTCTTTCTGCATTTGGGATACCTCAGTCATCATGATCGTTTCCAGGTCCCACCATTTGCCTGCAAATTTCATAATTTCCTCATTTTTAATTACTGTGTAGTATTCCATTGAGTAAAAGTACCACAATTTCTGTATCCATTCCTCAACTTAAGGACATCTGGGTTGCTTACAGATTCTGGCTATTATGAATAAAGCTGCTATGAACATAGTTGAGCAAATGTCCTTGTTGAGTACTTGAACATCTTTTGGATATATGCCTAGGAGTGGTATAGCTGGATCTTCAGGAATCACTATTCTTAATTGTCTAAAAAAAACAGCAAATTGATTTCCAGAGTGGTTGTACAAGTTTACATTCCCACCAGCAATGGAGGAGGGTTCCTCTTTCTCCACATGCTTTCCAGCATGTGTTGTCACTTGAGTTTTGATCTTAGCCATTCTGGTGAGTGTGCGGTGAAATCTCAGGGTTGTTTTGATTTGCATCTCCCTGATGGCTATGGATTTTGAGCATTTCTTTAAGTGTTTTTCTGCCATTCTAGAATCCTCTATAGAGAGTTCTCTATTTATCTCCATACCCCATTTTTAATTGGATTACTTGATTTGTTGCTTTTTAACTTCTTGAGTTCTTTATATATACTGGATATTAGCCCTCTTTCAGACATAGGGTTAGTAAAGACCCTTTCCAAGTCTGTAGGCTGTTGTTTGTTTTAATGACACTGTCTTTTGCTTTACAGAAGCTTTTAAGTTTCATGAGGTCTGATTTGTTGATTGTTGATCTTGAGCCTGTGCTGTTGGTATTCTGTTCAGGAAGAAGTCTCATGTGCCAATGAGTTCTAGGGTCTTTCCCACTTTTTCTTCTAACCGATTTAATGTGTCTTGTTTTATGTTGAGGTCTTTGATCCACTTGGACTTTAGTTTTGTGCAGGGTGATAAATATGGCTCTATTTTCATTTTTCTGCATATAGACTTCCAGTTGGTCCAGCACCATTTGTGGAAGATGCTTTTTTTCCATTGGATGGACTTGGCTTCTTTATCAAAACTCAAGTTTCCATAGGTGTGTGGGTTTATATCAGGGTCTTCTATTCGGTTCCCTTGATCCAATATTCTGTTTCCATGCCAATACCATGCAGTTTTTATAACTATTGTTATGTAGTACAGCTTGAGATCAGGGATGGAGATACCTCCAAATGATCTGTTGTTGTACAGGACCGTTTTGGAAATTCTGTTTTTTGTTTGTTTGTTTGCTTGTTTGTTTGTTTCTCCATATGAAGCTCAGAATTTTTCTTTCAAGTCTGTAAAGAATTGCGTTGGTATTTTGATGGGAATTGCATTGAATCTGTAGATTGCTTTTGCCAGAATAGTCATTTTCACTATGTTAATCCTACCAATCCATAGCATAGGAGATCTTGCCACCTTCTGATATCTTCTTCAATTTCCTTTTTCAGAGACTTGAAGTTTTTCTCAAACAGATCTTCACTTGCTTGGTTAGAGTCACCCAAGATACTTTATGTTATTAGTGGCTATTTTGAAGGGTGTTGTTTCTCTAATTTCTTTCTCAGCCCTTTTGTCTTTAGTGTACAGCAGGGCTTCCGATTTTTTTGAGTTGATTTTGTATCCAGCCACTTTGCTGAAGGTGTTTATCAGCTGAAAGAGTTCTCTAGTTGAATTTTTGGGGACGCTCATGCATACTAACATATCACCTGCACATATGGATACTTTGAACTCTTCCTTTCCGATTTGTATCCCCTTGATCCCCTTTAGTTGTCTTATTGCTCTAGCTATGACTTCAAGTACTATGTTGAAAAGATATGGAAACAGTGGGAAGCCTTGCCTACTCCCTCACTGGGATTGATTTAAGTTTCTCTCCATTAAGATTGATGTTGGCTATAGGCTTGCTGTATATTGTCTTTACCGTGTTTAGATTTGTGCCTTGTATCCCTGATCTCTCCAGGACTTTAAACATGAATGGATGTTGGACTTTGTCAAATGCTTTTTCAGCATCTAAGGAAATGATCATGTGGTTTTTCTCCTTCAGTTTGTTTATATGGTGGATCACATTGATGTATTTACGTATATTGATCCACCCTTGCATGCCTGGGATGAAGCCTACTTGGTCATGGTGGATGATATCTTTTATGTGCTCTTGGATTCAGTTTGCAAGTATTTTATTGAGTATTTTTGCATCAATGTTCATAAGAGAGATAGGTCTGAAGTTCTCTTTTTTTGTTGGATCTTTGTGTGGTTTAGGTATCAAGGTGACTGTGGCTTCATAGAATGAGTGTGGTAATGTTCCTACTGTTTCTAATTTGTGGAATAGTTTAGAGAGAATTGGAGTTAGCACTTCTTTGAAGGTCTGGTAGTATTCTGCCCTGAATCCATCTGGCCCAGGGCTTTTTTTTTTTTGGAAGGGAGACTGTTGATGACTTCTTCTATTTCCTTGCGGGATATAGGTGTATTCAATTTTTCTACCAGATCTTGACTTAATTTAGGTAGCTGGAATCTATCAAGATAATCTTCCATTTCAATTAGATTTTCAAATTTTGTGGCATATTGCTTTTGTAGTAAGACCTAATGATTGTTTTGAATTCCTCAGTGTCTGTCGTTATGTTCTCCTTTTCATTTCTGATTTTGTTGATTTGGATTTTTTCTCTCTGCCTTTTTGTTAGTTTGGCTAAGGGCTTGTCTGTTTTGTTGATTTTCTCAAAGAACCAGCTCTTGGTTTCATTGATTCTTTGAATAATTTTCTTTTTTTCTAATTGATTGATTTCTCCATGAGTTTGATTATTTCCAGCTGTCAGCTCCTCTTTAATGTATCTGCTTCTTTTTTTCCAAGGGCTTTCAGTTGGTCCATTAAGTTACTTGTATGAGTTATTTCAAATTTCTTCTTGAAGGCACATAGTGCTATGAACTTTCCTCTTAACACTGCTTCATTTTGTCTCATAGGTTAGGATATTCTGTGTTTTAATTTAGATTGAAATCTAGGACGTCTTTAATTCCTTTCTTTATTTCTTCCCTAACCAAGCTGTCATTGAATAGCAAGTTGTTCAGTTTCCATGTATATACAGGCTTTTTGCTGTTTCTGTTTAGGTCCAGCTCTCGACCATGATGGTCAGAAAGGATACAAGGGATTATTTCAGTCTTCTTGTATCTGCTGAGGTGTGCTTTGTGACTAACTATATGGTCTATTTTGGAGAAGGTTCCATGAGGTGCTGAAAAGAAGGTATACTCTTTTGATTTTGGAAGAAAAGTTCTGTAGACATCTATTAGGTCATTTGATTTAGGGTCTCTGTGAGTGCCCTTGTTTCCTGTTTTGCTTCTGACTGGATGATCTGTCCCCTGGTGAGAGTGGAGTGTTGAAGTCTCCCAATATTACGGTGTTGGTATCTATGTGAGATTTCAGCTTTAATAATGTTTCATTTACAAATGTAGGTAGACTTGTATTTGGGGCATAGATGTTCAAAATTGTGATGTCCTCTTGTTGGAATTTTCCTTTAATGAGAAGGAAGTGCCCCTCCTCATCTTTCTTGATTAGTTTTGGTCAAAAGTCTATTTTATTAGATACTAGGATCGCTACCCCAGCTTTTTTTCTGGGTCCATTTGCTTGAAACACACTTTTCCAGCCCTTTACTCTGAGGTAATGTTTATCCTTGTTTCATAGGTGGTGTTTCTTGAATGCAGCAGAATGTTGGATCCTGTTTCTGCAAAAATTCTGTTAGTCTGTGTCTTTTTATTGGAGACTTGAGTCCATTGATGTTGATAGATAATAGTGACCAATTACTGTTAGTTCCTTTTATTGTGGAGTTGGTGATCTTACTATGATTCCTTGCTTTTTTTCCCTCTTTTAATTTTTGCTGGGAGATTGTCTGTATCCTATATTTTCTTTGGTATAGTTGTTTTCATTGGATTGGAGTTTTCCTTTGAGTATCTTCTGTAGGGCTGGGTTGCTTTGTAGGTATTGCTTAAATTATGTTTGATCATGGAATATTTTGTTTTCTCTATCTGTGTTGATTGAAAGCTTTGCTGGATATAGTAGTCTTCGCTGGCATCTGTGTTCCCTTCAAGACTACATGACCTCTGCCCAGGCCTTTCTGGCTTTCATAGTTTCTAATGCGAAGTCTGGTGTGATTCTGATAGGTCTCCCTTCATATGTTACTTGACCTTTTTCCCTTGCTGCCTTTAATATTTTTTCTTTGTTTTGTAGGTTTAGTATTTTGACTATGATGTGACATGAGGTATTTCTTTTCGGGTCTAGTCTATTTGGTGTTCTGTAGGCTTCTTGTATGTTTATGGACATCTCTTTCTTTAAGCTAGGGAAATTTTCTTGTATGATTTTCTTAGAAATATTTTCCGGTCCTTGGAGCCTGCAGTCTTCTTTTTCATCTATTCCAATTATTCTTAGGTTTCATCTTTTCCTGGCATCCTTGATTTCTTGAATGTTTTGTGTTTGGGACTTTTCAGATTTTATTTTTTCTTTGAGTGAGGAATCCATTTCAGTAAGTGTATCTTCTGCTCCCGAGATTCTTTCTTCCATCTCTTGTATTCTATTGGTGATACTTACATTTGTGGTTCCTGATCTTTTCTCTAAGTTCCCCAGTTTCAGGTTTTTCTCTATTTGTGTTTTCTTTATAGATTCTAATTCTGTTTTCATGCTTTGCACCATTTCCTCCATCTGATTGAAGGTGGCTCCTATTTTTGTATTTGTTTTCTCTCTATGTTTCTAATTGTTCCTCTATATGGGCCGTTATATTCTTTTGAATTTCTTTGAGAGCTCTGTTTGTTTCCTTTTTTGTTCCTGTAGTAAGTGGATAATCATAACTTTAAATTCATTTTCCTGAGTTTCTGCTGAATTAAAATATACATTAGTTTTCGGTGTTGCTGGTGGTGCCATCATGTCCTGATTTTTGTTGGGTGAGTTCTTAAGTGGACCTTTGGCCATTGCTTATATATAATCTTCACTGTTTCTTCCTTGAGTTTGACCTTTGGACTGGAACCGTCTTACTCTGGAGTCTATAGAATTCTTCAGGAAGATCAGTGGGGACCAACGGTTTGAGAGTGTGTGTTGTTGCTTCAGTTGTTCCTTAGGGAGAAGAAGCCACTGGTGCAGAATTGTAAGTGTGTTTTTGTGTGTGTGTGCGCACGCGTGCTCGCGCGCGCGCGCGCGTGTTTGTTTGTGTGTGTGTGTGTGTGTGTGTGTGAGTGCAGGGATGTTTGTCTTGAAAGGGAGTACTAGGTTGTGTAACTGCTTGGGATATATGGGTTGGGAGAAAGCGAAGGAGGGGTTGTGGATGCTAGAGCAGTTAGCAAGCACAGATTGTGGGCATAAAGTGCCTGCGCAAGTTTCCTGAATACCTGGTGGTCTGCAGTCTGTGGCGGGGTCAGCAGGCTGGACTCTGAGGTCTAAGGCTGGCACTGTGGATGGGACATGCATTTTGTTGTGGACTCTCTGCGCCTGGCCCTGAGTTCTGAGCTGGAAGCTGGAAACCTGGCAGGCTGCACTCTGCTCCCTGAGTTGGGAAGTGCTATCTGCTTCCTCAGTTGCTACCCCCTCAGGCAAAGCTGTGGGGGAATGCCAGAAATCTGTTCTTGGAGCATGCAACACTGTGCTCCTTGCAAGTTGCTGTGTGCACTGCAGGCTACCTCCTCTGTTTCAGTGCTGGTTGGGGTACCTCTGCTCCTGCCTTCCTGCTGGCTATGGTATCTCCCTTGCTTCCTCTGCTGCTGGCTTGGCTATGTCTGCTGCTGCTTCTGCCCAATAGGGGGAAGTGTCCAGAATCAACTCCCCAGAGATCCATGGAGATGACCGCGGTTGAACTGTGTCCTATTGGACTCAGATCAGGTTTTGTCCCCCTTCTCCCCGGGCTCCTCGTATGGTTGTTTTGGGCTCCACAGCCGCTCTATTCACCAATTTGGGGACAGGGAAACCCAGGGTCTGGTGCTCTGGGTCATACAGATCTGTCTCTGATGGGTAGTTGGTGCTCAGCAGCTCTCTGGGCTGGTAAGCTGAGCACCCACCAATCTAGGGGACCTTTTCCAGGGAGATCCTGGGTACCCTAACTCAGTCCCTTTTTGCTTCCTTCCCTGTGGGGTTTTCTCCTGACAGGGAAAGCCAGGCTCTGGTGTCCTGGTGTGCACAGTTCTTCTGTGGTTGAGAGTTGGGCATGCAGCCAGTCTCTGTGCTTGTGGGTGGAGCCTAGTTCAGAGATGGTGCATGAGGGCCCACCATTCTGTGGGATCTTTTCCTGGGGAAGGCCAGGTGACCTAGGTCAGTCCCGTTTCCTTCTTTCCCTGTGGGTTTTTCTCGTGACTGGGACTCCCAGTCTCTGGTGATTTTTGTGCCCACTGTTCAACCTGGGAAGATGTTCAGGAACACACAAGGGTGTGATTCTGGTCTGGGGACTGAGTGCTTGTGCAACCAGGGATCTCTTCCGGCTTCTAGCTGGGTGTCCTGGGAGTGGACCAGGCTGGTTTCCGCACCTTCGGGCTTCCTCTCACCTGAAAAACAGTATCACTGTTGTTTTAGGGCCCACAGTTCAGCCCCTTGGTCGCAGTTCCGAAAATGTTCTGCAGCTCAGAAGCAGTGTCCTCCTGGCACTGCCATCTTCTCCTGCCCCCCCAAAGTCATACATTTTTAACATTGGAAACTCTAGGTGTTAGTATTTAAGCAGCCTGCTTCTGGGTTGCCTAGCAACCTATGATGTCATCATGTGTCATCTGTCAAGTAGCCTCACCTGGCAGGCATTGTTCAGTTGCTCCATAAAAGTTTCAACCCGCCACTTTGTCACTCTCTTACTTTCCTGCTCTTGTGCTTTCTTCTCCTCTCCCACTTGTCCCCTTTCTCTGTCAGAGCACCCCCTCCTCCCACCATGTCTTTCTTTCCCTCTCCTTCTCTCTCTCTCCCTCTCTCTCTCTCTCTCTCTCTCTCTCTCTCTCTCTCTCTCTCCCACCCTGCATAGAGGCAGTCTCTGTGTCCCCCTACTCCTTCACTTAATAAAACCTCCCAAGTGGAACCAATCACCTGGCATGATTTATGAACCCTCCATATACCTCTGCAACCCAATCCTAACACTGGTGCTTTGGCCAAATAGGTGCTTTCAGCAATCATGTGTGCTGTTTGTTTTAGGCCCCAGTGCTGCCATCAAAGCTGCTAGAAACCTATTCCATTTCAAATCCGAATGTGACCCACTTTCCAGCTACGAGATCACTACCTTTTACATACAACACAGGCTGCATTGGTGAGTTCCTCTTATTGGTCAGCATAAACATCTCTCTTGATTGGGGAAGACTGACTATTGAGTTTCCAGCAACTTTCTGGTACTTTTTGAGAGAGAGGAATCCCCTACCACGGCCTTCATTTGACACGGTTGACCCTTTTTGCTAAACTCCTTTTAGGGCTTCCTTTTCTCTTGGGTGAGATTTTTCCTCTACTGGCATGGTTTCGCACCCCTCCCCTTCTTGCTCATCTAAGAAAATCCAAGCAATTTGTAAGCCTTGTCTGCTATGGGTGCCTTTCGTCTCTGGCCAATGCTGATAAGCTTTTGGACCCGATAGTACCATACTAATTTAGTGAGCCAAACCTTGCCTATGAGATGTCTATGGCAGGTCACTGATTCCTACCCTCCCAATGGGAGCTGTCCATGCATTTGTTCCCTCAGCATCCCCACTGGGATGTCTTCTGGAGAATTTTAAAGCTCTATGCATGGAGCCTGAGTTAAAAGCATATGCCTCTGAAATTAAACTTGGCCTACGTATTTCTTATATAATGGTTCAAAGTGGCCAATTAACAGCACATTAAATCCAAATATTTTATGGGATATGTTTAATCTTATATTCAAGCATTCTCTCTCCTCCACCACTTTAAACCATATCTCTGTTCTTCCTGTTCTCCCACCCAAATTCTTCTAGAGTTTTCTACCTTTGACCCTGGTTCTGCCACACTGCTTCAGCTGCATGGGACTAGAAGCCATGCTGATTTTTGGAAAAGGAGGGCAATAACGTAGTGTCACTGCCATTTTAACTTAGAGCAATCAAGGGCAGTCACATGATTGATAGCCATCTTGGTAAAAAAAAAAAAAAGAAAGAAAACAAACAAACAAAAAATGCTATGGTTTTCCTCCCTGCCAGCTGCTTTTACTATTTTGTTCCTGTCCCACTGTTTTTGGAGCTGCAAGACTACAGTCTCTTGAAGACCCTAAAAGGCCACTGCTACCCTTCCTACCTCCACTCTAAAGCTTCTTATTTGCCCATATCCTTTCCTGAGGATGAAAGTTCCTCTATGAGAACTTGGCATACTGCTAATAAAGCCCTGGTGCCAACCACCAAGGTTCATGGGCTTAGTCCGGCTAAGCCCTGACCTGCTGTGTTATTTAGTTGAGGAACCATTATCCGCATGGCCTGTTTCCATTTTCCCTTTCTCATTAGCAAGAATGACTTTTTCATATTCTCTCCTCTTTGGGAAAACTGGCTTCTACAGCTACATTTGCCTTACTCAAGTGTCTACTATCCAGTAATATCCAGTAACACTAAGAACGATCAATGAACTAAAAAGCAATACCCTATTTCTCTTTTCTCACTGTCCTGTCTGATTCTCTTTGCCTGCTATCCTACTAAATAAAAATACTTTCTGCTTCCTTTTTATACTCTCAAAAAATCTTAAAATTAAACTGTAAACCTTAAGGTGACCACATGGTATGAACAGTTTTATCATAATTAATTCTTTGTTTATTTTATCTTCTTTTAGACTAGGATAGCAACAAGTCTCATTTTAAATTGGCATGGATTTTTTATAAAAATTCAAGGTTACATTTTACAATATACATGATTCAACCCTAGTTCAAAACGATTTTTATATAATGCTAAACTTTTAACGTTATACAGGTCTATTCAAATTAAGCTAATTTAAAATGTACATCTAACTTCCTATGTGTTTATCAAATCCCAAATTAATAAATGCTGTTTCTCACAGCATGAATTGCCTATGATCCAGATTCACCACTAGGATTTCTGGCTAGTAATTTTAAAATTGCTTTATACTATTCTACTATATTGCTGGTTTTAAAACTCATAACTCAGGAGTTACTACATACAAGATTTTACCAATACTTTAAATTTAGATCTATGAATTTTATAGACATTTATTTATGTTAAAACTTGATCATTGTTGTGTACCTTCACTATCAAAAAGTTAAACTATGGTTGGTCTTGTTTTCTAAAAAATGGTAATATTATTAATCTATACTATAACCTTAGACTTTTATAAGCTTTGAAGTTTATATATACTAAATCATACAGGAAACTGTTATACTCTCACTTTAATGGACTATATTTATGACTTTTAAGGCTCCAACTTAACAGGGACAAAAACTAAAGTCCTAACATTTAATGGTTAAAAAATTCCAGTAAATAGACAGTCATATAATAGCATATCAAGTCCTTTAACATGTTCAAAAATATATTTATAATTTTACAGATGCAAACATGGCCTCACTGACATCTTTAATTCACAGCGGAGGATGGTCCCTGAATCACCATACAGGATTTGGTATAAATAATAGGAGTGGAGTCTTCTGGATAGGCTCATCTAAAGCAAAAACTATGCTCCAGACCTTGGCTGCTGCTCTGAGGCTGTTGGCATTCCCACACAGAAAACAAGAGGTCTGCAATGCCCCATCCACCAGGGTATAGCTAAAATTCAACTTCTCTAAGTAACTGTTTCAAATGCAACCAAAGGGGACACTGGTCCCGTGGCTGCCTCTACAAGCCGTACACTGCTTGGCAGACTAGTTTCTGAAAGTCAAAATGCCCCCATGCAGGCCTGTCCCCTGTGTCCAGCCATGGAGGATCAGCCAGCACAAGAGCCACAGAGACTTCCAGTCTTCAAGCTCCTTGGCCTAGTGGAAGACAAATGGCTCCTAGATTCAGCGACCTCCATCAGCCTTGCCAAGCCCAGATAATGCTGCCGGCCTGTTTTAATATTACAGTCGGGCCCTATACACATATTGCCAATTTCTGTCTTGGGAAACTTCATATGCCTTCTCAGTCCTCTTCATATGCAGGAGACCAGGCCTTAAGCCTCAGTGATAGAGTTGCTATTGTCAGAGCTAGATACAACATGCCTCGTTGTCAGACTCAAAAAACAGGCCTTACCTGTAAATTTTTACCATCCTTTTAACTAAAGAACAATAAAATTTCACAACAGTCTCACTTCTGTCTCATGGTAAATAACTAGATACATAGGCCTAAGGATACAGAAGTTTAAGTTATAAAGCTCCTAAGAAAATGTTTGAGCATCTAAGAGTGTTGTAAAGTTGGTAAATGCAAGTTATACATGTTTGAGGGTCTAAAAATGTTTTAAGGTTGGTAAATACTGCTTATAAAGGTTGTAAAGTCTAAGGTGATTTTATCCTAAATAAAAATTCTTAATACTTCCTCCTGTTGCTATGCTACTATTATATTGACTGTCCAGAGCTTTGACATTTATCAATAGAGCTCTGATTTATTAATCTAACTCTAATATAAAAACATTTCATGATACCACCCACTATCATAGTTCCAAAGCTCAAGATTTTAAATCTCCTTTGGTTTGTCTTTTAAGTATAGACTTAAAAACTCTTTCTCACTTTGCTAGACTTATATACATCCAGTCTTCTGGATAGAAAAATAAGGCTCCCTTCCCTAATGAGTAATTATACTAAAAACTTCCTCTTCTGCCTTTCCAGAGCACACCTTAGAGAGTATGTTGTTAACACAAGGGTGTATGTCTACTGCATTTTTATGATATATATTTTAGTGAAGATGCTACAATTATGATGCTAACATATCTAAAGTTTTATCTCCTATGCAAAACTTGAGAGGGATTCTTGTACACTGCAGGAAATCTATCTGAATACACCAGGTCAACTAGGCTCCAGATAAGTACTGTAACTATTGCCTATCTCAGAAAGTGGGATTTCTCTTCCTCTTTTTTCCCTGGATTTAGGACTTCCCTTTCCTGGCTATTCATTGCTACATACCTACATGCAATACCTTCTGATTGGTGGTGAGTCTTTTCTTCTTATTGGCATCAATTCCTGGCTACCTGATTGCTACATTTCTACATCCAACCCCAGCCAATTGGTGACTCTTCACTTCTGGTTGGTCTGAACACTTCCTACCACTGAGCATCATACATTCAAAGGTTTCATCTAGGACCTTCTTCTCCCTTGGGTAAGACTTTCCTTCTACTGGCATGATTTCACTCCCTCCCCATATTTCTCATCTACAAAATCCTAGCTAGCTAAACCATGTCTATTAAGGGAAACTGTGCCCTTGGTCTCTGGCCAATGCTGATAAGCTGTTGGAAAAGAGTATACCATACTATTCTACTGAGTCAAATCTTATTCTTGGGAGTCCTTGCTGGGTCACTGACTCCTACCTGCTCACTGGGAATAGTCCATTCCTGTGTTCCTCCAGATTCTCCTCCAGGATGTCTTCTGGAGAGTCTCAGATTTCTACACATAGTGTCTGCTTTAAGGGCTGCTAAGTTTACACACCTCTGTTACCAAACTTGGCCTCAATTTCGTTAGATGACTGGTCCAAAGCCAAACCATTTAAATTACTGCCAGGGATTATGAAAATGGAGGTTCCCTCAAGTAAATGGATTTCCTATGTACAAGTCTCTTTGATCCAAACCTTCCACCTCTCTTCGCTCTCCCAAAAGTTTTATATATAGACCTGAATAAATTTTCTCCAAAATTTACTTTACTTCTTCTTCTGCCTACATATATGTTCCAGTATCCTGCCAGACCCAGGTTTTTCCTACATCCAAAACAGTGCAAAAGCAGCTAACTCAAGTGTTCCACATCTGACCTCACAGACTTCCATCATTCTGGACCTACACTTTTACTCCTAGGCACGAATGTTCTCACAGACCCTGGACAGCATCCAAACAGCCTGTTCTTCCTGGACATGGCCAATATGCCAGCCTTTTGGCCTCCCTATAGTGCCCCAAGTAACAGCAGGAAGCAGACAGAAAAGAATATATGGCCATTATTCACTTATTAACAAAAGGCTGGAATGGTGTGCTTCAGGCCCAGAACAAGCAGCTCCAGGTTCTTCCACCATTCCTCAGTCACTATCTGCTTCAGTGCTTGGCTGGCAACTATCTACTGGCAACCCTCTACCCTGAACTTTCCAGGGCAGGGGCTTCTCCTTCTCCTCTTGACCACGTAATCTGGACATTTTGTTGCTATTTTATTTTATTTTTCTCTCCCTCCTACTCCCTTTCATGGCAACCAAGAGCGGCTTCCAATGAACCTACATTTATATACTTTAACTTGCCTTATATGAGAAGCAACCCAAGCTCCTCATTTTTCAATTATAGAAAAAGGGAGCAATGTTAGTATTTAGGCAGTCTGCTTCAGGGTTTCCTTTGATGTCATCATGTGTTGCCCACCAGATAGCCACACCTGGCAGGCTTGGTTCACTTGCTCCATAGAAGAATCAACCAGCCACTTTGTTGCTCTCTTGCCTTCTTGCTCTTGTGCTCTCTTCCTCTCTCCTGCTCTTCCCCTCTCTCTGTCAGGGCTCCCCTCCCCCTACCATGTCTTTCTCTCCCTATCCTTCTTACTCCTATACTATCCAGAGATAGTCTCTGTGACACCCTCCCTCTTCCCTTAATCCAGGTGGAACCAGTCATGTGGTGTGATTTATGAACCCACCATATAACCCCGCTGCACAGTCTTCACTCTGGGGAACATAGAAAAGCTTAAATAGTAGATAATGATAAAAATCAAGAAAGCTTCAGAAACCAGGAAGAATCTTGGCAAGATATTCATTCCTGAAGTCTTGGAATAAAGTTTTTGGACATAATCTGTACTCATACCCAGACATGAAATTCATTGACATATCAATGAATATCTTGGAATTCAGGCAAACATTTAAGCTTTGGATTTTGTGAGATTCACTTATAGATTCCCATCTTTAACCTCAGTTTTCCTCAAGATTTAGGCCATACATATGCCTGCATCAGAACTACTCAGAGACATCTGTTTGTGGATTAACCTCACCAAAGCAGCCGATCCCAGATCCCAGAATATTGAATGGGGATGCCACTACCATAATCCTGGGATTCAGGCAAAAGTTGGGGAAATGGGTGCTTCTGAGTCCAAAGTTGATCCCAGGACACCTATTGGGTTTCTTCTTTTTTTTTTTTTCTTCAGAAACTTTTCAAACTATCCAGGTTTTTTTGAAAGCATGCTTTCACCCCTCCCCCTCTTCCACTTCCTGAGACCGTGTATGTACATTTAACCAGCTTCTCCCTACCCCATCCTGACTCTAACCCACACCCATGGAAGGTCTTGGCGGGTGGACACTGTGACAGGCAATGGCTGGGTTGAGCAGTGTGGCACCCACAAGCCAGTTTTAAATTTCCCACCTCTGGCAGCTTAAAATACCTGGCTGATAACCATGTTGGTTTGGGGATAAAGGGGATCAGAGCCAAAGCTTTGTAGCTAACTTTTAAGCTTTTCTGTTCAGTCTGTAATGATGCAGTGTGATAGGACTGGCAGTATCACCAGTATAGGAACTGTGTTTATGATTGAAAGTTTTCCTTTGATACTAGTTCAGAAACCTATTTACATTCATCCTAAAAAACTGATCAAGCTTACCTAGTCTCTTTTATGTTTTAAAAGTTAAGCCTAAGATGGGTAACTATACAACCAAAGTTAGTTTAGCTCAGCTACACATAATAGACCATGGTCCTCAAACCTGTTAGAAAATCTGCAGAATAGTACATTTATATACTTAATAAAAAAATAAACTTAATGTGACAGAGACCCCAGGTTCTAGCAGTGACCCCAAGACCTCCAGTAAGATTTGGGCACAACAACAGATGACTCTATCACCATTGTGCTATTGGGAGACTTGCATGCTGCTAAAGCCATGCCTGAAATATGGACAAACATAACACATGGAGAACTGACTGCCCATTTTGCCTAAACAAAATAATGTCTGTTATTCTTCCAAATTCTTCTTCCATGGAAAGGCCTCTCAGATTTGCTGGGCCCAGCACTGAAAACAAATGCTGCTTCGATGCTGCCTTAGAACTTGTGCCCACAAGTGCCACTAACACCACAGGAACTTAATAGGAACACCAAGGATAATGGGTAAGCCTCTTTTATATTAAGCAATACATAAGCCTCTTGGATTGTGCTTCCTGTGGTAATGTGTCCTTCTCAGGTCTCTGATGGGTTTGAAGATCAGTTTAACAACAGAAACTAAGACTTTATCTGATCTCTCAAAAAGGTACTGTTTATGTAAGGTTTGAGCTTCTGATAAGGTGTTTGAGGTTCTGAGAAGGTATGTTAACATTGGTGATAAAAAAGTAATTTCGGGTTTATAAAAACTCTTCCTCCTAATATGCTACAGTTTTCATATTAAGACTATTCAGAGATTTAACATTAATCAGACTTTAAATTGTCTCCCAAGCCATTTTGTCTTTTTATGAAAATTTTAAAAGATTCTTGTAAACTTCAGGAGATCTACTGGAATCCACAGGTCATGCTCCAGATAGATTCTGCCGATCAACAGCCTGTTTCCCAGCCTACCTATTTTTGAGGGTAGAATTCCTTCCCTGGTTTTGGGACTTCCCTCCCTCAACCACCAAGACCATGGGCCTAAAAGTTAAACTCCTTAATTTTATCTTTTGTCCCTAACATATACATGTTCCAGCATCCTGTTTCATCAAGACCTGCATCCAGAACTCAGGTGCTCTTGCCTAAACTTCACAGACTGCATCAGCTAGATGTGCCATTTCCTAGCTTCAGATGGTCTCAAAGATCCTGGACACTAAATAGAATATCCTGCTCTTGGTACTTGGCCAACATTCCAACTGTTTGTCCCACTCCCCAAAATCAAGCATCCAAATGTCAGCCAGAAGTAGACAGAAAAGTTTCTTTGCCCATTATGCATTTATTTTTAGCAAAAGGCTAGCATGTTAAAGTACCTACCTGCTGCAGGGTGTGGCTGCCATATGATGCCCTCCACTTTGGGGTGGGGCTTCCATTCCAGAAGCCCTTCAATATATAATCAGACATCTTGGTTCCATCAACCCCCTTTTCTGCCCATTTTTCCCCTTTCCCTCATTCCTGCCTTCTCTCTACCTTGCTCCCCTCCAGTGTGCTCCCATTCCCTTTCCCCCTCCCTTACTGCTCCCAATAAACCTCCATTTATATAATATAGCTTTGTCTCTTCATTAGTTCATTCTGTTTTATTTAATCAACCAGGACACATATAACAGAAAGAGAGAAAGGAGAGAACCAACTCCCAGAGGTTGTTCTCTGACCTCTAGGTGTGCACTTTGAGAGAACCAGACCTGACACCCCCAAAGATCACCAGGAACTAGGCCTAAACAAGGTCACCGAAAAGTCACCAGGAACTAGTGACCTCACCCCAGGGTCATCAGGAACTAAGCCGTAGGTCATCAATTCTAGAAACAAGGTCATAAATTTCCCTACCCAAGGAACAACCTGAGGATAACCAAGAGAATGGGAAGGTATCTCATCTCAGGGTGGGGCATCTGTGCTGGGCAGCCCAACAACCTAACATTCCAGAGGTCTAAAGATAGCTCACTCACCCTTACCTTAGTTAGCCAATCACTTTGTAACAAGCTTGCCCTTGGTTACCCAACCATGTAACTGTTAAACCAGAAATTCCTGGTCCTTGTCAAACCCCAGTGAAAACTCTACTGTGCAGCTGCTTAGGGCTCTTCTCCCTCATTAGTGCTGGTGTTGGTAGAGAGACTGAAACTAAGAGCAAATAAAACTCTTTGCCCTTGCATACCTGATTTGGCTCCTAGTGGTCTTTGGGGACCTTAAGATCTGGGCATAACACACTATGGTGGACATAGAGGCATCACACATACACACAATGTACACACAAAAAATTTAAATAAAATATAACAATTTTTTTCTATATTTTAAGGCTGACAGTTCATTAAAAATTTCAATATAAAGTTACCTTATTATCTTGTAATCCTATTTTTGGATATATACACAAAAGAGTTAAAAAGCAAAGATCTGAAGACATATTTGTACAACCATGTTCATAGTGACATTATTCACAATATCCAAAAGGGGCAAATGACCTTAGGCTGGTGAGATGGCTCAGAGGAGAAAAACAATTGCTGCACAAACCTAATGACCTGGTTTTGATACCTGGATCTCATAGGCGAAAGAGAGAAGTGACTCCCTAAAGTTATTACAATGAGATAAGAGCAGGTTCAGAAAAAGAGCTGACATGGACTCACTTTTCACAATGAATTTTATTAAGAGAGAGAGCCTTAGGACTACTGTTATCTCAAGGGTCCTTGAAATGGGAGAATCATTAGGAGACATATTCTGTTGTGCCAGAGACAACATAGTAGAGACTTAAAGGCTAAGAAAGCCTCCTTAAGAAAAAGGTGCCAACTTTCTTAGACAATTAGGAATAGTGATTCCTCAAGACCCAGCTATACCACTCTTAGGCATATATCCAAAAGATGTTCAAGTACACAACAAGGACATTTGCTCAACCATGTTCGTGGCTGCTTTATTTGTAACAGCCAGAACC
>CM053742.1:81391448-81418262 GCA_028658305.1 Pachyuromys duprasi
ACTTGAAGGGGGCGGGGAGGAGGGAGATGAGGGAGGGAGTGGGAGGGTAGGAGGGACTGAGGGAGGGGGCTACGCCTGGGATTCAAAGTACCTAACCTGTGATTGAGATAAAAATAAATAAATTAAAAAAAAAGAAAAGAAAAAGGTGCCAAAAGCCTAGTCCTACATTACTGACATTCCTGACAGCTGTCCCAACCCCCTCACAGGAAGTACCTAGCCACCTCAAGGTCTACCTTAGAGAACCATACCTGGGCACAAGCCCAGTTTTTCACAGACAGGTCATTTTCCCTCACCTACATCTACTAAAAAAAAAATCCTGCCACGGTGTGTCCTCTCCTTTCTCTGGCCTTGTCCCCTCAGGATGGTGAACTTGCCCTGGAGTCCATTCCCAAATAAACCTGATTTTTTTTTTTTTTTTACTTTCAGTTTGGCTTGAACTTGTTTAATTTGTCATTGGAGATATTTTGAGATTTAAATATCACAAGCCAAGCAACCAGCATCATTGGCAAACTCTACAAACCCTAACTTGCTACAAGTGCAATCTATATCCAGAGAAGATACTTTTCAGTTACCCAGTCTCTGGGAATGGGAGAAGTAGAGAAGGTAGTTAAACACTCCTTGAAGGTCGTTGCCTCTTTAACATCCCCCCTCCTAAACAAAAGAATCCTGTCATTTTTGTCTTGTACTTCAGACTCTGGCCTTGGCCTATAAGCTCTTTAACTTCACCCAACCTGGCCACTTTGGGGACTGCTGGCTGAGGGTCCCTCTTGGGACCAGCTCAGAACTGCCACTGAGAGGTTCTGCAGTGACCCTGTCAAATAATCTTACCTCACCATTCACCAACTGCCCTGACCCTGGTGTTGACATGACTTCCAGTCTTTTTCATATCACCTTTGGCATGGAAGGCCATTTCAAGGCTTTGGGGAAACATTCTGTAGGTGTACAAAGTTCTCTAAAATGCAACAAAGCTTTAACCCTCAGTACCTCATCTCAGCACAAATGCCCTACTACCTGTAACACCTGTATTCTTTGTGGTACTCAGGTCTACTGCTGCCTACCTTCTGGCTAGTCAGGAGTTTGCATGCTGGTACTTCTCTTCCCCAAGTTGGGAATGATACATGGAGAGGAGCCCTTACCAATTTTGGTGGTAGACTCGATAACTGTCCCACATAAAACGGCGATTCAAATCTAGCCCCTCTTGGCTGTTGCAGGAATTACTGCAGGTATTGGAACTGGGACAATAGGACTGGCCAACTCCCTAAACTTGTATTACTAGTTTATCCATGGCGTCCAGTAAGTGGCTCAGACAATAATAACTTTTCAGGGACAGATATGACTCACTGGCAGCAGTGGTACTTCAAAACTGAGGAGGGTTGGATCTCCTTACAGCTGAAAAGGGTGGCTTTTGCCTCTTCCTCCAAGAAGAATGCTGCTTCTATGTCAGTCAGTTGGGTATAGTAAAAAACAAAATCCAACAACTACAGACAGACCTCCAAAAACAAAGGTAACAACTCAATGTGTTCAACCCTTTGGCATTTGAAACACCATATGGAAGTGGATTCTTCCCTTTCTGACCCCTCGCCTCATTTTTTTTTTGCTCTTACTATTTGCACCCCGCTTTATTAACGTCTCTACATTCCTCCAACAGCAAATCCAAACAGTCTCTAACCAAACAATTAATCAGTTATTCTTACAGGATTACCAACCACTTGCCACAGAACTTGATGCTAACAACTGTTCAATATGTCCTGATGGGTGAGAACCAGCTGTACCCCGAGAATGACAATGCCCTTAATCAGCAGGAAGCAGCCTAAAGATAATGAGTCCCTCCTATTTCCACCTCTCCATCATCCCCCTTCCTAGTTCCTCATTTTTTTATAATAATAAAAATGAAGAATGTTAGCAATCAGGCACCCTCACAGCCAGCCCCAGTAATCTGGGGACAGCATGACACCTCATTACCAGTGGCCAAGATGCAACACTGTAGCTGCAAGCCACATAGCCTGGGGACATTCTAAAAGGAGTAGTTCCTTCCCTCCATCTGCCACACCACTCCCCTTCCTTTATCCCTTTACCAGAGATAGTCTTTGTAACCCCTCTCCTAATAAAATCTCCCATGTGTGACTTGTCATGTGACATGAATTACAAACCACTGTCATACCTCCATCACATAAATCTCAACAAGATGACCTATTTAAATAGGTAATAAACGTCAAATGGAAGAAAATATAATATAAATAACATTAGATATGACTGGATGAAACAATCCCAAGAATGAAATCTTCAGTCTTGAGTTTTTAAATCATCAGACCCAACTATCTGATACCTGCGGGAGATTTAAGAGTACAGGTTGAGGTCTATGCTACCAACTGCTAGTCCATAGGTTTTCAAAACTAAAGTGCCATCAGCTCCTTGACTACCATACCACTTGGCTAGAGATGAGGCTACCATCTCTAAGGAGCAGTTCTAGTTGGAAATAGGTGGACTTACCACTTAATGGAATCTAAGCACAAATATTTTATCCAGCTCATCCTTGGTTCTTGAAATAACAACAATAATAACAGCAATAAGAAGAAAATAATGGTCTTCACACAAATACTCCCCCACCCCAAGACATGCTCTTTAGCTCTCTACTGTCCAGATTTAAACCTGTCAGCAATGAGGGCCAGTTGCTAGAGTGCCAGAATCAAGAACATACACTTTGGGATCAATTATACGAAGTTATTTTTCAAATCTGGCCAAAGACTCAGAACAAATAATATTTGGCCTGATATCTGTGGCCCCAGCACCAAGAAGGCACATATTACCTTCAGCTACAATGGCAACACATAATGATCGACATGGCTATTTTGTATATGAATGCTGAGTATGTACAAACTAACTGTGTAGCTAGACAAACACCTATGAGGTAAAAACTGTCAATGCCAAATGGTGGCAAGAGTGATTGGGAAGGACTTTCTGCACAATCTTCCAAAAAGAAGGAATTCAGAAGCTACCAGGCTAGTAAACTGTGAAGACTGGGCTAAGATTGTTATTCCCACAGATCCCAAGCCTGAGGTCTGGGACAAGGCCTGAAAACATCTCTGACACTGATGCTAAAATGCCTGAGAGAATGATGAGATGGACAAAGAGTGGGAATTACCTGTGATTCAGAATATTAAGAGCAAGTGGAAGCCACAACAGATGAACAACTCTGATAACAAGGACAAATTGTATACACCTAGAAATGGACAGCCAAAATTCTGCCTCAGTGTCAATAGCTTTTTATAACTTGCCCATGCTCTGCTAGATATCTGAGAAGTAGAGTGAGGTATCATCTCAGAAAACTTTGTCATCAAAGGTCACAGACGATTTTGACAAGATACAGACAAGATCAAGAAGGAAAAAGAAAGAAAAGACACAGAGCACGAGGAAGATGAAGATGATAAGGAGAAGGAAAAGGAAGAAGGTACCATTGATCAAGCCAAGGACCAGCTAGAGACACCATGTTGATTGCTTCAAGAGCTGAGGCCTCAGTGCTTCCACTACAGACCTGACCACGACAAATAATGAGACTCAAGAACATTCAAGGGTTTTACTGAAGGAGTTCAGATTTGGAGCAAATTGTGGTGCCCTCCCACACACAATCTTCCAAACTTGTTTATTGCCTTTGGCTTTCCTTTAGTCTGCGCTCTTGGAATCAGGCTATGCTCCACTCTGAGTTTCTCTATATTGTATGAAACAAAGATATTTTTTGGGCTGCACTCCACCTATGAGGCTCCATTTTACAAGCAGCTGGTTCCATTTTGAGGGAGAAGTACAAGAAACCCCAGGGTAAATCCAGAAGCTGTACCATCTATCAGGTACCACTGATCCAGCATAAACTAATAAATTACTTATTTCTGGGAATAGAAGAGGACCCACTCTACTGATATATTGGGTGAATTGAAACTGTGTGTCACATGTGAATATTAAGGTCCTATAAGGAAAACCAGACCCAAGAACTTATCAGGCACAACAAACCAAGAAAAGGGTATACCTCCTTCACCTGGACCCCATAAAGTAATAGACAGCTAACACTGTTGGCATGACTCCCACAATAACCTATCCTCTGATACCTGGTATATGCGTGAATAAATGAGGACTCCTGACTATCCCTGGAACTTTGGCCTACTCAACTACCTTCTCATCAACCTCCTATCTTATCTGGACCTGAACTTGAGTTCATTGTCTCCTCCTTCAGACCTGGATTTGCTATACACACATTATAGCATCCCCCAAAACCAACAGGGACAGGACCACATATACAAGAGCAAAGAGCTTTAAGCTTGGTTACTCCCTCTGTCACCAAAGCAGTGGATCAGAGAGGAGTGCCCCAGCAAGGTTTTTATTGGGCTTTGAGCAATGACTGGGACTTTCCAGTTTAGCAGTTACACCACAGGGTGACATTCAGTAAGGGCAAGCTTGTTACAAAGTGATTGGCTAACTAACATAACTAACATTGAGTGGGCTGCATTACTAACATAGAACATGACCTCAGGAATGTTACATATTTTCCTGTGCCGTGAATGTTCTACTACAAGGTTGGTGGGCTGCCCAGCACAGATGCCCCACCATGAAATAATATACCTTCCCATTCTTATGATTACACTTAGGCTGTTTCTTGGGTGGGGGATTTTATGGCCTTGTTCCTGGAATTGGTGACCTATGGCCTAATTTTTCTTTTAAAGTTAACCCTAATCCTAAAGTGGAGACAAAATGGAGTTCATGTCATCTTCTCAGGTTTAGCCTTTTAACTCATAGCTGGACCAACACTACTCTCAAAAGTGACTCCAGCAGCAACCTCCAGGCACTGTGTGGTTCATTATCCAGATATACTTTTTCTCAGTCCTCTTCTGAAGACTCTCAAACTTTGTTTCAGTCTCTTTAACTCATTATCCACTGTACCCTTAGTCATATGTATACATATAGTTATTGTACTATGTGATGTGAGTGTTAATATTCGTAAATAAGATTGAAATAATAAACCAGAATTTTCCTCAGTCTAGCTAATGGGGTAAGCAGATTATGTGACAAATTGCTGTTGTTGAGAACTCCAAACATTGTGAATTTATTGTTATCCAATAAATCTGATAGTGTAGAAAGACACAAACATGTTTACCTATGAATCAGATATTGCTGTCTAACAGCATTACCAATGCTTCTCTCTCTCTCTTTCTCTCTCCCTATCTGTCTCTCTCTGTCTCTCTGTCTGTCTCTCTTTCACACACACTCTCTCAGTTTCTCCTCTACTCTCCATCATAACCCTCTCCTTCTCTTTCTCCTCCCTCTTCTTTCCCCTCTTTCTCTCTTCCTCTTTTCCCCATCCTGTTCTCTTCCCCTTACTCCTTTCCCTCTTGTTTTCCTTTTTTTCTTCCCTCTCCTTCTCCCTTTTTTCCTCCTTTCCCTACTCAGTCCCATCCCTCCTCTCCTTAATCCCCTTCTTTTGTTCCCCCACCACTGTCTTAGTTACAGTTTCTATTGTTATGAACAGACAGCATTATCACAGTAACTCCACAAAAGAAAATATTTAATTGGAGCTAGCTTACAATTCAGAGATTTAGTCCATTATCATCATGGTAGAAAACATGGCAACATACAGATTGGCAGGCAGAAGAAAGAGAATGTGACACACTACTCCAACAGGGCCAAACCTCCTAATAGTGCTACTTCCTATTGGTCTATGGGGGTCATTATTTATGATTATAATATTTTATTTTTTAATTTATTAATTACAGTTAATTCCCTTTGTTTCCCACCTGTAGCTCCCTCCATCTTCCCCTCCGAATCCCACCCTCCCTCTCTCTTTTCTACCCATGACCCTCCCCCAATCCACTGATAGGGGAGGTCCTCCTCCACTTCTATCTGACCCTAGTATATCAGGTATCATCAGGAATGGCTGCATTGTCTTCCTCTATGACATGATAAGTGTATAACCCCCCTGAGGGGGAGGTGATCAAAGATTAGGCCAATCAGTTTATGTCAGAGACAGTCTTTGTTCCCATTACTAGGGAACACACTTGGACACTGAGCTTCCTTGGGTTACATTTGTGGAGGGGTTCTAGGTTATCTCCATGAATGGTCCTAAGGTGAAGTATTAGTCTCAGAAACACTCCTGTGTCCAGATTTTTCAGTTCTGTTGCTCTCCTAGTGGAGCTCCTGTCCCCTCCAGGTCTTTCTATCTCCCCCTTCTTTCAGAAGATTCCCTGCACTCTGCCCAAAGTTTGCATGTGAGTCTCAACCCCTGCTTTGATACCTACATGGTATAATCTATCAGACTCCCTCTGTGGTAGGCTCCTGTCCTGTTCCCTGTTTTCTCCCACTTCCGATGTCCATCCTGTTTGCCTTTCTGAATGAGAATTGATCATCTTACCTATGGTCCTCCTTCTTGCTTAGCTTCTTTAGGTGTACAGAGTTTAGTATGATTATCCTATATTATATGACTAATATCCACTTATGAGTGAGTATATACCCTGTGTGTCTTTCTGCTTCTGGGATAACACACTCAGGATGACCTTTTCTAGTTCCCACCATTTGTCTACAAATTTCATGATTTCCTTGTTTTTAATTGCTGAGTGGTATTCCATTGTGTAAAAGTACCACAATTTCTGTATCGATTCCTCAACTTAGGGGCATCTGGACTGTTTTCAGCTTCTGGCTATTACAAATAAAGCTGCTATGAACATGGTTGAGCAAATGTCTTTGCTGTATTTATTGATTGTTGATCTTAGAGCCTGTGCTGTTGGTGTTCTGTTCAGGAAGTTGTCTCCTGTGCCAATGAGTTCAAGGCTCTTCCCCACTTTTTCTTCTAACACATTTAGTGTGTCTGGTTTTATGTTGAGGTCTTTGATCCACTTGGACTTTAGTTTTGTTCAGGGTGATAAGTAAGGATTTGCATTTTTCTACATGTAGACATCCAGTTAGACCAGCACCATTTGTTGAAGATGTATGTTTACATTGTATGATTTTGGCATCTTTGTCAAAAATCAGGTGTCCATAAGTGTGTGGGTTTATCTCAGGGTCTTCTATTCGATTCTATTGATCCACCAGTTAGTTTGTATGCCAGTACCATGCAGTTTTTACTACTGTTGCTCTATAGTAGAACTTGAGATTAGGGATGGAGATACCTCCAGAAGATCTTTTATTGTAGAGGATTATTTTAGCGATTCTGGTGTCATTTTTATTCAAACCACCACACCCTCCTTTCCTTCTCCTGCTTTCTCTTCACTTCTTCTTCCCTTCTCCTTATTGCCCTCTCTTCCTCTTACCTTGCTCTATTCGTTTCCCTTTCATGTTCCCCTTTTCCTATACATCTTCCTTCCCAACTCCCTCTCTTTCCCCATTCCTCCATTTCCTCTCCCTCCTTCTCTCACTCCTCCTCCTTGTGCTTTTTCCTCCCCACAGTCCTTCCTCATTCCCATCCTTTATCTTCCCCTTACTTTTTCTTATCCTATCCCTTCATCTTCCCAATCTCTTCTAAGTAGTCATCCCTCCAGCCCCTACTCCTCTTTCTCATACTCTTGCTCCTTGCCTTCTCTTCATCCTCCCCCTCCTTCCTCATTTTCCATTCATCATCTTCCTCTTTTTCTTCTTATAGCCCTCCTCCCCAATATTTTCTTTCTCCCCATCCCTATAGTCCCACCCTCTCCTTCCCACATTCCTCCTTGCCCTCTTCCTCCTCATTTCATCCTTCATCTTCCCCTTTTTTTTCTTCCTATCCCTCCTCCACCAAACTTTCTCATCCTCCCCATTTCTGTATTCCCTTCTCCTTCTATCATATTCCTTCTTCATCCTACTACTCGAATTCTTCCTCTTCCTTGTCTATGTTCTGCTGTACTCCTTCTCCCCTCTGCCTTGCCCCATCTCTTTCTCATACTCCATATTCTTCACTCTCTTCAGTCTCTGTGTCCTCTTACTTCCCTCCTTCTTTGCCTACTTCTTGTTCTCCCTTTACTCCTTCTCCCATTTTCTTTTCCACTCCTTCCTTTTCCTTTCTTTTGCTTCCTTTCTCTCCTCTTCCACTTCTCTTCATCCTTCTCCCCCTCCTCTTTGTTCTTCCCCATGTTATCATCCTTTTTCCTCTTCCTCCTCCTTTTGTCTTCTTCCTCCCCTTTCCCTCTTTTTCCTTCCCCTCTCCCTTTTCCTCTTTCCATTCTCTTCTCCTCCTCCCTTCCATTTTCTTCCAAACTTTCTATTCCTCTTCCCCTTCTTTCTTTTTCTTCCTTCTTTCCTTCTACTCCTGGCCTTACCCTACTTTTCTTCGTCTTCCTTTTATTCTTTCCCTCTTCCAACACTCCTTCCTCTCTCCTTTATACTTCTCTCCCAATTTTTCCTCCTTCTTTCTTCTCCCCTTCCTTCTCTTTCACCCCTTTCTCTATCCTTCTCTGCATGTTTCTGTTCCCTTCCCCTTCCTCCTTTTCTCCCTTCTCTCCTCCTCTCCCTGATATTCTCTTCATCCTCCTTCCTTTCTTCTTCCCTCCTCCTCTCTTTTCCTTCTCTTCACTCTCCTTTCTTCTTCTCCATCACCTATTATCCCTCTCCTTCTCTTTCTCCCCTCCCTCTCATTCTTTCTGCTCCTTCACCTTCACTCATTCCATTTCTCTTCTCTTTCTTCCTCCTCTTCCCCCTTTATTCTCTACTCTCCCTTTGGCTGTCCTTCCCCTCCTTTCTTCCGTCTATTCCTTCTCTCCTCCACTTCTTCTTTTTCTCCACCTTCTCCACTCTTCTCATTTTCTTCAACCTCATCCTCCTCTCTTTTTCTACTCTATCTCCCTTCTTCTCCTCCAACTTCTGCTCCTCCCCTCCTCTTCTTCTTCCCCATTTTCCTTCACCTTGTTTCCCTCCTTCTTTTCCTTCTGCCATCTCCTCTTCCTCCCTTCCTCCCTCCTCCACTACTTACTTACTTCCCCTCCTCTCCCCTGCCCCTCTTCCTCCTTTCCAATCTTTTCACCTTCCTTTCTTCCTCCTCTCCCTCTTCTTCTCTTCATCTTCCTCTCCCCCATCTCTACCCCATGCTTCTTCTCCTCCCCCTCTGTATATCACCCTTCTCTCCTCCTAAGGAGAGCATTTCCCTATGACTTCACGAAAGTCACATACTGTGAGAGAATGCCATCTACATTTTTCTTAGCAGGGAGTTGGAATAACTACTTCTGCCCATTTACCAAGCCTCAGTCCTCAACAAGACAGGACTTTAGTTTTTCGGGAACACTCACTTCAACTCTGGTTCTCAAAGCCCCAGTCAGATTTTGGTGAGGGATCTGGGTTACTTGGCTGGTACCACTGCTAAATCTGTGTACCGGAGTATTCTGCATGTTCTTTGGCACTGCTGCCATAGGCAAGAATCCTGAAGAGGATTTCTCTACAGGGAAGCCTTTTTCCATGGAGCAAAGACTACTCTCCACAGACCACCCATTTCTTACTCCATCATCTTTCTCAGCTGTGTAGCTTCTCTGGGAACAATCACCCCTTTCCCCAGAATGGCCTTTTACAAAAGAGAAATTCTTCTCTTCCATGTACACTTTCTCAGCAAAGAGCTATCTCTCTGCAGGGTAAATTTTCTTAGCAAAGTGGCCTTTCTCTCCAGAGTGAACTTTCTCTGGAAAGCGAAATCTTTTTGTACAGGGACCTTTCTCTGCTTGACATCTTTTTTTAAGAGGTCAACTTCTATTGGCAGATAGATGCTTTTCTACAGTGTTTTTTTTTTTTTTCCAGAGGCCAACCTCTCCCAGTGTGTGGCTATTTCCATGCAGAGGGTCCCCTCTGTACACAGTTAACAGTCTCTGCTGAGCCACCCATCTCTTCAAGGTGAGTTTTCATCAGAGGTTGACCATTCTGGGTGTGCCTAACTTACCCTGTAGAGGGTCCCCTCTGTACATAGTTACCCTTCTCTACTGAGCAACCCATCTATGCATGATGGCTTTGTTTTTTTTTTTCCAGAGGCTGATTTTTGCCTGTGCAGTGATCTTTAACTGTGGAGGGTCCTTTCATGGCAGAGTAACTCTTTCTGAATGAGACACCCTGCTCTGCAGGGAAGCTTTTGTTGGGGTGACCTCTCCCTGTGTGTCGATGATCTTTACTGGCATGGGTTCCCTCTCTGCTTTCTTAGAACAATCTTTGCATGTGGAGCAATCTTTCACTCCCAGACTGCAGAGATACCCTTTCTGATAGAGCTGAACTCCTCTGCAGGAAGTCTTTTCCTTAGAAGTTGACCTCTGCCTGTTGGGTTATGTTTCCTTCCAAAGGCTGTTCCATCCTCCAAGATACACCTTCTGATCAAGGGAAATTCCTCTGCAGGGCAGCTTTTGTGGGTGCAAATTCTCCCTGTGGGGCAATCTTTACCTGCAAAGGATCTTTTAACTATGCCAGCCTGGTCAACTGATCAACCCTTCTTCACATGGTTCCTTTTCTGAGGGTGACCTCTCCCTGCAGGGTGATCTTTTCTTTCAGAAGGTCCTCTGTCTGCACAGCTAATTTTCTCTGAATGACCCTTTTCTACCAGGTGCCTTTTTTTTTTTTTGGCGGGCCAGCCTCTCCCTGAAGTGTGATCGTCCTCGGTGGAGTACACTTACTGCAGAACAGCTTCTCTCTATCTGGTGATATCTCTCTGCAGAGCTAAATTTCTTGGCCCAGGGGCCTTGCTCTCTCTGGGCAGAGAGACCTCTCTCAGCCAAACAGTCTTTCTCAGTAGAGGCATCCTTCTTAGTTGAAAGACATCTCTCTGTGTTTTGTCCTCTCTCAGTGGGGCAGCTTCTCTCATCATAAGGACTTCTCTCAGTCCAACAACCTTTCTCTGTAGAGAGAAATTTTTCTGTAGAGAAAAGTTTCTGTAGGGGAGCTTTTCTTGGTAGGGTAACATCTATCAGAAGAATGATCTTTCTCAGATGAGTGATGGTTCACAGATGGATGCCTTTTCTGTGTAGTGTGACTTTCTTCCCAGAGCAGTACTTCCCAACAGAGGAACTTTCCTCCTTGATATGGCCTTTTTCAGCAGGAGTGGGCTTCTCAAAAGAGTAAATATTCTCTGTGGTATGACATTTTTTCAGCATAGTGATGCTTCTCAAGCAACAGAAGCTTCTTGGCTGAGGGACTTTGAGCTGTAACACAATGTTTCTCAGCAATGGTGCTTCTATCTGTACTACTCTCCACTGCCTGAATTTTCTTTGTAGAGCAGTCCAGAGGTCTTCCTGGAAGAGCTGGTTGAAGATTCCATGGCTTGGTTGATTTCTGTCTTGAGGGATCCATGTCTCATTTTTCTGACCCGCCTGTCACTTGCCGTCAGCTTCACCAAGTCATCCCTTTAAGCAAACTGCTAGCCATGAACTTGAGGACTTTTCTTTCTGGAACTCATTTAAGCCATCTTCTTGTTTTGTCTTCAAAGAACTAACAAATTCCCAGAGTTTTCAGGAACTGTCTGTAAAAATATACTGGGAACGCAACTGAGAAGTCTGTAGCGTGAATTAGTTTTCCAACCAAGATCAAAACCCTTCTTACCAAATCAAGCTCTTTTTAAGGATGGTGGAGGAGCTGCTATGCTCCTTCATTGCTGCCTGTCCAACTGCTGACTCAAAGGCAGGTTTCTCTGACAACTACCTTGCAGGTAGAATTATGCCCCTCAACCAATCAGAAGTCTTATTAGTATTATGTAAATTGCACTATGTTCCATAGCCAAATAATTGGACCACCACTCTGGCTTCATAATGATGGTACATGCTGAGGGAGGGTTTTCCTTTTCTGTCTTACTTTCTTTTTATATCAAGTTGTTTTCAAGTTCTTTGTCTCTCTCATTAAAGGCATGAATGTCCTTCTTTCCTATCTTGATTAATGAAACTTCCTTACACTGACTCTTTCACAGCCTGAATCACTTGGTTCCTACACTTCAACTCTGGGTACAAGGTTTTAGAGAAGCAACAGGCTGGAGGTTCCTGCAACCCACAGAGAAAAAAAGAAGGGGGTGTCATCTCAAGCCTCTCATCACTGAGGAAGAATAGGTCTCTTTCTATCTTTCCTTACTCCCTGGCTTCCGGGATTGGGCTACTTCTGAGTGTGACAATTAGTTCATTTCCATTAACCCTTAGAATTTTGGAATAATAAATCAATCTGTTAAACTGTGTATCTCAAAAATATGCACATGGATTGAAAGTTTATTTTAATGGAAAATATACAAGATACAAATTTCAACCATAAGAAAGCTAGTGTGATAATGTCAGTATCAGACAAAATAGACAGTAAAATAAATAAATTACAGGATAAAGAAGGCTTTCAAATGATGAAATGGTTGGACCATTGCCAAAGCCCCTGGCAGAGTCCAACAGTACCTGGGTGGGAAGTAAAGATTTAAAATAATTAAAACAAATCACACTACACATGGGATCGGCCTGCGAAGGCTGCCAGTATGACTGAAGCAGCATGGATTTATTTCAAGGTTCATTTTTTTATAGGCAAAAGCAAAAACAAGTCACATCAATTCAAAAATAAAAGCTTCGTGGAAACGCCCAACTTCCTTTTCAAAAACTACCTCCCTATAGCGAATATACTCCTTTTCTAAAACTAATTCCTTAAAGTAGTTATGGTCCAAGGTCAAATAGACAAGCTTTTAAGGAATTTGGAAAAAAAAAACTTTTAAGGAATTTGGCTACATCTCCTCTCCTCTCTGTCAAGGTGAAGGCCAAGGTGAAAGCAGTCTTTCCCACTGAGATCTAAATATCAAAACAAACTGGCAGACCAGCGGCTCCCAAAAGACCATTAGGAAGGTATCAGAACCATGAACATGTAATCATCTAAGAATGATGAACAAAATACATGAATCAAAAAGTCAGAACTGCATAGAAATACAATAGATAATTCAAAAACACTAAATATAGAATTTAATAACCACTTTCAGTAATATTTAGAATACTAGAGAGAATATAACAATGAGGTAAAAGACTTGAACAAAACTAAGAACCAAACAGTCCTAAAAATAAAGCTATACAAAAACCCACCCAAGAATAGCAGAATAGACATTCTTCTCAAGTGTATATGGAACATTCTCTATGTTAGATCACACACTGGCAAGAAGAAAAGAAAGTGTAGAAATAACATCAAGTATACTTTTGAACCACAATTAATGAAGTTAGAAAGCAATACCAAGGAAATCTGTGAAAATAAAAATCTTGAAAATTAAATAGTACAATGTGTAAAAGAAGACATTAAAAAGAGAAATTAGAAAATACTTTGAAAACACCACACCTGGTTGAGAAAGTCTATAATCCCAGCCACTTAAACAGCAGAACTTAATATTCAACTACAGCGAAAATACATTGGAAATAAAGAAATGCAAATGAAGAAGTGTGCTACGAAATGCTGTTCTCTACACATGACATGGCTGTGTCAAACATGAAGTCACAGCAGCCATGCTTACCTGTGTCAGATCTACTTAAGATCAAAGGAGTTAAAACCTCCATCTTTTAGGAGAAAGGGATCCCCAAATACTCCACCATAGCTGAAGTACTATTGGGAATTGATGATTGTAAGGAGAATCATTTTTCTTTAAGAATATGGCCCCTGGAAAGTTGCTCATGCCTGAGTGGATGACTCCATATCTATGTGCATATGGGCAACTAATTGGACTTACTGTGTAAAAGAAGCTAAGTTACTAAGTAACTATTAAAAAGAGGACATGGTATTAGGAAGGTTATGAAATTGGAATGTAATTGGAAAGGGAATGAGGGGTAGACATAATCAAGATGTATACATGCATAAAATTTGGAGAACAAAAAATAATATAAAATATCTAGACGCCCTATATTGTTTAGGTTTTTTTTTTTTCCCCACTTAACACAAACCAGTCATCTAGGAAGAGAGGACTTCAATTAAAGATTTGCCTTTGTCAAATTGACCTGTAGACCAGTATGTAAAGCATTTTTTAAAGTAATGTTTAGTGATTAATGTGGGAAGGCTCTGCCCGCTGTGGATAGTGTCACCCCTGACAGAATGGTCTTAGGTTGTATAAGAAAACAGGTTGATGGCCTCAAGGGTGAGAACAAAGGAGAGATGGCCCCGACACTCATCTTCTGTGAGGTGGCATGGGTGTGGGAATAATGTTTCCTCCATCCTTACCCCTTGCTACTTCCAAGGGAAAGCAGGCCATAGGGCCATGAGAGAGGATGTGCTGGTTTTGTCCCTCACCAGCTGCAGAACATGAGAGCAGGCCCTGCACTTCACCTAGGCAGCAAAGTAGAGCTGACCTCTGAGGGTGAGAGTTAGAGAGAGATGGCCCTTCTATTACTATTAATCTGCCATTAGGTAGAGTGAGTGTTGGGGCTGATGGCCTCCATCCTCTCCCTCCCTACATGCTGTTGTCTGGAGAGCTAACCCTGCCTCTCACTGGCTGCCTGAACCTCACCTGGGCCACACAGTGGCGATCACTCTAACATTAAAGGGTGTGAAGCAAGATAGCTATCCCAGCCCTTCACTGGCTGCAGCACTTGGAAAAGTGAGCCCTGCAGCTGTGACTGAGCAGCACAGTGGAGCTGGCTCTGGGTACAGATAAGGTGGCCCTGAGGGTATGAAAGCAGAAAATCTGACCTTGCCTCCTGCTGACTGCAGTGGCAGCATTGGGTGGCCTAGCTGGAAAAATGCTGGAGACCTTGCCCTGGTGGTTTATAAGCTGGAAAGTCAGCAGGCTGACCAGCTCAGCTATGACCCAGGTGTAGATCTAGGGCTTTGAGTTTCCCGTTCCAAAATCTACATCATCTGTGAACTGTTGAAGCATGTGAAAGGGTTGATCCTGCTGATCCAAAGCTGCAGGATCTCTATGACACAGGGCAAAAACAGGATCACTGGCAGATATACTGGGGGTGGGGGGTGGGATTCGATGCTAATGTTGGGGAAGAAGCCAGACATCTAAAACCATACATAAATGACTCATTGGAACCAATATTTGTAAAGATGTGTGGACAGAAAGCTAAACTATGGGATACATGGTGACATACTACAACTTCCACAATGAGAAGTTTTCTTTGCTTTGTTTGCTTTGGGGTATTTGTGTATTTGTGTGGACATTTTTGGTTTTAGTTTTAGTTTTTTATTTATTTATGTATTTACAATGTATTCACTTTATATCCTGATTGTAGGCCTCTCCTCCACACTCCACCCTCCCCTAGTCCACCGAAAGGGTGAGTCCTCCTTCCCTATTATCTGACCCTAACCTATCAAGGCTCATCAGGACTGCTTGGGTCCTCTTCCTCTGTGGGCTGGAAAAGTCATCCAGCCAGAAGGAAGTGATCAAAGAGTGAGAAACTGAGTTCATGTAGGAGACAGCCTTACTAGGAAACCCACAAGGAGACTAGCCAAGTGGCTACATCTGAGCAGGAGGTCTAGGTCCTTTTCTTGCATGATCTTTAGTCGATGCATAAGTCTGTGCAGGTCCCCTGAGCCCAGACATTTTATCTTTGTTGGTTTCCTTGTGGAGTTCTTGTCCAATCCTATATGCCCCCTTTATCCATAAGACTCCTTGTGCTCTGCCCAAAGTTTGGGTATGAGTCTGCATCTGCTTCAATCCCCTGCAGGGTGGAGTCCTACAAAGGACATCTATGGTAAGATATCATCCTGTTCCCTCTCTTTGGCTGCTTCTATTCTGTTTGTGTTCTGAATGAGAATTAAGCATTCTCCCCAGGGTTTTCTTTTCTTTCTTTCTTTCTTTCTTTCTTTCTTTCTTTCTTTCTTTTTTTTTTTTTTGATTAGCTTCTTTAGGGCTATAGATTTTAGTATGTTTATCCTACATCATACAGGTAATATCCACTTTTAAGTGAGTAAATACCATGTGGGTCTTCCTCTTTTGGGGATACCTCACTCAGGAAGATCTTTTATAGTTCCAACCATTTGCCTGAAATTTTCACAATTTCCTTGCTTTAATAGCTGACTAGTATTCCATTGTGTAAATGTACCACAATTTCTTTATCTGGTCTTTGGTTGACAGGAATCCAGGTTGTTTCCAGATTCTGGCTATTGTGAGTCAAGTTATTATGAATATAGATAAGCAAATGTCCTTCTTGTATGGTGAAGCATCTTTCAGGTATATGCCCAGGAGTTGTATAACTGGATCTTGAGATAAAAGTGATCCTGATTTCCTGAGAAAGCACCAGATTGATTTCCAAAGTGGTTGTACAAGTTTGTGCTCCCACCAGGAATGGAGGAGGGTTCCCCTTTCTCCACATCCTCTTCAGCATGTATTGCCATTTGAGTTTTGGATCTTAGCCATTTTGATAGGTATGATGGAGTCCATATGATTTGAATTCATCTGATGACTAAGGATGCTGAAGATTTTTTTAAGTGTTTCTCTGCCATTTGACATATTTTTTGAGAATTCTTTTTTTAGAAATGTACCCCATTTTTCAGTTGGATTATTTGGTTTGTTGGTTTTTAATTTCTTGAGTTCTTTATATATTCCGGATATCAGCCCTCTCTCAAATATAGGGTTGGTGATAAGTCTTTCCCAATCTGTAGGCTGTCATTTTGTTCTGATGACAGTGTTGTTTTACAGAAGCTTTTCAGTTTCAGGAGATCCCATTTATTTATTTTTGGCCTTAGATCCTGGGTTTGTTCTTTTAAGGAAGTTTTTTTTTCTATGCCAATGAGTTCAAGGCTCTACCCCATCTTTTCTTCTAACATTTAATATGTCCAGTTTTGTGTTGAAGTCTTTGATCCACTTGGACTTTACTTTCATGAAGGGTGATAAATATAGATCTCTTTGCACTTTTCTGTTCTAAAATTTTTTAATTTTTATATTAATTACAGTTTATTCACTTAATATCCCATCTATAGCCCCTTCCCTCATTCTATCCCAATCCTACCCTGCCTCATATCCTCCCATGCCCCTCTCCAAATCCACTGATAGGGGAAGTCCTTCTCCCATTCCATATGATGCTGTAGCCTATCAGGTCTCATCAGGAGTGGCTGCATTGTCTTCCTCTGAGGGCTGGTAAGGCTACTCCCCACTCAGGGGGGAGGTGATCAAAGAGCCAGCCACTGAGTTCATGTCAGAGACATTCCCTGTTCCCATTACTAGGGAACCCACTTGGAGACTGAGCTGACATGGACTGCACCTGTGCAGGGGTTCTAGGTTATCTCCATATGTGGTTCTTGATTGGAGTATCATTCTCAGAAAAGACTCCTGTTCCCAGATTTTTGGTTCTATTGTTCTCCTTATGGAGCTCCTGTCCTCTCCAGGTCTCTCTGTCTTCCCCTTCTTTCATTGGATTCCCTGTTCTCTGCCCAAAGTTTGGTTATGAGTCTCAGAATCTGCTTTGGTACACTGCTGGGTAGAGTCTTTCAGAGGCTCTCAGTGGTAGGCTCCTGTCCTGTTTCCTGTTTTCTCCCTCTTCGGATGTCCATTTATTTTGCCTTTCTGAATGAGGATTGAAAATCTTACCCAGGGTCCTCCTTCTTGCTTAGCTTCTTTAGGTGAACAGATTTTATTATGTTTATCCTATATGTCTAATATCCACTTATAAGTGAGTATATGTCATGCATCTTTCTCCTTCTGGGATACCTCACTCAGGATGATCTTTTCTAGATCCCATCATTTGCCTGCAAATTTCATGATTTCCTTATTTTTAATTGCTTAGTGGTATTCCGTTGTGTAAATGTACAACAATTTCTCTATCCATTCCTCAGAAGAGGTTCATCTGGGTTGTTTCCTGGTTATGGCTATTATAAATAAAGATGCTACAAACATGGTTAAGCAAATTTCCTTGTTGTGTACTTTAGCATATTTTTTATTTTGGCATGGGAGTAGTATAGGTGTATCTTGAGGAATCACTATTTCTAATTGTCTGAGAAAGTTCCAGATTGATTTCCAAAGTGGTTACACAAGGTTTCATTCTCACCATTCATGAAGGACGGTTCCCCTTTCTCCATAACTTCTATAGCATGTGTTGTCACTTGAATTTTTCATCTTAGCCATTCTGATGGGTGTAAGGTGAAATTTCAGGGTCATTTTGATTTGCATTTCCCTGATGACTAAGGAAGATGTCTCTTGTGCCAATGAGGTCAATGCTCTTCCCCAATTTTTCTTTTAACAGGTTTACTGTGTCTACTTTTTTCCTATTAAATTTTTATTTTATAGTAATTACACTTTATTCACTTTGTATCCCAGCTGTAGCCCCCTCTTTCATTACCTCCCAATCCTACACTCCCTTCCTCATCTCCTCCCATGTCTGTCTCCAAGTCCACTAATAGGAGAGACCTTCCTCCACTTCCACATGACCAGAACATATCATATCTCCTCAGGACTGAGTGCATTTTCTTCCTCTGAGGCCTGGTAAGGCTGGTCAACCCTCAGAGGGAGGTGATCAAAGAGCCAGCCACTGAGTAAATGTCAGAGGCAGTCTCTTTTCCCCTTACTAGGGAACCCACCCATGTTCACAGCAGTTTCCTTTTCCCCTTCCTCTCCTTCTCCCCTCTCACTTTTCCTAGACAAGGTGTCTCTGTGTATCCCTGGATATTCTGAAACTTGCTTTGTAAACCAAGCTGGCCTAAAACTCAGAGATGTTCTTGCCTGTGCCTCCAGAGTGCTAGGATTAAAGGGCTGTACCACCATAGCCAACTAAAGAAGCCAGTTTTTACAGCAAATGGATATTATAATAGAAAATCACAACTTGACACAACACAGATCATCAGATTGTGGAGATCACAGCCCTATCAAATGGATCTACATTGTAGCTCCTGACTCTATGGCTCAGGGAACATTGTGGAAGCACGGATGTAAAGATTATAAGAACTAGAATACCAGAAAATCTACTGCAAAACAGCCTCTCTTAGGGATGATTGCATAAACAAAGTTGGAACAATGCAAATATTAATGAACATGTTTACATAAGAGAAAAGAATATTTAAATTAATGGCTTCAACTTGATTTAGCTTTTATAAGAGGTACGGGTGAATATCTAGAAATTGTTTCATTTCTTTTTTATTTTCCACTTTAGAGAAAGACAGATTTTTAAGTATGTCGTTATGATTTTCTGAATTTCATGGCTTTTCATTTCTAATTCCATTAATTTGGGTTCTATCTTTGTTTCTCTTTGTTTTCTAAAGGTTTGTCAAACTTGTTAACCCTTTTAAGAGAAACAGGTTTTTGTTTCATTGATTCATTGTATTTTCCCATTTCATTTTATTAATTTTAGCCTGAATTTTGATTATCTATTTCAATCTATAGCATTTTGAGGTGTTGATTGTTTTCCCTTTTTTAAGGCTTTCAGATGAATAGCTAAGTTACTAATTTGACAATACTCCAGAAATTTTACATAAGCCATTGTGATATAAACTTTTCACTGCTATCATGGTCTCATAGATATTGAACTATTATATTGTTATTTTCATTCAGATATAGGAATTCTTAAACTTATTTCAGAATTTTTCCCATATACACATTTACTTAATAGTATGTTTTTAAGTTGCCATTAATTTGCACATTTTCATTATTTTTTTGTTGTTGTTGTTGCTGATATTCAGTTTTTACAATGGTCAGATAGAGTGTGGATGTGATTTCAATTTTCCGTTATTTGTTGAAGGCTTCTTTGTGTCCTAATCTGTGGTCTATTTTGTTTAGTTTTATTAAGTGAGTTTTTTATGCATACTTATTTTATTTATTTTTATTTTTAAACTTTATTTTTTTATTAATTACAGTTTATTCACATTGTATCCCAGCTGTAGACCCCTCCTTCATCTCCTCTCAACCCTACCCTCCCTCCCTCTTATCCTCCCATGCCCCTCCCCCATTCCACTGAAAGGAGAGGTCCTGCTCCACTTTTATCTGATCTTGGTCTATCAAGTCTCATCAGAACTTACAGCACTGTCTTCCTCTGTGGCCTGGTAAGGACAGCACCATTTGTTGAAGATGCTCTCTTTTTTCCATAGTGTGGCTTCTTTGTAAAAAATCAAGTATCATTAGGTGTTTGGGATTGTTTCTGGGTCTCTTCTTAATTCCATTGATCCACCAGTCTGTTTCTATACCAGTACCAGACAGTTTTTATCATTATTGTTCTGTAGTACAGCTTGAGTTCAGTGATGGAGATACCTCCAGATGGTCTATTGTCGTAACAGGATTGTTTTGGCAATTCTAGGTTTTTTTTTTATTTTTGTATATATATTTGAGAATTATTCTTTCAAGTTCTGTAAATAATTCAGTTTGTATTTCAATGGGGATTGCATTGAATATATAGATTGTTTATTGTAGGATGCCATTTTCACTGTTATTGCTTTTGGCCAGAAGGCCTTTTTAGTATGTTGATCTACTGATCTTTTCACCTTCTGATATGTTCTTCAATTTCTTTCTTCAGAGACTTGTAGGGTTTTTTTTTTTTTCTTTTCTTTTCTAGAGGTCTTTCACTTGCTTGGCTATAGTCACACCAAGGTATTTTATGTTATTAGTGGCTATTGTGAAGGCTGTAGTTTCCCTAATTTCTTTCTTGGCTGCTTTGTCTTTTATATACAGGAGGCCTACTAATTTTTTTGAGTTAGTTTTGTATCCAGCCACCTTGCTGAAGGTGTTTATTAGTTGAAGGTGTTCTCTGGTTTAATTTATGGTCACTCATGTATAATATCATGTCATCTGCAAATAGTGACTTCTTTTCCAATTTTTATCCCCTTGATGCCATTTAGTTGTCTTATTGCTCTATTTAGGACTCCAAGTACTATGTTGAAGAGGTATGGAGAGACTGGGAAGCCTTGTCTTGTCCCTGATTGTGTTGGGATCAATTTAAGTCTCTCTCTGTTTATATTGATGTTGCCTATGGGCTTGCTCTATATTACTTTACTTTGTTTAGGTAAGGACCTTGTATCCCTGATCTCTCCAAAACTTTAAACATGAATGAGTTTTTGATTTTTTTTTTCAAATGCTTTATCAACATCTAAGGAGATGATGATGTGTTTTTTCTCCTTCAATTTTTCTATATGAAAGATTACATTGATGGATTTCCATATATTGAACCACCACTGCATGTCTGGGTGAAGCAAGCATACTTGGTCATGGTGGTTGATATCTTTTATGTGTTCTTTGATTCGGTTTGCAAGTATTTTATTGAGTGTTTTTACATCAGTGTTCATAGGAGAAACAGGACTGAAGTTGTCATTTTTCTTTGGTCTTTGTGTGGTTTAGATATCAATGATATTCTGGTCTCATAGAAAGAGTTTGGTAATGTTCCTTCTGTTTCTATTTTATGGAATAGTTTGAAAACAATTGGAGTTAGCTCTTATTTGAAGGTCTATTAGAATTCTGCACTGAAACCATCTTGCCCCGGGCTTTTTTGGGAATGGAGACTTTTAATGACTTCTATTTCCTTGGTGCTTATAAGACTATTTAATCTATTTACCTAATCTTGATTTAATTTTGGTAAATAGAATCTATCAAGAAAATTTTCCATTTCATTTACATTTTCTAACTTGGTTGTCTATAAGCTTTGTAGTAGGAACTAATGATTGTTTGGATTTCCTTAATGTCTCTAGTTATGTCCTTCTTTTCATTTCTGATTTTGCTAATTTGGTTAGTTTCTCTTTGCCTTTTAGTTGGTTTTGATAAGGGTTTGACTATCTTGTTTATTTTCTCAAAGAACCAGTTCTTGGTTTCCTTGATTCTTTGAATTGTTTTCTTTGTTTTTAATTAATTGATTTCAGCTCTGATTTTGATTATTTCCAATTGGCTATTCCTTTTTGGTGTGCCTACTTCTACCCCTACCCACCCCCAGTGCTTTTAAGCGTGCCTTTCAGTTGTTTATAGACATCTCAAACTTCTTTCTGGAGGCACTTTGTGCTATGAACTTTCCTCTTAGTACTGCTTTCATTGTGTGTCATAAGTTAAGGTAAGTTGTGTTTTCATTTTCATTGATTTTTTAGGAAGTCTGTAATTTATTTTTTATTTCTTCCCTGACCAAGTTGTCATTGAGTAGAGGCTTCTCTAGTTCCTATGTATATGTAGGCTTTTTGTGATTTGTGTTGTTGTTGAGGTCTAGTTTTAGGCCATGGTGTTTTGATAAAATATAAGGGATTATTTCAATATTCTTATATCTGTTGAGGCTTGCTTTGTGTCTGACTACATGATAAGTTTGGGAGATGGTTCTTTGGAAATCTGAGAAGAAGGTATACTCTTTTGAGTTTAGGTGAAAAGTACTGTAGACATCTATTAGATCCATTTGATTTAGGACCTCTGCAAGGGCCATTATTTCTCTAGCTTCTTTCTGGTTAATCTCTCCCTTGGTGAGAGTGGACTGTTGAAGTCTTCCACTATTAAGGTGTTGGGATCAATGTGTGCTATAAGCATTAATAATTTGTCATTTATTGATGTATTATTCTTGTATTCAGACATAGTTGTTCAGGATTGTGATGTCCTCATGGTAGATTTTTTTCCTTTAATGAGAATGGATAGTCTCTCCTTGTCTTTGTTGACTGATTTTGTTTGAAAATCTATTTTACTAGATATTTGTATAGTTACTCCAGCTTCTTTTCTGGGTCTGTTTTCTTTCAAAACCTTTTTCCAGCACTTTACGCAGAGGTGGTGTTTATCTCTGTTTCAGAGGTGTGTTTCTTGGATGCAACAGGAAGTAGGATCCTGGTTCTTCAACCATTCTGCTAGTCTGTGTATTTTTATGGGAGAATTGAGTCTGTTGATATTGATATAAAATTGTGATAAATGAAGTTCTTTTATTGTTGAGTTGGTGGGTTTACTGCGTTTCTATGCTTGTTTTTTTTAAATTTTTTGTGTGAACTTATGTACAACCTGTTTTCTTGGGTGTAGTTAGTTTCATTAGATTGGAATTTTCCTTCTAGTATCTTCTGTAGGGCTAGGTTGCTCTGTAGATATTGTTTAAGTTTACTTTTCATCAAATATTTTGTTTTCTCCATCTATTTTTATTGAAAGGTTTTCTGGGTATAGCAGTCTGCGTTAGCATCTGTGGTTTCTTAGACTCTGCATGACATCTTCCCAGGCCCTCCTGTCTTTCATAGTTTCTGATGAGAAGTCTGGTATGATTCTGATAGGTGTACCTTTATATGTTATTTGGCCTTTATACCTTGATGTTTTTAAGATCTTTTTTTGGTCTGTAGATTTTAATGTTTTAACTATTATGTAACATGAGCAGATTCTTTTCTGGTCTAGTATATTTGGTGTTCTATAAGCCTGTTGTGTGCTTATGGACATCTCTTTCTTTAAGTTGGGAAAATTTTCTTCAATGATATTCAAATATATAGATTCTGGAATCTTCTTTTTTGTCTTGTGCTATTATTCTTAGATTTCGTCTTTTCATGGTGTCTTTGATTTCTTGGATGTTTTGTGTTTGTAACTTTTCTGATTATACTTATTCTTTTTGAAGATGTATCAGTTTCCTCACTTTTATCTTCAGTACTTGAGATCCTCTTCCATCTCTTATATTCTGTTGGTGATGCTTACCTTTGTGGTTCCAGATATTTTTTCCAAGTTCTCCATCTCCAGGGTTTTCTCTGTTTGTGTTTTCTTTATTGATTCTAATTCTGTTTTCATGTCTTGCTCCATTTCCTTCATCTGGTTGAATGTCGATTCCTGTCTTTCTATGACGGCCTTTAATTTTTGTTTGTTTCCTCTCTATATGCCTCTACTGGTACCTTTATTTATTTGGCTGAATTTGCCTGTATTTCTTTGAGAGCTTTGTTTGTTTCCTCTTTTGTGTGCCTCTAATAAGATTTGAGATCATTTTCCTGAGTTTCCTATGAATTAAAATATCCATTGATTTTGGGGGTTGCTGGTGAAACCATGATGTCCTGATTTTTGTTGGATGTGTTCTTAAGCCGACCTCTATCCATCTGCTTCTCTGTAACTTTCACTGTTTTTTCCTGGAGTCTGTACTTCAGACTTGTTCCTTCTGTCTCTGGTGTCTAGAGTATTCTTCAGGAAGATGAGAAAGAAACACCTGTTCGAGAGTGGATGTTGGTGTTTCATCTGTAGCTAATGGAAGAAGGTAGCAGCTGCATGTGAGCAAACACGGGAGTGTTTGTGGAAATATTCCTTGAAGGACAGGCTACCAGAGTGAGTAGCTGCCTGGAAGGATGGAGCATAAGCACATTTGTGGTGCTGGCACTGTTCATGGACGCTATGCTCATATGCGGGTGCCCTGAATGCCTCAGTGGCCCACAGGCCTGTTGTGATGTCCTCCTGGTATTCAGATCTGTTTGTGTTTCACCATCTTGGCTATAGGAATTGTTTGCCTGTACTCCACTAGGACACCCACGGAACAGGGGCTTCAATGTTGTGAATGATGTCCCAAGGTTCCCTATGTTGCCCACAGTGCGGGTGTAGGTGGGAGGGATCTGATGTCTGGCTGCTACTGTAGAGGGACCGTGGATCTGGGACTGTGCATGCACTCACTTAAATGCACACTCACTTGCTTGCATGACTAATCAGAATGCACAAGAGTTACCCGTGTTTTCTACTCTCTGATTTGGGCCTGGAGGGGCAAATGAAAGGATAGGAGATCAGCTCAGTGGTATCCACTGTTTGCCTGCTAGGCAGGTAGACCCATACATCGGGAAGCAGCCGTCTTCCACAGCAGCAGACTTAGGAGGCCTGTATTTCAGCCAATATAGTTGCCAAGCTGGGAGGCCAGTGCTTGGGGCAGAGGCCACTGCCCACAGCCTCTGCCAAGCAGCGAGGGCCATGCTTGGGGAAAGGGGAAGTGCAGGGGGTGTTAATATTCACCAATCTCAGGCCCTGGAGACTTCAGGGGTGACCTGAATCCACACTACCCAGCTCATGTGTTGTCCCCTCTCACCCAGGAAGCCTCAATGGTGATGTTCTGACTTCAACTGCCCCACCCAACTCACCAATTTCAGAGTTTTGGATCCTGTGCCCCTTGTATATGTTGTGGACTGGTTGCCGCCATCCTGGACTCTGCTCTGTTCTATTTTGTGGGAAGTTGTATTAAGTGGATGTTCTTCAGTGCTTTGGTTGAACAATTTGGAAATATGTTTGTTCCATTTAGTTAATGATATCATTTCACCTCACAGTTTCTGTTCTTAGTTTTTTGTTTATTTGTTTTGTTGTTTTTTTCTTCCCCAGATAGTCTGTCTATTGGTGACAGTGATGCATGAAAATAACCCACTATCACTGAGTTTGGGTCAACTTGTGGCTTTAAATTTAACATTTTTCTTTGAAACTGGGTGTGCATGTGTTTGATGTATATGTTTAGGATTGTAATATCCCATTGTCTTTTTCCTTTAATAAGAACTATAAAAATTAGTCCTTTTGTAGTAGCTAGACTAGCTCCAGCCTGAATCTTTCAAGGCCTGTTTCCAAATCTCATGGTTTCTTTTGCAATAAAGACATATATTCAAACTCTGGGAGGCAACCAAGGAAAACAACAAAGGCTATATTGTCTGGGAATCTCCTTATGCATATTTCTCAAAGGTAGCTTTCTCATACCTGGTACTAGCGTGTGTTTTCTCCAGTGAAGCAGGCCTTAAATCCAATCAAAAAGCAACAGTATAAGGTCATAACATTTGTGTCACTATTGCATCTGTATCACCTGCATTCTGCTCTCACCTCCTTCCTTAATATATTCCTTTCCCCTCCCCACAAACAGTACCTTTTCAGTTTTCTGAATTTTATAGTTAGTCCAAATTAAACATACAAATCTCAGTATTTGAGCTATGAAGCACACATCTATGAAAATACATGTATTATTTATCTTTCTGAGTTTGAATTATATCAGTATAATGATTTCAAGCTCCATCTATTAACCTGAAATTTTCATATCTTTTCTCTTCACAATGGAACAAAATTCATTATACATAGATGCCATATTTTAAAATTATTTATTAATCAGCTATACTGAATAGAGAAGATATGAACATTGTTGTAAATGTGTCTATGTAGTAGGGCTTAGGGGTCTTTGAGTATGTGCTTAGAAGTAGAATAGTTGGTTCCTATAGTATAACTACTCTCCATTTTCTAAGGAAGTGCCAAAACAATTTTTATATTGACTCCACATTTTTGCATTCTTCCTAACAGTATAAAAGGGTTTCACTTTGTTCATAGCCCAGCCAGCATTTGCTGTCTTTTGTTTTCTTTTTCTCACATTTTATTTTATACCTTTATTTATAACAATTTATTCACTTTGTATCCCAGATGTAGCCCCCTCCCTCGTCTGCTCCCAATCTCACCCTCTCTCCCTATTCTCCTCATATGCTCCTCCCCAAGTCCACTGATAGGGGAGGTCCTCCTCCTTTTCCATCTGACCTAGCCTATCAAGTCTCATCAGGGCTGGCTGCATTGTCTTCTTCTTTGGCCTAGTAAGGCTGCACCCAAATCAGGGACAGGTGATCAAAGAGCCAGCCACTGAGTTCATTTCAGAGACAGTCACTGTTTCCCTTAATAGGAAACCCACTTGGACACTGAACTGCCCTGGCTACATCTGTGCAGGGGATCTAGGTTATCTTCATGCATGGTACTTGGATGGACTACTGGTTTCAGAAAAGATCTCTGTGCCCAGATATTTTTTGGTTCTGTTACTCTCCTTGTGGAGCTCCTGTCATCTCCAGGCCTTTTATCTCCCCATTCTTTCTTTTTTTTTAATTTATTTATTTTTATCTCAATCACAGGTTAGGTACTTTGAATCCCAGGCGTAGCCCCCTCCCCCATTCCCTCCTACCCTCCCGTTCCCTCCCTCATCTCCTTCTTCCCCGCCCCCTCCAAGTCCACCAACAGGGGAGGACCTCCTCCCCTTCCATCCAATCCCAGCTTATCCTGTCTCCTCAGGGCTGGCTGCAAAGTCCTCCCCTGGGATCTAGCCAGTG
>CM053742.1:81418362-81441387 GCA_028658305.1 Pachyuromys duprasi
ACTCCCCGGCTTATATGGGGGAGGGTCAAAGAGTCAGCCATCAAGATCATGACTGAAACAGTCCCTGTTTCCCTGAATAGGGTCTTCAGCCCTACACCAAGTTATCATGGGCCCCATCCGTGTGGGGGTTCCAGTCCACAACCACACATGGTCCTTGATTGTAGAAACCGTCTCTTACAAGACCCCTGTGCCCTGCTCATTCTTTCTTAAGATTCCCTGCACTCTGCCTAAAATTTGTCTATGAGTCTTAGAATCTGCTTTGATACCCTACTGGGTAGAGTCTTTCAGAGGCCCTCTGTGGTAGGCTCCTGTTCTGTTCTCTGTTTTCTCCCACTTCCCATGTCTATCCCATTTGCTTTCTGAGTGAGGATTGAGCAACTTCACCAACCCAACATCTGACAGAGGGCTAATATACCAAATACATAAAGAATTGAAGAAGGTACAAGGCAACAACTCAAGTAATACAATTAAAAATGGGGTACAGAGCTAAACAGAGAATTAATAGAAGAATATGGAAGGGCAGAGAAACACTTAAAGAAATGTTCAATGTCCTAAGTCATCAGGGGAATGCAAATCAAAACAACACTGAGATTTCACCTTCCACCCATTAGAATGGATAAGGTCAAAACTCAAGTGACAACACATGCTGGAGGGGATGTGGAGAAAGGAGAACCTTTGTCCATTGTTGGAGGGAATGTAAACTTGTACACCATCTTTGGAAATCAGTCTGTAGCTTTCTCAGAAAATTAAAAATAGTGCTATCTCAAGATCCAGCTACACCATTCCTAGGCATATATCCAAAAGTTGCTCAAGTGTACAACAAGGACATTTGCTCAACCATGTTTCTAGCAATTTTATTTGTAATAGCCATAATATGGAAACAACCCAGATATCCCATAAAGGAGGAATGGATTCAGAAATTGTGGTACATTTACACAGTGGAATGCTACTCAGCCATTAAAAACAAGGAAACCATGAAATATTTAGGCAAATGATGGGAACTAGAAAAGATCATGCTGAGTGAGGTAACCCAGAACCAGAAAAACACACATGGCATATACTTAGGTATAAGTGGATATTAGTCATATCATATCACTTAAACATGCTAAAAATCTATATTCTTAAAGAAGCTAAACAACAAGGAGAACCCTAGGGAAATTTCTCAATCCTCACTCAGAAAGCGAATGGGTCTTTCCTTTCTTAATTTTAGTTGTTCCAACTATGGTAAGATGAAATTTCAAACCATTTTAGTTTTCAGTTTCTTGATGGCTAAAGATAGTAAATTTTTAAAAAATATTTCTTAGCCATTTTTAATTCTTCTCAGAACTCACTGTTCACTTTCATTGCCCACTTTATAATTTAGTTGTTTGCTTTATTTGTGTTTAGTTTTTAAGTTCCTTTTATATATTAAAGACACCCATCATCTTCCAGAGGTATAAATTGTGAAGATATTTTCCCATTCTGTAGGGAAAACTCAAATGAGTTTGTTTTTTTTTTTTTTTTGTACAGAAGCTTTTAAATTTTGTGGAGTCCCATGTATTGATTATTAGTATTATACTCCGAGTTATTCAGAAAGCCTTTACCTGCCTGTATATCAGGAAATGTACTCGAAATTCTTTCTTCTAGAAATTCCATGTGTAACATTAAATTTTGTAATTTATTTAGAATTGATTTGTATATAGGTTGAGAGAGAAGGATCAAGTTTAATTCTTCTGATGTGGATATACAAGTTTTCCCACCACTTCTTAAAGAAGTGCTTCCTTTTATCCAATAACAATTTTGGATTCTTTCAAAACATATTTTATATTGAATTATGTGTACTTGTGTGTCTCTGTCTGGATATAGTCACTTGATTGTAGTGCCCATAAATATCAGAACAGATCGGCAGATAACCTGGAGCTGATGTCTTAAGTGGCGTTTTCTGAGTCACCCAGTGTATGTGCTGGGAACCAAACTAGGGTCCTCTGGAAGAGAAGCAAGTATTTTCAATTTCTGAGTTATCTCTCCATCTTCTTTTTGGTTTCATAGCAAAAACTTAGGTCAATGTAGGTATGTTCAGCTTTATATGGATCTTTAATTCTATCCCACTAGTCAATTTGTTGGTTCTTTTAGGCCAAAAGCAGTACTACTTTTACTATAACGGCTCTGTAACACATCTTTAAATCAGGATTGGTGATATTTCCAGCAGTATTATTGGTTAGGATTGTCTGGTTTACGTAAGCTACTTTGTGCTTCCATATACATCAATTTTTTGTGACTAATTATGTTAGAATTTTGAATGATGATTGCATTGAATCTTTGTACTGCTGTTTTTAGAACGGCCAGTTTCAGTTGATGTGACCAATCCACATGTATGGGTGGTCTCTCCATCTGCTGATATCTTCTTTAATTCCATTGCGCATTGTTTTAAAGTTTTATTTATATGTGTGGGTGGGTTCCTGCCCTGTTTGGTTACTCTAATATGTTTTATACTTTTGAAGCTATTGTGAATACCATTTTCTCTTAATTTTCTCAGCCTGTCTAGGTATATTATGGGATTAGTGATTTTGTCATAATAATTTTGTAATATGCTACATTGCTGAAAGCAGTAAGAATTTTTGGATGAATTCTTTGGTGTCTCTAATGTACAGAACCATATCACTTGCAAATAGGATTATTTTGAACATTTCCTTTTCTGTTCATATCCTTTTTGTTTCCTCATCTTGTCTCATTGCATTAGTTGAGACTTTAAGGAGTACATTGAGAAGGTTTCTTCATTATTTAAGCTTTTCTCCATTTAACATGATGGTAGATATTAATTTGTTATAAACAATTATTATTATGCTAAGCTATGTTCCTTCCATCCCTAGTTCCTCTAAGATTTTATCATAAAGAAATGCTGAATTTTGTCTGCAGCTATCTTTGCATCAATTGAAATGATGTATTTGAGTATATTTATGTGGTGAATAAAATTCATGTATGTTGAACCATCCCAGCATCTCTGTAATGAAGCAAAAAAAAAAGCCATGATGAATTCTGTTAGATATGCCCTTGTATAATTTTATCAATATGTTTTATTGAAAAAATTATCTGTATTCATCAGGGAGATTGGCCTAGAGTTCTTTTTACTGGATTGTTGTTTTTAGTAAAAGAGTAGCACTGGTTTCGAAATAAGAGTTCAGAAATATCTCTTTCTTTTCTATTTTAAAGAATACCTTGAATAGTTCCTACATATTCATCACTAAAAGACTGGTAGAATTTTGTGGTCAATCCATCAGGTCTTGAGTGTTTTTGTTGGAAATTTTTAGTTGCAATTTCTGTTTCATAGATTTCTGTAGAGTTATTTAAATTATTTGTTTCATCTTTGTTTAGCACTGGGAAATTATGTGTATCTATAAATTTAACCATTTGTTTTACAACTTTAAATTTAGCAGAATATAAACTTTTAAAAAATAATTAATTTATTTATTTTCTTTACATCCTGATCTCAGCTTCTCTTTCTTCCCTCTCAACTCCCCTCAGACTATCCACTCCCCTTTCTCCTCAGAGAAGAAGAGGTCTTCCATACGCATCAACCCATGTTCATATATCAAGTTGTGGTAGGACTAGGTACATCTTCTTCTATTGAGGATAGACTAGGAAGCCCCATTAAGGGAAAGGGATCCAGAGGCAGGCAACTGAGTCAGAGACAGCCGTTGCTCTTGCTTCTGGGAGCTTCACATTAAGACCAAGATGCATATACATTACATATGTGCAGTGTGCCTAGGTCCATCCTATGCATGCTTTCCAGGTGGGCGTCTAGTCTCCACAAGCCCCCATGGGCCCTAGTCAGTTGATTCTATATGTTCTCCTGTGGCATGCCTGACCTCACCTGCTCTCCAATTCCTCCCCCATCCCTCTCTACCATAAGACTCTCTTTAATATGGGTAATTTTTCAATTATGATTTTCTTGAAAACATTTTGGACCTTGTATCCTGAAATCTTCTTTTTCATCTAATCCTATTATTTTTAGATTTCTCTTTTCATAGTGTTCTTGATTTCTTGTATGTTTTGTTTATAACTTTTCTAATTATATTTTTTCTTTGATAGATGTATCTGTTTCTGCAGTTGTATCCTCAGCACCTGATATTCTCTCTTCCATGTCTTATATTCTGTTGGTGATGCTTTATTGTGGTTCTTGATCTCCTCTCTAAGTTCTCCAGCTCCAGGGTTTTCTCTGTTTGTACTTTCTTTATAGATTCTAATTCTGTTTTCATGTCTTGTCCCATTTCCTTCATCTGTTTGAATGTGGAGTCCTGTATTTCCTTGATGGTATCTATTTCTTGTTTGTTTCCTCTTAATGTGCCTATATTTCTGTGGCTATATTTGCCTGTATTACTTTGAGAGTTTTACTCCATTCCTCTTTATGTTCCTCTTATAACCAGATAAGCATATACTTAAAATCATTTTTCTGTCTTATGATGAATAAAAATATCCATTGATTGTGGGGGTTTGCTGGTGAAACCATGATGTCCTGAATTTTCTTGGATGTGTTCTTATGCTGGACTCTAACCATCTGATGGTCAGTAGCCTTTGATGTTTGTTCCTGGGGCCTGTACTGCAGAATGGACCTTTCTCTTGAGTCTGGAGTATTCTTCAGGACAATGAGAGTGGTCCATAGGTTTTAGAGTGGTTGATGGTGTTTCAGATGCAGCTAAGGGATGAAAGTCATAGGCACAAGTGCATAAGCGCAGGAGTGTGTGGGGGAATGTGCATGCCTAGAAGAGTGAAGTGTAAGGGAGGGGTCCATTTGCATGTGCAGTGCATGTGTGCAAGTGTCCTGAATGGCTAAGAGGTCCACAGACCTGAATCAGTATTGTGCTCCAAGTGTTCAAATCTGTCTAGGCTGCACCACCTTGGCTCTAGGAATTGTTTGACTGGACTCCACTGGGAGACTCACAGAAGAGGGGCTTCAAAATTGAGAACACTATCCCAAGGATACCTATATTGCCCACATTGGGGGTGTAGGTGGGAGGGATCAGATGTCTGGCTGCTAGCACAGAAGGACTTGATCTCGACTCCATGTGCACACTATCCCTGAAGCACTAACTTGCAGGGGTGTGTGGAAATTGCGGACTGCCTGTGAATACCCTTGCAGGTGTGTGAAAATCACAGAGGGCCCACTAACTCACTAGCAGGTATATGTGGTAATCTCAGAGGACCCAATGTTTTCTGCTCTCAGATTTGGGTCCCCTGTTTGGCTGTTAGAGTAAGGACCCCCTGTACCTGGGGTTATGTACTCCTTGCTGCTGCTGGCTGCTGCAGCCACTGCAACTGGAGCCAGGAAAGGTGGAGCTGAAAGTACAGGGTGTTGATAGTTCGCCACTCTCAGACCCCAGGGACCTCCAAGGGGATCCTGGATCTAATCTGTCCCAGCTCACTGTTTGTCTCTTCTAGCCTCAGAATCTCAAAGTCGATGTTCTGGCTTCAATTGTACCCCCTGCCCCTGCCCCGCCACTCACCAGTTTTGGAGTTTTGGATTCTCTGCCCCTCAGACATGGTGTGAACTGGTTGCCAAGATCTTGGAGTCCTTCTCTGTTTTTTTATTGGTTAGACTGACTACTGATTTAAGAATTTTCTTTCTTCTTATTTACAGAACCATTTTTTTTTATTTCTATTGCATTAATTTCTATATTGATTACCTTGGAGTTAAGTTTGTTCTTACATTTTTTAATGTCTTAATACTCATCACCAGGGTGTTTGAGATCTCTCTAATGTTACAATTTAGGCACTTAGAACTATAATCTTCCTTCTTCATTGATTCACATCAATGGAAATATGTTGTGACTTTATTATCCTTTCACTTTAAAAACTATTATATTTCTTGATTTCTGGAATGGCCCATTTGTCATTTAAGCATCTCCTGATTAATTTTCATTAGTTTACATATTTTTAGTAGTTTATATTATTGTTTAATTTTTGTTTTATCCATTTTTTCAGATAGAATACAGGATATCGTTTCAGTTTTTCTTTATTTGGTTCTGCCCATGTGGAGTTAGTTATGATTTGTTATTTTTTTCCCTTTAGTTCTTGTTGTCTATTCTTTCAGTGGGTGTGTATGCAGTGTTCAGGATAGACTAGGTTGTCATACAGTTGTGTTGATATTTTGTCCTGGTACCAATATCTGTTTCCAGTTTGTTTCTGGGGGGTGGGCATTGTCTGCAGCAACAGTCACTATCTTTTATATAGCCCACTTTGACTATATAGCTGCAAGTCACTGCAAAACAGATCCTTAAAATGTACCAGATATTTTTTTTGTGGAGCAAAGGTAATATGTACACTAATAAGTGAGCATGAATGTAAAAGAAAAAAAAAAAGAAGTGGTAAGCAATGATGGTGATAAATATTGGGGTTTAGGTGAGAAGAAGTGGGGAGCAGAGAGATATACATAGGACAGGGAATAATTAAAGCCAATAAATAAATGCAGTAGATCTTTGATGGCACGGGTTAACAAGAAACTAAAACCAGGATGGAAAGATATGTATCCCATTATAGTAAAGCAGGTCAACCACTCAGCTTTGGAACATGTAACAGTAAGAGGAATGTTTCTTGAAAAGGCAAAAGGAAAGAGAAAGTTTTTTTTTTTAAATATGAGACAGAATAAAACAACAAAAGGTACAAACAGTAGGGGACAGTGTTGAACTGCTACAATACCTTCCTGTTCTATTTAAAAAAGAGGGAAGAGAGGCAGATGGAGATATAAGATAATGGAGTCAATGGGAGGGAAAAAGTAGCTATTGAGAGACATGAGAACTGGGTGAAAATATAAGGAAATGAGATCACTGGACTAAAAGTTGATTTCACCCCCCTCCCTTTTTTGACTAAGCTATTGCTTCATTTCATTGGTCTTGGTCTAGAGTGTACTCTCTGAGGTAATAAAAAAGTATCCTTCTTGTATTAGCTCTCCCAGCTTCTGTTGTACATGGAATTTCTTGACTCTGTTCCTCTGGACTCTGGACAGCTGAATCAAATTCTACTCAGCCACAATTGCTATGTTCACATGGAATCTGTAGCAGCTTATGGTTATGTGATACCAAAATGATGCTAAAATTTGGACTTAACTACCTACTTTTTACATTTCCCTGTTTGGTCACTGTCGGTGGTCATGGCAGCAGTTGCTGGAGTGCTTTTTGTGGAATAGCTTTCAACAATATTTTGTAAATTTCCTGGTAGAGTGTCTTACCAAGTCTGTGTGGGGTAAGACACCAATGTAGCAGTGGATGTTGCTTTCATTGTTGTTCAAGTTACAAGTCCAGTCATATGTTGTGGAGTTTATGATCGGACTGTTCTATTGGGCTGTTGATCAAATCAATTCCAGAACTCCAAAAGTAGCAGATGGAGAGATTAAATATTAGTGTTCTTTTTAATAACCAATCTGTAATCAACCACTTGCTTTTAACTGATTTCTACTCTGCCATATTACCCAGAAGCATGTGTCATTATACTGATATCTAACCAAACAGACTTCAAACCAGCATTAATCATAATAGATAAAGTCATTTCATATTGATTCAAAGAGTAATCTATTATAAGGGCATTATAATTCTAAATGTATTCACATTGAGAACGCGAATTCATAAAACAAACACTAATAGATTTGAAGTGATAGATTAGCTCCAATATGATAAGAGATTACTTGAATAGTCCATCCTCAACAATCAGTGTGTTATTGCAAAAAAAAAAGACCACAGAAACACTGGTTTTACAAAACACTATAGATCAAATGAACTTAATATTTACAAAACATACTACTTAAATATTATAGAATATACATTTTTCTGCAATTCATAAAACTTACACTATAATTGATCACATATAAATACATGATATAAGAAATAGAGAAAAACTGAAATAATGTCTTATATCTGACCACAAGAGAAGAAAATAGAAATCAACAAGAGAAGACACAAAAAGTAACAAACTCATGAATACTAAAGCACACATTACTGAGTAATTATCAGGCTGTTGAAGAAATAAAGGGGGAAAAAACTTAGAAAATTGCTAGAAACAAATGAAAATAAGAAAACCAAAAGGAAACAATAAATTCAGTCCTAAGAGAAAATATTATAGCTCTTTGTTTCTGTATTACACCAAAGAAGTCTTAAATAAATAACTTTTAAAACTTGTTTTTATTTTATTGAGAATAGATTCTTTTGTCATACAATATATTCTGATTACAGTTTATCCTCCCTCTACTCTTTCCAGTTCCTCCTCATCTCCTTTCCCTTCTGGATCTACTCTGTCTGTCTCTCAGTAGAAAAGAACAAGTGGCCAGCCATAGTGGTGTACCCCTGAATCCCAGCACTCAGGAGGCAGGCAGATTGCTGTGAGTTTGAGGCCAAACTGGTTTACAAAGTGAGTCCACAACAGCCAGAGCTAAACAGAGATAAGAAACAAACAAGGGAAAATAAAATTTAGTAAGATAAATAAAAAACAAAATAAAACAACACAACACAACACACACACAAACACATCACACTGAGGTAACAGAAAAAAATGAGCCTAAAGGACTTGGAGGGGGTGGGGAGGAGATGAGGAAGGGATGGGGAGAGTGGGAGGGAATGAGGAAGGGGGCTACACCTGGGATGCAAAGTACCTAACCTGTGATTGATATAAAAATAAATAAATTACATTAAAAAAGACAAATGGCCAAAAAAAAAAAAAATAGTCACAAGAGTCAGAGACACACTTATTCATATACACAGGGGTTCCACAAAAATACTAAGTGGAAAGCTATAATATATATGCAGAACACCTGGTGTGGACCCATGTAGATCCAGTGTTTGCTGTTGAAGTCTATGAATTCACATGAGCTTTGCTTAGTTGATTCAGAGTCTTGTCCTTCTGGTGTCCTCCATATATCATCTCCTCTGGCTCATGCACTCTTTCTGTTTCCTCTTCTGCAGGGTTTACTCAGCTTTAAGGGGAGGGATTTGATAGAGACATCTTATTTAAGGCAGTATGTTCCAAGGACTCTCTGTGTAAAGTTTGGCTATAGCTATTACTCTGCATCTGTTCCTGTCTGCTGCAAGAAGACACTTTTCTGATGATGACTGAGTAAGGCACTGACTATGACTATAGCAGTATACCATGATGAAGAGTCATTTTATAGATACCTTTCTTTCTTTCTAGCTCAGAAGTGTTTGGTTTTACCATAGGTCTCTGGGTCTCTGGTTCTTGGTCACCAAGGCAGTGTTGGATATGAGTTCCATGTTGTGTAGTGGTCCTTAAGTCAAATAAGGCATTTTCTGGTTACTCCTACAAGTTCTGCGTCACTATTGATCTAGTATATCTTCAAAGGAGGAAAGATTATAGGTCAAATGTTTCATTGCTGGGTTTGTTGTTTACCTTAATCATGTGTTAGCAGAGTGTGTTCCCACACCAAAGACACTAGAACATAAGGGTGAAGACTCCAAGTAGGTAAAAACTCATTTCTCAATGTTCAGTAAGTTGTGTAGTCATTGCCACAGGCACCGGGGCACCACTATTAATTTTCAGAGAGCAATCCACTGTTTTAGCAACAACAACAAAAAAACCTGTCTTGTTTGAGGATTTCAATGAGACCCCTCACCAACAACTCCATTGAATTCAACCTATTCCTGCTATAGATGACAAGAGATGACAATTGGGCCTCCATATATACTATTATTAAGAGACCTCATCAGGATCAACTTCATGTATTTTAGGAAGTTTCCATACCACCTCTCAAATGCCCCTCCGTTCTAACTGTCTCTCTCCACATTGCCTCCATTTACCCTACCTCCACTTATGCTTCTCATCTGATTCCACACTTCCCATCCCCACCCACCCCAGTCCATCTGTAATATCTACTCAATTTTTCCATCCCAGAGATATCTATGTGTCCTCGATAGGCCCTTCCTTTATACATAACCTCTCTGGGTCTATGAATTGTAGCTTGCTTATCTTCTACTTAAAGGCTAATATTGATACATAAGTGAATGCATATAATATTTGCCTTTTGGGTCTGGGTTACCTCACTCAGAATAACTTTTTGTATTCCATCTAATGACCTGATATGTTTTATGACATCATTTTTAAACAGCTGATTAATACTCCATTGTGTAAATGTACCACATTTTCTGTATCTATTCTTCTGTTGAGGAACATCTAGCTTGTTTCCAGTTTCTGGCTATTCTGAATACAACAACAATAAACATGGTTTAGCATGTGTCCTTATGGTAGGATGAAGTGTTCTTTATTCAAGAGTGGTATAGCTGGATCTTGAGATAGATCAATTCACAATCGTCAGACGAAATGTTATATTTATTTCCACAATGGTTGTACAAGTTTGCACTCCCACCAGCAATGGAGGATTGTTCCTCTTATTCCACATCATGAGCTGTCACTGTGATTTTTATCTTAGCTGTTCTGACATGTGTAAAATGGAATATCAGAGTCATTTTGAATTGCATTACCCTGATGACTAAGGATATTGAGCATTTAAATAAGTGCTTCTTGGCCATTAGAGATCGCTCTCTTGAGAATTCTCTTTTTCGCTTTGTACCCCATTTTTAATTGGATTATTTGGTTTGTTGGTGTCTAGTTTCTTGGTTGTTTATTTTGGATATTAGCCACCTCTTGGATGTATGGTTAGTGAAGATCTTTTCTCATTTTGTAGGCTATCATTTTGTCCTTTTGACAGTGTCCTTTGCCTTGCAGAAACTTTTCAGTTTTATGAAGTCTCATTTGTTAATCGTTGATCTTAGCATCTGCCATTTTGGTGTTCTTTTCACAAAGTCTTCTCCTGTGCCTATGAAATCAAGGGTATCCCTCACTTTCTCTTCATTTAGGTTCAGTGTATCTGATTTTATGTTGAGGTCTTCAATTCATTTGGAGTTGAGTTTTGTGCATAGTAATAATTCTGAATCTATTTGCATTCTTCTACATGCAGATATAAGATTTGACCATCCCATTTGTTGAAAATGTTTTTTCTCAGCATATAGTTCTTGCTTTGTTATAAAAAAAAAAAGTCAGGAGCCCAAATTTGTATATATTTATGTTGGTGTCTTCAATAAGATTCCATTGATCCACCTCTCTCTGTTTTTGTGCCAATACCATGCAGGTTACTATAATTTTGTAGTATAACTTGAAATCAGGAATGGAAAGACCGGCTGCCAGTAGTTCTTTTATTGTTCAGGAATGGTTTAGCTATCCTGAGGGTTTTGTTGTTGTTGTTTTGTTTTGTTGTTCTATATGAAGATGAAGATTATCCTTTAAAGATCTTTGAAGAATTGCATTGGAAAATCCCACCAATCAACAAGCATAGGAGATCCTTCCCCCTTCTGATATCTTCTTCAAACTCTTTCTTCAAAGACTTGAAGTTTTATGATACAAGTCTTTTGCTTGCTTTGTTAGAGTTACCTCAAGATATATTATTTGAGGCTATTGCAAAATGTGTCAATTCCCTGATATTTTTCTCAGTCTGTTTATCATTTCAATATAGAAAGGTTACTGATTTTGTGAGTTTAATCTGTATTCATCTACTTTGCTAAAAATGTTTATCAGTTACAGGAGTGTGTGTGTGTGTGTGTGTATACTATAATATTATCTGCAAATAAAAACATGTTGAATTATTCCTTTCCACTCTTTATCACCTTGATTTCTTTTAATTGCATTAATGCTCAAGCTAAGACTTCAATTACTATACTGAATAGATATGGAGAGAGTGGGTAGCCTTGTTTTGTTCCTGTTTTTTAAAAAATTCCTTATTAATTACACTTTATTCACTTTGTATCCTCCCTGTAGTTCCCTCTTTCCTCCCCTCCCAATTTTTCCCTCCTCCCCCTTTTACACAAATGCCCCTCCCCAAATCCACTGATAGGGGAGATCTTCTTTTCCTTCCTTCTGATCCTAGTCTATTAGGTCTCATCAGGAGTGGCTGTATTGTCTTCCTCTGTGGCCCTGTAAGGCTGGTCTCCCCTCAGGGGGAGGTGATCAAAGAACAGGCCAATCAGTTCATGTCAGAGACAGTCCCTGTTCCCATTACTATGGAACCCACTTGGACACTGAATTGCCATGGGCTACATCTGTGCAGGGGGTCTAGGTTATCTCCATGCATGGTACTTGGTTGGAGTATCAGTCTCGGGAAAGACCCCTGTGCTCAAGGGTTCTGTTGCTCTCCTTGTGGAGTTCCTATCCACTCTAGATCTTACTAATTTTTCTCCATTTACGTTGATGTTGTCTTTTATCTTACTGTAAACTGCCATTATTATGTTTATGTATGTACCTTTATTTCCTTAATATCTTCAGGAGTTTTATCATAAAGGGTTGTTGGATTTGTCAAAGGCCTTATTTGCATCTAATGAGATAATCATGTGGATTTTGTCTTTTAGTCAGTTTATGTGGTGAATTATTTCCATTGCATTATGTATGCTGAATTATCCTTCCATCTCTGGGATGAAGCCTTCTTGATCATGGTCAATGATCTCTATGATGTGTTCTTGGATTTGGTTTGTTAAGTATTTTACTGAGTGTGTTTGTATCAATGTTCATAAGGTAAATTTGAATTCTTTTTCTTTGTTGGGTTTTTATGAGGTTTCTATTTCACTGGGGGCCAGAGATACAGGTCTGTTTAAATTGTTCATCTGATCTTGCCTTAACTTTGGTAAGTGATACCTAATGATAAAATTATTCATGTCTTTTAGATTTCACAATTCAGTTGAGTATGGGTTTTTAATGTATGACTTTTTGAGTCGCTGAATTTCCTACATGTCTGTTGTTATGTCCACTTTTCTTTTCTAAACTTTGTTTACTTGGATAGTCTTTTCCTGCATTTTAGCTAGTGTGGAGAAGGATTTGTCTGTCTTGTTGACATTCTCAAAGAGCTAGCTTTTTTGTTTCACTAAATTTTTTTGTATTGTTCTCTTTCCTTCTACTTTGTTGATTGCATCCCTGTGTTTGATTATTTCCTGTCATCTACTCCTTTTAGGTGTAATTAATTTCTTTTTTTCTAAAGCTTCCAGGTGTGCTAGTATGAGATATCGCCAGTATTTTTAATGTAGGCACTTACTGTTATTACCTTGTCTCTTAGAACTTCTTTCATTGTGTCTGTTAAGTTTGTATATTCTGTGTATTCATTATTTCTATCTTGACATAATAGTCATTCAGTAGAGAGTTGTTCAGCTTCCATGAGTTTGTAGGCTTTTTGTTGTCCATAGTGGTCTCATAGGATGCAGGGGGTTATTACAATTTTCTTGTATCTTTTGAGACTGACTTTGTGACCAAATATGTGGTGCATTTTAGAGAAAGTGCATTATGTTATGTGAAGGTTGTTTATTCTTTCATGTCTGGTTGAAATGTTCTGTAGACATATTAAGCAAATCTGGTTTATAACATCTTTTAGCTCCAGTATTTTTCTGTAAGTCCTGTCTAGATCACCTTTACATTGGTGAGAGTGGGGAATTGAAGTTTCCTACTATCAGTATGTGAGGATTGATGTGGGATTTATCCTTTAGTAATGCTTCTTTTATACATATGCATGGATATTAAGAATTGAAGTATCATCTTGGTGAATTTTTTCTTTGATAAATATGTAGGATCTTTCTCCATCTCTTTTTATTAGTTCTCCTTTGAAGTTCATTGTGATAGACTTTAAACTGCTTTACTGGCTTGCGTCTTAGGTCCATTTGTATGGAATTTCTATTTCCAATCCTTTACCCTGAGGTAATGGGTATTCTTGATGTTGAGGTGAGTTTCTTGGATGTGGCAGAAGGATGGATCCTATTTTCACTTCCATTCTGTTAGTCTGTGTCTTTTTATTGGGAAATTGAAACCCCTTATATTAAAAGATATCTGTGACCAATAACGGTTGATTCCTGTTATTGTTTTCCTGGCTTTATTTTTTAATTTTAATTTGTTACATTAATTACTGTTTATTTACTTCATACCTCATTTGTAGCCCCCTTACTCATTCCCTTCCAGTCCCACACTTCCTCCTTCATCTCCTCCCAGGTCCATCTCCAAGTCCACTGATTGGGGAGGTTCTCCTCCCCTTTTATCTGGCACTAGCCTATCAGGTCTCATCAGGACTTGCTGTACTGTCTTCCTCTGTTGCCTGGCAAAGCTGCTTCCCCCTCAGGGGGAGGTGATCAAAGAGCCAGGCACTGAGTTTATGTCAAAGACATTCCCCACTCCCCTCTCTAGGGAACCCATATGGATACCAACCTTCCATGGGCTGTAGCAGAGCAGGGGTTCCAGGTCAAATGCATGAATGGTCCTTGGTTGGTGTATCAATCTCAGAAAAGACCCCTGAGCCAGATATTTTGGTACTGTTGCTCTCCCTGTGGAGCTCCTGTCCTCTCTAGGTCCTACTATCTCCCCTTTCTTTTATAAGATTCTCTGAACTGTGCCCAAAGTTTGGTTATGAGTCTCAGTGTCTGCTTTGATATACTATGAGTTACAGGCTTTCAGCGACCCTGGATGGTAGGCTCCTGTCCTGTTTCCTGTTTTCTCACTCTTCCAATGTCCATCCCGTTTGTCTTTCTGAGTGAGAATTGATCATCTTACCCAGGGTCCTCCTTCTTGCCAAGCTTCTTTAGGTGTACAGATTTTAGTATGTTTATCCTATATTGTGTGTCTAATAAAGGCTTATAAGTGAGTATTTACCATGTGAGTCTTTCTACTTCTGGAATACCTCACTCAGGATGATCTTTTCTGAATCCCACCATTGGACTGCAAATTTCATGATTTCCTTGTTTTTAATTGTTGAGTGGTATTCCATTGTGTAAATGTACCACAATTTCTATATCCATTCCTCCTTTGAGGGACCTCTGGGTTGTTTCCAGGTTTTGGCTATTACAAATAAACTGCTATGAACGTGGTTGAGAAAATGTTCTTGTTGTGTACTTGAGCATATTTTGGATATATGCTTAGGAGTGGTACACCTGGATCTTGAGGAAGCTCTATTCCAAATTCTCTGAGACAGAGCCAGAATGATTTCCAAGGTGGTTGAACAAGTTTACATTCCAACCAGTAATGGAAGAGGGTTCCTCTTTCTCCACAACCTCTCCAGCATATGTTGTCACTTCAGTTTTTGCTGTTTTTTGTTTGTTTGTTTTAATCTTAGCCAGTCTTATGGGTGTATGGTGAACTCTCAGGGTCACTTTGATTTGCATTTCCCTGATGACTAAGGACTTTGAGCATTTCTTTAAGTGTTTCTCAGCAATTCAGCACTCCTCATTTAAGAATTCTGTTTTGCTCTGTGACCCATTTTTTAATTTGATTACTTGATTTGTTGCTTTTTAACTTCTTGAGTTCTTTATATATTCTGAATATTAGCCCTCTGTCAGATAAAGGGTTGGTGAAGATCCTTTCCCAGTCTGTAGGCTGTCATTTTGTTCGGATGACAGTGTCCTTTGCTTTACAGAAGCTTTTCAGTTTCATGAGGTCCCATTTATTGATTGTAGATCTTAGAGCCTGTGCTGTTGGTGTTCTCTTCGGGAAGTTTTCACCTGTGCCAATGAGTTCTAGACTCTTCTCCACTTTTTCTTCTAACCGATTTAGTGTGTCTGGTTTTATGTTGAAGTCTTTGATCGACTTGAACTTTATTTTTGTGCAGGGTGATAGATATGGATATATTTGCATTTTTCTACATGTAGACATCCAGTTAGACCAGCAGCACTTGTTGAAGATGTTGTCTTGTTTTCATTGTTTGGTTTTGGCTTCTTTGTAAAAATCAAATATCCATAGATGTGTGGGTTTATTTCTGGTTCTTCTATTCAATTCCATGGAGCCACCATTCTGTTTCTATGCAAGTGCCCTGTGGTTATTACTATTGCTCTGTAATATGCCTTCAGATCAGGGATGGAGACACCGCCAAATGATCTATATTTTTTATTAATTATAATTTATTCACTTTGTATCCCCCCTGCAGCGCCCTCCCTTCTCCCTTTCCAAGCCCTCCTCCCCCCCTTCTCCACGCATGCCCCTCCCAAAGTCCACTGATAAGGGAGGTCTTCTTTTCCTTCCTTCTGATCCTAGTCTGTTGTACAGGATCATTTGGCAATTCTGGTTTTTTGTTTCTCCATATGTAGTTGAGAATTTTTCTTTCAAGGTCTGTAATGAATTGTGTTGGTATTTTGGTGGGAATTGAATTGATTCTGTAGATTGCTTTTGGTAGGATGACCATTTTCACTGTGTTAATCCTACTGATCCAAGAGCACAGGAGATCTTTCCATCTTCTGATATCTTCTTCAATTTCTTTCTTCAGAGACTAGAAGTTTTTTTTTTTTTTCTTTTTTCAAGCAGGTTTTTCACTTGCTTGGTTAGAGTCACACCAAAGTAATTCATGTTATTAGTGGCTATTTGTGAAGGGTGTAGTTTCCTCAATTTCTTTCTTGTCCCTTTTGTCTTCAGTATACAGGAGTGCTATGGATATAGGGGAGGGGTTAATTTTGTATCCAGCTACTTTGTTGAAGGTGTTTATCAGATGAAGGAGTTCTCTGGTTGAATTTTTGGGGTCTCTCATGTATACTATCATATCATCTGCAGTTAGTGATACTTTGATTTCTTCTTTTCTTATTTGTATTTCCTTGATATCCTTTAGTTTTCTTATTGCTCTAGCTAGGACTTAAAGTACTATGTTTACTATTTTAAGAGATATGGAGAGAGTGGGAAGCTTTGCTTTGTCTCTGATTTCAGTGGGTTTGATTTATGGTTCTCTCCATTTAGTTTAATGTTGGCAATAGGTTTGCTGCATATTGTCTTTACTCTGCTGAGATATGTGCCTTGTATCTCTGATCTTTCCATGACTTCAGTCATGAATTGGTGATTTTTTTCAAATGCTTTTCCGGCATCTAAGCATATGATCATGTGGTTTTTCTCCTTCAGTTTGTTTATATGGTGAATTACATTGATGGATTTCAGTATAACGAATCACCCCTGCATGACTGAGATGAAGCCTACTTAGTCATGATGGATGATATCTTTTATGTTCTTTTGATTCAGTTTGCAAATATTTTATTGAGTATTTTTGCATAAACGTTCACAAGAGAGATAGGTCCGAAATTCCCTTTTATGTTGGGTCTTTGTGTGGTTTAGGAATCAAGGTTACCATGGCTTTATATAATGAGTTTGTAATGTTCCTGTTTTTATTTGTGGAATAGTTTGAAGAATATTGGAGTTCGATCTTCTTTGAAGGTCTGGCAGAAATCTGAAATAAAACCATCTGGCTCTGGGCTTCTGTTGGAAGGGAGACTTTTGATGACTGCTTATATTGCCTTGGGTAATATAGGACTATTCAATCTATTTACCTGATCTTTATTTTTGGTAAGTGGAATCTATCAATAAAATTGTCCATTTCATTTAGATTTTCAATTTTGTGGCATATAGGCTTTTGTAGTAAGAACTAATGATTGTTTGGATTTCCTCAGTGACTATTGTTTTGTCCCCCTTTTCATTTCTGATTTTGCTGATCTGGATAGTTTCTCTCTGCCTTTTCATTAGTTTCACTACAGGTTTGTCTATCTTGTTGATTTTCTCAAAGAATCAGCTCTTGGTTTCTTTGATTCTTTGAATTGTTTTATTTCTTTCTAATTCGTTGATTTCAGCCCTGAGTTTGATTATTTCCAGCAGTCTACTCCTCTAACTTTTTTCCTAGGGCATTCAGGTGAGCCATTAAGTTGCTTGCATGAGATTCCTGTTATTTCGGTGATGGAGTCATGTGTAGTGTGGTATTTTTGTGGTGTGAGTGTGAGTGTGTGAAAGAGAGAGAGGAGAGAGAGAAAGAGAATTTATTTCTTGTATTTCAATGGGTATACCTAACCTCCTTAGCTTGGAGTTTTCCTTCTAACCCTTTCTGTAGAGCTGTATTTGTATATTAAATATCATTTAAACTTGGCTTTATCATGCTTCTTATGTTCCTCCAGATCCATTTTTCTCATCTCATCCCTACCTCTGTAGAAGAATACATGTTCTGGTCTCCCTTTTCTCTCTAACCCTATCTCCAACAGATCACAAAGATAGTCTCCTCCAACCTTTCTTACTCCAACTTATCCCAGTGTCTTAAATTCCAATAACAATAGGCACTCACTTTAGACACACAAACTGAGCTTAAACAGGGAACACATTAGCTAACTGTGAACTAGGGAAACACATTAGCTAACTGAAGACTTTCACTAATTCCTCTTCTTCTACAAACCCAATTCCCAAATTTCATGCCCATACATGAAACAAAGATCATCTGCAGCCTTCCTTTCTGCTCTGTCAACATCTTATATAGATTCCAGAGACCTTCCCCTCTTAAAATTTCTTCCCCAATTTGTTGCTTTATCCCAGCTGCCAACTCCATCATGCCCTTTCTGCTAATCCACAAACCATTCCTGGGAGAGAAGCGAAGCAGATAGACTATCTGCATATCTTCCATTTTCTCTTTGTTCCTCTAGATCTAACCCTCAGTTTCATCACCAGTGCCTCAGGAGACTGTCTGAGGTGACCTCTGTTCACTCTCTCTTCTTATTTTAAGTTGATACAGTTAGAAGATCCTGATTGAATACTCTGTTTTCCTTCCATAGACTCTTTGCCTATCCCTATTCCTAAGTGATAGTTTCCAATACACAGAAACACATTTTACCTCGATACCCTAGTGGCCACAACCCTTAAGTTTGAAGAAAATTTCCTACCAGGCAACACACTACCATCACATTTTTCAAAAATCCAGGCATGAAACAGAAACCAAGAGACAAAGAAAGACAAATTCAGATATCAACTAGTAGACTAGTAAGTCATTCTAACCTCAGCTGATGTTAGCATAAACATATACGTGGGTGCGCACGCGCACACACACACACACACACACTCAATAACAGCCAGAACAATATTTTTCACTAGAGCACATCTATCTTATCACTAGGCCTGACATAACTGAAGCACAAGAAAATGACCTTAAAACCACCTGTATGAAGAGGACAGAGATTCTTAAATAGAAAATATATAAATCCAATTGAGAAAATCAGGAAAACACAAACAGTTGGAAGAAATGAATAAAACTATTCAAGACCTGAAAATGGGAATATATTCAATAAAGAAAACACAAAGTGAAGGAATTCTGGAAATGAAAAATTAATTAGATAAGGAACTACAAAATTAAGTTTCACCAATACAATACAAGAGATTAAAGAAGGAATCCCTGACATTGAAAATACAATAGAAGAAATGGTTACATCGGTGAAAGAAAATGTTAAATATAAAGAAATCCTGCCCCTTTCCAAGTCCACTGATAGGGGAGGACCTCTTCCCCTTCCATCTAACTCTAGCTTATCAGGTCTCTTCAGGAATGGCTTCAATGTCCTCTTCTGTGGTCTAGCAAGGCTGCTCCTCCCTCGGGGGGTGGGAGGGTCGAAGAGCCAGCCATTGAGTTCATGTCCAAAATAGTCCCTGTTCCCCTTACTAGTGTAGTACCCACTTGGATATTGAGCTACCATTTGCTACTTATAAGCAGGGGGAGATGAGGGAGGGAAGGGGTTGATAGGGAAGGAATGCAGGAAGGGGCTACAGCTAGGATACAAAGCGCATAAGCTGTGATTAATATAAAATAAAAATGTTAAAAGAAAAAAAAGAAAAAAAAACACCTAGACCAAGGAAAGGTCATGAACATTTGAAAATTAGAGGTTACAGATATAAAATAAAATTAAAATTAAAAAATAAAGACTTAAAAAAAAAGAAATCCTGACCCCAAAGCATCCAGGAAATCTTGGACACTATGAAAACACAAAATGTAAGAATAAGAGAATCTAGGTAAGATGACCAAAAGGCCTAGAATATATTTGCAACAAAATCATAGAAGAAAAATTTCCTAACCTAAAAAAAGAGAAGAAATATCCATAATATGAAATAGATTGAACCAGAGTGAAAGTTCCCTGTGCATATGACAATCAAAACACTAAACGTATAGAACAACAATAATAAAAAGATTATTAAAATATGCATGGGAAAAAGACCAAGTAACATATAAAGGCAAACTTATTAGTATAAACATGACTTCTCAGTGGAGACTTTAATTGCTGGAAGGGACTGGACAGATGTGCTGCAGACTCTAAAATACCACAGATGCCAACATAGACAACTATACATAGGAAAACTTCCAATCACAATAGATGTTTAAAAAAAAACCCATATATCAAATAAAGAATTTAATGTTACATCTCATGTCCTTGGAGAAAAAAATAACAAAGTCAAGCAAAAACTAACAAATGGAAAGACAAGAATGACAAAATCAATGATACAGAAAAAATGTAATTGAGTGCAGCCTGTAATCCCAACAATTGAAGAGGCAGAGGCAGTTAGATTTCTGTGAGTTCCAGGCCACCCTGGTCTACAAAGTGAGTCCAGAACAGCCTAAGCTACTCAGAGAAACCCTGTTTTTAAAAGACAAAAAACAAAACAAAAACAGAAAGAAAGAAAAGAAAATACACAATTGAAATGAAGAGTTTTATGTTTAAAACAATAAATAAGATTTACAAAGTTCTACCTAAATTAAAGAAGGAGAGAAATGAAAAAAAAAAAAAATCAGCCCCATCCTAGGGAGGCCTGTAGGATGCCAAAGCAGCATTTGGCTTGAAGAGATCTGTGTATGCTCTGAATCTTCCTGGCCCATCTGGGACACAGAGAGTGAACTGAGCAGAGGTAAAATGGACACAGGCTCCAAACCCCACTGTTAGCCAAAGAGGTCTGGGAGGCACCAGAGCGATCAGCTTGGAGCTCTTTCTGCCTACTTCAAATCTGTCAGCCTCACCCAGGAAACAGGCAGCTAACCCAGTGGAGAGACCATCAGCCCTGCTGATACCAGAGACAACCACATGGCCAGAGTAAAACACAAGCAAGAAAACCCGGGGCCATATGACACCACTAGAAACCAACTATTTTACCACAGCAAGCCCCAGAAGCATACCTGAAGCACAAGAAAAATATTTTAAATATGAGGTTATGAAAATGATAGGAGCATTAAAGGAAGGAAATAAATCTCTCAAAGAAAAACAGGAAAGTACAATAAATTTTAAGTAAAAGAATTGAATAAATCCCTTAAGGAAATATGAGAAAATATAATCGAACAGGAGAAGGAAATTAATAAAATTGTTCAGGATTTAAAAATGGAAATACTAGCAAAAGAAATCACAATATTAGCCAATCCTGGATATAGAAAACCTAGGGAAGAGAACAGGAACTACAGACAAAATCATCACCAACAGAAAACAAGAGATGGAAGTGAGAATCTCTGGCATAGAAGAAATTGATACAACAGTCAAAGAAAATGTTAAATCTAAAACGTTCCTGAGACAGAGCATCCAAGAAATCTGGGACAATACAAAAAGACCAAACCTAAGAATAACAGGACTAGAAGGAGATGACTCCCAGCTCCAAGGGTCCAAACATGTTTTCCACAAAATCATAGAGGAAAACTTTCCATAATCAAAAAAAGAGATGGCTATAAACAAGAAGCTTACAGAAACACCAAATAGATTGAAGCAGAAATGAAAATCATCCTGTGGTTAAATGTATGGAAATGCAAATCGGTTAAATGTATGGAACAAAGAGAGACTATTAAAAGCTACAAAGGAAATGGCTAAGTCACATACAAATGCAAAACTATTAGAATTACACTGATTTCTCATGAGAAATGCTAAAAGCAAGGCCTGGACAGTTAGTACAGACACTAAGAGACCACAGATGTTAGCCCTGACTGCTATATCCAACAAAACTTTTAATCACCATAGAGGGAGAAAACAAGATATTCCACAACAAATACAAATTTAAACAGTACCTATCAATAAATCCTGCCCTACAGAACACACTAGAAGGAAAATTCCAACCCAAGGTAGCCAACTACACCCAGCAAAACATAAAAAAATAAATAACACCACAAAAACAAAGGAATGGAAGCATACACACATACGCTACCACCACCAAAGTCAAAATAACAGGAAGTAACAAGTACTGGTCATTAATATCGTTCAACATCAATGGCCTAAATTTCTCAATAAAAAGACACAGGTTAACAGAATGGATGTGAAAACAGGACCCACACTACAGCAGCAAAACGAAACACACATCAGCAATAAAGAAAAACATTACCTCAGACTAAAGGGCCGGAAAAGGGTTTTCCAAGCAAAGGAACCCAAGAAACAAGCAGGAGTAGCTATTCTAGTATCTAATAAAATACACTTTCAACCAAAATTAGTCAAAAGATATGGGGTAGGACACTTCATACTTATCAAAGGAGGAAAAAAAAAAACCAAGAGGAGGCATCTCAATTAAGAATATCAATGCCCCAAATACAAGGAAACACACATTCATAAAAGAAATGTTAATAAAGCTTAAATCACACATCAAACCCAACAAATTAATAGGGGGAGATTTCAACAGCCCACTTTCTCATCAATACAAAAACTAAACTGAGAAATAAAGAAACTAACAGACACCATGAATTATGAAGACCTAACAGATGTCTACAAAACATTTCACCCAAACACAAAGGAATATACCCTCTGCTCAGCACCCCATAGAACCTTCTCCAAAACTGACCATATATTTTGTCACAAAGCAAACATCAAGAGATACCACAAAATTGTAGTAACAACCTTGTATTTTATGAGACCTCCATGGATTAAGGCTGCAACTTAACAACAACAGAAACCCTACAAACTCATGAAATCTGAACAACTCCCTATTAAATGACCTCTGGTTCAGGTATGAAATAAAGAAATTATATACTTTCTAGTATTCAATGAAAATGAAGGCACAACATACCCAAACTTACAGGACACAATGAAAGCAGTGATAAGAGGAAAGTTCATTCCAAGATGGCTGCCACAAGAGAACACTGTGTCTGAGGAGTAGGAGAGCAGAAACAACGCAGCGACCAGGAGACTGAACTCTGGGACCTAAAACGCCAGCATTGTGAGTGCCAGGTGAGCGGAACTCCTACGGTGAGAAAATCAAGTGGGAAAACCCTAGGGACACCCAGTTATTACCTGGAGAAATTTCCCGGTGACC
>CM053742.1:81441887-81465607 GCA_028658305.1 Pachyuromys duprasi
ACTATATGGTCTATTTTGGGGAAGGTTGATGAGGTGCTGAAAAGAAGGTATACTCTTTTGATCTAGGATGAAAGGTCCTGTAGACATCTATTAGGTCCATTTGATTTAAGGTGTCTGTGAGTGCCCTTGTTTCTCTGTTTTGCTTCTGACTGGATGATCTGTCCCTTGGTGAGAGTGGAGTGTTGAAGTCTCCCACTATGAGGGTGTTGGGGTCAATGTGTGATTTCAGTTTTAATATTGTTTGATTTACATATGTAGGTGGTCTTGTATTTGGAGCATAAATGTACAAAATTGTGATGTCCTCCTGTTGAAATTTTCCTTTGATGAGAAGGAAGTGCCCCTCATCTTTCTTGATTAACTTTGGTTGAAAGTCTATTTTATTAGATACTAGGATTGCTATCCCAGCTTGTTTTCTGCTTCTACTGGCAGAACCCATGCCCGCCAGTAGAAGCAGAACCCAGGTCCTCCCAGACTGGCTTGTGGACACACACACACACACACACACACACACACACACACACTGACTGAGGTGGTCTGAGCAATGTGCGCCCTGCAGTGTGCAGGCCAGACAAAATGGTCTCCTAGGCCCTCTCAGTCTGGTTCCTGTACATACACACACACACACACACACACACACACAAACTGAGGTGATTTCTGGCGGACGCAATTGGTGTGTGCCTGCTGTATGCCTGCCAGGTCTTTCTCTGACTGGCCCGTGGACTCACACATCGACTGAGGTGGTTATTGGCGGACCCGCAGTGTGCAGGTCAATCAAAACGGTATCTGGTTCCTCCTCCATCTGGCCCAGAGGCTGTGAGACTCAGTCTGGTATTGTGTCTGTGGGCGCCCAGAGTGGCTGCTCGTTCAGATCAGAGCTGTGTGCTGCTGGTCACCTGGAGATTTTTCCGGGGAATAACTGGGTGTCCCTAGGATTTTCCCACTTGATTTTCTCACAGTAGGAGTTCTGCTTACCTGGCAATCACTAATGCTGGTGTTTTGGGTCCCAGAGTTCAGTCTCTTGGTCACTGCGTTGTTTCTGCTGTCTTACTCCTCAGACATGGTGTCCTCTCCTTGCAGCCATCTTGGATCCCCACAGTTTCATTTTAATCAAGATAATTTAAGGAATAAAAACAGAGTTACAATAAAATGTTCATAATTTCCTTACAATTATGACCTTCATGTTTGCCTTTCTGAATGAAGATTTATCATCATACCCAGGAACCTCCTTCTTGATTAGCTTTGTTATGTGTGCAGATTTTAGTATGTTTATCCTACACTATATGCCTAATATCCACTTATATGTGATTGGATACCAGGTGTGTCTTTCTTCTTCTGGTATATCTCATTCAGGACGATCTTTTCTAGTTCCCACCATTTGCCTGCATATTTCATGATTTCCTTGTTTTTAATTGCTGAGTAGTATTCCATTGTGTAAATATACCACAATTTCTGTATCCATTCCTTAGTTGGGGGCATCTGAGTTGTTAACAGAATCTGGCTGTTATGAATATAGTTGTGACAAACATGGTTGAACAAATGTGCTTGTTGTAAAATTGAGCATATTTGGATATATGCATATTCCACTGCTGAGGGGAGGGGGTGGTCCTCAACCCCTTCCATCTAACCCTAGCCTATCAGGTCTCATCAGGACTGGCTGCATTTTCTTCCCTCCACCAATGGAGAAGGGTTAGCCTTTTTCCACATCCTATCCAGCATGTGTTGTCACTTGAGTTTTTGATCTTAACCATTCTGATGGGTGTGAGGTGAAATCTCAGGGTCATTTTGATTTGCCTTTCCCTGATGACTAAGGATGTTGAACAGTTCTTTTGGTTTTCTTTGCCATTCGATATACTTCTATTGAAAATTCTATGTTTACCTCTGAACCCTATTTTTTAATTGGATTATATAGTTTGTTGGTGTTCAACTTCTTAAGTTCTTTATATATTCTGGATATTAACCCTCTTTTAGATATAGGCTTGGTGAAGATTCTTTCCCACTCTGTAGGCAGTCATTTTGTTCTGATGACAGTATCCTTTGTTTTACAAAAGCTTTTCAGTTTCATGAGGTCCCATTTATTGATTGTTGATCTTAGCGCCTGTGCTATAGGTGTTCTGTTCAGGAAGTAATCTCCTGTGCCAATGAGTTCTAGGGTCTTCCCCACTTTTTCTTCTAACCGATTTAATGTGTCTGGTTATATGTTGAGATCTTTGATCCACTTGGACTTTAGTTTTGTGCAAGGTGATAAATATGGATCTATTTTCATTTTTCTGCATATAGACATCCAGTTGGAACATCACCATTTGTTGAAGATGCTGTCTTTTTTCCATTGGATGGACTTGGCTTCTTTATCAAAAATCAAGTTTCCATATGTGTGTGGGCTTATTTCTGGGTCTTCTATTTGGTTCCATTGATCCACTATTCTGTTTCTATGCCAATACCATGCAGTTTTTATAACTATTGCTCTGTATTACAGCTTGAGATTGGGGATGGAGATACCTCCAGATGATCTGTTGTTATACAGGATTGTTTTGGCAATTCTGTGTTTTTTGTTTCTCCATATGACTTTGAGAATTTTTCTTTCAAGGTCTGTATTGTGTTGTATTTTGATGGGAATTGCGTTGAATGCGTGGATTGCTTTTGGCAGAATAGCCATTTTCACTATGTTAATCCTACCAATCCATGCGCACAGGAGATCTGAGGAATGGATACAGAAATTGTGATACTTTTACACAATGGAATACTACTCAGCAATTAAAAATGAGGAAATCATGAAATTCGCAGGCAAATGGTCATGTTGAGTGAGGTATCCCAAAAGCAGAAAGACACACATGGTATATACTTAGTTATATAGACCTATAAGATAAGATAAACATGCTGAAATCTATATACCTAAAGAAGATAAACAAGAAAGAGGACCTGGGGTAAGATTATCAATCCTTACTTAGAAAGACAAATGGGATGAACATTGGATGTAGGAGAAAACAAGTAGCAGGTCAAGAGCCTACCACAGAGAGCCTCTGAAAAACACTATGTAGCAGTGTGTCAAAGCAAATATTAAGACACATAACCAATCCTTTGGCAGAGTGCAGAGAATCATATGAAAGAAGGGGAAGTTAGTATGACCTGGAGAGGACAGGAGCTCTGCAAGGACCAAATATATTAGGGCACAGGGGTCTTTTATGAGAAGGTCTCTCCAACCAAGGACCATGTATGGATATAACCTAGAACCCCTGCTTCAATGTAGCAAATGTTAGCTCAATATCCAAGTGGGCACCCTAGTAAGGGGAACAGGCACTATTTTGGACATGAACTCAATGGCTGGCTCTTCGACCTCCATGACCCCCAAAAGAGGAGCAGCCTTGCTAGGCCACAGAAGAGGACTTTGCAGCCAGTCCTGAAGAAACCTTATAAGCTAGAGATCGATGGAAGGGAAGGAGGTTTTCCCCTATCAGTGGACTTGGAAAGGGGCAGGGAAGAAATGAGGGAGGGATGGGCAAGATAGGGAGAGAATGTGTGAGGGGGCTACGGCTGGGATACAAAGTACATAACCTGTGATTAAACTAAAATAAAATAAAAATGTTTAAAAAAGATTACTGTGGCCTCATAGAATGAGTTTGGTAATATTCTTTCTATTTCTATTTCATGGAAAAGTTTGAAGAGTATTAGTGTTAATGATTTTTTAAAGATCTAGTAAAGGTCTGTGCTGAAACCCACAGGGCCTGTTTTTTTTGTTTTGTTTTGTTTTGTTTTTGTTTTTTAGCAGGGAGACTTTTGGTGAATGGTTCTATTTCCTTGGTGGATATAGGACTGTTGTATCTATTTACGTGATCTTAGTTTAGCTTTGGTATGTGGAATCTATCAAGAAAATTGTCCATTTGCTTTCTGTATTCAAATTCTCTGGTGTATAGGCTTTTAAATAAGACTTAATGAGTTTTTGGATTTCCTCAGTGTCTGTTGTTATGGCTTTCTTTTCATTTCTGACTTTGATGTTTTGAGTAGTTTGCCTCTGCCTTTTAGTTATTTTGGCTAAGGGTTTTTCTATCTTGTTGATTTTCTCAAAGAACCAGCTCTTATTTTCATTGATTCTTTGAATTATATTATTTGTTTATATTTTATTGGTTTCAGCCCTGAGTTTTATTATTTCCAGCAGTCTACCCATCTTTGGTGTGTCTGTTTAGGCCATAGTGGTCTGATAGGCACAAGTGATGAGTTCAATCTTCTTGTATCTGTTGAGGCTTGCTGTGTTTCTAACTAAATGGTCAGTTTTGGAGAAGGTCCCATGATTTGCTGAAAAGACTGTGTGTTCTTTTGAGGTTTGGTGAAAAGTTCTGTAGATGTCTATTAGGTCCATTTGAGTTAGGACCTCTGTGTCATTATTTTCCTATTTACCTTCTGTCTAGGTGATTTGCCCTTTGGTAACAGCGAAATGGTGAAGCCTCCCACTATTAAGGTGTTGGGATAGATGTGTAGTTTGAGCTTTAATTATGTTTCATTTATGAATGCAGGTGCTCTTTAATTTGGGGCATAGATGTTCACAATTGTGATGTCCTCATGGTGGATTTTCCCTTTGAGGAAAATGAAGTTTCCCTCCTCATGCTTTTTATTTAATTTTGGTTGAAAATCTATTTTATTATATATTAGGATACCTACTCCAGCTTCTTTTCTGGGTGTTTGCTTGAAAACTCTTTTCCCAGCCATTTACACCAAGGTATTTTCTGTCTTTGTTGCAGAGATGTGTTAACTTGGATGCAGCAGAATGTTGGATATGTTTCTGCAACCTTTCTGTTAGTTTGTGTCTTTTAATTATACAATTGAGTCCATCATGTTGATAGATAATAGTGACCATTGAATATTAGTTCCTTTTATTGTGAAGTTGGTTGTGATAGTGTTTGTGTGGATGTTTTCTTTTGATTTTTTTTGTTGTAAGGTTATCTATGTCCTGTTTTCTTGGGTGTACTTGATTTTTTTTAGATAGGCGTTTTCCTTCTAATATCTTTTGTAGGGCTACCTTGCTGTGTAGATATTGTTTGTTTAGTTTTGTCACGGAATATTTGTTTTCTCCATCTATGTTATTTGAATCTTTTGCTGGGTATAGTAGTCTGGGTTGGCATATGTGTTCTCTCCAATTCTGCATGACAATTGCCTAGCCCCTTCTGGCTTTCATAATTTCTGTTGAGAAATATGGTGTGATTCTGATAGGTTGGCCTTTGTATATTACTTGGCCTTTTTCCCTTGCTGCTTTTAATATTTTCTTTGTCCTGTAGACTCATTTTTTGGACTATGATGTGATGTGAGGAGTTTCCTTTGTGGTCTAGTCTATTTGCTGTTCTATACGCCTATTGTATGTTTAATGACATCTCTTTCTTTAAGTTGGGAAAATTTTGTTATATGATATTCTTGAAAATATTTTCTGTACCTTGGAGCCTAGAAGCTTTATTTTCTTCCATTCTCTTATTCTTAGATTTCATCTTTTCCTGGTGTCCTTGATTTCTTGGATGTTTGTGTTTGGAACTTTTCTGATTTTGTTTTTGCTTTGAAGGATGTATCAATTTCTGCAGTTGTGTCTTCTGCACCTTTGATTCTCTCTTCCATCTCCTGTATTCTGTTGGTAATTCTCAATTCTGTGGTTCTTGGTCTCCTCTCTAAGTTCTCCAGCTCCAGGGTTTTCTCTGTTTGTCTTTTCTTTATTGATTTTAATTCTGTTTTCATGTTTTGCCCTGTTTCCTCCATCTGTTTGAATGTGGATTCCTGTATTTCTATGATGGCCTCTCTCTCTCTTTTTTTTTTTTATTCATTTCTTCTTTATGTGCCTCTCTTTGGCTATATTTGTGTGTATTTCTTTGAGAGGTTTGTTTCTTTCCTCTTTATGTGCCTCTAATACCTGGACAGGCATAGATTCAAAATAATTTCCTTGTGTTTCTTTTTTTTAAATGTAATTTATTTATTTTTATATCAATCACAGGTTAGGTACTTTGCTTCCCAGACATAGCCCCCTCCTTCATTCACTCCCACTTTCCCCATCCGTCCCTCATCTCCTCCCTGTCCCCTCCAAGTCCACTGATGGGGGAGGACCTCCTCTCATTCCATCCGACCCCAGATCATCTTGTCTCCTCAGGGCTGGCTGCAATGTCCTCCCCTGAGATCTAGCCAGGCTGTTACTCCCTGGCGTGTATGCGGGAGGGTCAAAGAGTTAGCCATCAAGTTCATGACTGAAACAGTCCCTGTTCCCCTTACTAGGGTCTTCAGTTGGACACCGAGCTACCATGGGCCACATCTGAGCAGGGGTTCTAGGCCATATCCATGCATGGTCCTTGGTTGGAGAAACTGTCTTGTATAAGACCCCTGTGCCCTGCTCTGTTTGGTCTTTGTGAAGCTCTTGTTCTCCCCAAGTCATACTAACTTCCCATATTTTTATTATTACTTCCTGCCCTCTGCCCATTGCTTAAATGTGAGTCTTAATATCTGCTTTGATACATTGCTATATTGATTCTTTCAGAGGCCCTCTTTGGTATGCAAAACGGCCTGTAGCTTGTTTTCTCCTCCATTCAATGTCCATCCCATTTGTTCATCTAAAGGAGCATTGATCATACCAACCTGGGTCCTCCTTCTTGCTTATCTTCCCTAGGTGTGTAGATTTCAGCATGACTTTCCTATCCTATAGGTCTATATAAGTGAGTATATACCATATGTTTCTTTCTGTTTGGGGGATACTTCATTTAGGATGATCATTTCCAGGTCCCACCATTTGCCTGTGAATTTCATGATTTCCTCGTTTTTAATTGCTGACTAGTATTCCATTGTGTAAAAGTACCACAATTTCTGTATCCATTCCTCAACTGAGGGTCATCTGGGTTGTTTCCAGGTTCTGGCTATTACAAATAAAGCAGCTACGAACATAGTTGAGCAAATGTCCTTGTTGTGTACTTGAGCATCGTTTGGATATATGTCTAAGAGTGGTATAGCTGGGTCTTGAGGGATCACTATTCCTAATTGTGTAAGAAAGCACCAAATTGATTTCCAGAGTGGTTGTACAAGTTTGCATTCCCACCAGCAATGGAGGAGGGTTCCCCTTTCTCCACAACATCTCCAGCATGAGTTGTCACTAGTGTTTTTGATCTTAGCCATTCTGGTGGGTGTAAGGTGAAATCTCAGAGTCGTTTTGATTTGCATCTCCCTGATGGCTAAGGAAGTTGAGCATTTCTTTAAGTGTTTTTCTGCCATTCTATAATCCTCTATAGTCAGTTCTCTTTTTCACTCCATACCCCGTTTTTTAATTGGATTACCTGATTTCTTGTTTTTAACTTCTTGAGTTTTTTATATATACTGGACATTAGCCCTCTGTCAGAAGAAGGATTGGTAATGATCCTTTCCCAGTCTGTAGGCTGTCATTTTGTTTTGATGACAGTATCATTTGCTTTACAGAAGCTTTTCGTTTCATGAGATCCCATTCATTTATTGTTGATCTTATAGCCTGTGCTGTTGGTGTTCTATTCAGGAAGTAGTCTACTGTGCCAATGCGTTCTAGGGTCTTCCCCACTTTTTCTTCTAACCAGTTTAGTGTGTCTGGTTTTATGTTGAGGTCCTTGATCAACTTGGACTTTAGCTTTGTGCAAGGTGATAAATATGGATCTATTTTCACTTTTCTGCATACAAATATCCAGTTGGACCAGCACCATTTGTTGAAGATGCTGTCTTTTTTCCATTGAATGGTTTTGGCTTCTTTGTCAAAAATCAAGTTTCCATAGGTGTGTGGGTTCATTTCTGGGTCTTCTATTCAATTCCATTGATCCACTCTTCTGTTTCTATGCCAATATCATGTAGTTTTTATTACTATTGCTCTGTAGTACAGCTTGAGGTCAGGGATGAAAATACCTCATGAGTGACCCCAAAAATTCAACCAGAGAACTCCATCTGCTGATAAGCACCTTCATTAAAGTGGCTGGATACACAATCAACTCAAAAAAATCAGAAGCCATCCTGTACACCAAAGACAAAAGGGCTGAAAAGGAAATTAGGGAAACAACACCCTTCACAATAGCCACTAATAACATAAAGTACCTTGGGGTGACTAACCAAGCAAGTGAAAGACCTATATGAAAAAAAATTTCAAATCTCTGACGAAAGAAATTGAAGAAGATATTAGAAGGTGGAAAGACCTCCCTTGCTCATGGATTGGTAGGATTAACAGTGAAAATGACCATATTGCCAAAAGCAATCTACAGATTCAATGCAATTCCCATCAAAATTCCTTCACAATTCTTCACAGACCTTGAAAGAAAAATTACTCAACTTCATATGGAGAAACAAAAAACCCAGAATCTCCATAACAATTCCCTGTGTTTCTGATGAACTAAAGTATCCATTGATTTTTGGGTTTGCTGGTAAATACATGATGTACTGATTTTTGTTGGATATGTTCTTATGCTGGCGTCTAGCCATCTGATCGTCTGTAGCCTATGTTGTGTCTTCCTCAAGCCTGTACAGCAGACTGGATCTGTCTGTCTTTGGTGTCTGGAGTATTCTTCAGGAAGATGAGAGAAGTCCAAGAGTTTGAGAGTGGGTGTTGGTGATTCAGATGCAGCTAAGGGAGGAAGGTCACAGGTGCATGTGTGCAAGTGCAGGAGTGTATTTGGAAGTGTGCCTGCCTGGAAGGGTGGAGGGGGTGGAGGTTAGGAAGGATCGTAAGTGCAAGTTGTGATGCAGGTACGGTTTATAGGCACACTGCACATGTGTAGGAGCTCTGAATGTTGCAGTGACCCACAGGCCTTTCTCAGTATCATGTTCCAAAAGCTCAGTTCTGTCTGGGTTGTACCACCTTGGTTTCAGGAATTGTTTCCATAAATTGTTTGGTTGGACTCCACTGGGAAACCCACAGAACAGGGGCTTCAATGTTGAGAATGTTCTCTCCCAGGAATCCCTATGTTACCCAGTGGGTGTGTGGTTGAGAAGGGTCTGGTGTCTGGTAGCTAGTGTATAGACACCCTATATCTGTGGCACTGTATGCAATTTTTCACATACACACTCACTACCATGTGTGTGTAGAAAGAGCAGAGGGCCTGAGAACTCACTTGCATGCATATTTAGGAAGCTCAGAGGGCCCGCAGTGTTCTACTCTCAGATATGTGTCCCTTTTTTGTTTAAGGAGGCCTCTTACCTGGTGTTATGCACTTCCTGCCACTGTTGTAGCTGCCAGACTGCAGGAAGAATTGAAGGTACAGTAGAAAATTGCAGGGGGTTGATTGTTTGCCACTCTCACACCCCAGAGACGTCCATTGGAGTCCTAGATCCAAGCTCTCCCAGCTCATGTGATGCCCTGTCTAGCCTGGGAAGCCTCCAAGTCAATGCTCTGGCTTCAGCTGCCCATACACTCACCAGTTTTGGAGTTTCAGATCCTCTGTCCTTTGGAAACAGTGTGCACTTGTCACCACCATCTTGCAGTCCAGAGCCCAATCTTATGGAGGCATTATTTTAATTATGGTTTCATCCTATCAGATGACTTGAGCCTGTGACAAGTTGATAAAAATTAAATGTCACAATATCTAAAGAACACAATATATGAGCAGGTTCTTGTGCCACTTCTTCAGTAGGTAGTTCTAGTTTTGGAGGAAACACTCTTGAAAATCTGGACTGGTCAAGTTGCATTGCAGTTATATTTGAATCCTTTATTTTCTTTATTTGGAAGTGGACCTCTTGATAATAAGACCATTCAACCATTGTAGCTGTTGGTTTACTTATCCCTGCAGTTAAAAAAGAAAGAAAACTTAGAATGCCAGCTCCCATGGGAGACTTTCTTTGTGTGCTCTGCAATAGTTGCTTGACAGTAGGCTTCACTGAACAATAGAAGAGTTATTAGGTAACTTAACACTGTTTCATATTTTCTTCCTCTTTGAAGAGAGAAGACACAAAAGGCTTGCTCCTGGCTCAAATTTTCCTCATTATCCATTGTCTTATGCTCAAATTATGCCTCAATAATCCCAAATATAGACCTAACAGTCATAATGAATATTCACTGTTTTATCCCACATAGCAGACCTTTAGTGTTTAAAGGCAGAAATCTATATGATTCCTGCCATTTTCCTATTTTACTTTGTTTTTGGCTTCCTCTGTTCTAGGCCAGAGTTTAAATTCTGTTCCACATTTCTTTAGATTATTTTTTATATGACTTTGATGTTGTTGCCAAACAGAGTCCAAAATTAATTGAAGAACTCTGAGAGTATAGCACAGACCTGTCTTTAGCAAACAACTATCTCACCATAGAAATCTTGTTGGAAGAGTACAACAGTTTTTTTCAGATAACTATGCTACTATTTCAAAGCTCAATTTATTAGAATGCTTATGTTCCACTTGGAATATTTCCACCTTCTTAGCCCTTTGACTTTTAAATCATTAACATGTATGAGAACTCTTTACCTCATGCTTTCCCTCACCCTCATGCTTTCACTCATCCACAAACAGTACTAATCACCTGCAAGCTCTGTTCTCTTTCCTACATGCTTTATGCCCTAACAACCAGACCAAGAGTTTTTCCACAGGCCATTTGTGAGTTGCCTCTGATCTGTTTCAGCAAATTGGCCAAGGCTAGGTAAAAGCAGCATGAGAAAAGAGCAGAAGAAATAAAGACTGAAAGAAAGAAAAATTAAGACTGATTACAATTAAAGTAGTAAAACAAAAAGAGTGCTAATCAGAAAAAATATATACGGGCAAAATGAGACAGGAAAGAAAGTAAAACAGGCTTTATTGGATGTTTTTGACAGTGTTAAGGTACAGTAGAACAGTGTGTCCCTGGCAAAGATGAAACATTGGGCACTGGCCAAATAGTTCCATCCTAGTGACCTTTAGATAGCTAACCATGTCTGTTCAGCACAGACACATGGGTAAGTAAATAAATAAAATTTAAACGCACACACACACGTAAACCAAAATCACAATCTGGTAATGGCGAGCTGATCGAAGGCCCCCTACTTCTCATATTCAGTGATTACCTTGTTCCAACATACAGCTCCCTAATTCTTTGAGCTTACTTCCTAGGGGGGAGAGGGAAGTCCAAAATGGTGATGCGGGTTGATAACTTCTGAAATGTCCCTTCATTTGGCACCAGCAAGGCCTGATGAAACAGAAGCAAACCAGCAAGCCTGGTGAGGTCATAGCCTTAGGAAATGGAAGAGTACTATAGAGAGCCAAGAATTGTTTGGCTACAGAAAGTTTCAGCTTTCCCAAATAATAGTAGAGTGTTTGAAAATGACAGAAGCAACTTCATGGTCATTCAGTTTTCTCTACCTCTTTTTAGAATGTCTAATGAATGCCTACATTTCCTATGAATTTTCCCAGCAGTCTTTGGTCAGTCTAACCCAATATGTCTGATTGTTTGTTTGTTTCAAGCTCTCTCTCAATGAACAATACTCAGTGGTTATTTTTACCTGTCTATCTTTCTACAAAAGTATACTCATGTTCTCCAGTGTCGATGCATGTCCTTCATTTGTTCCAGAGAGCTTAGTCAGCACGATTCTATGGGCCACACAAACTTTGTTGAAAGGAATTACAGATTTAAAAGTCAAAGGAATTACAGAAACAGAAAGTGTTTGAACTAGATATCAAAGGGATTGATCTTGGAGATCATGCACTATATGTCATTTTATCAGCTCATTTTAAGGTTGTCAGATAGTATTACAAACTGAACAATGCCTAAAATCCATCCAGTAATATACTAACATAAGAACCCATACCCCAATGTTCCCAAGACAGAGGAAGATTCAGCATTATTTATTTTCTTGTTCATTCCAAGTTAAAAGTATGCCTTTAAGAAGTCACAACTGCGGGTTCTAGTTTATATTTTTCCCTAAAAGAAGACCTCCTCATTCATTTAATATTTGGCTTACCTTAATAGCTGTACAAACAATCAAAAATTATCTAGAAATATATTTATTTTGTGATTTTCCTTAGGGTATTGTTCTAGAATATCCTCTCAATCCTTATACTAGTCATAGCACATTATGAGCAGTGGAGAGGTGTGAAGACAGCCAGAACTTTTTACAGTACTTTACATCAAGTCCCAGTGACCCTTTCTACTTTTGCATGTAAACACAAGGCAATATTTTCCCTTCAATTATGTCACCCCAAAAGTCTTAAATAGGGGTGGAATAGGTTGAGATATAATATTTTTGTGTTTTCATAAGAGAGGTATACTTATACTTGTTCCCAGGGAAATGATGCAGCCAAAATAAAATTTTAGCAAATATATCTGAGCTTCAGTATGGGTAGTACCATTTGTGTGTAGACTATTACTTGAGCTTTTATTTATTTGTAAAATAGAAATAACAAAACGTAAAACACTTGTATAAAGGAAGAGGAAGAAGACAAGGAAGGAGAGAGGGACATAAAGGAAGTTAGGGAGGGAGACAGGAAGTGAAAGAAGGGTAAAAATGGTTTTTGTCAAACTAGAAAATCAATCATAACATATGCAGAGCATAAACATTATTAGTCATCTTTTCTAGGAAAGTTTTTCTTCTAAGCTTAAAAAGGGCAATAAATTACAGTTCTGATGCCTCTACAATTTGTTCTCTTGCCTCTCCATTGTCTTCCTCAGGAAAATAACCCATATTTTAATAAGTGTCACCACTAAAACTTTTCTAAATCGTTCGACGTTTGGTGACCAGCTTTCAAAAACCGTGATGATCAATTTTACTTAGTTTCCCCTTTAACAACTCCATATGAACTGTATCTTTAGGAACATTATCATCTTATGGTTGTTATTGCCATATATTTACTTTACATTATGTCCTATTTTCCAATATTCCTGGTAAATCATTCCTCATGACAATTTCAGACCCATTTTCAATTCTGCATGTGTCATATTTCTTTATTTGTTTTGTCTTTAATATACTTTTCTTAGGTTCTCATTTCAATTTGTAAACATTAAATTCAATTTATTTTCATTTTATTAACTACAATTTGTACTATATACCAAGAAAAAGCTTTTGATGTCTTAAAATATATATTTGTAATGATTTTTCCTTATTTATTTATTTATAACATTTTTATTTTATATTAATCACAAGTTATGTACTTTGTATCCCAGCTGTAGCCCCCTCCTGCATTCCCTCCCTATCCCCCCTTCCCTCCCTCATCTCCTCCCTGCCCCTTTCCAAGTCCACTGATAGGGGAGGACCTCCTCCCCTTCCACTAACTCTAGCTTATCAGGTCTCTTCGGGATGGCTGCAATGTCCTCTTCTGTGGCCTAGCAAGGCTGCTTCTCCCTTGTGGGGTGGGGAGGTTGAAGAGCCAGCTATTTGGTTCATGTCCAGAATAGTCCCTGTTCCTCTTACTAGTATACCCACTTGGATATTGAGCTACCATTTGCTACATACAAGCAAGGGTTCTAGGTTATATCCATACATGGTCCTTGGTTGGAGAGACAGTCTCATAAAATACCCGTGTGCCCTGATATATTTGGTCCTTGCAGAGCTCCTGTCCTCTCCAGGTCATACTAACTCCCCCTTCTTTCATATGATTCCCTGCACTCTGCCAAAGGGTTGGTTATTTTAAAATGACCTTACAACTGTCAGAATAAATATTAAACATTATCATTTGATGACTACCATGATCTAACCAAAGTCATCATCACAGGCAAAAAAAAAAAAAAGCAAAACAACAACAACAACAAAAACTAATCAAATTTCAATAGAAAAAGTATACTGTATCAGAGAAGCCTAGAAGAAAGCTGCCTAAAACAACTGTTTTCTGAAAAAAAAAAGGTGGGGGGTCTCAGAACTTACTTAGGGATATTTGTGATATAGAGGTTATTGTTGTGGATGTAAACATGTTTTTGTTTTAAGCCCAGGTGTTGGATATGGGACTGATTCAGATTCTCCACAGCAACAAACAATTTACTTGGTGCAGGTTCTGAGGGGAGCCCTTTGCTAGCTGCCAATAGTTTAATTCTGAGGACTCTGAGAGGGAATAAAGGCCCGTACTCAGAGAGGAAGGGGGCTCCAAGAAAAAGAAGGCTGCTGGTGCTTCCTGACTGCTGCTTCTGGTTGCTATTGATACAATTGGATGAGAAGTTGGAGATCTCCTGAAATGAAGATTTGACTTTCCCCCAAGGAACCAGATCACCCTAACCAGCAGGAAGTAGCTAAGAAAAACTATGCCCCTTCTCCCCACTAACTTTTTTTTTCTTCCTACTTGGTGTTGGGGTGAAAGGATTGGGATGAATAACGGAGAAAGAGACATAAGAAGTGGAAATAAAAGAAGTTTTTTTTTTTTAAAGTACACCTACAGGATATAGATTTACTTTAATTGAAATAGAACTGCATTACTTTCTCTCTCTCTTTCCTCCCACTAGTTCCTGCCAACCACCCAACTATCCTTTATTGTAGTCCTCCCAAGTTCTTGCCATTTTCAAGGTGAGTCTCATTTTATTTGATTATTACCATTACATTTAAGTGTGTATGTGTACATGTACAATTTAATAAAACTGCGGAGTTATTGTTGCTGGTGTTTTGTGTATGGTTTTAAGGCTTATCACTTTTTATTGGACAACTAATAAAGAGGTAAACCCATGGGAAATGTTAGTTCTCTTTATCCCAGCAGTCATTCTTTGTCTGTAGTTGAATGTTTAAGAATTGGACACCCCAAAATGTTCTCACTTACGTTTTTGAAACAAAATACTATTGATTTATGTATTTAATTGCTATTTATCAAGTATTTGAATTTATGTTACGTGGAGTACTGGTGTTATTTATGCCTCGGTAAACCAAGAATTGGTTTGGAAAACAAATATTCTAAGACATGTATATTTCAGATGAATATAACTATATGAATAAAAGTAAGAGAATAGAAATCAGGTTAAAGATAATTGAATGAGATATACTACAAAGAGAATTCTGATGACATTTGGACAGAGATATGGAGAAGAAGCAAATCAACCAAAGGTCATAGAAAGTTCAAAGATCCTTAGTTGAAATGCTTCTAGCATGATAAGGAAACAGCAAGAAAGTAAACAGTAAAAAATTGGAACAGTAAAAAGTGAACAAAGAAATGGGGGATAAAAATGGAGAGAGAGAGAATATGAAGGAAGGAAGGAAGGAAGGAAGGAAGGAATGAAGGAAGGAAGGAATTGTGGTAAGAATTCCAAGTGCATCAATTTTCCTGGAGCATAATTTGTCCAAAAGGTGAAGTCAGAGATAATACTGAAGTGGAATGGAGGGATTAGCTGTAACTGGGAGACAAGCCTCATTAAAAACTCTTCTGTTTCATTGTACAATAACCATGATAAGGGATCACTGAAGAATTTTAAGCCAGAAAGGGACATGATTTAATTTACATTTTGGAAAATCATCATTAGTAACAGTGAAAGTATGGAACAAAATGTAAAAATATCAGTTAGGATGCTGTTGTAAAACCTGGTGACAAAGAGCTAAGTTTCCAGAGAAGAGTATGTTTGAGACAACAGGTATATCAAGCTAGATTATGTTTTCTGTTTGGTGTAAGGAATTAATTACAAGAAATAAGCAAGGATGACTTACAAATTACAAGAAAGAAGTCACAGAATACAGTGCTTTTTAATAATCTATAGGTACTATTTTTTTCTTCTAAAAGTTACTGGAAAAATCTATACATTTCAATAGGAATTATAATCCTTTATTATATTTAATTCATGCAATGAATTTATTATGTAAGTGAAAGGATACAGTGGCTTGAAAGCTCACATGCCTGGGGACAGAAATCATAATAACATAAAAACAGAAGTTTATATACATTATGATATTTTGGTACCTTGCTATTCCATTTCACCAGGTATCTCCTCATATTACAGAGAAAGAGAGAAAAAAATTTCATACATTCACTTCAATGTCAATTGAATAGAAATGTAATAGAGGAAATATTTCTTACTGAAAACAGTTATAACTTATTGCTTCAGCTTTGTAATTTATTATGCAGTTGTAGAGCTTTTAACGTTCAGACTTAAAGGAATGACTACTTTAGAACTCATGTATAATAATTTGTGAAGTAATGAACATTGAATTATATTCTCACAACTGATAGGTACTTAGATCATCTATATCACAGGATACAGTTTGCTTTCTTATCTCCAGTAGTCTTTTTGCTTTGCCGTGGGGTCTAATATAAACACACATTGTGTACAATGCTCAATGTAACATCGCTAAACTGTAATATATTTATTTTTAATTGGAGCCAACATTTTTACTGTACTACCAAGGTAAACTACTGGTTCAACATACACCTGGTATTCTCGCTACAAATAATTTTTCATTTAGAACAAATGTACACAAAGGAGATGTCTTTTATAAAGTTCATACATTATTTGTCTTGCTATCTAAATAGCAGTGGTAAGAAAAAATATTTGGACTATGAAATTTGATTGCCTGCCTGAGGCTGAATTCTGGCTTCAATATCAAATTTTATGTATGAAAAAAATCCAATGAAGATTGGTGTAACTAGGGAGCAGTGAAGAAATCCATTTGGGTAGAGCATTGTAAATATGCTTACAAAAGAGACATACCAGAATGGAGTTTCTTCTGAAGGCCAGCCAAAAGGCCTTGGACTTTATTCAGAATATCAAACCCTGTGTTGCAACCCACTGATGTGTCAAAAGTAATCTGTTACCCATAAGAGTTAAAGTACTAATGTTTAGAAATGATTTACCTGAAAAAAATTGAGTAAAGTAGACTCAAGGTTATCATATAATAGAATCCTCCTTGCTACCTTGTTTTTCAATGTACTTTCTGAATAGGAGATAATGTTCTTTATAGTTGTAAGGTACTTACTGAGATTTATATAAAATACTCACACATATACTAATTCTATAATGGGTGACCACAATTGTAACTTCTTGGATGCTGCAAGACTTGTACAGTGTAATTTTGTAGTCACTTATATGGATTTCATCTTTTTCTTAAAACATACACTTAGGTATCTTCCTTATTAGGAAGAACACAAGGATAGGTAAAAGTATGCATTGCACCTTACTATATGTTTATGATACTTTGGTAAGTATGAGCACAATTGTTTCTGTTGATAATATCACATGATAACTTATATGTGTTACAAAATAAGTGCTCAATAAAAATATGAAATACTTACGAATACAAAGATTATCTTTTAAACATCAGGGTCAATTTAACTTGTATAAAACAATTGCAAAAATAATTGCTTCGTTTTGGTAGTATTCAGTCGTGGTTGACTTTATTGATGACTAACAAGTTAAAGAGACATTTCTTCTCAAATCCTGAGAAAGTTGTCCATAAACTACCAAGTTACTTTCAACAAATTAATTTCTAATTAATAAAATAAAATAATCACTGATTTTTTTCATTAATTTATGTATTTACTTTACATCCCAATCAGAGCTTTCCCTTCCTCCTCTCCTCCCAGTTCATCCCTCTTAACTCTTCTTCCACTATGCCCCATTCCTCTTCTCAGAGACAGGGATGCCTCTCAATTATATCAACCCACCTTGGTATATCATAAGATGCACTAGGACTATTCACATCGTCTCTTATTGATATTAGACAATTGGAAAGGGATACAAAGGCAGACAACAGAGTCAAAGTCTCTGCTCCTGTTATTAGAGGTACTACATGAGGACTAAGTGTACATCTGTTACATATGTGTGGGGGTCCTAGAACTGTCCCATGGATGCTCTCTGATTGGTGGTTCAGTCTCTGTGACTCTCTGTGGGCACATATTAGTTGATCCTATAGGTTTTTTTTTTGTGGTGTTCTTAAACTCTCTGGCTTCTTTAATCCTTCATCCCTCTCTTCCACAAGGATCCTGGAGCTCCACCTAATGTTTGGCTGTAGGTCTGTGCATCTGTTTTCATCAGCTGCTGGGTGAAGCCTCTTAGAGGACAGTTATATCAGGTTCCTGTCTACAAGTATAGCAGAATATCATTAAAAATGTCAGGGGTTAGCTCTCTCATAGGATAGGTCTAAAGTTGGGACAGTCATTTGTTGGGTAGTCCCTCAATTTCTGCTTCATCTTTTTTTATAGTTTTTTAAAATTATTATCATTTATTACAATTTATTCAATTTTTATCCCAGCTGTGTCACCGTCCCTTATCTCTTCCAAATCATACCCTCCTTCCCTCTTCTCCCACTATGGCCCTCCCATAGTCCACTCATAGTGGAGGTCCTCCTCCCCTTCAATTTGACCCTAGCCTATCAGGTATCATTTGGACTGGCTGCACTGTATTCCTCTGTGGCCTGGTAAGGCTTCTCTCCCATCAGTGGGAGATAATCAAAGAGCCAGCCACTGCGTTCATGTCAGAAACAGTCCCTGTTCCCTTTACTAAGAAACCCACTTGGATACTGAGCTACCATGGACTGCATCTGCCACCCCTGCACTTTCAGGTGCACCTTCCCTTGCTCCTCAGCAGGGAGTGCAAAACCCCCGGTACAGACAGGGCATCTCCTTACTCTATAGGCCAAACAGAGGACCCAAATATGAGAGTAGAAAACTGAATTTTCTGAGATTACCTCATACACCTGAGACTGAATTCACAGGCCCTCAGAGGTTTGCACACCCACTTACAAGCAAGTGTGCACAGGCTTTCTGCTATTCCCACATAGACCTGTTAGTGAGTGCACACTGGCACTCTGGTCTTTCCACACATGCCTGCTAGTGTGTGCTTCTGCAAGAGAGTGCTTACAAATCAGGGTCCCTCTACACTAACAGCCAGACATTGGACCCCTCCCACCCACACTCCCTCGGTGGGCAACACAGATATCTTTGGGACAGCATTCTCAGCATTGAAGCCTTTGTTCTGTGGGTATCCCAGTGGAGTCCAGCCAGACAATCTGTGGAAACAAGATGGTGCAGCTCAGGCAGATCTGAGCACTTGGATCACAACACTGATACAGGCCCGTGAGCCACTGAGCCATTCAGGGCATCTGCACGTACACATTAGATCTGTGAATAGCAAAAGACACCTACACCACAACCTGTGTTTGTGCTCCTCCTTTATGCTTCACCCTTCCAGACAGGAACACCTCTACTCACACCCCTGTGCTTGTGGCCTTGCTCCTGAAACCTTCCTCCCTTCGCTGCATCTGAAACACCAACACCCACTCTCAAACTGAAGGACCTTCCTCATATTCCTTAAGAATTCTCTAGACTCCAGAGACAACTGACCTAGTCTGCAATAGAGGGTATAGGAACAAACAGCAAAGACTACTAACCAGCAGAGGGCTAGAGGCAGGTTGGCAAACACATCCAACAAAAATTAAGATATCATGGCTTCACCAGGAGCCCCCAAAATAAATTGATTTTTTAATTCATTGGAAACACTGAAAATGATTTTAAAGCTATGCTTAAAGAGTTATTACAGGCATATAGTGAGGAAAGGAACAAAATTCTCAAAGAAATGCAGGCAAACAGAGCCACACAAGTAGAGGCACATAAAGAGGAAACAAACAAAAAAAGATGCCATCATGGAAAGATGGGAATCCAGATTAAAACAGATGAAGGAAATGGGGCAAGACATGAAAACTAATTAGAAACAATAAAGAAAACAAAAACAGGAAAACCCCTGGATCTGTAAAACTTAGAAAAAAGATCAGGAATCACAAACGTTAGCACCACCAACGGAATGAAAGGAATATAAGAGAGAATCACTGGTGCTGAAGAGATAATTTCAGAAATTGATACATCTCTCAAAGCAAAAATAAAATTGGAAAAGGTCCAAACACAAAAAATCCAAGAAATCAAGGATGCCATGAGAAGACAAAATCTAAGTATAACAGGAATAGAGCAATAAATGAATGAATAAATAAATAAATAAATAAATAAATAAATAAATAAATAAATAAGATTCCAGGCTCGAAAGTACAGAAAATATTTTCTTTTTTTAAATTAATTTTTACTTTTTATATTAATTACAGGTTATTTACTTTGTATCCCAGCTGTAGCCCCCTCTCACATTCCCTACCAATGCCGCCCTCCCTCCTTCATCTCCTCCCTACCCCTCTCTAAGTCCACTGATGGAGGAGGTCCTCCTTCCATTTCATCTGCCCATAGCTTATCAGGTCTCATCAGGACAGTCTGCAGTGTCCTCCTCTGTGGCCTAGCAAGGCTGCCCCTCTATCGGGGGGGGGGGTATGGGTAGGGTCAAAGATTCAGCCACTGAGTTCATGTCAGAGACAATCCCTTCTCCCCTTACTAGCGTACCCACTTGGATACTGAGCTGCCATGGGCTACATCCAAGCAGGTGTTCTAGGATATATCCATGCATGGTCCTCTCAGAAGACACCACTATGACCAGATATATTTGGTTCTTGTGGAGCTCCTGTCCTCCCCAGGTCTTACTAACTCCCCCTTCTTTCATGATTCCCTGCACTCTGCCCAAGATTTGGTTATGCATCTCAGCATCTGCTTTGATACACTGCTAGGAAGAGTCTTTCAGAGGCCGTCTATGGTAGGCTCTTATCCTGCTTCTCATTTTCTCCTACTTCCAATGTCCATCCCATTTGTTTTTCTAAGTGAGGATTGATCATCTTACCCTGGGTCCTCTTTCTTGTTTCTCTTCTTTAGGTGTACAGACTTAAATATGTTTATCCTATCTTATAGGCCTAGTACACACTTATAAGAAGTATATACTATGCGTGTCTTTCTGCTCCTGGGATACCTCACTCAAGATGATCTTTTCTACATCCCACCATTTGCCTCCAAATTTCATGATTTCCTATAAGACAGGATAAACAAACTGAAATCTGTAGACCTAAAGAGGATAAACAAGAAAGAGGCCCCTGGGTAAGATGATCAACCTTCACTTAGAAAGACAAATGGAATGGACATTGGAAGTAGGAGAAAACAAGCAACATGGCAGGAGCCTACCATAGAGGGCCTCTGAAAGATTCTACCTAGAAGTGTATTAAAGCAGATGTTGAGACTCATAACCAAACCTTGAACAGAGTGCAGAAAATATTTTCAAGAAAATTTTCTCAACTTAAAGAAAGAGATGTCCTTATACATGCAAGAAGCTTACAGAACAACAATAGACTAGACCTGAAAAGAAACTTCTCACATCACATAATAATCAAATCACTAGATCTACAGAAAAATAAAAATACATATATTAGAAGCAACAGGGGAATAAAAGGACAAGTAAAATATAAAGGTAGACCTATCAGAATTACAACAGACTTCTCAACAGAAACTATGAAAGACAGAAGAGCCTGGGAAAATATCATGCAGAATTGAAAAGAACACAGATGTTAAACCAGACTACTATACCCAGCAAAACTTTTAATCAACATAAATGGAGAAAAGAAAGTATTACATGATGAAACTAAAATTAAATAATGTCTACACAGCAATCCAGCCTTACAGAAGATACAAAAAGGAAAACTCCAAGCTAACAAAGTAACTACAGCCAAGAAAAATACAGGACATAGATAACCTCACAACAAAATTTCAAAAGAAAATAAGCACACAAACACACTATCACTACCAACTCCACAATAAACCGAACATAATAAAGGCAGTGCTAAAAAGAAAATTCACAGAATTAATGAATTCACAGAATTCTTGCCTTCAGAAAGAAGGTTGAGAAATCTCATACAAGCAAATTAACAGCACACCTGAAAGCCCTAGAAAAAAAGAAGCAGACACACCCAAGAGGAGTAGATGGCTGGAAATAATCCAACTCAGGGCTGAAATCAATAAAATAGAAACAAATAAAACAATTGAAAGAATCAATGAAACCAAGAGCTGGTTCTTTACAAAATCAACAAGATAGACAAACCTGTAGCCAAACTACCTAAAAGGCAGAGAGAAACTATCAAAGTCATCGAAGGCAGAAATGAAAAGAGAGACATAATGAGAGACACTGAAGAAATTCAAAGAATGATTAGGTCTTACTTCAAAAGCCTATATACCACATGATTTGGAAAGCTAAATTAAATGGACAATTTTCTTGATAGATTCCATATACCAAAGCTAAACCAAGATCAGGTAAATAGATTAAACAGTCCAATAACCCCCCCAAGGAAATAGAAGCAGTCATCAAATGTCTCTGTGCCAAAAATGTCTTCAAAAAGTAAAAATAAATAAATAAATAAAAAGCCAAGGGCTTGGATTGGAGATCCAAGATGGCTGCCACTAGAGGACACTGTGTCTGAGGAGTAGGACAGCATAAACAACACAGCAACCAGAAGACTGAACTCTGGGACCTAAAACGCTAGCACCCGTGATTGCCAGGTGAGCAGAACTCCCACGGTGAGAAAATCAAATGGGAAAACCCTAGGGACACCCAGTTATTCCCCGGAAAAATCTCCGGGTGACCAGCAGCGCACAGCTCTGATCTGAACGAGCAGCCTCCCTGGGCGCCCGCACCCACCATAATAGACTGGATCACACAGTCTCACGGGCAGTCTGAGGAGGAACCGGATACCGTTTTCACCAAACTGCCCCCTGCGAGTGCACACTGCACCCGGGTTCTGCTTCAACCCACAGGTGTGCAGTGGGCAGCACCGATCACCGGAACCACCCCAGTCTGAGAAAGGTGGGGGACCGTTTTGACCAGTCTGCGGGTGCGCGCCACACACTTCTGCCAGTAAAACCAGTCCATGTGCCAGTCCGCGGACAAGTCTGGGAGGGACCTGAGTTCTGCTTCAACCCACAGGTGCGCGGTGGGTGTGCACTGATCGCAGGAGCCACCCTAGACTGAGAAAGTCCAGGGACCATCTTGACCATACCGCACACTGAGGGCCACCACAGCACACACCCGCCAGCAAAAACCTCAGTCCCTCTGTGTGTCCACAGGACAGACAGAGAAGGCCTCAGGCACCATTTCAGACAGGCCTGCATTCAGCAGAGGCACACCAACCCAAATCCATTGTGTGTGCCCCAAATATCATCTCAGACCATGGTGCACAGCCCCTGGCCCAGAAGGTAGAGCCAAATCTCCATTCCAGGGGAGAGTCCTGAGCAACAAGCCCAGGGCTGAGTGCAAAGACCCCAGCTGACAACTCAAAAGCCTGAGGAGCGAGACCTCCAGACCAGAGGGGTGACCAGCCTGCAGTGCTCACAGCTTCTAGCACAGAGCATGAAGCTGGACACACAGAGCCCACAAAAGAGTTCAACTGAGACAACAAAAAACAATAACAAACCACCGGAAATCCCTGATCTTCTTGAAGAATACTCCTGACACAAGAGACTGACTGACAGTTTCAGACTGAAGTACAGCCTTAAAGCACAAACAGCTCCCTGATTATATATAAACAAATGCCCAGAAATCGGAAAAGAACTCACCCAACAAAAATCAGGACACCATGGCCCCAAAAGAAACACCCAAAAGCAGCAGAGATTTTAATTCAGTGGAGAGACAGGAAAATTATCTTAAGGCGTTGATTATGCAGATATTGAAGGAACAAGAGGAGAGAAAAAAAGAGGAAATGAACAAGGCCCTCAAAGAAATGGAGAAGAAATTAACCGCCCGCATAGAGGAACAATCAAAGATAGACAGAAAGGAAACAACCAAAATAGGAGGCACAGTCAATAAGTTGAAAGAAACAGTACAAAGCATGAAAACGGAATTAGAATCTATAAAGAAGACACAAAGGGAGAAGAACCTGGAACTGGAGAACTTAGAGAAAAGATCAGGAACCACAAAGGTAAGCCTCACCAATAGAATACAAGAGATGGAAGAGAGAATCTCCGGAGCTGAAGATACGCTGGCTGAAATGGACTCCTCACTCAAA
>CM053742.1:81466107-81485042 GCA_028658305.1 Pachyuromys duprasi
TTGATTGTTCCTCTATGTGGGCAGTTAATTTCTTCTCCATTTCTTTGGGGGCCTTGTTCATTTCCTCTTTTTGTCTCTCTTCTTGTTCCTCCAATATCTGCATAATCAAAGCTTTAACATAATTTTCCTGTGTCTCCGCTGAATTAAAATCTCCACTGCTTTTGGGTGTTTCTGTTGGGACCATGGTGTCCTGATTTTTGTTGGTTGAGTTCTTTCGCCGATTTCTGGGCATTTGTTTATATATAATCAGGGAGCTGTTTGTGCTTTAAGGCTGTACTTCAGTCTGAAACTGTCAATCTCTTGTGTCAGGAGTATTCTTCAAGAAGATCAGGGATTTCCGGTGGTTTGTTAGTGTGTGTTGTGTCTCAGTTGAACTCTATTGTGGGCTCTCTGTGCCCGGCTTCATGCTCTGTGCAAGAAGCTGTCAGCACTGCAGGCTGGTCACCCCTCTGGTCTGGAGGTTTTACTCCTCACTCTGTGCTAGAGTCTGAGTGTCCAGGTTTGAGATGTCAGCTGGGGTTGTGTGCTCTGCCCTGGGCTTGCTGCTAAGGGCTCTCCCCTGGAATGGAGATTTGGCGCCCCATTCTGGGCCAGGGGCTGTGCACCATGGTCTGAGATGATATTTGCGGCCCACACAGTGGATTTGGGTTGGTGTGCATCCACTCTATGCAGGCCTGTCTGTAATGGTGCCCGAGGCCTTGTCTTCTGGCTTGTGGACACACACAGGGACTGAGGTTTTTGCTGGCGGATGCGTGCAGTTTTTGGCTTCAGTGTGCAGAGTGGTCAAAATGGTCCCCCGACCCTCTCAGTCTAGGGTGGTTCTGGTGATCAGTGTTGGCCTGCCTTACCCCTGCAGGTTGAAGCAGAACACGGGTCCTTCCCTGACTTGCCCACGGACTCACACACCGACTGAGGTTTTTGCTGGTGGAATCATGCGGTGTGCACCCGCAGTGTGCAGACTGGTCAAAATGGTCCCCAGACCCTCTCAGTCTGGGGTGGTTCCGGCGGTGATCGGTGTGTGCCTGCCGTAAACCAGTGGGTTGAAGCAGAACCCGGGTCAGTGTGTGCTCACAGTGTGCAGGTCAGTGAAAATGGTACCTGGTTCCTCCTCAGACTGCCCGCGAGACTGTGTGATCCAGTCTATTATGGCAGGTGTGGTTGCCCAGCATGGCTGCTAGTTCAGATCAGAGCTTTGCGCTGCTGGTCACCGGGAGATTTTTCTGGGTAATAACTGGGTGTCCCTAGGGTTTTCCCACTTGATTTTCTCACCGCAGGAGTTCCGCTCACCTGGCAATCACAAATGCTGGCGTTTTAGGTCCCAGAGTTCAGTCTCCTGGTCGCTGCGTTGTTTCTGCTGTCCTACTCCTCAGATACAGTGTCCTCTCCTGGCAGCCATCTTGGATCTCTCCACTTTCTTTTTTATTGGTGTCAAGGTATCTAGTTTTATGTTGAGGTCTTTCATTCACTTGAACTTGAATGTTGTGCTAGGTGATAAATACAGATTTATTTACATTCTTATAATGCTGACATTCAATTAGACGAGCACAATTTGTTGAAGATGTTTCCTTTTTCATTGTATATTTCTAGATACTTTATCAAAAATAAGGTGTTCATAGGTATGTGGATTTACCTCTGGACCTTTGATTTCATTCCATTGATCCACCTATCTATATACCAATACCATGTAGTTTTTATTATTATAGCTCTGTAGTATAGTTTGAAATCAGGGATGGTGATATCTCTGAATATTCATTTTTTTGTATTGGATTGCTTTTAACTATCCTGGGTTATTTTGTTTGTTAGTTTGTTTTTCCATATGAAGTTGAGTATCGTCCTTTCAAGTTCTGTAATGAATTTTGTTGGTTGGAGTAGCAGTCTCAGAAAAGATCCCTGTGCCCAGATATTTCGGCTCTGTTGCTCTCCTTGTGGAGCTCCCATCCTCTCAAGGTCTTACTATATTCCTCTTCTTTCATATGATTCCTTGCACTCTGCCCAAAGTTTGATCATGAGTCTCAGCATCTGCTTTTATACACTGCTAGGTAGAATCTTTCAGAGGCCTTCTGAGGTAGGCTCCTGTCTGGTTTCCTGTTTTCTCCATATAACCTAGAAACCCTGCTCATATGAAGACAATAGCGGTTCAGTATCCAAGTGATGTTCCCTAGTAAGGAGAACAGGGACTGTCTCTGACATGAAATTAGAGGCTAGCTCTTTGACTTCCACCCCCTGAAGGGGAAGCATCCTTGCCAAGCCACAGAGGAGGACAATGCAGCCAGTCCTGATGAAACCTGATAACCTAGAGTCAGATGGAATGGGAGGAAGGCCTCCCCTATTAGTGGACTTGGAGAGGAGAATGAAAGGAGAAGAGGAGGGAAGGACGGTGTGATTGGAACGGAATGAGAGAAGGGGCTACAGTTGAGATACAACGTGAATAAATTCTAATATTAAAAATAAAAATTTAATTAAAAATAATTGTGTTGGTTAGGAATAGCGCTACCTCAAGATCCAGCTATACCACTCCTAAGTTTATATCCAAAAGATGCTCAAGGATACAACAAGGACATTTACTCATTCATGTTCATAACAGCTTTATTTGTAACTGCCGAAAGCTGGAAACAACTCAGATGTCCCTCAGTTGAGGAGTGGATACAGAAATTGTGGTACATTTACACAATGGAATATTACTCAGCAATTAAAAATGAGGAGATCATGAAATTTGTAGGCAAATGGTGGGATTTAGAAAAGATCATCCTGAGTGAGATATCCCAGAAGCAGAAAGATACACATGGTATATACTCACTTATAAGTGGATATTAGACCTATAATATAGGATAATCATACTAAAATCAGTACACCTAAAGAAGCTAAACAAAAAAAGGACCCTGAGTAAGATGCTCAATCTTCATTCAGAAAGGCAAACCGTGCAGACATTGGAAGAGGGAGAAAACAGGGAACAGGACAGGTGCCTAATGCAGAGGGCCTCTGAAAGATTCTACCCAGCAGGGTGTCAAAGCAGATGCTGAGACTCATAGCCAAACTTTGGACAGAGTTCAGGGAATCTTATGAAAGAAAGGGTACATAGGAAAACTTGAAGGGGACAGGTACTCTACAAGGAGAGCAACAGAAATAAACAAACACACAAACAAGCAAAATCAGTGCACAGGAATCTTTTGTGAGTCTGATACTCCAAAACAGGACCATGAGTGGAGATGACAGAGAACCCATGCACAGATGTAGTCCATAGCAGTTCAGTGTCCAAGTGGGTTTCCTAGTAATGGGAACAGGGGCGTTTTTCGACATGACCTCAAATGCTGGCTCTTTGATCACATCCACCTGAGGGAGAAGCAGCCTTACCAGTCCACAGAGGAAGACAATGAAGCCAGTCCTGATGAGATCTGATAGACTAGGGTCAGATGGAAGGGGAGGAGGACCTCCCCTTATATTGGACTGGGGGAAGGGCATAAGAAAAGAACAGGGAGGGAAGGTGAGGTTAGAAGGGGTTGGGGTTGGGGGCTACAGATGGGATACAAAGTGAATCAACTGTAATTAATACAAATAAAAGAAAATTTGAAAAAAAGAATTGTATTCGGTGTGATGGGGATTGCATTGAATATATAGATTCCTTTTGATAGGATGGCCATTTTTACTATGTTAATTCTCCCAATCCATGAGCATGGGAAATCTTTCCATTTTCTGATATTTCTTTCCATTTAGTCTTAAGGTTTTTATCATACAGATTACTCACTTGCTTGGGTATACTTACTTGTACCCTGCTGTCAGGGTTAGCTCTACTGTGTTATCCAGCTTAGGTACAAGGCCTGCTCTCTTGAGTGCTGCAGCAGGTAAGGGGCAGGGACATCTTTCCTGATCTCATGACCCCAGGGCTGGTCTTATGCTGCCACAAGCAGTGGGGGAGGGGAAGGAGGTTATTCCTCCATTATCCATGGAAGATGAATGGTAGGGCCAGGTCTCCCACTCTTGTATAGGGGGCCTGCTGACTTACAATTCCTGCAATGTGCAAGCCCACTCTCCTGAGTACTGTAGCTGGCTAAGGGTAGGTCAGCTCTTCAACTTTCATGTCCCCAGGGCCAGCTCTCTCAGGATGCCCAAGTGAGGGGTGGGGTCAATTCTGCACTGCTGTCAGACATCAACATATCCCCAGATAGGAGCCCAAACCAGAGATGTCTGCATGGCCTTTGGTGGTAAACAGGCCCCTGCTATTCCAGGGCCAGTGATCCAGATATGCAGCCCCAACCTAGCGGCAGCATAGGCCAGATTCTACCATGGTCTCAGGTGGCATCACTGACTATTCACATCAGACTCTTCCTCACTAGTCTTGAATCTACAGTTCTCCCTTTCCCCATTGTGCCCTTATCCTTCTGTTTCTCTTTCTTACCCATTTTTCCACCATTTACTTGCTCTTCTTACTGAAGCCTGGGGTCTTTGAGTGTTCAGAGTCATCTCAAGAGTGGTCTCAGGAGTGCTATGTTTTTCTTTTGCATTATGGCACTCGGCATGGATCATCTCAATCACTGCACCCAACTGGTAGTCGACTCAGGCTAGCTCCCTATCTATACACCATGGCACTGCTCTAGTGGTCATCTTGGTCTTGCTCGTTATCAGGTCTGCCTTAGTGACCCCATGAGTCTATCTTTCTTGGGCTTATTTGCACCTGGGGACCTAAGTAGCAGGTCTAGTCCTAGTCATCGGTTTGCTCCTGGTTCTGGGAGCTCTTGAGCCTGTGCAGAACCAGACTGGTGGTCATCACAGGCTAGCTCCCTGTCTGAGCTCCCTTGACTGATTGTAGTCTCAGGTTTGCTTTGTTCAGAGAATGTTAAGCTACTTATCAGGTGTTCATAAGTCATAGTACATACCTGCTCCCCTCTCTGCCACCATTGATGCATATGTGACACAGCAGCCACACCCACAATATTTCTAGGGGCAGTGAAAGTATTTTTTTCATACACCATATTGTAATCATGATTTTTGCTTCCCCCAATTCCTCCCAGAAACTCCCCACCAATCCAACTCTACATCCTTGTTCTTCCTAAAATTAAAATAAAAAGAAGAAACACAGAAATATAACCAATATACATAAACAAAATACCAGTAAGACAAAGTGCCCAAACATAGGAAAGGGAGAAGAAAAAGACAATAAAAAGTACTACTGAGTTTGTTTTGTGTTAGCCAACTACACATGGGCAAGAAGCTGTAATTGGTTAATGTACCCAGGAACAGTCCCGTGGGGAAAAAAAAATAATGTTTCTTTGCCACTGGGTATAAATTGCAGATAGCTTTTCAGTTATGTGTAGGAAGGAGCTTATATCCACTTCCCTCTCTCAGTTCTGGGATGTCTTCTGGTTTGAAATTTCTCTGGTAGTGCTGCCATAGTCTCTGTGAGTTCATATGTTCATTAGCTCTGTTGTATATAAAAAACACTATTTCCTTGGTATCATCCAGATTTCTTCTGCTTCTTATCATCTTTCTCCCTCCTTTTCTATATAGATTCCTGAGCTGTGAAGGGAAGCTTAAATGAAGACATCAAAATTTAGAATTGAACACTACAAAGTACATTGTTCTCTGCACACAACTCAGTTGTATGGGTATCTCATGTTAGGCCCCATCTACTAAAGGAGGAAGCATCTCTGATAAAGACTGAACAAGAGATCAATCTATGGGTAAAGTATAATATCATCATGAGTCATTTTAGTTGTTTTAACAGAATAATATTCTTTCATTCTCCCCTAGACCCATGGTCTACGGTCTGTTCAGTCTCAATTCATCGGCCAACCTAGCAGTGACAGACATGGGCCTGTCTCATGGAATGGCTTCTAAATGACATCAGATAGTGGTTGGTTACCAGCATATGTTGCAGGCAGGTAATAGTTGTAGATATTAAGGTTACTAGTTACGTTGATAATAGCCTTTCTCCTATGATAACATGCACAGTACTTTTCAGTAGTGTTTGGGTTACCTCACTCGGGATGATTGTTTCTAGCTCTACTAATTTACTTCTAGCTCTACTAATTTACCTCTAAATTTCATTATTTAATTTTTCATATCTACTAAATAATACTCTGTTTTGAAACTATGCATTGTAATTATCCATCCAGCAGATGGATATTGAGGTGTTTTTTTGTTTGTTTTTTCCAATTCCTTGCTATTAAGAATAGAGCAGTAGAAGCTGCAATGTTTCCTGAGAACTTTTCTTGGAGAGGGTTCCTAAAGAAACTAATCAAGTGGGAAGACTCTTGCTAACATGCTCAATCCCTATCCAGAAAGGCAAAGAGGATGGACATCAGAAGAAACAAAAAAAACAGTGACCAAGTCAGGAGCCTGACACAGAGGGCCTAAGAAAGGCTCTGCCCTGCAGAATATCAAAGCAGATGTTGAGACTTATGGCCAACCCTTGGGCAGAGTGCGGGGAATCTTATTAAAGAAGTGGGAAATAGCAAGATCTGGAGAGGAAATGAATTCCACAAGGAGAGCAACAGAACCAAAAAATCTGGTCATAGGTGTCTTTCCTGAGACTGATACTCCAACCAAGTACCATGCTCGGAGATAACCCAGGACCCCTGCACAGTGTAGCCCATGGCAGTTCAGTGTCCAAGTAGGTTCCATAGTAATGGGAACAGGGACTGTCTCTGACATGAACTGATTGGCCTGCTCTTTGATCACCTCCCCCTGATGGGAGAGCAGCCTTACCAGGCCACAGAGGAAGACAATGCAGCCACTCCTGATGAGACCTAATAGACTAGGATCAGAAGGAAGGAAAAGAAGACTTCCCCTATCAGTAGACTTGGGGAGAAACACGGGTGCAGAAGGGGGAGGAAGGAAGGGATTGGGACAGGAGGAGGGAGGGAACTAAAGGGGTATATAAGGTGAATAAAGTGTAATTTATAAATAAATTAATAAAACATAAAAAGAATAGAGCAGAATAAAGATGGATGAACACATTTATCTATCGTAGGTTGGAGAGTCCTTTTGATATATACCCAAGAGTGATATAGCTGGATCTTGATGTGTACCTATTTCCAGATTTCTCAGAAAACTCTACACTGGTTTCCATAGTGGCTGTGGAATTTGCATTTCCACAACCATCAATGGATTAATGTTCCTTTTTCCCTATATTCTTGCCATCAGGAGCTGATATTTGTTTTATTGATCTTGCTTATAAGATGAAATCTCAATGCAGTTTTAATTACATTTCCATAATGGATGATGATTTTGAACATGTCTTTCAGTGTTTTTCAGCCATTTGTGTTTGATCTTTGGTGATTCTGTGTAGTTCTGTAAGTTGTTTTTTACTTGCATTATTGGGTTTGTTGATGTTTGAAGTTTTTATTTTATTTATTTTTTTACATATTCATATATTCTAGGTGCTAACCCTGTATTAGATAAGTAGTTGGTAAAGACCTTTTTCTATTCAGTACATGTTGTCTGAATAATTGTGACCTTTGCCATACAGAAGCTTTTCAGCTTTATAAGGTCACATTTATTGTTTTCTTAGTGTATAGGAAATCAGTGTCCTGTTCAGAAAATCCTTTACAGGTAAAATGAGTTAAACCTATTCCCCTCTTTCTCTTTTGTCATATTTATAATATTTTGTATTTTGTTGAGATAATTAACCCACTTAGTGTTGAGTTTTGTGCAAGACAGTAAGTATGGGTCCATTTTCATCTTTCTACATGTTGCCATCCACTTTGACCATCACCATTTGTTGAAATCTTTCCTCTACTTTGTATTTTTTTGCTTTTGTATGTGTCAACAATCAGGCTTCCATAGGTGTGGAGAGTTACATGTGTGTCTCTTTTATGTAAAGATATATTTTTAAATTTATGGAGCTCTTCAGTAAAATTTGAAATCTGGAATATTTCCAATTATTCCTTTATTACTCAGGATATTTTTGGCTAGTCTAGATTTATACTGTTTTTACATAAAGCAAAAATTATTGTTTCAATTTCTGTGAAGAACTGTGTTGGAATTTTCAAAAACATTGATTTGAATCTGTAGATTACTTTTGATAGGATGACCGTTTGACAATGTCAGTCTTACAAATTTATTACTATGGGAGGTCTTTCCCCATCCCAGTGCCCAGTGTCTTCTTCAGGTTTTTATCAATGTCTTAATTTTTGTATACAAGTCTTTTACTTGCTTGTTCAGTATTTCCAATATACACAAACGTGTTTGTCGAATAAGAGTGATTCACACACTCAGAAGGGCAAACAGGAGAGACATCAGAAGTAGGAGAAGACAAGAACAGGACAGGAGCCTTCCACAGGAAACCTCTGAAAGACTCTACCCATACTGAGACTCGTAGCCAAACTTTGGCCAGAGTGTCGGAAACCTTATCGAAGAAAGACCTGGAAGGGACAGTAATTCCACAAGAAGACTGACATAGCCATAAAAGGCCTCTGTACTTGTAGAAACTGATACTACAACCAAACACCATGCATGGAGAGGACCATAGGATGCTCAGTTCCCAAGTAATGGGGCAGGACCTGTCTCTGACATGAACTCAGTGGCAGGTTCTTTGATCACCCCTGCCCCCTGGGGAGGACAATGCAACCAGTCCTGATCAGACCTGATAAGATAGGGTCAGATGGGAGAGGAGGAAGTCCTCCCTTATCAGGAGACTAGGGAAGGGGCATAGGAGTAGAAGGGAGAATGTGGATGGTACTAGGAGGAGAAGAGGGAGGGGGCTACCATGGGCATACAAAGTGAATAAATTTTAACTAACTAATTAATTAACAATTTAAAACAGAGAGAGTCACACACATACACAGGGAAAGAGAGACACTTTCTAAAGAGCAGTTTAACTTTTTTCAATCTGTTTGTCATTTTTATACAAGAAGGCTACAGATGGAATTTTGTGTGTTAACTTTGAATCCTGCAACTTTGTTTAAAGTGTTTATCAGCTTTAGAAGTTTCTTAGTGGAGTTACTATGGTCTTTTATGAAAAATCATATTATTGGCAAATAAATATACTGTACCCTCATCCTTTCCTGTTTATATCCCATTGATAATATCAGTTTTCATAATGCTCTAGCTAAAACTTAAAGTATCAGGGTGTCAGAAAGGCCTAACAAGAGTCTCCATGCTCAGTGACTGAGACAACAAAAGTGGCTACCCCAAATAAGGGTCTCTTTGACCAGTGAACAAACAGTGAACACCACCAAGCTGACAGATCTCCTACATTCTCATGTGCCCCTGCAGGCCCAAATCTGAGAGTAGAGAACAGGGATAACCCCTATGCTTTCTGATTAGGCCTGCTAGTGAGTGAGTGGACCTTCAAGTGAGTGTATTAAAAGCCCCAGATCCAGTGTCCCTATACACTAACAACCACACACCAGATCCCTCCAACCTACACCCCTCCTGTAGGCAATATAGGGATCCTTGGGACAGCATTTTCAACACTGGTGCACCTGTTCTGTGACTCTCTCACTGGAGTCCAGGCAAACAATTTTTGGAGTCAAGATGGTACAACCCAGACAGATCTGAATACCTGGAGGACAGTGTGACAGGCCTGTGGGCCACTGCGATATTCAGGGTACCTGCACATGCACATTGCTCCCACAATCAGGCCCAGCACCCACACCCCCTCCTACACTTAAGCTCCACATTCCAGACATCTACAGGCACTGGTACCCTGTCTTTCAAGGCATGCTCCCAAGCACTGAAGAACACTTGCAGAAATTGTTACATCTCTTAAAGAAAAAGTAAAATCAGAAAAGTCTCAAACACAAAACATCCAAGAATTCAAGGACACCATGAGAAGATGAAGTCTACAAATAATAGCAATAGATGAAAAAGAAGATTCCAGGCTCCAAGATCCATAAAATATTTTCAAGAAAATCATAGAAGAAAATTTTCCCAACTTAGAGAAGGAAATGTCCATAAACATACAAGAGGACTACAGAACAGCAAATAGACTAGACCAGAAAAGAAAACTCCTCACATCACATAAGAGTCAAAGTACTATATCTACAGGACAAAGAAAAAATATCAACAGCACCAACGGATAAAGGCCAAGTAACATATAAAGGTAGACCTATCAGAATAACACCAGCCTTCTCAACAGAAATTAAGAGAGCCAGAAGGGCCGGGAGGACAGATATCATGCAGACTATAAGAGATCACAGATGCCAACCCAGACTACTATACTCAGCAAATCTTTCAACATACATGGAGAAAACACAATATTCCATGACAAAACTAGACTTAATATCTACACAGCAACCCAGCCCTATAGAAGATACTAGAAGGAAAACTCCAACCCACTGAAAACAACTACACACAAGAAAACACAGGATATAGATAACTTCACAACAAACAAATTAAAAGAAAGCAAACATTGCAACACAGTAACACCACCAACCCCACAATAAAAAGAACTAACATTGATTGGTCACTATTATCTATCAACATTAATGGACTCCACTCTCCAATAAAAAGATACAGACTAACAATAGTTGCAGAAACAGGGTCCAACATTCTGTTGCATCCAAGAAACACACTTCTGTAAAAAAGGTAAACACTACATCAGAGCAAATGGCTGGCCAAAAGGTTTCTCAATGAAATGTTCCCAGAAAACAGGCTGGGCTAGTCATCCTAATATCTAATAAAATAGATTTTCATCCAAAATTAATTAAAGAGATTAGGAGAGGTACTTAATTTTTCATCAAAGGAAAAATTCAGCAGGGAGACAACAGAATGCTATTCATCTATGCCCCCAATACAAGAGTACATCTATTTGTAAATGAAATGTTATTAAAGCTGTAATCACACATCAACTGCAATACCTTAATAGTGGGAGTCTTCAATACTCCACTCTCATCAAGGGGCAGATCATCTACACAGAAGCTAAATAGGGAAATAATGACACAAAAAGAGTATAGCCTCTTTTTAGCACCTCATGGAACCTTCTCAAAATAGGCCATATAGGTCATAAAGCGAAATAGGTCATAAAGCAAGCCACAGGAGATACAAGAAGATTGAAATAATCCCTTGTATCCTATATGACCACCATGGACTAAAGCTGGATCTTAACAACAACATAAATAGTAAAATGCGTACACACACACGTGGACACTAAACAACCCACTACTCAATGACAGATGGGTCAGAGAAGAAAGAAAGAAAGAAAGAAAGAAAGAACGAAAGAAAGAAAGAATGAAAGAAAGAAATTAAAGACTTCCTAGAATTCAATGAAAATGAAGGTACAACATAACCAAACTTATGGGACACAATGAAGACAGTGCTAAGAGGAAAGTTCATAGCATTAAGTGCATTCAAGAAGAAATTTGAAACATCTCATTCAAACAACTTAATGACTCACCTAAAAGTCCTAGGAAAAAAAGAAGCAGACATACCAAAGAAGGGTAGACTGCTGGAAATAATAAAACTCAGGGCTGACATCAATAAAATTGAAACAAATAAAATAATTCAAAGAATTAATGAAACCAAGAGCTGTTTTTTTTTTTTTGAGAAAATCAACAAGATACACAAACCCATAGCCAAACTAATTGAAAGGCAGACAGACACTATCCAAATTAACAAAATCAGAAATGAAAAGAGGACATAACAACAGACACTGTGGAAATACAAACAATCATTAGTTCTTACTTTAAAAGCCTATATGCCACAAAATTTGAAAGTCTAAATGAAATGGACAGTTTTCTTGATCGATTCCACTTACCAAAGCTGAATCAAGAACAGGTAAATAAAATAAATAGTCCTATATCCTCAGAGGAAATAGAAGCTGTCATCAAAACTCTCTAATCCAAAAAAAAAGACTAGGGCCCAGAATTCTAGCAGACAATCAAAAAAAAAAAAAAGCTAACTCCAATTCTCTTCAAACTATTCCACAATAGAGAAACAGAACCATCATTACCAAACTCATTCTGTGAAACCACAGTCACCTTTTTACCTACACTTCACCAAGACCCAATAAAGAAAGAGAATTTCAGACCAATCTCCCATAGGAACACTGATGCAAAAATACTCAACAAAATACTTGCAAACTGAGTACAAGAATACATCTAAGATATCATCCATTATGACCAAGTAGGCTTCATCCCAGGTATGCAGGGGTGGTTCAACATATGGAAATTCATCAGTGTAACCCACAATATAAACAAACTGAAAGAAAAAAAACACATGATAATTTCCTTAGATTCTGAAAAAGCATTTGACAAAATCTGACACCCATTCATTTTTAAAGCCTTGGAGAGATCCAGGGATATAAGGCACTTGCCTAAAGATAGTGAAGACAATATACAGCAAGGATATAGCCTGCATCAAATTAAGTGGAGTGAAACTGTAAATCAATCCCACTGAAATAAGGGCAAGACAGGGCTGCCACTCTCTCCATATATCTTCAACATAGTACTTGAAGTCCTAGCTAGAGCAATAAGATAAATAATGGAGATAAATGGGATACTCATTGGAAAGGAAGAAGTCAAAGTATCACTATTTGCAGATGATAGGATAGTATAAATGAGTGACCCCCAAAATTCTACCAGGGAGCTCCTACAGCAAAGTGGCTGGATACAACAGTAACTCAAAAACAGTAGCCCTCCTGTATACAAAAGACAAATGGTGTAAGAAAGTAGGGAAACATCACCCTTCACAATAGCCACAAATGCCATAAAGTACCTTGGTGTAACTCAAACCAAACAAGTCAATGACTTTAAAAAAAATTCCTTTCTCTGAAGAAAGAAATAGAAGATATCAGAAGATGGGAAGATTTCCCATGATAATGGCTTGGCAGGTTTAATATAGCAAAAATGACCATCTTACCAAAAGCAATCTGGAGATTCAATGCAATTGTCATTAAATTATTAATACAATTTTTTAGAGAGCTAGAAAGAAAAATTCTCAACTTTATATGGAATAACAAGAAACCCAGAATTGCTAAAACAAACCTATACAATAAAAGATCTTTTGGGGGTATCTCCATACCCGATGTCAAGCTGTATTATATAGCAACAGTAGTAAAAACTACATGGTACCGGCATTGAAACTGGTTGGTAAATCAACACAACCAATACAAGACCCAGAAATAAACCCACACACTTATGGACACTTGATTTTTGATAAAGATGCCAAAACCATACAATGCTAAAAAGACAGCATCTTCAACAAACAGTGCTGGTCTAACTGAATATCTATATGTAGAAAAATGCAAATAGATCTATACTCATTTCCCTGCACAAAACTAAAGTCCAAGTGGATCAAAGACCTCAATATAAAACCAGACACAATAAACCTGTTAGAAGAAAAAGTGCAGAAGATCCTTGAACTCATTGGAACAGGAGACAACTTCCTGTACAGAACACCAACAGCACAGGCTCTAAGATGAACAATTAATAAATGGGACCTCATGGAACTGAAAAGCTTCTGTAAAGCAAAGGACACTGTTCTCAGAACAAAATGACAGCCTACAGACTGGGATAGGATCTTCACCAACCCTATATGTGACAGAGGGCTAATATCCAGAATATATAAAGAACTAAAGAAGTTAAACACAAACAAACCAAGTAATCCAATTAAAAAATGGTGTATAGAGCTAAACAGAGAATTCTCAGTAGAGGAATATCGAATGGCAGAGAAACATTAAAAGAAATGCTCAACACCCTTAGTTATCAGAAAAATGCAAATCAAAATGACCCTGAAATTTCACCTAACACCCATAAGAATGATAAGATCAAAAACTCACGTGACAACACATGCTGAAGAGGATGTGGAGAATGGCGAACCCACTTCCATTGATGATAAGAATGTAAACTTCTACAACCACTTTGGTAATCAATATGGTGTTTTCTCAGATAATCAGGAGTAGTGCTACCTCAAGATCCAGCTATACCACTCCTAGGCATATATCCAAAAGATGCTCAAGTACACAATAAGGGCATTTGCTCAACCATATTTGTAGCAGCTTTATTTGTAGTAGCCAGAAACTGGAAACAACCAAGATGTCCCTCAGTTGAGGGATGGATACAGAAACTATGGTACATTTACATAATGGAATTCTACTCACCAATTAGAAACAAGGAAATCATGAAATTTGCAGGCAAATGGCAGTATCTAGAAAAGATCATCCTGAGTGAGGTATGCCAGAAGCAGAAAGACATACATGGTATATACACTCACTTATAAATGGATATTGACATATAATATAGGATAGTCATGCTAAAATCTGTGTACAGAAAGAAGCTAATCAAGAAGAAGGAAGATAGGTAAGATGATCAATCCTCATTCAGAAAGGCAAACTCAATGGACACCAGAAGAGGGAGAAAACAGGGAACAGGACAGGGGCTTACTTACTACAGAGAGCCTCTGAAAGACTTTACCCAGCAGGGCATCAAAGGAAATGTTGAGACTCATAGTCAAACATTGTGCAGTGTGCAGGAAGTCTTATCAAAAAGGGGGAGATAGAAAGATTTGGAGGGGACATGAGCTCCACAAGGAGAGCAACAGTACCAATAAATGGGCCCACTGGTCTTTTCTGAGATGGGTACTCCAACCAAGGACCATGCATGGAGATAACCTAGAAACTGTGCATAGATTTAGCCTATGGCAGCTCAGTATCCAAGTTTTTTTTTTTCCCTAGTAAGGGGAATAGAGACTGTCTCTGAAAGAACTCAGTGGCTGGCTCTTTGATCACCTCCCAGTGCAGGGGGTGAGGGGGGAAGCAGTCTTCTTAGGCCACAGAGAAAACAGTGAAGTAAGTCCTGATGATACCTAATAAGCTTGGGTCAGACGGATGGAGAGGAGGACCTCCCCTATCAGTCGACTTGGAGAGGGACATGGGAGGAGATGAGGGAGGGAGGAGAGATTGTGAAGGAATGAAGGAGGAGGCTATCGCTGGAATACAATGTGAATAAACTGCAAATAATAAAAAAAGTAAAATATGTAAAAAATATTCTGAAAATGGTTTCGGTTTCCCATGTCCAAATTTCTCCCATATCTTCACCGTCTTTACTTATATCAAATCCACACCCTTTTTCACTCTCCTTAGAAAACGAACAGGTATCTATAAAATAATAATAACATAAAGAAGATAAAACAAACCATAATAGAATAAATCAAATAAAGAGCAGAAAAGGGGCCAAGGAAAATCACAAGAAACATATGTAGACATAGAGATCCACATAATCACATACACAGTAATTCAATGAAAACACAAAGCTAGAAATGACAATAGAGTTGCATAAAGACTTGTAAGGAAATAACTAAAACAGAAGCCTTGACAAAGCACTATGAGGCAAAGAATCTCCCAAAGTGACAGTGAGTTCATTTTGTGTTGACCATCTACTTAAGGACATATACTTAAGTGTGGTTTGCATAACAAATGAGTGGTTATCAATTGAAGATAACTTCTGAGTTTGTGATGGAGCTTATGGCCCAGACCTATGAAGGCACCATGCACATTGTTACAGTCTCTGTGAGTGCATATGTGCTTTGGTCATATTGTGTTTAGAAAGCCTTTTTTCTTTCGTGTCCTTTTGCTCTGTAGTTCTTAAAATCTTTCTACCTCCTGCTCCACAGGATTCCCTGAGCCCTGAGGGGAGAGATTTGATGGAGACACCCAATTTAGGACTAAGTGTTCCAGGGCCTATCCATCTCTGCACATTATCTAGCTATGAATCTCTGCATTTGTTTCCATCTGCTACAGGACACTTCTCTGATGATGGCAAAACAAGACACTAATATATGAGATATAACTGAATGTCGTATTTTTTACTTCCTTTAACATATTAGCAGTACTTGAATTTTCTCTAGGTACCTGGCCTAGCTAATGTCAGGTACTGACCACTTTAGTGTCTGATATGGATTCTAGCTAAATAGGGGACTTTAAGTACAATCAGATACTGGATTGTTACTCCCACAATTATTTGTGCCATTATTACTCTATTCCATCTTGCTTTCAGGTCACCATTGTAGATCAAAGGGTTTGTAGCTGAAATGGTGTTTGCCTTTTTCCTCTAGTAGTGTACACTGCACCTATCTCTCCCATGGACACGAGTCAGTAGGAATGAAAGCTCTAAATAAGCACCAGGTCATCTTCTGTGAGTTCAATGAATTGTGCAAATGTTGTCTTCAGAAATAGGGTCTTACTGATGGGAATGGTAGCACACACCTTTAATCTCAGCACTCAGGGAGTCAGAAGCAGTTGGGTCTCTGTGAGTACAAGGCCGGCCTGGTCTACAAACTAAGTCCAGGACAGCCAAATCTACACAAATAAACCTTGTTTAAAAAAAAACACAAAAAAGAAAAGAATAAGAAAGAAAAAAAATAGGGCCTACAAAACTGTGAAAAGAGCCTGGGTTGTTTCTTGGCCAACAACTGATTTAGATGTAACCTATTCACAGAAGTGAAGCTTTCATTTAATGAAGAGAGATTAGGACCTGTATTACCTGGTTTGATTATTTTCAGCTGTCTACTCCTCTTGGATGTGTCTGCTTCTTTTTCTCCTAGTGCTTTCAGTTGAGTTGCTTGTATGAGACACCTTGAATTTCCTTATGAAGGCTCTTATTGCTATTAACTTTCCTGTTAGCACTGCTTTTATTGTGTCCCATAAGTTTGGGTAGGCTGTACCTTCATTTTCATAATTTTCCAGGTCTATTTAGAACTCCTTCAAATGTGTGTATATATTTTCTTGTTTTGTTTTGTTTGTTTTTCAAGAATCTTTTACTGTAGTAGTTCCCACACACTCCCTCAAATTGTCTGTAGTTTAGGTATCAAGGTGACTGTAGCCTCACAGAATGAGTTTGGTAATATTCCTTCTGTTTCTATTTTGTGGAATACTTTGAAAAGATCAAGTAGAATTATGTGCTGAAACCATCTAGCCCCTGGCCCTTTTTGGATGGGAGATTTTGATGACAGCTTCTATTTCCTTAAGGGATATAGGACTATTTAATTAATTTACCTGATCTTGATTCACCTTTGGGAAGTGGAATCTATCAAGAAAATTGTCCATTTCATTTACATTTTTAAATTTTGTTGCATATAGGCTTTTGAAGTAGGATTTAATTATTCCTTGGATTTCCTTAGTGCCTGTTGTTACATCCCCCTTTTCATTTCTGATTTTGTTCATTTGGATAGTGTTCCTCTCCCTCTTAGTTGGGCTAAGGGTTTATCTGTCTTGTTGATTTTCTCAAAGAACCAGCTCTTCATTTCATTGATTCTTTGAATTATTTTATTTGTTTCTAATTTATTGATTTCAGCCTTTGGTTTGATTATTTTCAGCTGTCTACTCCTCTTGGATGTGTCTGCTGCTTTTTCTCCTAGTGCTTTCAGTTGTACTATTGAGTTGCTTGTATGAGACACCTTGAATTTCCTTATGAAGGCTCTTATTGCTATGAACTTTCCTGTTAGCACTGCTTTTATTGTGTCCCATAAGTTTGGGTAGGCTCTACCTTCATTTTCATTGAATTCTTGGAAGTCTTTTTTAAATTTTAATTTAATTAATTTATTTATTACACTTAATTCACTTTGTATTGCCTCTGTAACTCCTCCCTCATCTCCTCCCAGTCCCACCCACCCTCCTTCTTTTCCCCCTATGGCCTTTCCCTAATACCCAGATAGGGGAGGCCCTCCTCCCCTTCTATCTGACCCTATCCTATCAGGTCTCATCAAGGCTGAGTTCATCTTCTTCCTTTGTGGCCTACAAGTCTGCACCCTCCAGGGGACAGTAATCAAAGAACTGACCACTGAGTTCATGTCAGAGACAGGCCCTGTATCTCTCTTTAAGGAACCCACTTGGAAACTAAGAGGCCTATGCTCTTCTTCTGAACTTTTAGAAAAAAAAAAAAGCGGGCAAAGTCTTGACCTCATTGGCACAGGAGACAACTTTCTGAACAGAACACCAACAGCACAGGCTCTAAGAGCAACAATCAATAAATGGGATCTCATGAAACTGAAAAACTTCTGTAAAGCAAAGGACACTGTCATCAGAAAAAAACCAACATCCTACACACTTGGAAAAGATCTTCACCAACCCTACATCTGACTGAGAGCTAATTTCCAGATTATATAAAGAACTGAAGAAGTTAAACACCAACAAACAAAGTCATCCAATCAAAAAATGGGGTTCAGATCTAAACAGAGAATTCTCAATAGAGGAACATCGAATGGTAGAGAAACACTTAAGGAAATGCTCAAAGTCCTTAGTCATTTGGAAAATGCAAATCAAACAGCCCTGACATTTCACCTCATACCCATCAGAATGGTTAAGATAAAAAATTCAAGGGATGAATTCTAGGAAGTCTTTAATTTTTTTTTATTTCCTCCCTGACACACTTGTCATTGAGTAGAGATTTGTTCTGTTCTCATGTGCTAAAATAATCTAGCCCTGAGCACTTTTTTCTTTGTTTGTGAGGCTTCTAATTACTTATATAATACAGTATAAGTAATTTTAGGCCTGTTTAAATTAAATTACTTATCTGATCATTTTTTTAACTTTGGTAAATGCTTTGTATAAAGAAATGTATTATTTTTTATTAGATTTTTTCCAGTTTAATGGAATGTTTTATAAGTATGTCCATTTTATTCCCTGGATTCCCATAGTGTCTGTTGTTATGTCTACTTTCTCTTCTCTAATCTAGTTAATTTGCATCTTCTCTGATTTTTAGTTATATTGGCTAGGGGTTTTTCAAGATGGTAGATTTCTCAAAACGCCAAATCAGTATTTCATTGGAACTTTATATTTTATATTTGTTTCTATTTTATTGATTTCAGCTCTAAGTTTGATTATTTCTTTTTTTTTTAATTTACTTATTTTTATCTCAATCACAGGTTAGGTACTTTAAAGCCCAGGCGTAGCCCCCTCCCTCAGTCCCTCCTACCCTCCCACTCCCTCCCTCATCTCCCTCCTCCCCGCCCCCTCCAAGTCCACCAACAGGGGAGGACCTCCTTCCCTTCCATCCAACCCC
>CM053742.1:81485542-81502527 GCA_028658305.1 Pachyuromys duprasi
GGTCAGTTCTCATTTTAGCTCCATACCCCATTTTTTAAGGGGAACAGGGACTGTTTCAGTCATGAACTCAATGGCTGCCTCTTTGACCCTCCCCCATACACGCCAGGGAGTGACAGCCTGGCTAGATCCCAGGGGAGGACATTGCAGCCAGCCCTGAGGAGAAAAGATGAACTGGGGTCCCATGGAAGGGGAGGAGGTCCTCCCCTGATGGTGGACTTGGAGGGGGTGGGGAAGAGATGAGGGAGGGATGGGGAGAGTGGGAGGGAATGAGAGAGGAGGCTACTCCTGGGATGCAAAGTACCTAACCTGTGATTGATATAAAAATAAATAAATTACATTTTAAGAAAAAAAAAACAAAAAAGTGGGAAATAATAAGATCTGGAGAGGACAGAAACTCCACAAGGAGAGCAACAGAACCAAAAAATCTGGTTACAGGGTCTTTCCTGAGACTGATACTCCAACCAAGTACCATGCATGGAGATAACCTAGGACCCCTGCACAGATTTAGCCCATGGCAGTTCACTGTCCAAGTGGGTTCCATAGTACTGGGAACAGGGACTCTGTCTGACATGAACTGATTGGTCTGCTCTTTGATCACCTCCACCTGAGGGGGGGACCAGCCTTACCAGGCCACAGAGGAAGACCATGCAGACATTCCAGATGAGACCTAATAGACTGGGATCAGATGGAAGGAACAAAAGACCTCCCCCATCAGGGGACTTGGGGAGGGACATGCATGCAGAAGGGGGAGGAAGGAAGGAGAAGGAACAGAAGACCTCCCCTATCATTGGACTTGGGGAGGGACATGCATGCAGGAGGGAGAGGAAGGGAGGGATTGGGATGGGAGGAGGGAGGGAGCTAAAGGAGGGATACAAAGCGAATAAAGTGTAATTAATAAAGAATTTAAATAAAATAAATTTTAAAAAAGGAGCAAAAAAGAGAAAGAAAAACAAGAAGCTAAGCAAGAAGGAGTACCGTGGGTAAGATGATCAATCCTCACTCATAAAGACAAAAGGGATGAACACTGAGAGAAGGAGAAAACAGAAAACATGACAGGAGCCTACCACAGATGGCATCTGAAAGACTCTACCCAGCAGTGTATGAAATCAGTTGCTGACACTCATAACTAAACTTTAGGCTGAATATAAAAGAAGGGGAATATAGTAAGACCTGGAGAGGACAGGAGCTCCAAAAACAGAGCAACAGAACCGTAATATCTGGGCATAGGGGTCTTTTTGAGACTGAAAGTCCAACCAAAGACCATTCATCATTATAACCTAGGAACTCTTGCTTAGATGTAGCCCATGGCAGCTCAGTATCCAAGTGGGTACCCTAGTAAGGGGAACAGGGACTGTCTCTAACATGAACTCAGTTCCTGGCTCTTTGATCATCTCCCCTCTGAGGGTTGCAGCCTTACCAGGCCACAGAGGAGGACAATGTAGCCAGTCCTGATGAGACCTGATAAGCTAGGGTTAGATGGAAAGGGAGCAGGTCCTCCCTTATCAGTGGACTTGGAGAGTTGCATGGGAGGAGAAGAGGGAAGCAGGGTGGGATTGGGAGGGAATGATGGAGGGGACTACAGCTGGAATACAAAGTAAATAAAATTTAATTAATATAAAAATAAAAATTTAATTCGAAAGTTGCATTAATTTCATAGCCCTCCAACACTAAAGAATGAGAAACAACCAAAGAATGCTGAAATCAAGATGAATAGCTCCCTGTGAAAGAGTCCTTCAATTGGTTATGCTATACCAAGTAATCAGCCCTGAAATTATATGCATACATATGCTGCTAATATTGTGTATGTTTGTGTGTGTGTGTGTACATATTTTTTTTAGGTTTTATTTTTTATTTTTTTTTCAATTCTTTTTTTTTTTAATTTATTTATTTTTATCTCAATCACAGGTTAGGTAATTTGAATCCCAGGCGTAGGCCCCTCCCCCATTCCTTCCTACCCTCCCACTCCCTCCCTCATCTCCTTCTTTGGGGAATGACAGACTGGCTAGATACCAGGGGAGGAGTTTGCAGCCAGCCCTGAGGAGACAGGATAAGCTAGGGTTGGATGGAAGGGAAGGAGGTGTGTGTACATCTTTATCCTAGTTAGGTTTACTATTGTTATGATGAAGCACCATAGCCAAAGCAACTTGGGAAGAGAAGTGTTTATTTGGTCCCCTACACATTCACATCATGTTCATCATCAAAGGAATTCAGGATAGGGACGCAAGCAGGCAGGAAACTAGAGACAGGAGCTGATGTAGAGGCCGCAGAGGAATGCTGCTTACTGGGTTGATCCTCATAGGTTGCTAATCTTGCTTTTTTATACAAGCTCAGACCACCATCTCAAGTATGGCACATTCACAATGGACTGGATTTCCTGCAAAAGTTTCATGTAGGCTCTATAGATGAAGTAAAATGATAGGTTTTGTATCCAACCTACAATGTGCTATTTTTTTAATCACAGCTCCTGTCCATGACTGTGGTTCTTTTTTTTAATTAATTTTTTTTATTTTTAAAATTTTTTTATTAATTACACTTTATTCACTTTGTATCCCTCATGTAGTGCCCTCTCTCCTCCTCTCCCAAACCCTGCTTTCTTCCCCCTTCTCCCTCCCCAAGTCCACTGATAGGGGAGGTGTTCCTTTCCTTCTTTCTGATCCTAGTCTATCAGCTCTCATCAGGAGTGGCTGCATTGTCTTCCTCTGTGGCCTAGTAAGGCTGGTCCCCCCTCAGGGGGAGGTGATCAAAGAGCAGGCCAATCAGTTCATGTCAGAGACAGTCCCTGTTCCCAGTACTATGGAACCCACTTGGACACTGAACTGCCATGTGCTAAATTTGTGCAGGGATTCCATGCCATCTCCATGCATGATACTTGGTTGGAGTATCAGTCTCAGGAAAGACACCTGTGACCAGATTTTTTGGTTCTGTTTTTCTCCGTGTGGAGCTCCCATCTTCTCCAGATCTTACTATTTCCCACTTCTTTCATAAGATTCCCTGAACTCTGCTCAAAGGTTGGCCATAAGTCTCAGCATCTGCTTTGATATTGTGCAGGCTAGCGCCTTTCAGAGGCCCACTGTGGCAGTCTCCTACCTTGTTCCCTGTGTTCTCTTTCTTCTGATGTCCATCCTCTTTGCCTGTCTAGTTGGGGGTTGAGCATTTTAGCAAGAGTCCTCCCTCTTGATTAGTTTCTTTAGGTGTATAGATTTTAGTAAGTTTATCCTATAACATATAACTATATGAGTGAGTATATACCATGTGTGTCTTTCTGCTCCTGGGATAGTTCACTCAGGCTGAACTTTTCCAGTTCCCACCATTTACCTGCAAATTTCATGATATCCTTGTTTTTTTTATTGCTGATTAATATTCCATTGTGTAGATGTAAGACAATTTCTGTATCCATTCTTCAGTTGAGGGGCATCTGGGTTTTTTCCAGGTTCTGGCTATTACGAATAAAGCTGCTACAAACATGGTTGAGCAAATGCCCTTGTTGTGTACTTGAGCCTCTTTTGGCTCTATGCCTAGGAGTGGTAAATCTGGATCTTGAGGAAGCACTATTCCTAATTGTCTGAGAAAGTGCCAGATTGATTTCCAGAGTGGTTGTACAAGTTTAAATTCCCACCAGAACTGGAGGAGGGTTCCCCTTTCTCCACAACCTCTCCAGCATGTGTTGTCACTTGAGTTTTTGATCTTGGCCATTCTGATGGGAGTAAGGTGAAATCTCAGGGGCGTTTTGATTTGCATTTCCCTGATGGCTAATGACTTTGAGCATTTCTTTAAGTCTTTCTCTGCCACTTGAGATTCCTCTATTGAGAATTCTCTGTTTAGCTCTGTTCCCTATTTTTTCATTGGATTACTTGATTTGTTGCTTTTCAATTTCTTTAGTTCTTTATATATACTGGATATTAGCCCTCTGTCAGATATAGGGTTGGTGAAGATCCTTTCCCAGTCAGTAGGGTGTAGTTTTGTTCTGACCACAGTGTCCTTTGCTTTATAGAAGCTTTTCAGTTTCATGAGGTCCCATTTATTGATTGTTGATCTTAGAGCCTGTGCTGTTGGTGTTCTGTTCAGAAAGTAATCTCCTGTGCCAATGAGTTCAAGGCTCTTCCCCACTTTTTCTTCTAACCATTTTAATCTGTCAGGTTTTATGGTGAGGTCTTTCATCCACTTGGACTTTAGTTTTGTGCAGGGTGATAATTATGGATCTATTTGTATTTTTCTACATGTAGACCTCCAGTTAGAGCAGCACCATTTGTTGAAGATGCTATCTTTTTTACCATTGTATAGTTTTGGCATCTTTGTCAAAATCAGGTGTCCATAAGTGTGTGTGTGTGTGTAAGTGAAGTTCTCATTCAAGAAGTACAGCACTGGACTAGTCAAGAATGGAGAATCTATTAAGACCTTTTATGAAAATTGGATAGTGGTAATTTTTATATGTTTGGGGTTTCACATAATTGATAGAATATAATCTATTGAATCTAATGTCTTCTTTCAAGACATTCATGTATATTTAGATTTAGATATCAGAAATATATGCAGCAGAGAATCCCATCACAGATACGTCTGAATTTCTCCTTTCCACTTTCTCAGTTGCTTTATAGTCTCAGGATACAATGGACAGCAAGAGTGGAATAAGTATAAATGCTCAAAGATATAGTGGTTGACTTTTCATTTTACACCAGAAAGTGCTGTAAGATGCAGGGTGTCAGGTCTGAAACTGTATGCAAGAATGAAGCTGAGGTCTCTGAGGCATTGACAGTGTATATGAAATTGTGGTATCACAGTTATATTAATTTTGGAGGAGGAGCAGAAACAAAGTTCATAACTGTCCTCAGATTACTTCAAGAAGGATAGTGGCAGAGGCACATCCCCCAAAATCCAGAGACCCAGATATGTATGATAAGTCACTGGAAGAGTTTTTTTGAGTTTTGGATTTTATACTAACTACTGCTAATAAGTTGCTGTATGTGATCCCCCTGGGTCTCAGATTACATATCTGTAAAACAAAGAAGCTGAATTACATAGTCTCCAAGGTCCTTTAGAGCTATAAAGATCTGACTCCATAAGAATAAATTGCTCTGATTTGCCATACCCTTGGGATGGCTCTGTAAGTCCAATTTATATAAATGAGAGCTGGTACAACATAGCTCAGGGTTTTCTCAGTAGTAAGATTTATGGCTGTGCTTTTATTCCCCTTTATCCATTGAAGTCCCCTGAAACAGAAGCAGTGGGTTGGAAGATTGACTTTTCCAAATCAGCCTTAGTCTATACAGGATGACTTGATGCATTTCAAATAAAAATGACTAGTTACAGTTTTCTTTTTCTAATCTCAAACTGACTTTTTGGAATTATCAGCATCATAGACAGTGAATCTCTAGTCTGTTTATTCTTCTCTTCTCAAAAGTGTTTTTTAATCAGTTTTTTTTTTGTTTTGTTTTGTTTTTACACGAAGGGCAATGCTCTTTTCAGTATATGTTTCTTTTTGTCTTCTTAAAACTTCGTATGTATGTGACATATGTTCTGATTGTTATAAACTCCCATCTCTCTAAGATCCTCTCATTCTTATTAAATACTCCATTCCCTACAAATTCTCTTCTACTTTTATTTGGGTTATGCTATTTTTCTGTGTTTTTTTTTAATCAGACCCAGTGCATTTTACCATCTGTGTGACTCGTAACTACTGGAGCTTCTTCTTTTTGTAACTAGTAACTTGTAATTAGTGAGCTCTTCAGTGGCTACACAACTAAAGAAAATGACTGTCCTTCCCTAAGAATCCATCAGTAGTCAGCAGTTATCAGGATGGGTTAGGTCCTATAAACTCCCCCTCAATTCATAACTGGCTGTTAGCAGGCTCAGTGTCACATTAGGCCATTTCAAACAGCCAGAGCTACTATTACATCATGACTGCACTGGCTATGCAATGTCCAAAAGTAAGCATTTATTCCACAATGAATAAATTTCCAACTTTACATTTAGTCTACTCCATCTTCTGAGAATTCCATAGTCTTTACATAAATGCTATAAATGTCATGTTAGGGGCTGATAACCATAATTTTTTTCTTAATGCTTGCATTCTCAGTCTCTGGAGTCATTGCTGTTATAACAAAGAAAGGCTTCTCAGAGTAAAGCTTAGAATAACATTTGTTTATGTGTATATACATATGTATTTAGAAGGCAGTTTGCTATCATGAAAATGTGAACAGTATTAAATTTCACCCTGAAGCTTAAGAAAACTTCACACATGTGTGTTTGCAGAGGTTCACATTGATATGTATAAATTTATTCTTAGTGTCTAGGTCTCAAGTACAATCAGAGAATGGTTGTTTACTCCCACAACAGTCATGCCACTATTGCAATATTGCTAAAATGTTGCCTAATAGGTTGGTATTGCAGAAAATAGAATTCACAGTTTGGCATGAATGCTCATGCTTTTTTCTTTCCACCATCCCACATAATATCTTATGTACCTCTGAAAGCTAGCCAGCAGGGAAGAAATTTCCAGCTCAGTTCCTGCTTTTTTCTTTATACTTTAAAATTATGATCAGTAGATTTTTATCATTTACCCTGCAGCACAAGCAAGTAGAGTACCAATATCATGTTTTAAGGGACTTTGGGGTTTACCTGAAAAACAGTTCTTAAGGTCATCACTTACACCTGGCTCTGGGGTTTTGTTTAGTAAAATTCAACCTTCAGTACCAGCTTTAGCAAAAAGTAGGATGCCCACCTTTCAAATATCAATGTTTCTCTCTTTCTCTCTCTCTCACACACACACAAACTGAATATTTTAATTTAATGTATAAGCCTTAAGTCACTGGAAAGCACTCTAAAATAAAGTGAACACCGGTTACACATTTTGTTGGCATAATGTGGATTATTCAGTAAGTGCAACTGTTCTCCAGAATTTTCCATGTAATTTCACAGTGTGGACTTTAGAATTATTTAATAAAAGAAGGAAAATTAGGCACTAATGTAAAAGGACTAACATAAGGTCAAATTTCATGGATAACATATTTTAATGTGTTTTTAAAATAATTGGTTTCTAATCTGTTTTTTTCTTTATATACACTTCAGTTTTGATTAATATTTTTCCTTCCCTTTTTTATCCTGTCCTTCATTTACCTACACCTATTCCTGATTGGACTTTTCTACACCCAGAGTTCACCCTCTTTTTAGTCATATCACAAGGGTCCATGTTATATTGTATTAGAATAGCTAAACCTGTTGTTTTCAAGCTCCATTTGTTTAATGTCCTTTTTAATATAATTTGACTTTTACATGGTAACTAGCTGTGATGTTGAGATATATTTCTTGGAGACAACAAAAAGATAGATCTTGTCTTCTAATCTAGCCCAATAGCTTGTTAATTTTATCTAGTCTTTGTTACCAAATGGGGAACAACAATAGTCTAACATATTATCATTTTTGTACTTGTATTAATTTGTATTTGAATTAATTTGTATTTGTATTAATTCTTGCCTTTTTGTTGACTTTGTGGATTTTTTTCTCATACTGCTTTGATTATTTTTTTCCCTGTGGCCTCTTGGGTGTCTTTATATTTCTATTCAGTCCAACATATTCTTTTCAATATCTTCTTTAAAGCTGTCTTGGTGATCATATATTTCTTCAGCCTGTTTCTATCATAGAATGTTCTGTTTTCTCTTTTTTCTTCAGTTTCATTATATACTTCTACTAGTTATAATAGCCTGAATTTGAAGTTATGATCTTTCAAAACTTGCAATGCACCTTTCTGTCCCTTCCTTTTTAAATTCTTTTTATTAATTACACTTTATTCACTTTGTATGTCCCCTTTAGCTCCCTCCCTCATCCCCTCCCAAACCCTCCTTTCCTCCCCCTTCTCCAAGCATGCCCCTCCCCAAGTCCACTGATAGAGGTGGTCTTCTTTTCCTTCTTTCTGATCCTATTCTATTAGCTCTCATCAGGAGTAGCTGCATTGTCTCCCTCTGTGGCCTGGTAAGACTGCTCCCCACTCAGGATGAGGTGATCAAAGAGCAGGCCAATCAGTTCATGTCAGACACAGTCCCTGTTCCCATTACTATGGAACCCACTTGAACACTGAACTGCCATGGACTGCATCTGTGCAGAGGTCCTGGTTATCTCCATAGATGGTATTTGGTTAGAGTATCAGGCTCAGGTAAGATCCTTGGGCCAGAATTTTTGGTTCTGTTGCTCTCCTTGTAGAGCTTCTGTCTTCTCCAGATCTTACTATTTCCCACTTCTTTCATAAGATTATCTGCATTCTGCTCAAAGGTTGGCCAAGTCTTAGCATCTGCTTTGATAGCCTGCAGGGCAGAGCCTTTCAGAGACTGTCCCTTCTTGCTTTAAAAATTTTCTATCATAAAAGACCCCTGACCATGTATGGATGTAACCTAGAATCCCTGCCTGGATATAGCCCATGGTAGCTCAGTATCAACTGGGTACCCTAGTAAGGGGAACAAGGACTATTTCTGTCATGAACTCAATGGCTGGCTCTTTGACCCTCCCCAACCCACCTGAGGGAGGAGCAGCCTTGTTAGTCCCCAGAAGAGGACATTGCAACCAACCCTGAAGAGACCTGATAAGCTAGGGTCAGATTGAAGGGGAGGAAGTTCTCCCCTATCAGTGGTCTTGGAAAGGGGCAGGGAGGAGCTGAGGGAGGGATGGAGAGAGTGGGAGGGAATGAAGGAGGGGGCTATAGATGAGATACAAGGTACATAAGCTGTGATTAATATAAAAATGAATAAATTTTAAAAAATTTAAAAAATCTGTCAAATAATCATCTCTTAGTTAACTGAACCTTTCAATACCATTTCTTTATTAATAATTCCTGGTCTTGTCTATTTGTTGTTCTCTAAGCATCTTATATGCAAATATATATGTGTTTTTCTAGATGTAGAAATTATTCTTCTAGAATTTAAATATGTGTATTAGCTATACCTTTTGCCAGGGAATTTTCTCCTTTATTTTTGCCCTTAACTCATAAGAATGGACTTTCCATAGCTTCCCACACTTCTTGCATATGACAGTCTTGTTTTTGTAATTTTTTATTTTTTTGAATAGTGTTTTTCCTCTAAATTGTATTAATGACCTAGTACTTTGTATTCTATACCACCCATTCTTTTAGTGAAGGTTTCCAAAGCAGTATGTTTTTAAATTAAACTTAGTGATTTTTTTAAATTTCTTGATTCTTTCCTCTTTGGATTTACTTTAGTGTTTGTAACTCTTGGTGTCAGCTTTTATATCCTTCATTTTATTTATTATTTCACTCAGCTTTTGCTTGCATTTTCTTAGATTCATTCCAGTTCTCTTTATTTTTATTTGTATACTTTTTAATGCTTTGTAATCATTGAGCATGTTTACAGCTGTTCTTTCTATATTTGGTTTTAAATTTAATTAAAATGTAATCACATAATTTCTCCCACCTTTTGTTCTATACCACCCATGTCTGTCCCTTACAAAATTTGTGGCCTATTCATCTTTATCCACTGTTTTTACACACACACACACACACACACACACACACACACACACATACACACACACACACCCCTAAATACAGAAATAAAACTTTTCAGACCATTTACTATTCTTCATAGGTACATGATTTCACGGATAACCACTCAATATTTGAAGACACTAATTATCCTTCTCTCAGCAGTTGTTAATTACTTGTTGCTCTCATTTACATTGAGATGTTAACTGTTGTTAAAATTGGATCCTCTTTAGGCAACAATGTTATTGATATTTCATGAGTACAAACTTACAGCAGACATCCTGGATAATACAACCAATATATTTTCTTTTTCGTGAAATTACTGGAATCTCAGGTGCAGAAGCTGGGTTGTAGATGTATCATTGTAGCTGGAAACCCTTCGTCAATTGTTCTCTACATTTTAACTAACTGTACTTCTCTATAATAGTGGCAAAAGAAGCATTTTTATAAGGTATGAGATTTACACTTATCTGTACATATAAAAATAAATATTTAGCATGTAGTTAGGAATCATACTGGTCTAGGAAAGTGGCAGTAGTAGGCTCTTCTTTAAGAATTTTGACCTCTCTAAACACATGTAGTTCACTCTATTTGCATTTCCTGTCTGTTGAGCTAGGCTTAAGTCTGGTTAAGCTATTGGTTACTACCAAGATAATAGTGCCACAACGAAACCACAATGGTCATTAATGTGTGTCTTGGATTTAATTTTAATTCTTCCCCTAATATTATTAAATGATAGATAACTGGGATGTGGAATATTGCTTTAGTTTATGATGTTATTTGCGCTTTGGTGAAAGGACTTGGGCATATGAATTTATAATATTGACTTTCTTTGAGTATGAGACTTTATCACATCAGGCTAGATTCCCAATAAGAAGTAGTAACCGAATGAATAGGCAAGGGTGCTTAGATAGATCTCAAGTGGTCAGAACAAGATACAGTGCTTGGAGCAATGTCATTTTCTTTCTTCCTTTCTCTCTCTCTCTCTCTCTCTCTCTCTCTCTCTCTCTCTCTCTCTCCTCTCTTTCTCTCTCTGTTTTGGTCTTTCAAGAGTGAAATTTTTTTTGTGTAGTCCTGGCTGTCCTAGAACTCTAACTGTGGACCAGGCTGACCTTGAACATAGAGATCTACCTGCCTCTGCCTCCTGAGTGGTGGGATTAAAGGTATGCACCACAACATCCTATTTAATGTTTTCATTCTTCAGACAAATTCCTCAGAATTTGACAGGGGTTATGTTGAACCAAAATACCACTTTGATTGTTATTGACATCTTAATAATATTAAATTTTCTAATCCAATTTTATTGGTATTTTCTCACTTACTGGTGGTTAAAAAAATCTTTTTCCATCAATGATTTCTAGACTTTATCATATATATTCTTATCTCCCTGCTTAGGCTACTGGTAAATATTGTATTGTTTTGATATTTAGCTATATTATAAAGCTACATTCCACATTTTATAAGAAATAAGTCTTATAAAAGCAGAAAGTATTTACATATTTGTTTGTATCTACTTGGCCACATTGTTAGATATTTTTTACTAAATTAGTTTCTCTTAATGTCAAGGAGAATTTTCATGCATGCTTTCCTTATGGGAAAAGATCCCCGTTACATACAAGATATAATGTACATGTAAACATGTGGCATCCACTAGAGACCATCTCTTACTCAGTGATATTAATGTAACAGCTATATTCAGTTAATGATAGTCATACAGAGTCACTTCCTGCATGGGCTAGGTACTTTAGTTTTCTTCAATAGCTGCTGTAACACTCTTAAATTCAACTTCAGCACAACACTGTATTGTATGTATGTGTTTGTTACAATACAACACTATGTATTGTATGTATATGTATGTATTTTGTATATTTGTTTAAAATATGTTTATTTCCAAAATTAGAGGGATAAAAATTGAGGATAGAAAAGATTTTTAGGTTAAATGTTTAAGGAATTTAATTAATGCCCTCAAAATAAGATTTTTTCTAGATTCAGTTCTATGGCAGGTAAAGGGAATTTTTTGTAAATAATAAATTGTTTGGTAAAAAATACAATGTCAGGTCAATCTTGTAAATAGGAATAGAAAAAGTGAGGAAAACAACCAACGGTGAAACTGAAACAGGATTTCTTAGGGAAGTACTAAACTGAAATAGTTCTCAAATTATAAGAAGTCATCATTCACTGAAGAATGGGGAAACTCATCATGAAAAGTTAGTTTATTAAAAATTATCAAAGAATAAAGCATGTCACATGATACATGAGCATTTCAATAGAATTGCAGGCTCTGTTTCAAGGAAATAGGAGAAATGACAAAAAAAAACAAGAAAAGCAGGTAGAGATTAATTATGAAAACAAGTTTTTTACTTATAAGTTCCTATTTACAAGAAAAACATAATTAATAAGCACAAGGATAATTTATATGAGAAGGTGTATAGAGAGCTGTTATTGAAATATTCTTTAAATCTGGCTTGGCTTTCAAATTTCTCCATAATTTCTTTAAAGTCAGTAGCAGAGGTTGGCGGTAAGCACTGAGGGGAATAATTATGCTGTAGAAAAATTATTGTACTAAGTGCTGATTTTGAGGAATTACCAAACATTCTTTAGCATTCTGGTTCTTCTAAAAGAGACTGGCTACAGGAGGGTCCTCTATCAGGTAACTTACAACCATTTTTTCTCTGTGTTAACTAATGAGTGTATTGTAGAGGAGAAGCTACCACTACAGTCAATTTTTCATCGCTTTGATATTACATTTTCCCTTGAATGCAGAGAAACAGGATTTAGATCTTTAATTGTTACAACATCTTTTGTTGAGAACCCCATAGGGATAAATGAATAATTGGAAGGGTACCCTGTGTTCTTTGGAAAAAATGCCAATTCACACAATGAAATCTCTATTTTCTATATGTAATAGGTAGCATTGGAGCTTTTATACTGCACAGGAACTGGACTCATGATGTTGGCATTGAGTTCTGCCTGTAGCTTGTTGCCCAGGACAGCCTCTTTTTCCATCTGAAAACTGTCCTTATGAACTCCTTCAAATTTTCCATTCTATTTCTTCCCAGATTCCATTGAGGGGGCCTTATATATGCTCGATTGCTGGGTTTAGTCATTAAAAGTGTTGTCATGGTAACTATCCACTTTCTTCAGTGACTACCCATTGCCTTGAGGGAGGAAGTTGGCAAAATCCTCTTGATATTCTCACTTAACATTAGCTTTATTGTATTTACAAAAGGCTCATGCATGCTGCGTGCTTAGCCAGGGCCAGGGACCATGAACTAAAAAGAGTGAAGAAAATAGAAGATAAGCTGTCTTGGATTTTTATAAGTATTTAGCATTACAATTTCTACCCACAATTAATATTCACTTCCAAACCCATTTCAACGCCATCAATAGCAGGCTATAAAAAATGCAGAGGGCCTATTTTATTACTGAAAATACCTAAAAGATCAGGTACAACTGGAACAATCACATCTTATTTTAGTATCTTCAGGACCACAAAGTGTTCAATTCCTTTCTCCCATATTGTAGAGGAAGACTGATAAACTTTTACAGGTTATTTCTTAATGGCAGAAATGTTAATGTTGTGGTGTTCTTTCATTTTGAAATTGCCATTTGTATTGTCTCTGAGATATTTCCTTCTTAGGTAGAAGTTTCCTTCAAATAGGTTTTAAGCTTTGGTGGATCACTTTAGAGGTTATTTTAAGAAGTAAATACAACATATTTTAAATTTTTGTAAATTAATATATTAGTGGGAAACAAATTGCCTCTTTTTAAAGAAAAAGAACAAAAAGATAATGGACAAGTATCATCATGTAATCCTGACTTTAGGGTTAGTCTATGATTACTTTACATTTCTTTCTTTCTTTCTTTCTCTCTTTCTTTCTTTCTTTTTTTTTTTTTTTTTTGAGTGCCATGTACTCATTTTAGACTAGAAGAAAACCAAGCCTTCCTCTTAACAGAAGCTTGGTAAGCTAGTTTCTTCTTTTTGAATATAGTTCTCTAATTGCCTTGTAGCTCTCAGGTATCTGGTTCTTACTTCTTTGTAATTGTCTCACTGCATGCTCAGTCCATGCGGTGTCTAGATAGACCTATCTCAAGATTATGCCATATCTGTCTTGAACTCTACCTCTTACATTTGTGGACACAAATAGTGTGCCTACTTTCCTATTCCATGCTTGCTTCATAGCTCAGGAATAAAGAGCTGGTCACATAGGCTTTCCTTTAGGATAGGTGAACGAGGCCTAGAACCTCTCACAAAAGGATAGAATGTAGCTGAGAAAAATTTTCTGTGATATGTACACTTCTTTTCAGGAAGCCTAGCCTTCTGTGATTTCAATAGAGAAGCCAGTTCCTTCCACATGCAGCAGCTTGGGTTATTGATCTTAGCTATTCTGACTGGTGTAAGAATAGCTTAAAGTTGTTTTGACTCTAGTGCCTAAGGACACTGAACATTTCTTTAAGTGTTTCTAAGCCATTCAAGATTCCTGTTGTGCAAGGAAAAATATTCCTTGTTTTAGCTCTGTGCGCCATTTTTAATTGGATTATTTGATTTGTTGATGTTTTATTTCTTAAGTTCTTTGAATAAGATATGGAGAAAATGAGGGTGGCAAGTGAGAGGGTGAAAACAAGAAGGGGAACTGAGGAGGCATCTCTTTGTCAAGCTGGAGGCCTGCAACAGAATAGGCTCCTAGGAGGACATGGGTGTGACTCTAGCTGAAACTCCTAACATGGAAAGGGGAGAAGGAAGACTGAAGTTACCACCTCCTAACCAGGCAGTCATTGGTCACTATTATCTATCAACATCAATGGACTCAACTCTCCAATAAAGAGACACAGACTAACAAAATGATTGCAGCAACATGATCCAACATTCTACTGCATCCAAGAAACACACCTATGCCACAAAGATAAACACTACCTCAGAGTAAAGGGCTGGAAAATGTGTTTCAAGCAAATGGACCCAGAAAACAACCTGGGGTAGCAATCCTAGTATCTAAGAAAATAGACTTTCAACAAAAACTAATCAAGAAAGATGAGGAAGGGCACTTCCTTCTTATCAAAGCAAAATTCCAACAGGAGGACATCACAATTTTGAACATCTATACCCCAAATACAAGACCGCCTACATTTGTAATAGAAACATTATTAAAGCTGAAATCACACATTGATCCCAAAACCCTAATAGTGGGAGACTTCAACACTCCACTCTCACCAAGGGACAAATAATCCAGTCAGAAGCAAAACAGGGAAACAAGGGCACTTACAGAGGCCCTAAATCAAATGGACCTAATAGAGGTCTACAGTACTTTTCACCCTAGATCAAAATAGTATACCTTCTTTTCAGCACCTCATGGAACCTTCTCCAAAATAGACCACATAGTGGGTCACAAAGCAAGTCTCTGAAGATACAAGAAAATGGAAATAATCCCTTTAATCCTATCTGACTATCATGATCTAAAGCTGGAACTCATCAACAATAGGAACAGCAAAAAGCCTGCACATACTTGGAAACTGAACAACTTCCTACTCAACAACAGCATGGTTAGGGAAGAAATAAAGAAAGAAATTAAAGACATCCTAGAATTCAATGAAAATGAAAGCACAACATACCCAACTTATGGGAAAAAATGAATGCAGTACTAAGAGGAAAGTTCACATCGCTAAGTGCCAAGAATAAATTTGAAACATCTCATACAAGCAACTTAATGGCCCAACTGAAAGCCCTAGAAAATAAAGAAGCAGATACACCAAGGAGGAGCAGACGGCTGGAAATAATCAAACTCAGGGCTGAAATCAATCAATTAGAAACAAATAAAACAATTTAAAGAATCAAGGAAACAAAGAGCTGGTTCTTTGAGAAAATCAGTAAGATAGACAAGCCCCTAACCAAACTAACACAAAGGCAGAGAGAAACTATCCAAATCAGCAAAATCAGAAATGAAAAGGGGGACATAACAACAGACATTGAGGAAATAGGAATAATCATTAGGTCTTACTACAGAAGCCTTTATGCCACAAAATTTGAAAATCTAAATTAAATGGATAATTTTCTTGATAAATGCAATCTACCTAAATTAAGTCAAGATCAGGTAGAAATATTGAATAGACCTATATCCCCCAAAGAAAGGGAAGCAGACATCAACAGCCTCCCTAATAAAAAAAGCCCTGGACCAGATGGTTGTAGTGCAGAATTCTACCAGACCTACAAAGAAGTCCTAACACCAATTCTCTCTAAAATATTCCACAAACTAGAAATAGAAGGAAATTTACCAAACTCATTCTATGAAGCCACATTCACCTTGATACCTAAACCACACAAAGACCCAACAAAAAAAAGAGAACTTCAGACCTATCTCTTATGAACATTGATGCAAAAATAATCAATAAAATACTTGCAAACCGAATCCAAGAACACATAAAAGGCATCATCCACCATGACTAAGTAGGCTTCATCCCACGCATGCAAGGGTGGTTCAATATACAGAGATCCATCAATGTGATTCACCATATAAACAAACTGAAGGAAAAAAAAAAACACATGATGATCTCCCAAGATGCAAAAAAGCATTCGGCAAAATCCAACATCCATTCATGTTTAAAGTCTTGGAGAGATCAGGGATACAAGGTACATACCTAAACATAGTAAAGACAATATACAGCAAGCGTACAGCCAACATCAAACTTAATGGAGAGAAACTTAAATCAATCCCACTGAAATCAGGAAAAAGGCAAGGCTGCCCATTGTCTCCATATCTCTTCAACATAGTACTTGAAGCCCTAGCTAGAGCATTAAGACAACTAAAGGATATCAAAGAGATACAAATTGGAAAGGAAGAAGTAAAAGTATCACTATTTGCAGATGTTATGATAATATACATGAGCAACCCCCAAAATTCAACCAGAGAACTCCTTCAACTGATAAACACCTTCAGCAAAGTGGCTAGATACAAAATCAACTCAAAAAAATCAGAAGCCATCCTGTACACCAAAGACAAAAGGGCCAAGAAAGAAATTAGGGAAATAACACCCTTCACAATAGCCACTAATAACATAAAGTACCTTGGGGTGACTCTAACTCAGTAAGTGAAAGACTTGTTTGAAAAAAAGTTCAAATCTCTGAAGGAAGAAATTGAAGTTTTCAGAAGATGGAAAGACCTCCCATGCTCAAGGATTGGTAGGATTAACATAGTGAAAATGGCCATTTTGCCAAAAGCAATCTACACATTCAATGCAATTCCTATCAAAATACCTACACAATTCTTCACAGACCTTGAAAGAAAAATTCTCAACTTCATATGGAGAAACAAAAACCCAGAATTTCCAAAACGATCCAGTACAACAACAGATCATCTGGAGGTATCTCCATTCCTGACCTAAAGCTGTACTACAGAGCAATAGTAATAAAAACTGCATGGTATTGGCATAGAAACAGAATAGTGGATCAATGGAACCAAATAGAAGACTCAGAAATAAACCCACACACCTATGGAAACTTGATTTTTGA
>CM053742.1:81503027-81529543 GCA_028658305.1 Pachyuromys duprasi
TCTTCGACCTTCCCCCCCTCCACCGATGGAGGAGCAGCCGTGCTATGCCTCAGAGGAGGACTTTGCAGCCAGTCCTGAATATACCTGATAAACCAGGGTCAGATGAAATGGGAGGAGGTCCCCCTTTATCATTGGACTTGGAAAGGGGCAGGGAGGAGATGAGGGAGGGAGGGTGGGATTGGGAGGGAATGAGGGAGCAGGCTATAGCTGGGATACAAAGTTAATAAACTGTAACTAATATTAAAAAAAAACAAAAAAGAGTAACCTATCACTTTCTTATTGAGTCTAAAGCCTTCTCCATAAAATAAATAGACTTCATACCTGGCACTATTTCAGGGGCAGGAACCCATGTTTAGATAATTCAAAAGTTCTATTGGAGAAACTTGAAATATTATTTTGCTAAGTGGACATAGTAGTTAAATGACTCCTAAAGTCTTATTGATATATTCATAGAGCAGTCACTTTCTACCCTCATCAAAATAGATTCTCCTCACAGTAAATACTGATTAACACAGAGACCTTCAAGTAGTCACGTGCAGAGAAGTGACTATGGCATTCTCAGAAGTAAATGGGATGCATATCACATTATTCCCCCTTAAAGCTCATGGATCTTAATAAAATCAGGGTTGAAAAAATTTTAAGTGTGGTAAGTGCTATATAAGTTCAAGCAAGCAATGTTCTCAATACACAAAAAGATGCAAATATGAAACTCACATGATTTACGGCAGCATACACAAGACATTCACAAACTCAAGTAAGACAACAACTTAGAATGGAGGGAATCGGATGGACACCATTTGTAGCTGTGGATCTAGTTGCATTTGCTAGCAACTCTGAGAGGCAAAGTCAGTTTTCTTTAATAGCGTGACCCCAAGAAGGCTAACCACACTACAAGGGATGTTCTATTCCTAAGAGTAGTAGGAAAACATACAGTAGATTTTATTGATTAAAAAAGAAGAAGAAAACAAAACTCAAAGTTGTTTGTTTGAGGTGGGACTGGTAAAGAAGTTGGATATGGAAAAAATGGGTAGGGATGAATATGATCAAAACACATTGTATGGCTTTCTTAAAGAATTAATAAAAATGCCAATTTTAAAGAAGTGATAGGTAAAAACAGATATATGTCTCAATCAATTGTAGACATATAGATTATAGACATAATAGACATAATATATGTCTATATATTATTATATATTATATTATTATATATTATTATATATAATAGACATAATATATGTCTATTATGTCTAATTGTAGACATATATAGATTATATTGATGATGTCTAATGAGAACCAGAAATTTTTCTCAGGGTTAGAGTTTAAAAGGCCAAGACAAAGGCACTGGAAAAAGCAGTGTCGGTTTAGAGCTTGCTTTCTGATGGCTAGTTTTCTGAGGTCTCTGTTAGCAAGCTACTAATAGTAAACCAATAATGAAAGAGATTTTAAAAATTAATAAACACCTTAGAAATAAGTTTTGGGATTCCTTAAAGAACTAAAAGTAGAATACCATTTGATCCGTCTATACTGCTCCTGGGTGTTTACACAAAGAATTCAAGTCAGACTCTCATAGCAATACCTCAGTATGCATGCTTATCACAAAAATATTCTCAAAAATTGTAATGAAATTAGCCCCCTAAGATAATTTTTAAACAGATGGTTATTTTAAAACGAAGCACTATGTATACAAAATGGAGTGTTAGACACAAAAAGAACAAAATTATGTTGTTGTTATTATTTCAGGAAAATGGAAGGGTAAGCACCTTGGGGATAGGGGAGAACACATGTGTTTTAGTCTATTCTTGCTGCAAAATAAAGGATTCCTAATTGAGTTTGAATGCTAATCATCAAACATCTCAGCTACCCTACCTTCTAAAGATCGTAGGGGGAGCACAAATATTTAAATTACAGCAACACACAGTATGAAGAAAAAGCTATGAATGGTAAGATTTTATATTAGTAGTGCTACGAATGAAATACTATACAGAAAACACATAAAGAAGTGGATAAAAACACCATTAAATAGTATTTCAGACATGAAAAATGAAATAATTAATGATCAAAAGACTTCCTTTTGCTGGGTGTTGTAGCACATAACAAAAAACTTGTAATACTTGATTTTCTGGGCCTGAACAAAGTAACTGAATATATTTTCTGTCTTCTGCCATTACCACTATATATATGTATCAGTTTTTTTTTTTTTTTTTTTTTTTTTTTTTTTTTTTTTTTTACTATTTAGCTGTTAGGCATCTAGGCTAATGCATTCTCTAGCTATTATGAATGCTAAAATAATAAACATGGTTGTACAGTTATCCCTATCATAAGACTTACAGTCATTTGTTATTTACCCAGGCATGGAATAGATATGTCATATGGCACTTCTGTTTTAGTTTGTTTCAGTATTTGTTTCAGTAATATACAAGAACACCAGACGGAATAAGGCTGCCTCCTTTTACACATCCCTGAGAGCAAGTGTTGTCATTTGTTTTCATGGCGATAGCCATTTCAAAAGAAGTAAGATAGGTTCTCAGAGTAGTTTTAATTTGCATTTTCTTGGTGAATAAAAATGTTGAATAATTTTTAAAGTGTTTACTGGCTACTTGTGGTTTTTGTATTTTCTTTTTAGAATTATCTGTTAATTTCATTATTACATCTATTAACATACAGCTTTGAGGGCAGTTGGAGTTCAATTTTTGCAGCTCTTTTTGTACTCTAGAGTGAAAGCCCCACTTGAAGTCTACCTTGCAAAAATTATCTCCCATTTTGCAGTTTGTCACTTCACTCTGATAATTTCCTTTGTTGTCCAGAGGGTTTTTGGATTTACGGCAATCCATTTTTCCAATTCTTGGAGCTAATTACTATGATATCACAATCATTTCAGAAAATTTCTGTTTCTATCTATATATTGAAATGTTTTCCTGTGTTTTTCTCTCCTACTTTCTGTATTTAATATTTTATATTTTGGTTGTCAATCCATTTTGAATTGGTCTTTGTTCAAGATAAGGAATATACATCTAAATCCATTCTTCTACATGTAGCTATCCAGTTTTCCTCCTACTAGTTATAGAAAGACCTTTTTTCCTAGTGTAAACTGTCAACACCTTAAATAATGTAGCGGGAAAAGATTCATATTTTATAATTCTATTAATGTGAATATTCTTTCCATATAAACCCATATAGACACAAAATACATAAGTAAATATCAAGGATAAGAGCAGGGTGAACTGAAAGTAATTGCTAGTTAGTACAAAATTTCTTTTTATAATAATTAAAGCATTGCGGAGGAGGATTTTTAATACACAGTCACTGTATTTCATATTAATTAGGTTGTACAACTTCAATGATGTATTAAAATATACTGAACTGTACTCAGATTGGAGAATTTTATCACATGTCAATTTATGTCAATACGTAATTGCAAACACAATTGTAACACATCTTCAAGCATAAATTGATGGGCAGAAACTAAAAATCTTTCTAAAATAAAAACATCTATATTAAAACTATTTATTTTAACAAAATAAAAGATAAAATGAAAACCATTATATCAAAGTTTTACAAGACAAACCAACAGGAGGAAATAAGCACCAAGAGAAAGCACAAGATCAGAGACCTACTCATTAACACATTCAGGATTTCTATAAAAGTACTAATTGACATCTATAATACATATGCAGAGGGCCCACAGACCCATGTAGGCCCTCTGGATGCTGTTTTAGTCTGTGAGTTCATATGAGATTTGCTCAGTTGTTTTAGAGGACTTTGTTCTCTTGGTGTCCTCTGTCCCCTCTGCCTCCACAACTCCTTTTGCTTCCTGTTCATGGAGTTCCCTGAGCTCTGAGGAGAGGGATTTGATGGAGACAACCCTTTTAGAGCTGTGTGTTCCAATCTCTCTCTCTCTCTCTCTCCCTCTCTCTCTCTCTCTCTCTCTCTCTCTCTCTCCGCACGTGTGTATGTGTGTGTGTGTGTGTGTGTGTGTGTGCATGCGCACGTGTACGTGCAAGTGTAATGATTGGCTGTTGCTGTGTGTATTTGTTTCCATCTGCCGTCAGAGGAAGCCTCTCAAATGTTGGACACTGGGTAGAGCATAATATCTTTAGGAATCATGTTACAGTCACTGGTAGTTATTGGTTTTACCCTAGGCCTCTTGGATATCTAATCTTTGCTTCATGGTCACCCAAGCATTGCCCAGTATGGATTCTATTGCCACCATTGCCTTAACATATTTCAGAAGCAGAACAGATTTAACAGGTTTCGTGCTTAGGTTGGTGTTTATATTTCTCTTTTGGTAGCCTGTAAAGTACAGTGTGTTTTATGTCAAAGTCACTGGAAGTTTGTGGTCAAGATTCTATAGAGGTGTCAGCTCAACCTTTCCCTGTTTAGTAAGTTGTATGGCTGTTGTAGTCTTCAATAGGGCATTGTTTTCAGTTTGTGAAGAGCAAAGTATTGTCATGGCAATATCATGAGTTGTTTGGGAATCTCCATGGGACCCTCTCGCCCAGAACCTCAATTGGAAGAAACCCAATCCTAGTAATGGAAGCTTCATTTGGTGACAAGATATGGTCACTTGGAGTTCTAGTGTTTTGTCTCCCTCATTATTTGGAGACTTTATTTGGATAACATTCAACAACATCATAGAAAAAAAATGCCCCGACATTAAAAAAAATGTCATACCCATACAGATACAAAGAACAGATAGAAAACCAAATAAACAGGAATTGAAAAGAAATCCCCCCTTAAAGAACGGCATTTAACCACTTAATAAATATATACAACAAGGACAGAATATTAAAAGCTGCAACATAAAAAACACAACTCAGACACAGAAAAACCTATCAGAATAGCAGCTTGTTTCTCAATGGTAACTTTAAAGGCAAAGTAAACAAGAAGAAATATATTTTAATTTCTTTTTTATATTTATTTTATTTTTTTTACAATTTACTCATTTTATATCCTGATTGTAGCCTGCTCCCTGAAATCTTCACAATCCTACCCTTCCTCCCTCTATCACCCTATCTTCTTCCTCTAGTCCACTGAAAGGGGGAGCTCCCCTCCCCTGCCCTCTGTCCCGAGCTTATCAAGTCTCATCAGGACTGCCAGGAACCTCTTCCTCTGTGACCTGGCAAGACAGCATAGCCAGGGGCAAGTGTTCAAAGAGCAGGAATCCCAGTTCATAACAGAAGCAGCCCTTGATCCCTTTACTCAGGAACCCTTAAAAAGACTAAGCAGCCTATGGGCTACATCTGAGCAGGGGGTCTAGGTCCTATCCATGCATGGGTCTTTGTTTGGTGTATCAGTGTGAGCAGGACCCCCTGGGCTCACATTTTTTAGCTTTCTTGGTTTCCTTGACGGGCTACTGTCCCCTCAGTGTCCTTCTATTCTTCCCTTCTCCCATAAGACTACCTGCACTCGGCCAAAAGTCTGGCTATGAGTCACAGCATCTGCTTCAATGCCCTGTTCGTGGAGCCTTTCAGAGGACTATCATTGAATGTCAACTTATACTACTGTACCCCGTAAACTATCTGCCATTGTTGGAAAAATAAGAATTTTCATACTGTCTAAACGAATTCATGTTTACCAAATCAGTGATGCAGTGAACATGGGAAAAGATGTTTACGTGACTAAACAGGTTGTATTTATATATTTATGACAGTGAATGTGTGAAAATAATAAAAGAATAGAGATTATGAATTTAAAGGTGAAAGGAGGACTAGAGAAATGATATAATTATAACTTAATTTTAAAAATCTTAAAAAGGAAAAACTAAATCCATCTTTTTTCCATTTTTATTTTTATTAATTATACTTTATTCACTTTGTATCCCCCGAAGCCCCCTCCCTCCTCTCCTCTCAATCCCACCCTCCTTCCCCCTTCTCCTCCCATGCCCCTCCCAAAATCAACTGATAGGGGAGGTCCTCCTCCCCTTTCTTCAGAACCCTAGCCTATCAGGTCTCATCAGGACTGGCTGTATTGTCTTCCTCTGGGGTCTGGTAAGGCTACTCCCCCATTACGGGGAAGTGATCAAAGAGCCAGGCACTGAGTTAATATCAGAGACAGTTCCTGTTCCCATTACTAAGAAACCCACTTAGAGACTGAGCTGCCATGGGGTACATTTGTGCAGGGGTTCTAGGTTATCCCCATGCATGGTCCTTGGTTGGAGTATCAGTCTTAGAAAAGACATCTGGGACAAGATGTTTTGGTTCTGTTGCACTCCTTGTGGAGCTCTTGTCCCCTCTAGGTCGTTCTATCCCTCCCTTCTTTCATAAGATTCCCTTCACTCTGCCCAAAGTTTGGCTATGAGCCTCAGCATCTGCTTTGATACCCTGCTGGGCAGAGTGTTTTAAAGGCCTTCTGTGGTAGGCTCCTGTCCTGTTCCCTGTTTTCTCCCTCTTCCTTTGTCCATCCTGTCTGTCTTTCTGAGTGAGGATTGATCATCTTACTTGGGTTGCTCCTTCTGGCTTAGCTTTTTTGGGTGTACAGATTTAAGTATGTTTATCCTATATTATAAGTCTAATATTTACTTTTAAGTGAGTATATACCATGTGTGTCTTTCTGGTTCTGGGATACCTCACTCAGGATGATCTTTTCTAGTTCCTACCATTTGCCTGCAAATTTCATGGTTTCCTTGTTTTTAATTGCTGAATAGTATTCCATTGTGTAAATGTACAATTTCAATATTCTCAATGAAATAGCTTTAAAGATAGACACGGCCTTAAAGAAAAAGGATAAACAGTTGTTCTAAGGAAATAGAACGAGAAAGCAAGCAGGTGTTAATATTGTAGTAGCCAATAAAATAGACTTCTAACAAAAAAATCAGAAGAAATAAAAGACCCTTCATTAAATAATTAGACAAGGAGACATTACAATCCTGATTATATATGTACTAAACATCGGGGACTCAATTTCACTAAAGGAATATTAGCGGAAATGAAGATACATATGAACTCTAATTTAATAATAGTAGATGATTGCAGTATCTCACTATCTCCAATATACGACTCATTTTGGAGAAAAAAACAGAGACATTAAGAATTAAATGGCATCATATATCAAACTGACATTATAGATACCTGTAGAAAATTCTAACTAAATGCCAAAAGTATACACTATACTCAGCAGCAAATGGAAGCTTCTCTAAAATAGACTGCATACTGGTACATAAAATAAATATTAACAAATTCATAAACTAAATAACCCCATATATCATTTCTTACCATAATGCAGTAAGGCATAAGCAAAGAGATCTCATAATTACACAATCTCAAGGGGATTAAACACCATATTAATGAATGATGAATGCTTCAAAGATGAAATCAACATTTTTTAAATTCCAGTAACTAAATGAAAATGAAAACACACTATAGAAAAACCTCTGGGACACATTAAAAGCAGTCCAATAAGTAAATTTATAGTTCTATGTCCCTACACTAAAAAATCAGAAAGAACATAAATAAAGTACTTAGTGATATAACTCAAGAATTTAGAAAAAAATAAAGTCTAACCAAAGCCGAGCAAAAGATAGGAAATTATAATATCAGATCAAATTAATAAAATACAAAGAGAAAACAAGACAAACCATCAACAAATATAATATCTGTGGGTTTTTTTTTTTTGAGAAAAAAGCCTGTATCTCTAACCCAGAAGCTAACTCCAATTGATAATCACTATCAAATGAAAATTTAGTTTTCTCCAACCAAGTCTTAATGGGTATGCATATCACTGTTGAGAGCAGGCTCCTTCCCCAGTAGTAGATAGCCTACACAAAACATATTCATGCCCAGTAGTAGATGGCCAACACAAAATGGTGGATTTTTGGAGTTTTGTTGGTTTTTTTTTGGGGGGGGTGGTTAATAATGATCCATCTGGACATTTCTTTTTTCTTAACCCTACAGGTTGTTTGCTTATATAATATGGCTTCCAGTTTTTTAATGGGCTTTTGATGTCTGCCAGTGTGTGTGTCCCTGTAGCTATATGTGTTTCTTTTGTTTTTCTTTGGTTCCTTGTTTTTTCCTGTTCATTTGTTTATTTTGTCCTATCAGTTTTATTTGGTTTTATTTTATATTATTTTCTTTTTTATTTTATATTCCTGTTTATTTTCTAATGAAAGAGACCAAGAAAAGATATAGATTTGGTTGGGTAAGGAGGTGGGGAGGATTTGGGTTGAACTAGCAGAGTGAGATCACTAATCAGAATTTTTTTGTTTTCTTTTCTTTCTCTTTTTAATTTTTATTAATTGCACTTTATTTACTTTGTATCCCCCCTGTAGTGCTCACCCTCCTCCCCTCCCAGACCCTCCCTTTCTTCCTCTTTTACACTCATGCCCCTCCCAAATCCCACTAATAGGGGAGGTCTTCTTTTCCTTCCTTCTGATCCTAGTCTATATACTCCAACCAAGTATTATGCACGGACATAACCTAGAACCCCTGCACAGATGTAACCCATGGTAGTTCAGTGTCCAAGTGGGTTCCATAGTAATGGGAACAGGGACTGCCTCTGACATGAACTGATTGGCCTGCTCTTTGATCGTGGCGAGCAGCCTTACCAGGCCACAGAGGAAGACAATTCAGCCACTCCTGATGAGACCTAATAGACTAGGATAAGAATATATTTTAATGGAAAAGAAATTAAAAATTATAACGTATTATAATTATAAAACCCTATTTATTCCATTAATCCATTAATGGAATATTTAATATTTAATCCATTAATATTTAATCCATTATTCTTGCTTCTTAGAAAGCAAGAATAAAGATTTAATTTCTAAAGTGTTCCAGACTAAAAAAGTTAAAGCAAGAAAAAGTTTAAATATACAAACATAAGAGGCCTATAGCAGATAAAGAAGACAAAATAATAATAATAATAACAATAATAATAATAAAAAGCCTTAGAAGTGAACTACATCCAGGTCCAAATGGGTTTACAGCAGAATTCTACCAAAATATGAAGGGTGATCCACAAACAACATCATTTAGGTTATTTAGAAAGTAGAAAGTCTCAACTCTTTCTATGAAGCTATGCTACTCTAACATCAAAGCCAAGTAATGAACACTATAAAATGCCACAGAGACTCATATCTGTAATGACCATAGTAGCAAAAAAAAATCTTAATATTTGCAAACCAAATACAGATATACATCCAAAGAATAATCCACTATGACCAAGTCTGTAATATTCTGAATAAGAAGGGATGGTCCATCCTACATAAATCAATAAATATAATAAAGATTATAAATAGAATCCAAGACAAGTGAATGACATCGCCATCTCAATAGATGTAAAAAAGATTTGACAATATTCAATAAGTCTTCTTAAAATAAGCCCTGGAGAGAACAGGACTGAAGGGAACATAATTAACATTAAAAAGGCTACATTTGACAAACCTCAGGCAACAACATCTTAAATATAGAAAAAGTCAAAGCAATCCTAATGAAATCAGGAATGAGACATGGATGACCACTACCACACTCATTTTGAATATAGCTTTTGACACACTAGAACAGTAGAAAAAGAGAAGAAAATTAAAACTATACAATTAAGGAAAAATGTAAGTCAAATTATCCTTTTTTGTTATGTAAAAGGCCCCAGAAATTTCACCATAAAAATGTACAGCAATGAAAAAATAATTTCAGCAATGTGGTATGATACACAGTTCAATTTAATTAAATCAGTAGTTTTTTACACAGCAAGAAGAAACATGCTAAGAAATAGTTTAAAGACACACTCACACTCATTAACAACCTCAAGGAAGCAAAATTCCTAAGACTAAATCTAGCCAACAATGTGAAAAAAATCAACATTAAAAACTTTAAATGTCTGAAGAAAGATTTTGAGGAAGAAACTAGAAAATGCAAAGGCACCCCATGCTCAAGAATGAGAGGGTTAATGTTGTGAAAATGACTACATTACCAAATTCAAATTACTAATATAATCACAATCCTAATTAAAATACCACACTATTACTAATAGAAAATTTAAAATATGCTGAAATTCATATGGGTCAAGAAAATACGCTGAATATAAAAAAAAACTGAGAAAAATTTAAAATGCTGGAGATATTACCATTCCAGATTTCAAGATATATTAGAGAACTTTATTAATAAAAACATCATGGTGCTAATGTAAATATACACCTGTACACTAATAGAACAAATTAGAAGAACAAATCATGAATGCAGTTAATTAAAGACATCTAATACTTAACAATGCTGTCAAAAACACAGTGGAAAATTGACTGCATCTTCAAAGAATGATCATAAGAATAGTAGATACCCACATGTAGAAGAATGAAATTAGACCCATATCGTTTACATCATACAAAATCAACTCCAAATGGATGAAAACGCTCAAAAGTGAAACATGAAATGCTGAAACTGCTAGAAAACTTGGATAGCATCCTGTAAGATATAGGTTTATGAATTTGTTGTTCTCCTTGGGGAGTTCTTGTTCCTTCCAGGTCTTTCTAACTTCCTCTTCTTCCAAAATGACTCCTGCACTCTGCCCAAAGTTTGGGTATGAGTCTCAGTATCCCCTAGGATACCCTAGTGGGTAGAGTCTTTCAGAGGTCCTCAGGGGAAGGCTCCAGTCCATTTCTTGCCTTCTACTTCCAAAGTCTATCCTGTTTGCCCTTCTGAATGTGAACTAAGCATCTTCCCTGACATGAACTCATGGACAGCTCTTTGATCATCTTCCCCTGGGGGTTGCAGCATTGCCAGGATACAAAGGAAGATGATGCAGTCAGCTTTGATGAGACTTGATAAGCTAGGGACAGATAGAAGGAGAGGTGTACCTCCACTATCAGGGGACTTAAGGAGAGCCTAGGGGGAGAAGAGGAATGGTGGGTGGGACTGGGAGGAGAGGAGCGAGCAGACTGAAGTGGAGATACAAAGCGAATAAATTGTAATAAATAAATATATACATAAAACTATATTAAAAAAGAAAGATAGAGGTTTATGTAAGGGCTTTCTGAATAGGCCTCCATTTGCCCAGAAATGGAGTTCAACATTTGAAATGTAGGATCTCTTTAAGCTAAAAGGCTTATATGCAAGAAAAGAAACTAACAATGGACTGAAGAGTATTCCCACAGAGTTGGGAAGAATCTTTGCAACTATACTTATGATAGAGGATTAATATGCAGAACATATAAACACACACACACAAAAAAACAAAATGGTGAGAAAACAATTGGCCCCGTTATTTTTAAAAAATGGCTAAAAATTCTTAAAACAAAACAAACCAAAAAACAAAAAACAAAACAAAATCAAGAAAAACAGTACTCAAGAAATATCTCAAAACATTATTTCCTTAGCCATTAAGGAATTGGTAATTAAAAGTGCTCTGAGATTTCATCTTATCCAAGTCAGAAGAGCTAACACGAAGAAACAAATAAACAGCAAATACTGTTGATGATGTGGGGAAAAGGGAGCCCTAATTAACTGTTGGAGGGCCATCTAATTGCTATAGCCATGCTGTAAACAAGTATGGATAATTCTCAAAAAATTAAAACTCTATCAGCCATATGAACCAGCTATACCATTTCTTGACATATAACCAAAAAACCTGATAGTGTATTCCACAGATACTTGCTCAGCTGTGTACACCGCTGCTCTTTTCACAATACCCAGGAAAATGTCAAAGGCCAAGTCTTCAACTGATGAACAGATAATGTAAATATGATATGCATTTACAGTGTGTTATTGAGCTGTAAACACAAAATGAAATCATGAAATTTCAGGTAAATTAAGAGACTGAATGAACTAATCCAACCCCAAAAAGATAAACAACACATGCTTTCTCTTGCTTGTAGTTACTAGCTCTGAATGTTTCTAGTGTATAACTAGAAGTAACCACAGAAATCAGGAACATCAAATAAGACATGGAGAAAGTGGAAGGGTCTTTAAAGAGGGTATATAACAGGACACAAGTACAGGTAAGGTGAAAATGGGGAAAGTAGGAAAGGGTGGATTTAATTAGGAGAATGAAGGGGACAATATAAAAAAAAAAGCAAGAAGGGCTGATAAATAATACTAAGGATATTTGAAAAAGCAATAAGCAATTACGTTATTTTATGTTTAAATAAAATTACATATAATAGATTGACCTATACACTCATCTATGTCTGTCTATATTTATACCTATCTGTATATTTTAATGTATTTATATAATAGTTGTCAGTTTTTAGCCTTGATTATTGAGCAAATGGAGTCTTGTTCAGAAAGTTCTTTTCTACACATATATCATGTAGGATAATGATTATGTTTTTTTTCTAGTAGTTCCAGTATACCATGTTTCAGCCTTTGATTCTCTTGGAATAATTTTTTTCTACATATGGACATCCAGTTTTCCAGAACCATTTGTTAAATATCTTTTATTTTCTACTTTTGTTTTTGGTACCAATGTCAAATATTAACTGTTTGAAGATATGTTTATTATGTTTAGGTCTTCAGTTTTGTTCCACTACTCTACATGTATGTTTTTTGCCCGTATCATATCATATTGCTATGGTCCTGTAATGTACCTTGGGTTCTAAAATAGTAATCCATCCAGAATTGTATTTTTTGCTCAGGATAGTTTTGGGTACTGGATTAGTGTGTGTGTTTGTGTGTGTATGTGGTTCCATATAAATTTAGGAATAGGTTTTGCTATGTCTTTGAAAATGTAAATATGCATTTTGATAATTATTGCATTAACTATACATCATAAACACATATATAATTTGAATAAAATGTTTATTTTTACACCATGATTCTATTAATTCATGAACGCAGGCTGTCTTTTCATTTTCTATTGTCTTTATCTCTTACCTTGAAGGTTTAAAATTTTCATTGTGAAAGTCCTTCAACTCCTTGATTAGGATTATTTATAGATACTTAAGTTTATTTGAGGCTAGTTAGAATAAGAGTATGTCAATAACCTCTTTCTTTGTATGTTTGTTGACGGTGCACAGAAAAGCTATTGATTTCATGTCACTGGTTTTAAAGGCATGAATTGATCATGAAGAGTAGCTAGAGTCTTTCATGGGTATACTTAGAATCCCTGTGAAAGACCCGGAGTGGCCATTGATAATGTTCCAGCATCAGTTAGTGGAGAATTTATGATACCAGAGATATCAAAAATATGAGACATCTCCTAATCACATCAGTAGGTCTGGAATAGAGCTCACCTGAGCCTATGAGACAAAAACTGTGTGCACTGCAGATGGCAGAGATGGAGAACTCAGATTACCCAAGCACTCTGAAGCAAGACTACAAGATGACTGTGTACTAGTTATTGAATACTCAGGTCTAGAAATTATGTTTCCACTATTGCCTTTTGTTTATTGCATTGATCTGAATTTTTTATCCTGATTCTTTCCACTTGGAGTAAAAATGCAACTTGTTTTACTTTTTTCCCCCCAGGATTCCACAGATAAGACTAAAGTTCCACTTTGGATTTTAAAGAGACCCTTGACTTCTAAGTGTTAGAATTTTTTATTACAAATTATTCATTTTGTATTACTGCTATAGCTCCCTCCCTCATTTCCTCCAAGTCCAACCATTGTCCTTCTTTTCACCCTATGCCCCTCCCCTAGTCCACTGATATGTGAGGTCCTCCTCCCCTACTATCTGACCCTAGCCTATCAGGTCTCATCTAGACTGGCTGCATCTTCTTCTTCAGTGTTGGGGGTGTGTGCTGCAGAGACTGATGCTCCAACGAAGGGCCATGCATGGAAAGGACCATGAATACCTGCTCAGATGTCCCCCACAGGCAGTTCAGTCTCCCTGTGGATCTCCAAATAAGGGGAGCAGGGACAGTCCCTGGCATGGACTCAGTGGCCTGCTCTTAATCACCTCCCCCTGGGGGCTAGGAGCAGCCTTGCCAGGCCACAGAAGTGTCAGAATTTTTATTTTTTATTTAATTTATTTTTATGTTAATTACAGTTTATGAATATTGTATCCTAGATGTAGCCCGTTTCCTTCCTCCCTTCCTATCTCACTCTCCATTCTTCATCTCCTCCCATACCCCTCTCCAACTCCACTGATACAGGAGGTTATCCTCCCCTTCCAGCTGACCCTAGATTATCAGGTCTCATCAGGACTGGCTGTACCATCTTCTTCTGTGGCCTGGTAAGGCTGCTCCCCATAAGGAGGAGATGATCAAAGAGCCAGCCACTGGGTTCATGTTAGAGATTGTCCCTGTTCTCCTTACTAGGTCACCCACTTGGATACTGAGTTGCCATGTGGTACATGTGTGCCGGGGTTCTCCATGCATAGTCCTTAGTTGGAGTATCAATCTCAGAAAAGATCACTGGGCCCAGATTTGTTTGTTTTCTTGTTCTCCTTGTGGAGCTCATGTCCCTTCCAGGTCTTTCTATCCCCCACTTCTTTCATAAAATTACTTGCACTCTGCCCAAAGTTTGGCTATGAGTCTCAACATCTGCTTTGATACCCTGCTGGGCATAGTCTTTCAGAGGCCCTCTGTGGTAGGCACCTGTCCTGTTCCCTGTTTACTTCCTCTTCTGATGTCTATCCTATTTGCCCTTCTGATTGAGGATTGACTATCTTATGCGTGTACAGATTTTAGAATGTTTATCCTAGATTATAAATCTAATACCCCCTTAAAAGTGAGTATATAACATGTGTGTCTTTCTGCTTCTGGGGTACCTTACTCCGGCTGATCTTTTCTACTTCCCATTAGCCTGCACATTTCATGATTTCCTTATTTTTAATTGCTGAGTAATATTCCATTGTGTAAATGTACCACAATTTCTGTATCCATTCATCCTTTGAGGAACATCTGGGTTGCTTCCAGGTTCCAGCTATTACAAGTAAAGCTGCTACAAACATGGTTGAACAAATGTCCTTGTTGTGTACTTGAGCATATTTTGGATATATAACTAGGAGAGATATAACTGCGTCTTCAGGATGTACTATTCCTAATTGTCTGAGAAAGCACCAGATTGATTTTTCAAAGTGGTTGTACAAGTTTACATTCCCACCATCAATGGAGAAGGATTCCCCTTTCTCCACATCTTCTCCAGCATGTATTGCCACTTGAGTTTTTGATCTTAGCCATTCTGATGGATATAAGGTGAAATCAATGAGGGAACTGTAAACATTTGACGATGTTTGACAGTGTAATATTTAGAAGAAAGCTTGGAAGACACGACATTAATGGTTATGCGTTAATGTGTGTAACATTGCCAAGGGTGCATTTTTGTTACCGTTAACTGTACTTTACACAGTATAAAGTCATATGATACTATGACTAAGCTGGGAATTGCCTTGATCATATTGCCTTGTGTGTATGTATTTTGGATATTATCTTGATGGCCAATTGTTAGGAAAGGGACCAGTGATCCATTCCTTGAACAAGTAAGCCCTGGGCTGTGTGATAAAGCTAACTAAGCAATGGTCTGCAAGCAAGCCACTAAGCAGCATTCATTCATGCTTTATACTTCAATTTCTCACTTGAGTTCCTACCCTGAATTCTCTCAGTTGTGATATATAACCTGTAAGCTAAAATAAACCTTTTCTTCCCCTACAGTCATCATTGCTTTAAGAGCATCAGAAATGATACTCATTCTTCAATTTCTTTTCAAGAGGTTGTCCTAACACTCTTAAAAATATTCCAATCATACATAAATTCTTAGAAGTTATAGGAACTCTCACAATCACAAAAAACCTATTTGTATCTAGAAGCAAAGCACAATTAGCAAAAATATGATTTTTAAAACATTTTGATTCTTTGTGATTTTCACATCATGCTCTCCAATCCTACTCATCCTCCTGTTACTTCATATTGACCCTATGTCCTTGCAACCTCTCCGCCCAAAAAATAATAAGCAAAAATAAACAATAAAACAACACATAAAAAACATCTTGTTATGGAAGATGCACTGTGTCTCAGCTTGTCCCACAATATGCTCTTTTAGCCACACATCTTTACTTGCAAAATGTTCATTGCAGTGAGTCATTTGTCTGTTTCGAGGCCTCTGGCTTCTGCTACACTATCAACAGTGGATCCTCACCAAGACTCTTTTCAGATATCCTGTTGCTACCCTGTGTCATGGGGATCCTGCAGATTTGGATCTGCAGAACAGGCTCCTTCACATGCTCCAGAAGTTTTAATATGGGGTACATGTTGGGGTGGGCCAACTCAGGCCCCTAGATCTGGACCTGGGTGGTAGCTGAGTTGGTTGGCCCCCCAGGTCTCCAGCACTGCCCTAGCTAGATCATCTAATTGCTGCAGCCAAAAAGAGGAGGATCCAGCTCTCTCACACTCAGGCTCTCTGGGTCAGCTTTCCCTGTCCCCCACCACAAGGACCAGTTCTACTGTGTTGCGAGGGGAGGTAAAGGCCTGTACTCCCACGTGCTTCAGCCAGAGAGAGCTGTGCCAGCTCTGTTCAGCCTTTGGATATCAGCATGATTCCAGGCAGCAGCCCAAAGTTAGGGACATAGCCTTTGATGGTAACATGGGTCAAGGACATTGACACAGATTTCTTATGCTGCAGAACAAAGACCGAAACATGGCCCTCAGTGGTACCGTGCTCCAGGAATTCATCATGGTCTCAGGTGCCACAGAAGGCTACTCATATCAGGCTATTCCTCACCACCCTCAAGTTTACAGTTTTGCCTCTCTTTACAGTGCTCAAACACTTTTTCTTCCATCTTTCCACCATACACTTGCACATCATAGTGGAGCCCACAGCAAGAGGGCCGCATGGCAGAAGGTGTCCTCTGGCAGCAAATATGATATAAGAGTAACTTCCTGGGTGCGGTGGCCACACCTTTAATCCCAATATTCAGGAGAGAGAGGCAGGCATATCACTGTGATTTCAAGGCCATCCTGGTCTACAAAGAGGGTCCAGGGCAGTCAAGGTTACACAGAGAAATGCTGTGTAAAAAAACAAACAAAGAAACAAAAAATTGGTTAGGCATTACCTCATGACAGAATTTGCTTCAAAAACAAGTTCAGAACAATTCTCAGTGTACACCTGATCTCTTCTCTGTGTGATTCAGATTCCTAGTTTCTATAACAACTGGTAAACCACATGAAATGCTTCATGTACACCATTTTGATATTTTAAAATTTCAATTTCAAGTGCTTTGATATAATAAAACTTGGACACTCTACCCACATAATGCAGAGAATGGAAAAGAACCTGTCACATATTTATCCCCTAAATCAAAGCATGCTGTTTTCTAAAGAACAAATGTAAATAATTTGGATGGTGATCAAGATGGTTCATTGTCATCTGAGTATTTTGTTTTCCATAGATTAAATACTCCATACAGGGACATGAGGAGAACGCCAATGCATTAGGAATTGTTTAAAATAATTGTATATAAGTAAATAGAAAATAAAAATGAAATTTGCTCTGCAGAAAATACAGAATGTTATTTAGATATTTCAGTGAAAAATATCTTACTTCTAGAGAAATTCAATTTTAGAATCCAGAAGAAACAATTTGGAAAATGCCAGTGTTTACCATGTGTTTAGAAGAAGGTAAGTAGCAAGAAGAAACAGAAAAAAAACATCATTGAAGAAAAAAAAGAAAATAAAAAAATACAGGATTGAAACAAAATAGAAGTGAGTGAAATATAGAATGATTTTCAGGAGATTAGAAATAAAATAACAAGGAGTTCTAAGATGGCAATGACAAATGTGCACCTTATATTAGGGGCAGAGGATCTGAGATTCTGAAACCAGTGAGTGGGACAGCAGCTGGATCCAGAGCATCAACACTGGGGCTTCATAGTGATTAGAGGGGATATCCTATGAGTTGAGGCCCATAGGATAGCAGTCCCTGTGGCTATCTCCCGGGTCTTGGAATGGCAAGCTCCAGCAAGTGTGGAACCGCAGGTCCAGGAATCTGTACTCCAGCAGCCAAGACAGTGGATCCCTCCTGCTCCCCTGAGGGCATCTGCACATTTACTGGGACATTTGGGACCAATTAGATCCAGATCCCAATGGCCATTTCCCTGGTCTGAGATTCATGAACTGTGGGATCTCAGCACTCTCCACATATGAGAGAGAGTGGGGAGTTAGGGGTCTAGGGACCCTCCTCTCTGTCAGTCAGACATCAGATCCCTTCCAGGTCCCCTGAGGGAAGCATCAGGAAGCCATGGTTCTGATGGTCACCCTGTGGAGACCAAACAAATAATAGAAGCACACAGATAGTAGATTCAGACAGCTCAATCCAGATGAGTCTTACAGCAGACACACAGAGTCTGGTAAACTTGTAGACCTCAGCCAGCTCCCTCCTGAGACACCTCAAGATTGCCACCCAAACCATACCCATCTGGGCACATGCGCATGGGCACCGTGCCTACACCTCAACCTGCACCTGCAACCTGTTCTACAAGGAAACATGAGCCCCTTGACCTTCAACACATACCCCTAGCCACACCCTTCTTGTCCTTGCCAGCACAAGCACAAAAACATGCACCCTCTCCTTCAAGGCACACACCCTAGTGCCTGAGCCACACCTCTCAAGACATCTGTACCAGTGCCTCCCTTCCTTACCTGCATCCCAATTGCCATTTGTGAGGCCCTGGACCACTCTTACCTTCTTGTAGACTACTCTAGATCACAGAGACAAGTGGATACAGTATAGAGTACAGGCTACTGGAACAAACAGTCAAGGCTACCAGATGGCTAGAGGTTGCAGTAAGAATACATTCAACAAAAACCAAGACAGCATAGCTTCACCAGAATCCTCCCAAATTAATGGATATTATAATTCAGCTGAAATACAGGAAAGTGATCTTTTATCTATGATTATGTCGTTATTACTGGCCCATAAAGGGGAAACAAACAAACAAATAGAGGCCAGCATGGACAGAAAAGAATCCACAATCAAACAGATGAAAGAATTGAGAATAGCTCTACCTCAAGACCCAACTGAACCACTCCTGGGCATAAACCCAGAAGATGCTCCACCATACAACAAGGCTATTTTCTCATCAATGTTCATTGCAGTTTTATTCATAATAGTCAGAATCTGTAAACACTCTAGATGCTCCACAACTGAAAAATGGATACAGAAATTCTGGTACATTTACACAATGGAATATACTACTCCACAATTTAAAACAAGGAAATCTTGAAATTTGCAAGCAAATGGATCATCCTGAGTGAAATAACCCAGAAGCACACATAGTATTTATTCAGTAATAAGTGGTTATTAGCCATATAATTTAGGAAAAATATACTAAAATCTACAGGCCTAAAGAAGCTAAACAACAAGAAGAACCCTAGGGAAGATGCTTAATTCTCATTCAGAAGGGAAAACAGGGTAGACAGCAAAAGTGGTAGAGAAGAGGGAAAAAAAATGAGACCCTGCCACAGATATCCTCCAAAATACTCCACCTATCAGGGGATCAAAGCAGATGTAGAGACTCAGAGGCAAACTTTGGACAGAGCATAGGGAGTCTTATGAAAGAACAGGGATATAGAAGGATCCAGAGTAGACACAAGCCCAGGGGATCAAAATGTCAAAAATGTTAGTCTCAGGGGGGATTGCAGAGACTGATTAATCAATCAAAGACCATGCATAGAGATGACCTAGACCCCTGCTCAGATGTAGCCCATAGACACTCAGTCTCCATATGTGTTGCCTAGGAAGAAGAGACAAGGAGCTTGGTTGCCTGCTCCTTGATCACTTTTCCCTGTTGGGGTGACCTAGAAAGCCCATAGAGGAAGAGGATTCAGGCAGTCCTGATTAAACCTTATAGGCTAGGGTCAGACGGTGGAGGAGGAGGTCCTCCCCTACATGTGGACTATTGGAGACAGAAAGGGAAGAAAGATAGAAAGAAGCTGTGGACGGAAGGAGATGAGGGAGGGGTCTACAACCAGGATACAAATTAAATAAATTGTGAAATAATAATAATAAACCTACAACTTAAATACTCACTGAGATATGAATATGATGGTGTGTGCCTGTAATTCAAGTACTCATGAGTTGCAGTAAGAAGATTATTGGAAATCAAAGACAAGCCTAGCCAATCTACAACCAATTGGATCAGAACAGTAATAATCATAACAGTCTTAATACAAGACAGTCTTTAAAGAATACATGTAGAAATGATCAGAAAGGAATACATAACTGCAAAAATACAGATAAAGTAAGGAAAAATGTTACAAACACTTTTAAAGTAAACTCCTAACTAATTTTTCTATTTAAATATGTAATATTTCCCTACAAAGAAATTACATATCCTGTAAAATGTCTATGGATAATTTATAAAGATCACATAGCAGGTTAAACATTCAAGGTAAACAGGTTTCAAGGTAAACAGGTTTCATAATTAATTATAGGAAAGAAAGAACCTGTATTATTTTCCCTAATTTTCTTTCAACCCCTTTGATAAATACCTTGACCAAAAGAAAGTGTATGTGCATGAGTTCATGTGTGTGCTGTTGATGATTTAGCTTATTTATCGTAATCCCAGTCCATTGTGAAGGGATATCAGTACTGGAAATCAAACAGGGTAAGAACCTGGAGGGAGGAATAGAAGCAAAGAACATGGAAGAATGCTGCCTTCTAGTTTGCACCCCATCTCTTACTTAACCTACTTCCCTCAGGACTACCTGCTCAAGATGGCACTGCCCAGAGTGAGCTAGATCCTACAAGATGAATCATTTATCAAGAAAATGCCCCCACCTGCTTGCTTATCTGATGAGGGCATTTTCTCAATTGATGTCCCTTCTTCCCAGATGATTCTAGCATGTGTTGAGTTGACCAAAACCTAATCAGAACACTAAGAAAAGGTATTCTGTTCATGGGAGAGGCCTAGTAAGATTTCCCCTTTCTGTGTTTTCACATCTATTGGTATGTTTAAATAAAATATTCTTCTCTCATAAAAATAATCTCTACCACACTTTTTCCTACCCTTCTCCTCCTAGTTTCCCTTTACCTGCCCTCTCCCCCAGATCCATTCCCCTCTGTTTCCCTTCAAAAAAGAGGCTTCTTATTTTCATTGTTCAAGATGTGTTTAGGTGTTTATATTTTTGTGATATTACACATGTAACTTCACTGTCATTTCTAGAAGACATTATCTCACAGAGGCATCCAGGTGCTCTGGCTCTTAAAATCTTTCTGCTCCCTCTTCTGCAATGTTTTCTGAGCGTTAAGTGGAGAAATTGTGTTGCAGATGTATCCATTTTTGCTGGACACTTGCATCATGAATTGATCCCTGCGTTTTGACAATCTGTGGGTTTTGGTAATGGTCTTCATCTACTGCAGAAAGAAACTTATTTGATGTGAGGTGAGAGCAACACATATATTAGTATAAAGATATGTTTTATAATGAATTAACAGTACTAGGTTTGTAACAGGTTATCATTATAAATCTTACTAATCTTTGGTAGTTGATTACTGAAGGAGTGATAATTAGTCTTTTTTCTGTGAATGAGGTATCTAGTTGTCTATCATCTGCAAATTTATATACATACATTCAAAAATAAATGGACTACAACGACAGAACACCTTCAGCTGATAAACACCTTCAGCAAGGTGTTGCTGGATACAAAATCAACTCAAAAAACAAACAAACAAACAAACAAAAAAAACCAAAAACCAGAAGCTCTCTTATACACCAAAGACAAAATGGCTGAGAAAGAAATTAGGGAAACAACACCCTTCAAAATAGCCACTAATAAAATAAAGTACCTTGGGGTGACTCTAACCAAGCAAGTGAAACACCTGTTTGAAAAAAAAACTTCAAATCTCTGAAGAAAGAAATTGAAGAAGATATCAGAAGATGGAAAGACCTCCTATGCTCATAGATTGGTATGATTAACATAGTGAAAATGGCTATTCTGCCAAAAGCAATCTACAGATTCAATGCAATTCCCATTAAAATACAACACAACTCTTCACAGACCTTGAAAGAAAAATTCTCAACTTCATATGGAGAAACAAAAACCCAGAATTTCCAAAACGATCCTGTACAACAACAGATCATCTGGAGGTATCTCCATCCCTGACCTCAATCTGTACTACAGAGAAATAGTTATAAAAACTGCATGGTATTAGCATAGAAACAGAATAGTGGATCAATGAAACTGAATAGAAGACCCAGAAATAAACCCATGTACCTATGGAAACTTGATTTTTGATAAAGAAGCCATAACCTTTCAATAGAAAAAAGACAGCATCTTCAACAAATGGTGCTGGTCCAACTGGATGTCTACATGCAGAAAAATGGAAATAGATCCATATTTATCACCCTGCACAAACTAAAGTCCAAGTGGATCAAAGATCTCAACATAAAAGCAGACGCACTAAACCGGTTAGAAGAAGTGGGGAAGACCCTAGAACTCATTGGCACAGGAGACTACTTCCTGAACAGAACACCAATAGCACAGGCTCTGAGAGCAACAATCACTAAATGGGACTTCATGAAACTGAAAAACTTCTGTAAAGCAAAAGACACTGTCGTCAAAACCAAATGACAGCCTACAGACTGGGAAAGGATCTTTACCAATCCTACATCTGACAGAGGGCTAATAGTATATATAAAGAACTCAAGAAGTTAAAAAGCAACAATTAAAAAATGGGGTATGGAGTTAAACAGAGAACTCTCTGTAGAGGAGTGTAGAATGGCAGAAAAATACTTCAAGAAATGCTCAACGTCCTTAGCCATCAGGGAGATGCAAATCAAAAGGACACTGAGATTTCACCTTATACCCTCCAGAATAGCTAAGACCAAAAACTCTAGTGACAACGCATGTTGGAGAGGCTGTGGAGAAAGAGGAACCCTCCTCCATTGCTGGTGTGAATGCAAACTTGTACAACCACTGTAGAAATCAATTTTGTGCTTTCTTAGACAATTAGGAATAGTGATTCCTCAAGACCCAGCTATACCACTCTTAGGCATATATCCAAAAGATGCTCAAGTACACAACAAGGACATTTGCTCAACCATGTTCGTAGCAGCTTAATTCGTAATAGCCAGAACCTGGAAACAACCCAGATGTCCCTCACTTGAGGAATGGATACAGAAATTATGGTACTTTTACACAATGGAATACTACTCAGCAATTAAAAACGAGGAAATCATGAAATTTGCAGGCAAATGGTGGGACCTGGAAATGATCATCCTGAGTGAGGTATCCCAAAATCAGAAAGAAACACTTGGTATATACTTACTTATATAGACCTATGAGATAGGATGCATATGCTGAAATCTATATACCTAGTTAATATAAGCAAGAAGGAGGACCCAGGATTGGATGCTCAATCATCGGTTAGATGGACAAATGGGATGGACATTGAATGTAGGAGAAAACAAGCAACAGGACAGGAGCCTACCACAGAGGGCCTCTGAAAGACTTTAATGAGCAGTGTATCAAATCTGATATTAAGACTCACAACCAAACCTTCGGCAGAGTGCAGGGAATCATGTGGAAAAAGGGGGGGTTGGTAAGACTTGGTGAGGACAAGACCTTCACAAAGACCAAGTACATCAAGGCACAGGGGTCTTTTATGAGACTGTTCCTCCAACCAAGGACGATGTATGGATATAACCTAGAACCCCTGCTAGGAAATGGCCCATGGTATCTCAGTATCCAACTGGGGTACCCTAGTAAGTGGAACAGGGTCTATTTCAGTCGTGAATTCAATGGTTGGGTCTTTGACCCCCATCCCCTCAAGGGAGGAGCAGCCTAGCTAGATCCCTGAAGAGAGCATTGCAGCCAGCCCTGAAGAGACATGATAAGCTAAGATATGACATGATAAGGGTCAGATGGAAGGGGAGGAGGTCCTCCCCTATCAGTGGACTTTAAGGGGGACAGGCAGAAGATGAGGGAGGGATGGAGAGATTGGGATGGAATGAGGGAGGGGTCTATGGTTGGGATACAAAGTACATAACCTGTGATTAATATAAAAATAAATAAATTTCTTTAAAAAGATAAAAGGAAAATATTGAACAACAACAATAAAAAATAAATGGAGTAACCAACTTGTATTTGTATATGTAGGTATATTCATGCATATATGTAATAATAATAATTAAAGAAAAAGACAAATTTGAGAGGGAGCGAAGGTAGTATAACCACACTTGAAGGGAGAGAATATGGAAAACTTTGGAAGGAGGAAAAATAAGTGAGGAAATGTATGTATTATGCTGTGAGTATAGTGAATCTTAGGAATTACAAGATAAAACAATAGGTATGAATTGAAAGTACATAAATATCTCGTTTTACTGTTACCCAAGTTCATTAAAATGAAGTTGATCTGTGAACATGCTTCCACCCCAGTACACTGAGTCTTTTTATTTTTATGTAAGCATTTTACAGTCAGATACCATCTTCCTCTTCCCTCTTCTCCCAGTCCTGTCCTTATGCCCCTCCAGAATTCCTCCCTCTCTTTCTTCTCAGAGAAGGGGTGGGACCCTAAGGGGTCCCTAACCACCCTGGCATCTTAAGCCAAAACAGGATTAAGAACATCTCTCACTGAACCCAGACAAGGCAGCGCAGCTAGGGGAAAGGGATCCAAAGGCAGGCACATAATGTAGAATTTGCTGAAGGAGACTGAGGCAGGAGGATCATGAGTTCAGTGCCAGCCTGGGTTTACTGATTCCTTAGTGAATTCTATTATTATTAATTTGAAAAAAAAAAAAAGAATGTTTAACAGAGAGTACTATCCAACCACAGTGGAAACTGCATATCTACTCATTATAAGCAGACCCAAGATAATCATATAGAATAACAGACTATAAAAGTCAGGCATAGGGACAACACCTTTAATACTAGCACTTGTGAGACAGAAGCAGGTGAATCATTGTGAGTTTGAGGCTACCTGGTCAACATAGTGCGTTCTAGGACAGCCAGAGCTATATAGGCTCTAAAACAAACAAGAAGAAACTCCTGAAACATTTAAAGTATATCTATGACCTGGCAAGGCTGTACCCCCAAGAGAGAGATGATCAAAGAGCTGGCCACCGAGTTCATGTCAGAGACAGCCCCTGATCCCCTTAGTAGGGAAGCCACTTGGAAACTGAGTAGTCTTTGGGCTTCATCTCAGCAGGGGGTCTAGGTCCTCTCCATGCATGGTCCTTGGTTGGAGTATAGGTCTCTGCAGGCTCCCTGGGCCCAGGTTTTTTGGTACTGTTGGTCCCCTTGTGGAGTTCCTATCCCCTCCAGGTTTTCCTCTCTCTCTCTTCTTCAATATAATTTCCTGCACTCTGCCCAAAGTTTGGCTTTTTCCTGTCTTACATATGCAAAGCATCTCCTTTAATACCCCCTGATTGGTAGAGTCTTTCAAAGGCCCCACAGAGAAAGATGATGCAGCCAGCCCTGATGAGACCTGATAGGCTAGGGTTAGACAGAAGAGGAGGAGGTCCTTCCCTATCAGTGGACTAGGAGAAGGGCATTGGGGGAAAAGAGGGAGGGTGGGCAGGACTGGAAGAAAAACCAGGGGAATGCTACAGGTAGGATACAAAGTGAATAAATTGTAATAAATAATAAATTAGTTTTAAAAAGGTATATCTAGTATCCTCAAAGATGTCAGGAAGCTTCTCTTACAAAACGAAAGTAGATTACTTAAAAGGGCAAAACTAAAGGAAAAAAAGAAAGTGTATTTTCCAATGGAATGTAAGATCGCTTAAATTTGGAAACCATTCAAAAACACAACTGGACAATGTGCCAAGAATTATAAGCTTTGGAAAACTCAGCTCTAATCAGGATGTCTTTATAAACCTCTCTCTTCAAAGCTCAATGAAACTAGGCTGAAAGATTTTAAGAGCCAAGAGTGGTTGAGAACTCCAAGGAAACATCATCATCCAGACAAAACAGGAAATATCAACTTTCAAAGACTGTGGCATAAGACATACACAGGTTCAAACCTGACCAAAATCTTAACTTAATAAGGGAAAGCAGACACCAAGTCCTATCCCTTAGCAAGAAACTATTTGGAATTGATAGCTACTGGGAAAGGGAAAGTCAGTTTTCTATAATACAGTATCACTGAGTGTATCAACCACACTTCAGCTCAGGCCTGATGTCCAGGAGCAGTTGGCCAACACAAAATGGATGTAATGTTTATTATTATGGTTTATTTTGGTAATTTTTGTCTTGTTAGATTTCTGCTTGTGTGTGTAATTGGTTTTCTTTTATTTGCTTTATTGTGTTGAGAGAAAGATGAAAGAAACAGAGAACATGAAGTTGGTAGATAGGGAAGTGGAGAGAATTTGAGAAATATTTGGTGAGGGTAAAGAATATGATCAAAATATATTGTATGAAACAATTTTAAATAAAATTATTACATAAACAAAGTTAAACAAAAATAAGATTAAGAATAAACTGATTATAGCTGGAGATTGAAACCCTGATGTTATTACAAAGAGAAACAATGGGTAAAACTGTAAAGTAAAAGTTGATTCTTAAGAGTTAGAGGATTATAGAATGGCAGAAAAACACTTAAAGAAATGCTCAATGTCCTTAGCCATCAGGGAGATGCAAATCAAAACGACTCTGAGATTTCACCTTACACCCTCCAGAATAGCTAAGATCAAAAGCTCTAGTGACAACGCATG